>CM033470.1:315924817-316542031 GCA_019447015.1 Hymenochirus boettgeri | reverse complement strand
CAGATATCACATTACTGGTACTCTACAAAGCATATCACCCCACATCACATATACCCTGCAAAACAGATCACATCCCCCATTACTGGTAATCTACAAAGCATATCACCCCACATCACATATACCCTGCAAAACAGATCACAATCCCCATACTGGTACTCTACAAAGCATATCACCCACATCACATATACCCTGCAAAACAGATCCACTCCACCATTACGTTTTTCTACAAAGCATATCACCACATCACATATACCCTGCAAAACAGATCCACTCCACCATTACTGGTAATCTACAAAGCATATCCCCCACCACATATACCCTGCAAAACAGTACTCCACCACCTTATGGTACTACAAAGAATCACCCACAATCACTATACCCTGCCAAAACAGATCACTCCACCATTACTGGTACTCTACAAAGCATATCACCCACCATCACATATACCCTGCAAAACAGATACTCCACCATTACTGGTCTCTACAAAGCACTATCACACCCCACATCATATTACCAGCAAAAAAGATTCCACTCCACCATTACTGGTACTCTACAAGCATATCACCCCCCATCAATATACCCTGCAAAACAGATCAACTCCACCATTACTGGGACTCTACAAAGCATATCACCCCCCATCAATATACCTGCAAACAGATCACTCCACCATTAATGGACTCTACAAAGCATATCACCCCCACATCACATATACCCTGCAAAAGTCCACTCCCCATTACTGGTACTCTACAAAGCATATCCCACCACTACACATATACCCTGCAAACAGATCACTCCACCATACTGGTACTCTACAAAGCATATCACCCCACACACATATCCCTGCAAAACAGATCAACTCCAACATTATGGTACTCTACAAAGCCTATCACCCCACATCACATACCCTGCAAAAACAGATCAACTCCACATACTGGTACTCTACAAAGCATATCACCCACATCACATATACCCTTGCAAAACAGATCACTCCAATTACTGGTACTCTACAAAGCCTATCACCCCACATCACATACCCTGCAAACAGATCCACTACTCCATTCTGGTACTCTACTACAAGCATATCACACCACATCACATATACCCTGCAAAACAGATCCACTCCCTCCATTACTGGTACTCTAAAAGCATACACCCCACATCACATATACCCTGCAAAACAGATCCACACCATACTGGTACTCTACAAAGCATATCACCCCACATCACATATACCCTGCAAAACAGATCCACTCCACCATTACTGGTCATCTACAAAGCATATCACCCACATCACATATACCCTGCAAAACAGATCCACTCCTCCATTACTGGTACTCTACCAAGCATATCACCCCACATCACATATACCCTGCAAAACAGATCCACTCCACCATTACGGTACTCTACAAAGCATATCACCCCACATCACATATACCCTGCAAAACAGATCAACTCCACCATTACTGGTACTTACAAGCATATCACCCCCACATCACATATACCCTGCCAAAACAGATCAACTCCACCATACTGGTACTCTACAAAGCATATCACCCCACCATCACATATACCCTGCAAAACAGATACTCCACCATTACTGGTACTCTACACAAGCATATCACCCCACACTCATATACCGCAAAACAGATCCACTCCCACCTTACTGGTAATCTACAAAGCATATCACCCCACATCACCATACTACCCTGCAAAAACGACCACTCCTCCATTACTGGTACTCTACAAAGCATATCACCCCCATCACATATCACCTGCCAAAACAGATCAACTCCACATTACTGGTACTCTACCAAAGCATATCACCCCACATCACATATAACCCTGCAAAACAGATCACTCCACCATTACTGGACTCTACAAGCATATCACCCCCATCACATACCTGCAAACAGATCACTCACATTACTGGTACTCTACAAAGCATATCACCCCACATCACATATACCCTGCAAAACAGATCCACTCCTCCATTACTGGTATCTACAAAGCATATCACCCCACATCACATATACCCTGCAAAACAGATCAATCCCATTAATGGTACTCTACAAGATATCACCCACATCACTATACTGCAAAAGATCACTCCTCCATTACTGGTACTCTACAAAGAATATCACCCACTCACATATACCCTGCAAAAAAGATCAACCCCCATTACTGGACTCTACAAAGCATATCCACCCACATCACACATATCCCTGCAAAACAGACCACTCCTCCATTACTGGTACTCTACAAAGGCATATCACCACATCACATATACCCTGCAAAACAGATCAACTCCCATTACTGTACTTACAAAGCATATCACCCACATCACATATACCCTGCAAAACAGATCCACCCCCATTACTGGTACTCTACAAAGCATATCACCCCCACATCACATATACCCTGCAAAACAGATCAACTCCACCATTACTGGTACTCTACAAAGCATATCACCCCACATCAAATATACCCTGCAAAACAGATCAACTCCACCATTACTGGTACTCTACAAAGCATATCACCCCACATCACATATACCCTGCAAAACAGATCCACTCCTCCATTACTGGTACTCTACAAAGCATATCACCCCACATCACATATACCCTGCAAAACAGATCAAATCCACCATTACTGGTGTACTCTACAAAGCATATCACCACATCACATATACCCTGCAAACGATCACTCCACCATTACTGGTAATCTACAAAGCATATATCACCCCACATCACATATACCCTGCAAAACAGATCACTCCACCATTACTGGTACTCTACAAAGCATATCACCCCACATCACATATACCCTGCAAAACAGATCCAACTCCTACCATTACTGGTACTCTACAAAGCATATCACCCCACATCACATATACCCTGCAAAACAGATCAATCTCCATTACTGGTACTCTACAAAGCATATCACCCCACATCACATATACCCTGCAAAACAGATCAATCCCCATTACTGGTACTCACAAAGCATATCACCCCACATCACATATACCTGCAAAACAGATCACTCCCCATACTGGTACTCTACAAAGCATATCACCCCACATCACATATACCCTGCAAAACAGATCCATCTCCATTACTGGTACTCTACAAAGCATATCACCCCACATCACTATACCCTGCAAACAGATCACTCCTCCATTACTGGTACTCTAACAAGCATATCACCCCACATCACTATACCTGCAAAACAGATCCACTCCTCCATTACTGGTACTCTACAAAGCATATCACCCCACATCACATATACCCTGCAAAACAGATCACTCCCCATTACTGGTACTCTACAAAGCATATCACCCCACATCACATATACTGCAAAACAGTCAACTCCACCATTACTGGTACTCTACAAAGCATATCACCCCACATCACATATACCTGCAAAACAGATCAACTCCACCATTACGGTAATCTACAAAGCAATCACCCCACATCACATATACCCTGCAAAACAGATCCCCCTCATTACTGGTACTCTACAAAGCATATCCACCCCACATCACAATACCCTGCAAAACAGATCCACTCCACATTACTGGTACTCTACAAAGCATATCACCCCACATCACATATACCCTGCAAAACAGATCAACTCCACCATTACTGGTACTCTACAAAGCATATCACCCCACATCACATATACCCTGCAAAACAGATCCACTCCACCATTACTGGTACTCTACAAAGCATATCACCCCACATCACATATACCCTGCAAAACAGATCCACTCCACCATTACTGGTACTCTACAAAGCATATCACCCCCAATCACATATACCTGCAAAACAGATCAACTCCCACATTACTGGTACTCTACAAAGCATATCACCCCACATCACATATACCCTGCAAAACAGATCCACCCCCATTACTGGTACTCTACAAAGCATATCACCCCACATCACTATACCCTGCAAAACAGATCACTCCACCATTACTGGTACTTACAAAGAATATCACCCCCACATCACTATACCCTGCAAACAGAATCAACTCCACCATACTGGTACTCTACAAAGCATATCACCCCACATCACATATACCCTGCAAAACAGATCCACTCCCCATTACTGGTACTCTACAAAGCATATCACCCCACATACACTATACCCTGCAAAACAGATCCACTCCACCATTAACTGGGACTCTACAAAGCATATCACCCCACATCACATATACCCTGCAAAACAGATCACTCCACCATTACTGGTTACTACAAAGCATATCACCCCACATACATTACCTGCAAAAACAGATCCACTCCACCATACTGGTACACTACAAAGCTATAACCCCACATCACATATACCCTGCAAAACAGATCACTCACCATTACTGGTACTCTACAAAGCATATCACCCCACATCACAATTACCTGCAAAACAGAATCCATCCTCCATTACTGGTACTCTACAAAGCATATCACCCCACATACATACCCTGCAAAACAGATCCACTCCACCATTACTGGTACTCTACAAAGCATATCACCCACAACATATACCCTGCAAACAGATCCACTCCACCATTACTGGTACTCTACAAAGCATATCACCCCCACATCACATATACCCTGCAAAACAGATCCACTCTCTCCATTACTGGTACTCTACAAGCATATGACCACCCCCACATCACATATACCCTGCAAAACAGATCCACTCCTCCATTACTGGTACTCTACAAAGCATATCACCCCACATCACATATACCCTGCAAAACAGATCAACTCCACCATTACTGGTACTCTAGTACTATAGAAAGCATATTACCCCCACATCAGACACCCTACACAACAGATACACTCCTCCATTAATGGTACTCTAGTATGTATGTATGTATATTTTTATATTATGGGTACGCAGCGCTGTATATTATAGAATACAGAGTATACAAATAAGGGGATAAGTGCAATCCATTATACAGATAAATAAACATTAAATTAAATACAATTTCATACATATATATAAATTATGTATAAATTGATATAAGTGCAACAATCTTAACACATTAGGATTGAGATCCCTGCCCCAAAGAGCTTACAATCTAAGTGGGAGGGACAACATACAGATACAAGTGGGGGGATGGGTATAAGGTGCTCAAAAGGGCTAACAATCATTTGTTGTGCTGATGCTCAGAAAGGTAGGATAACAGTCTAGATTTGAAAGTATTAATGGATGTCACCATACGAAGTGAGAGAGGGAGAGAGTTCCAAAGGTAGGGAGCAGCAAGAGAGAATGGTTTAAGGCGGGAGGAAGCAATGTTAGTTGGATAAAATGGATCTTTCTATCTATCGATCTATCTCATGTAACTCTTCTTATCTATCCTAATCATACTGGGCAGTGAGATTCAATGTTTATAATGTAAAGGTATGCTTTGGTTTAATAATCCCTGTGCCACCTCACACCATAACTAAACTCTGAGCTAAGTGATAATGGAAAAATATTTTGGGGTTCTGGTAGATAACAGACTTATTTGGAATGTGCGGGCAGTTTTGGAATCCCATAACAAAAGGGACGTCTTGGAAATAGGAAGCAGTTCAGTGAAGGGAAACTAAATAATAAAAGGGCATGGAGGGGTCTTAAATATGCAGGTAGGCGGATTAGACAAGGTTAGGGCTGTTTACATTCGAGAAGCGACGTTGCGTGGGGATCTGAGCACTTTATACAATATTTAAATGGTCCCATACACTGAACTCTCTTTTGCATTGTTTCCACTAATAGGTCATATCAGAGGACCTTGTGGACAATCCTTTAAGATTAGTCGAAAGAATGTTTCATCAGGAACAGTCTTTCCAGTGAGACTTTGAAAACTGGAACTGTCTTCCAAGCAGATTGTGGTATGGCAAGTTCATGAAATAGCTTTACTTTAAAGTTGGGATGGAAAAGTTTCAAAAATGAAAAAATATAGAGAGTAACTGGTATTAATACATTACTGAGTTCTGGTTGTAACAGGCTACGATTAAAATATTGAGAATTACTGTGTATTAAATCCATATTAACTGTAGTTTTCTGTTGGTACAGTGATACTATGTAATATTGAGAATTCTGGTATACTCTACTGTATTTTGTTGGTTGGTACCGTGATCCTATAATAATATTGGGGGATTAACGTATTAATACCTATCTGTAGTTTCTGGTTGGTATACAGGGATACTATGTAATAGTGAGAATTACGGTATACTATACTGTAGTTTTGGTTGTAGCAGGGATACACTATATAATATGGGGGGATGACTGGTATTAATACCTATACTGTAGTTCTGGTTGGTAAAGGGATAACTGTCTATATAGAGACATTACGTGTATTAATACATATGTCTGTAGTTTCTGTTGGTACAGGGAGCGATATAATATTGAGAATTACGGGTATAATACATATACTGTAGTTCTGGTTTGGTACAGGGATACTATATTAGGGATTATTTACTGGTAAATTCACAAATATCTGTAGTTGTGGTTGGTACAGGGATACTATATAATATTGAGAATTACTGGTATTACATATACTGTAGTTGTGTTTGGTTGGTACGGATCCATATAATATTGGGGATAACTGGTAATTAATACCTATACCTGTAGTTCTGGTTGTACGGGATACTAATGTAATATTGCAAAATTACTGGTATTACATATACTGTAGTTTTGGTTGGTACAGGATCTATCTAATTTGGGGATTAACTGATATTAATACTAACTTGTAGTTCTGGTTTGTACAGGTACTGTATATATAGAGAATTACCTGTATTACTACATATTCTGTAAGTTCTGGTTGGTACAGGGATACTATTTAATATTGGAAATTACTGGTATTAAATCACTATAACTGTAGTTCTGGGTTGGTACACAGTGCATACTATATAATAATTGAGTATTACTGGTAGTACATATACTGTGTTTTTTGGTTGGTAACAAGGGGGGTGGAACTACTAATAATATTGGGGATTACTGGTATTAATACATATACCTGTAGTGTCGGTTGGTACAGGGATACTATACAATTATTGGCGATTTATGTATTAATCATATACTGTAGTTCTGGTTTGGTATGGGGATACTAATATAATTTGATAATTACTGGTATTAATACAATATACTGTAGTTCTGGTTGGTAATGGGATCCTATATCCTATTGACGAATTATTGGTTTAATCCCTTAAATTTAAGCTGTAGGTTCTGGTTGGTACAGGGATACTATATAATATTGAGTCATTACTGGTATTCCATCTACTGTATTTTTGGTTGGTAAGGGATCCTCTATAATCTTGGGGATTCTGGTTATTCATACATATTACTCCTGTAGTTTTTCTGGTTGGTACCGGGAATACTATAAATATGGCGATTTACTGATATTAATAATCTGTACTTAGGTCTGGTTGGTAGGGGATACTATATAATATTGAGAATTACTGGTATTACATACATTTACTGGATTCCTGGGTTGGTACAGGATACTTTCCGATTGGCAGTTTGAGGAAGCCAGGAAGGAATTTTCCCCCCCTCTTTTTCAACTGTCGGTATGAGTTAAAAGAATGGGTGAAATGATTGGACTTGATGGACGTTGTTCTGATTCAACCTCAATTACTATGTTTCTAATGTAAAGGGTAACTAACCCTTGTTAATATTTCTTCATATTTTACAACCCATACCAACCCACCCTATAAATAACATATATGGTGATTCCCCCCCCTTTAATCATAATTGTAAATGAAAATAAAGTATTCAACTGGATGGTATTGATTAGAAAACATCTTCTGTGATGCTTTGTAATGTCTGGCATATGTGGGCCATCCTATTAGATGGCTAGTCATTATAACTTAATCAGTAAGTTGCTAATCCAGGAAAACCAGGATTTTCTGTGAGTAATTCAATACAGATATACTGTTGTATATGCCATATACAAAGATATGATAACATACATAGATTCAATACATGGCCATAGGGCATGCACCAGATCCGCTATCCGGCAACCCGATGCAAACCTCGCCGTCGGTGTTATATGCTGGAGTTGGCTCTGCAGTAACCCGTGCATTTTTGTTTTATATTTGCAATCGGCCCCAGGCTCAAACCAAATTTGGCTTTAGTTCCTTTCCTCCCCAACCCCCTCATTCTCCCCCCACTGCACTAACCAGCATCAGTGCACACTATGTCCAGGGGCGGTAGCTAGGGTCTAAGAAGACTTGGGGTCACCTTCTAACTCGCTATCTATCTAATCTATCTATCTATCTATCTCCTATCTATCTAACTCTGCTATCTAGCTATATTCATCTTATCTAAACTCTTTCTATCTATCTATCTACTCCTGCTATCTCTATCTATCCTATCTATCTATCTATCTTATCATCTATCATATCATCTAACTCTTCTATCTATCTATCTAACTCTGCTTTATCTCTATTTATCTATCTCTGCTATCTTCTATCTTCTATCTATCTATCTATCAGCTACTATCGATATCTATCTATCTCTTATCTATCTCATCTAATCGCTCTATCTATCTTGCTATCTATCTAGCTATCTATCTATCATGCTAACTGTCGCTATTATCTATCTATCTATCTCTCATCTAACTCTCTGCTATCTATCTATCTATCTCTGCTATCTAGCTACTATACTATACTATCTATCTTCTATCTATCTATCATCACTTTACATATCTAATCTCGCTATCTATCTATCTATCTATCTATCTATCTATCTATCTATCTGATCTATCTCTATCTTCTATCATCTCACTCTCTTGCTATCTATCTATCTATCTATCTCTGCGTCTATCCTATCTATCTATCTACTAACTATCTATCTAGTCTATCCATCTTCTAATCTATCTATCAGCATGTACTCTCGTGCTATCTAATCTATCTATCTACTATCTAACTGCTGGCTTGGCTCGCTACCTACTTACCCAGAATGCAAGGGGCTTTCTGCTACTTGTTTTCGGACGACGGCGCGTGCGTGACACTCAGAGTGGCCGGTGTTGCCGTGATTAAATGCGCCTGCTGCGCAGTGCCCAGGTTCGCACAGCCGGGAATCCGAAGTCGGGGCACTTCTTGAAGGTGAAGTCCGTAAAACATTCGGGCAACTTTGCCAAATTCCTGGCAAACGTTGCCCCGATGTGTTTTAAACGTAGATACGCCACCAGCAATAGTCACTGGAGGGTGTATATGTCGGTATTAGTGCCTCTGATTTTAGGACATGTGTAAAATGGGATAGGAGTGATCACCAGATACTTTACACTATAAAAGATCCACCCCCCATTAACTAAGGTACTCCTACAAAGCATATCACCCCCACATGCACAAATCTCCCACTCAAAACAGATCCACTCCCATTACTGGTACTCTAACGATAACACCATATCACCCCCACATCAATCTATCTATCTATCTATCTATCTATCTATCTATCTATCTATCTATCTATCTATCTATCATCTAACTCTCTGCTATCTATCTATCTATCTATCTCTGCTATCTATCTATCTATCTATCTATCTATCTATCTATCTATCTATCTATCTATCTATCTATCTATCTATCATGTAACTCTCTGCTATCTATCTATCTATCTATCTATCTATCTAACTCTGGCTTGGCTCTGCTACCTATCTACCCAGAAATGCAGGGGCTTTCTGCTACTTGTCGGGACGGCGCGTGCGTGACATCAGAGTGCCGGTGTTGCGCATGATGTAAATGCGCCGGCTGCGCAAAGTGCCCAGAGGTTCGCACAGCCGGGAAATCCGAAAGTTCGGGGCACTTCTTGAAGGTGAAGTCCGTTAAAACATTCGGGGCACTTTGCCAAATATCCGGGGCACGTGCCCCGATTGTTTTAACGTAGATACGCCACCGCATATGTCACTGGAAGGGTGTATGTCGGAGTAGTGCTGATTTTAGGACATGTAAGTAAAAATGGGATATAGGAGTGATCACAGATACTTTACACTATAAAAGATCCACTCCACCATTACTGGTACTCTACAAAGCATATCACCCCACATCACATATACCCTGCAAAACAGATCCACTCCACCATCACCCCACATCACATATACCCTGCAAAACAGATCAACTCCACCATTACTGGTACTCTACACAACAGCATATCACCCCACATCACTATACCCTGCAAAACAGATCCACCTCCCCATTACTGGTACTCTACACAAAGCATATCACCCCACATCACACATATACCCTGCAAACAGATCCACTCCTCCATTACTGGTACTCTACAAAGCATATCACCCCACATCACATATACCCTGCAACAACTCCACCATTACTGGTATCTACAAAGCATATCACCCCACATCACATATACCCTGGCAAAACAGATCACTCCTCCATTACTGGTACTCTACAAAAGCATATCACCCCACATCACATATACCCTGCAAAACAGATCACTCCACCCATTTACTGGTACTCTACAAAGCATATCACCCCACATCACATATACCCTGCAAAACAGATCAACTCCACCATTACTGGTACTCTACAAGCATATCACCCCACCATCACATAACCCTGCAAAACAGATCAACTCCACCATTACTGGTACTCTACAAAGCATATCACCACCACATCACATATACCCTGCAAAACAGATCACTCCTCCATTACTGGTACTCTACAAAGCATATCACCCCCACCATCACATATACCCTGCACAAACAGATCACTCCACCATTACTGGTACTCTACAAAGCATATCACCCCACATCACATATACCTGCAAACAGATCCACTCCACCATTACTGGTACTCTACAAGCATATCACCCCCCATCACATATCCCTGCAAACAGATCCACTCACCATTACTGGTACTCACAAAGCATATCACCCCCACATCACATATACCCCTGCAAAACAATCCAACTCCCACCATTACTGGTACTCTACAAAGCATATCACCCCACATCACATATACCCTGCAATGCAAACAGATCAATCCCCCACCTTACTGGTACTCTACAAAGCATATCACCCCCACATCACATATACCCTGCAAAACAGATCCACTCCTCCATTACTGGTACTCTCACAAAGCATATCACCCCACTCACATATACCCGTGCAAACAGATCCACTCCTCCACTTACTGGTACTCTACAAAGCATATCACCCCACATCACATATACCCTGCAAAACAGATCCACTCCACCATTACTGGTTATATCTACAAAGCATATCACCCCCACATCACATAATCCCTGCAAAACAGATCCACTCACCATTACTGGTACTCTACAAAGCATATCACCCCCACATCACATAACCCTGCAAAACAGATCACTCCCCCATACTGGTACTCTACAAAGCATATTCACCCCACATCACATATCCCTGCCAAAACAGATCCACCCTGCCATTACTGGTACTCTACAAAGCATATCCCCACATACATATACCCTGCAACAATCCACTCCTCCATTACTGTACTCTACAAAGCATATCACCCACATCACATATACCCTGCAAAACAGATCCACTCTACCATTACTGGTACTCTACAAAGCATATCCCCCACATCACATATACCCTGCAAAACAGATCCACTCCTCCATTATGGTACTCTACAAAGCATATCACCCCACATCACAATACCCTGCAAAACAGATCCACTCCACCATTACTGGTACTCTACAAAGCATATCACCCCACCAATCACATATACCCTGCAAAACAGATCCACTCCACCATTACTGGTACTCTACAAAGCATTCACCCCACACATCACATATACCCTGCAAAACAGATCCACTCCACCATTACTGGTACTCTACAAAGCATATCACCCCACATCACATATACCCCTGCAAACAGATCAACTCCACCATTACTGGTACTCTACAAAGCATATCACCCCACTCACGTATACCCTGCAAAAGATCCACTCCTCCATTACTGGTACTCTACAAAGCATATCACCCCACATCACATAACCCTGCAAACAGATCCACTCCCACCATTACTGGTACTCTACAAAGCCATATCACCCCCACATCACATATACCCTGCAAAACAGATCCACTCACCATTACTGGTACTCTACAAAGCATATCACCCCACATCACATATACCCTGCAAAACAGATCAACTCCACTCATTACTGGTACTCTACAAAGCATACACCCCACACCACAATATACCCTGCAAACAGATAAACTCCACCATTACTGGTACTCTACAAAGCATATCACCCCCCCATCACATATACCCTGCAAAAAGATCACTCCACCCATTATGGTACTCTATATACAAAGCATATCACCCCACATCACATAACCCTGCAAAACATCCACTCCACCATTACTGGTACTCTACAAAGCATATCACCCCACAATCACATATACCCTGCAAAACAGATCACTCCACCATTACTGGTACTCTACAAAGCATTATCCACACATCACATATACCCTGCAAAACAGATCCCACTCCACCATTACTGGTACTCTACACAAGCATATCACCCACCATCACATATACCCTGCAAAACAGATCCACTCCACCATTACTGGTACTCTACAAAGCATATCACCCCACATCACATATACCCTGCAAAACAGATCCACTCCCACATTACTGGTACTCTACAAAGCATATCACCCCACATCACTATACCCTGCAAAACAGATCCACTCCACCATTACTGGTACTCTACAAAGCATATCACCCCACATACATATACCCTGCAAAACAGATCCCACTCCTCCATTACTGGTACTCTACAAAGCTATAACACCACATCACATATACCCTGCAAAACAGATCAACTCCACCATTACTGGTACTCTACACAAAGCATATCACCCCCCCACATCACTATACCCTGCAAAACAGATCCACTCCACCATTACTGGTACTCTACAAGCTATCACCCCCACATCACATATACCCTGCAAAAAACAGATCCAACTCCACCATTACTGGTACTCTACAAAGCATATCACCCCACATCACATATACCCTGCAAAACAGATCCACTCCACCATTACTGGTACTCTACAAAGCATATCACCCCACATCACATATACCCTGCAAAACAGATCCACTCCACCATTACTGGTACTCTACAAAGCATATCACCCACATCACATATACCCTGCAAAACGATCCAACTCCCACCATTACTGGTACTCTACAAAGCATATCACCCCACATCACATATACCCTGCAAAACAGATCCACTCCTCCATTACTGGTACTCTACAAAGCATATCACCCCACATCACATATACCCTGCAAAACAACAGATCACTCCTCCATTACTGGTACTCTACAAAGCATATCACCCCACATCACATATACCCTGCAAAACAGATCACTCCACCATTACTGGTACTCTACAAGCATATCACCACCCATCACATATACCCTGCAAAACAGATCCACTCCACCATTACTGGTACTCTACAAAGCATATCACCCACATCACATATACCCTGCAAAACAGATCAACTCCACCATTACTGGTACTCTACAAAGCATATCACCCCATCATCACATATACCCTGCAAACAGATCAACTCCACCATTACTGGTATCTACAAAGCATATCAACCCCACATCACATATAACCCTGCAAAACAGATCCACTCCCACATTACTGGTACTCTACAAAGCATATCACCCACATCACATATACCCGCCAAACAGAATCCACTCCACCATTACTGGTACTCTACAAAGCATATCAACCCACATCACATATACCCTGCAAAACAGATCCATCCCCATTACTGGTACTCTACAAAGCATATCACCCACATCACATATACCCTGACAAAACAGACACAACTCCACCATTACTGGTACTCTACAAAGCATATCACCCCACATCACATTATACCCTGCAAAACAGAAACTCCACCATTACTGGTACTTACAAAGCATATCACCCCCACATCACTATACCCTGCAAAACAGATCAACTCCACCATTACTGGTACTCTACAAAGCATATCCCCCACAAATCACATACCCTGCAAAACAGATCACTCACCATTACTGGTACTCTACAAAGCATATCACCCCCACATACCATATACCTGCAAAACAGATCACTCCACATTACGGTACTCTACAAAGCATATCACCCCCACATCACATATCCCTGCAAACAGATCCACTCCACCATTACTGGTACTCTACAAAGCATATACACCCCACATCACTATACCCTGCAAAACAATCCACTCCCCATTACGGTACTCTACAAAGCATATCACCCCACATCACATATACCCTGCAAAACAGATCCCTCCTCCATTACTGGACTCTACAAAGCATATCACCACCACATCCACATATACCCTGCAAAACAGATCCAATCCCATTACTGGTACTCTACAAAGCATACACCCCAATCACAATTACCCTGCAAAACAGATCACTCCACCATTACTGGTACTCTACAAAGCATATCACCCACATAACATATACCCTGCAAAACAGATCCACTCACCATTACTGGTACTCTACAAAGCATATCACCCCACATCACATATACCCTGCAAAACAGATCCACTCCCCATTACTGGTAACTACTAACAAGCATATCACCCCACATCACATATACCCTGCAAAACAGATCCACTCCACCATTACTGGTACTCTACAAAGCATATCACCCACATCACATATACCCTGCAAAACAGATCCACTCCACCATTACTGGTACTCTACAAAGCATATCACCCCCACATCACATATACCCTGCAAAACAGATCCACTCCTCCATTACTGGTACTCTACAAAGCATATCACCCCCACATCACATATACCCTGCAAAACAGATCCACTCCACCATTACTGGTACTCTACAAAGCATATCACCCCACATCACATATAACCCTGCAAAACAGATCATCCACCATTACTGGTACTCTACAAAGCATATCACCCCACATCACATATACCCTGCAAAACAGATCAACTCCACCATTACTGGTACTCTACAAAGCATATCACCCCCACATCACATATACCCTGCAAACAGATCAACTCCCCATACGGTACTCTACAAGCATATCACCCACATCACATACCCTGCAAAACAGATCCACTCCTCCATTACTGGTATCTTACAAAGCATATCACCCCACATCCATATACCTGCAAAACAGATCCACTCCACCATTACTGGTACTCTACAAAGCATAATCACCCCACATCACATATACCTGCAAAACAGATCACTCCACCATTACTGGTCTCTACAAAGATATCACCCCAACATCACTATACCCTGCAAAACAGATCCACTCCACCATTACTGGTACTCTACAAAGCATATCACCCCACATCACATATACCCTGCAAACACGATCCACTCCCCATTATTGGTACTCTACAAAGCATATCACCCCACATCACATATACCCTGCAAAACAGATCCACTCCCCATTACTGGTAACTCTACAAAGCATATCACCCCACATCACAATATACCTGCAAAACAGATCAAACTCACCATTACTGGTACTCTACAAAGCATATCACCCACATCACATATACCCTGCAAAACAATCCACTCACCATTACTGTACTCTACAAGCATATCCCCCCACATCAAATATACCCTGCAAACAGACATCTCCACCATTACTGGTACTCTACAAAGCATATCACCCCACATCACTAACCCTGCAAAACAGATCCATCCTCCATTATGGTACTCATCAAAGCATATCAACCCAACATCACATATACCTGCAAACAGATCCAATCCCCATTACTGGTACTCTACAAAGCATATCACCTCACATCACATATACCCTGCAAACAGATCCACTCCTCCATTACTGGTACTCTACAAAGCATATCACCCCACATCACATATACCCTGCAAAACAGATCCACTCCCACCATTACTGGTACTCTACAAAGCATATCACCCCCACATCAATATACCCTGCAAAACAGATCCACTCCCCATTACTGGTACTCTACAAAGCATATCACCCCACATCACATATACCCTGCAAAAACAGATCCACTCCTCCATTACTGGTAACTACAAAGCATATCACCCCACATCACATATACCCTGCAAAACAGATCCACTCACCATTACTGGTACTCTACAAAGCATATCACCCCACATCAACCTATACCCTGCAAAACAGATCCACTCCCCATTACTGGTACTCACAAAAGCATATCAACCCCCACATCACAATATACCCTGCCCAAACAGATCCACTCTCCATTACTGGTACTCTACAAAGCATATCACCCCACATCACTATACCCTGCAAAACAGATCCACTCCACCATTACTGTACTCTACACAGCATATCACCCCACATCACAATATACCCTGCAAACAGATCCACTCCACCATTACTGGTACTCTCAAAGCATATCACCCACATCACATATACCCTGCAAACAGATCCACTCCCCATTACTGGTACTCTACAAAGCATATCACCCCCACATCACATATACCCTGCAAAACAGATCAACTCCACCATTACTGGTACTCTACAAAGCATATCACCCCCACACCATATACCCTGCAAAACAGATCAACTCCACCATTACTGGTACTCTACCAAAGCATATCACCCCACATCACATATACCCTGCAAAACAGATCACTCCCCATTACTGGTACTCTACAAGCATATAACCCCACACACATATACCCTGCAAAACAGATCAATCCACCATTACTGGTACTCTACAAAGCATATCACCCCACATCACATATACCCTGCAAAACAGATCAACTCCACCATTACTGGTACTCTACAAAGCATATCACCCCACATCACATATACCCCTGCAAAAACAGATCCACTACACCATTACTGGTACTCTACAAGCATATCACCCCACATCACATATACCCTGCAAAACAGATCACACTCCACCATTACTGGTACTCTACAAAGCATATCACCCCCACATCACATATACCTGCAAAACAGATCAACTCCACCATTACTGGTACTCTACAAAGCATATCCACCCCCACATCACATATACCCTGCAAAACAGATCACACTCACCATTACTGGTACTCTACAAAGCATATCACCCCACATCACATATACCCTGCAAACAGATCAACTCACCATTATGGTACTCTACAAAGCATATCCCCCACATCACATACCCTGCAAAACAGATCCACTCCACCCTTACTGGTACTCTACAAAGCATATCACCCCACATCACATATACCCTGCAAAACAGATCACTCCACCATTACTGGTACTCTACAAAGCATATCACCCCACATCACATATACCCGCAAAAACGATCACTCCCCATTACTGGTATCTACAAAGCATATACCCCCACATCACATATACCCTGAAAACGATCCACTCCTCCATTACTGGTACTCTACAAAGATATCACCCCACATACATATACCCTGCAAAAACAGATCCACTCCACCATTACTGGTACTCTACAAAGCATATCACCCCCACATCACATATACCCTGCAAAACAGATCCACTCCACCATTACTGGTACTCTACAAGCATATCACCCCACATCACATTAACCCTGCAAAACAGATCCACTCCACCATTACTGGTACTCTACAAAGCATATCACCCCACATCACATATACCCTGCAAAACAGATCAACTCCACCCATTACTGGTACTCTACAAAGCATAATCACCCCACATCACATATACCCTGCCAAAACAGATCCACTCCTCACCATACTGGTACTTACAAAGCATATCACCCACATCACATATACCCTGCAAACAGATCACTCCCCCATTACTGGTACTCTACAAAGCATATCACCCCACATCACACAATACCCTGCAAAACAGATCAACTCCACCATTACTGGTACTCTACAAAGCATATCAACCCCACCATCCACTATACCCTGCAAAACAGATCACACTCCACCATTACTGGTATCTACAAAGCATATCACCCCACATCACTATACCCTGCAAAACAGATTCCACTCCACCATTACTGGTACTTACAAAGCAATCACCCCACATCACATATCCCTGCAAACAGATCAACTCCACCATTACTGGTACTATACAAAGCATATCACCCCACATCACATTACCCTGCAAAACAGATCCACCACCATTATGGTACTCTACAAGCATATCACCCCACATCACGTATACCCTGCAAAACAGATCCACTCCTCCCATTAGGTACTCTACAAAGCATATCACCCCACATCACATATACCCTGCAAAACAGATCCACTCCTCCATTACTGGTACTCTACAAAGCATATCACCCCCACATCACAGATACCCTGCAAAACAGATCCACTCCTCCATTACTGGTACTCTACAAAGCATATCACCCCACATCACATATACCCTGCAAAACAGATCCACTCCACATATACTGCGACTCTACAAGCAATCACCCCCACATCACATATACCCTGCAAAACAGATCCACTCCATTACTGGTACTCTACAAAGCATATCACCCCACATCACATATACCCTGCAAAACAGATCCACTCCACCATTACTGGTACTCTACAAAGCATATCACCCCAATCACATATACCCTGCAAAACAGATCCACTCCACCATTACTGGTACTCTACAAAGCATATCACCCCCACATCACATATACCCTGCAAAACAGATCCACTCCACCATTACTGGTACTCTACAAAGCATATCACCCCACATCACATATACCCTGCAAAACAGATCCACTCCCATTACTGGTACTCTACAAAGCATATCACCCCACATCACATATACCCTGCAAAACAGATCAACTCCCACAATACTGGGACTTACAAAGCATATCCACCCACATCACATATACCCTGCAAAACAGTCAAACTCCACCATACTGGTACTCTACAAAGCATATCACCCCACATCACATATACCTGCAAAACAGATCAACTCCACCATTACTGGTACTCTACAAAGCATATCACCCCCACATCACATATACCCTGCAAAACAGATCCACTCCTCCATTACTGGTACTCTACAAAGCATATCACCCCCACATCACATATACCTGCAAAACAGATCCACTCCTCCATTACTGGTACTCTACAAAAGCATATCACCCCACATCACATATACCCTGCAAAACAGATCCACTCCCCATTACTGGTACTCTACAAAGATATCACCCACATCACATATACCCTGCAAAACAGATCAAACTCCACCATTACTGGTTACTCTACAAAGCATATCACCCCACATCACATATACCCTGCAAAACAGAATCAACTTCCATATACTGGTAATCTACAAAGCATATCACCCACATCACAATACCCTGCAAAACAGATCCACTCCTCATACTGGTACTCTACAAAAGCATACACCCCACATCACATAACCCTGCAAAAACAGATCCACCCTCCATTACTGGTACTCTACAAAGCATAGCATATCACCCACATCACTATACCCTGCAAAACAAAAAGATCAACTCCACCATTACTGGTACTCTACAAAGCATATCACCCCACATCACCATTACCCTGCAAAACAGATCCATCCCCCATTACTGGTACTCTAAAAAGCATATCACCCCCACATAACAGATTACCATGCAAAACCGATCCACTCCTCCATTACTGGTACTCTACAAAGCATATCACACCACATCACATATACCCTGCAAAACAGATCCACTCCTCCCATTACTGGTACTCTACAAAGTACACCCCAATCACATATACCCTGCAAAAACAGATCCACTCCTCCATTACTGGTACTCTACAAAGCATATCACCCCCACATCACATTATACCCTGCAAAAAAGATCACTCCCCATTACTGGTACTCTACAAAGCATATCACCCACCCCATAACCCTGCAAAACAGATCCACTCCACCATTACTGGTACATCTACAAAGCATACACCCCACATCACATATACCCTGCAAAACAGATCACTCCACCATTACTGGTACTCTACAAAGCATTCACCCCACATCACATATACCCTGCAAAACAGATCCACTCCACCATTACTGGTACTCTACAAAGCATATCACCCCACATCACATATACCCTGCAAAACAGATCCACTCCTCCATTACTGGTACTCTACAAAGCATATCACCCCACATCACATATACCCTGCAAAACAGATCCACTCCACCATTACTGGTACTCTACAAAGCATATCACCCCACATCACATATACCCTGCAAAACAGATCAACTCCACCATTACTGGTACTCTACAAAGCATATCACCCCACATCACATATACCCTGCAAAACAGATCCACTCCCCATTACTGGTACTCTACAAAGCATATCACCCCACATCACATATACCCTGCAAAACAGATCAACTCCACCATTACTGGTACTCTACAAAGCATATCACCCCCACATCACATATACCCTGCAAAACAGATCCACTCCACATTACTGGTACTCTACAAAGCATTCACCCCACATCACATATACCCCGCAAAACAGATCCACTCCACCATTACTGGTACTCTACAAAGCATATCACCCCACAATCACATATACCCTGCAAAACAGATCACTCCACATTACTGGTTACTCTACAAAGATATCACCCCCACATCACATATTACCCTGCAAAAACAGATCCACTCACCCATTACTGGTACTCTACAAAGCATATCCCCACATCCCCATTATACCCTGCAAAACAGATCAACTCCACCATTACTGGTACTCTACAAAGCATATACACCCCCACATCACATATACCTGCAAAACAGATCACTCCACCATTACTGGTACTCTACAAAGCATATCACCCCCCATCACATATACCTGCAAAACAGATCCACTCCACCATTACTGGTACTCTACAAAGCATATCACCCCACATCCCATATACCCTGCAAAACAGATCAACTCCACCATTACTGGTACTCTACAAAGCATATCACCCCACATCACATATACCCTGCAAAACAGATCAACTCCACCATTACTGGTACTCTACAAAGCATATCACCCCCAACATCACATATACCCTGCAAAAACAGATACCACTCCTCCATTACTGGTCTCTACAAAGCATATCACCCCCACATCACATATACCCTGCAAAACAGATCCACTCCTCCATTACTGGTACTCTACAAAGCATATCACCCCACATCACATATACCCTGCAAAACAGATCCACTCCACCATTACTGGTACTCTACAAAGCATATCACCCCACATCACATATACCCTGCAAAACAGATCCACTCCACCATTAATGGTACTCTACAAAGCATATCACCCCACATCACATATACCTGCAAAACAGATCCACTCCTCATTACTGGTACTCTACAAAGCATATCACCCCCACATCACATATACCCTGCAAAAACAGATCCACTCCACCATTACTGGTATCTACACAAGCATATCACCCCACTCACATATACCCTGCAAAACAGATCAACTCCACCATTACTGGTACTCTACAAAGATATCACCCCACACACAATACCTGCAAAACATCCACTCCTCCATACTGGTAC
Source organism: Hymenochirus boettgeri (assembly GCA_019447015.1). Lineage (NCBI taxonomy): Eukaryota > Metazoa > Chordata > Amphibia > Anura > Pipidae > Hymenochirus > Hymenochirus boettgeri. Next base: position 316,520,506 of record CM033470.1, on the reverse strand, counting down.
TCTACAAAGCATATCACCACCACAATCTCACATTTATACCCTGCAAAACAGATCAACTCCACCATTATGGTACTCTACAAGCATATCACCCCACATCACATATACCCTGCAAAACAGAATCAACTCCACCATACTGGTACTCTACAAAGCATATCACCCCACATCACATATACCCTGCAAAACAGATCCACTCCACCATTACTGGGTACTCTACAAGCATATACCCCCACATCACATATACCGCAAAACAGATCAACCTCCATTACTGGTACTCTTACAAAGCATATCACCCCACATCACTATACCTGCAAAACAGATCCACTCCCCATTACTGGTACTCTACAAAGCATATCACCCCCATCCACAATACCCTGCCAAAACAGATCCCAATCCTCCATTACTGGTACTCTACAAAGATATCACCCCACATCACATATACCCTGCAAAACAGATCCACTCCTCCATTACTGGTACTCTACAAAGCATATCACCCCACATCACATATACCCTGCCAAAAACAGATCCACTCCACCATTACTGGTACTCACAAAGCATATCACCCCACATCACATATACCCTGCAAAACAGATCCACTCCTCCATTACTGGTACTCTACAAAGCATATCACCCCACATCACATATACCTGCAAAACAGACCACTCCCCATTACTGGTACTCTACAAAGCATATCACCCCCACATCACATATACCCTGCAAAACAGATCCACTCCACCATTACTGGTACTCTACAAAGCATATCACCCCACATCACATATACCCTGCAAAACAGATCCACTCCTCCATTACTGGTACACTACAAGCATATCACCCACATCACATATACCCTGCAAAACAGATCCACTCCTCCATTACTGGTACTCTACAAAGCAATCACCCCACATCACATATACCCTGCAAAACAGATCCACTCCTCCATACTGGTACTCTACAAAGCATATCACCCCAATCACATATACCCTGCAAAACAGATCACTCCACCATTACTGGTACTCTACAAAGCATATCACCCCCACATCACATATACCCTGCAAAACAGATCAACTCCCCCATTACTGGTACTCTACAAAGCATATCACCCCACATCACATATACCCTGCAAAACAGATCAACTCCACCATTACTGGTACTCTACAAAGCATATCACCCCACATCACATATACCCTGCAAAACAGATCAACTCCACCATTACTGGGTACTCTACAAAGCATATCACCCCACATCACATATACCCTGCAAAACAGATCAACTCCACCATTACTGGTACTCTACAAAGCATATCACCCCCACATCACATATACCCTGCAAAACAGATCAACTCCTCCATTACTGGTACTCTAACAAGCATATCACCCCCCAATCACCTATACCCTGCAAAACAGATCCACTCCTCCATTACTGGTACTCTACAAAGCATATTCACCCCACATCACATATACCTGCAAAACAGATCCACTCCCATTACTGGTACTCTACAAAGCATATCACCCCCAATCACATATACCTGCAAAACAGATCCACTCCTCCCCATTACTTGTACTCTACAAAGCATATCACCCACATCACATATACCCTGCAAAACAGATCCACTCCTCCATTAATGGTACTCTACAAAGCATATCACCCCACATCACATATACCCTGCAAAAACAGATCACTCCTCCATTACTGGTACTCTACAAAGCATATCACCCCACATCACATAACCCTGCAAAACAGATCCACTCCTCCATTACTGGTACTTACACAAGCATATCACCCCACATCACATATACCCTGCAAAACAGTCCACTCCCCATTACTGGTACTCTACAAAGCATATCACCCCTCACCAATATACCCTGCAAAACCGATCCACTCCTCCATTACTGGTACTCTACAAAGCATATCACCCCACATCACATATACCCTGCAAAACAGATCCACTCCCCATTACTGGTACTCTACAAAGCATATCACCCCACATCACATATACCCTGCAAAACAGATCCACTCCTCCATTACTGGTACTCTACAAAGCATATCCACCCCACATCACATATTACCCTGCAAAAACAGATCACTCCTCCATACTGGTACTCTACAAAGCATCACCCCCACATCACTATACCTGCAAAACAGATCCATACTCCATTACTGGTACTTACAAAGCATATCACCCCCACATCACATATACCCTGCAAAACAGATCCACTCCACCATTACTGGTACTCTACAAGCATATCACCCCACATCACAATATACCCTGCAAAACAGATCAACTCCACCATTACTGGTACTCTACAAAGCATATCACCCCACATCACCATATACCCTGCAAAACAGATCAACTCCACCATTACTGGTACTCTACAAAGCATATCACCCCACATCACATATACCTGACAAACAGATCCACTCCCATTACTGGTACTCTACAAAGCATATCACCACACATCACATATACCTGCAAAACAGATCACTCACATACTGGTACTCTACAAAGCATATCACCCCAATCACATATACCCTGCAAAACAGATCACTCCACCATTACTGGTACTCTACAAAAGCATATCACCCCACATCACATTACCTGCAAAACAGATCACCCACCATTAAGGTACTCTACAAAGCATATCCACCCACATCACATATACCCTGCAAACAGATCACTCACCATTACTGGTACTCTAAAAGCATATATCACCCCACATCAATATACCCTGCAAAACAGATCAACTCCACATTACTGGTACTCTACAAAGCATATCACCCCACATCAATATACCCTGCAAAACAGATCAACTCCACATTACTGGTACTTTTCAAAGCATATCACCCACCATCACATATACCCTGCAAAACAGATCAACTCCACCATTCTGGTACTCTACAAAGCATATCACACCACATCACATATACCCTGCAAAACAGATCCACTCCACCATTACTGGTACTCTACAAAGCATATCACCCCCACACACATATACCTGCAAAAACAGGCTCAACTCCACCATTACTGGTACTCTACAAAGCATATCACCCCACATCACATATACCCTGCCAAACAGATCCACTCCCATTCTGGTACTCTACAAAGCTATCACCCCACAATCACATATACCCTGAAAACAGATCCACTCCACCATTACTGGTACTCTACAAAGCAAGCAACCCCACATCACATATACCCTGCAAAACAGATCAACTCCACCATTACTGGTACTCTAGTACTATAGAAAGCATATTACCCCCACATCAGACACCCTACACAACAGATACACTCCTCCATTAATGGTACTCTAGTATGTATGTATGTATATTTTGTATTTATGGGTACGCAGCGCTGTATATTATAGAATACAGAGTATACAAATAAGGGGATAAGTGCAATCCATTATACAGATAAATAAACATTAAATTAAATACAATTTCATATATTATAAAATTATGTATAAATTGATATAAGTGCAACAAATCTAACACATTAGGATTGAGATCCCTGCCCCAAAGAGCTTACAATCTAAGTGGGAGGGACAACATACAGATACAAGTGGGGGGATGGGTATAAGGTGCTCAAAAGGGCTACAATCATTGTTGGTGCTGATGCTCAGAAAGGTAGGATAACAGTCTAGATTTGAAAGTATAATGGATGTCACCATACGAAGTGAGAGAGGGAGAGAGTTCCAAAGGTAGGGAGCAGCAAGAGAGAATGGTTTAAGGCGGGAGGAAGCAATGTTAGTTGGATAAAATGACAGGTTCTAGTTAAATTGTTAATGTGATGATGGAAGGAGAGAGAGGAGTCAAAGATAATTCCAAGGCAGCGTTCAGATTCAACTGGGTTAATGACCATATTGTCAATAGAGATGGAGAAGTGTGGACTAGGTCCCAGTTTACGGGGGAAAATGATTCATTCCCTTTTGGATAGATTGAGTTTAAGGTGGAGGTGCGCCATCCAGGAAGAGTGCAGACATTTATAGATTTGGGATTGAACTTCAGGGGTTAACGCGGGGGTGGACAAGTAAATATAGGTATCATCAGTGTGTAGGTGATACTTAAAACCAAAGGAACTGATTATTTCTCCTAGAGAGTGTAGAGGGAGAACAGCAAGGGTCCTAAAACTGAGCCCTGAGGGACCCCCCCACTAAAGGGAACAGGAGAGTTAGTCTTATTAGCAAAAGAGACAGAGAAAGATTTATTACAGAGATATAAAGACAATCACCCCGCAGCTTGATTTCGGATGCCCAGAGAATATAAATTTGCATAAAGTGGTCCACAGTATCAAAGGCAGCCGATAGGTCGAGGAGAATGAGGACTGAGAACTGGCCCTTGGTTTTGGCAGTTTGTACAGTAGGTCTCTACAAAGCATATTAACCCCACATCACAGATACCCTACACAACAGATCCTCTCCCTTGTCACTAACACCCAAAATTCCTAATTCCCTCATCATAAATACACAATGAAGCCAATACTTCAGCGTTTGATTAACTGAGCGTTAATCACACCCTAATCACTTTATATCTCACACATACAACCTATCAGTATGTCTTTATGATTGTGGGGGAAACTGGGGAGCCCAGAGGAAACCCTCCATGCACAGGGAGAACATTCAAACTCCTTGCAGATTTGTGTCGGTGGGAAGATTTGACCCACAGCATTGTAAGTGAAAACCACTGGGCCACTGTGCTGCCCCATACACATTATATATTCTAATCCATATTTGGTGTAGTTATTGGCCTATTATATTCCGTATTTGCTGTGTTTTGCATGTGTTTAGCGTATTAATCTCTATATTTTATAACACTGCATGAACAGTCAAACGGAGCATAATGTGCTGTTAACCTTTTTCACCACCAGGTGTCAGAAGTGCTTTATGCCTACTGAATGAAATCAAACTCAATAATCACCGGCCAACAGATTAAATTCAAACAATGAATTCTGTAAACGATAAAGCAAGCAGAAAATCAATAAAAAGAAAGAGCCCAGGAACACACGTAGTTGGGGAGAAGGGCGACATGACAGAGTAGGCCCCAAGGAAGCAGATTGGTTGGGGGGTGGTATGTAAGAAGTAAAAGAGGAGGGGTTCACATGGTCGTTTGTAACTAGGCAGGAGAGCGGGAAAAGGGCACCATTTTGTAAGGAGAATAGGAGCAGCACACAACAACCTCCCTCCCACCCGTAAAAGTAAGGTAGTGCACATGAGAAAGGGGGTAAAGGTGATATATTGGTCACAGCAGAGCAGGTCCTTGCCAGTCTCCAAGTCTATCTGGGGATAGATTTTGGAAAATATTGGTGGTGAATTAACATTTACAGTGGTAAAGGCTATTGTGATGGGTGGGGCTAACCTGAAAAGGTGGGTAGCCAGTTTGCGGCCAAGAGCTAAAGGGGAGGCCAGACACTGGTTAAGTCATACCTTCACACAGAGCTAGGCAGACGCAGCTGGTGAGTAGGCCACAGGGCAAAATCGGGAAGGGCAGACTGGCAGGGATTCTCTACTATTTAAAGGGCATCTATAGTGGGAAAATTAACTTTTTTTCTTTCCTTCCATGTGTTCTATAATTCTCCCCAACCCCCAGAGTGTCTTCACTTTGTTCAGATTCCCTCTCTGTACTGAGATACACCAGTTAGAAGAATACGTGATTGCATTCCTATACTCCTACTTGGACTGCAATCAAATCCCTGTGATGTGACCCTCTTCCCTGCTCAAGTCCCTCCCTCCTCCATGCTCTGTTACAAACATAGAGATCTGAGCATTAGCAGGGGGAGAGAGGTAGCTTTGATGGCAGATATAAGGCTACACTTGACCCCCCTTCTTGATAGACTTCACTGATTCATGATGGGTCACAAAGAGAGAGCAGCAGTACATGGAGAGATCAGTGTCTCCAGGACAGCTTGCTTGCTATTGGCCACTGTGCATGGGTGTGTATTTCAGGATGTTGAACTTCAACTTCTACTACACATGATAATCTTGTCGGCAAGCCAGAGTTGAGACATGGAGGAGGTAACAGAGGAGAGGGGGAAGGGGGAGTGCTGCACAGAGATCTGACACCATGGTTAAACAAAATCACTGACAGAGATAGGATAAAGGCATCACAGAGTACATGAATTTAACTTTGCAATGGGCCAATGTGTTTTTTTCACTATAGATGCCCTTTAACATTAACGTTGTTTTGTTGTATGGTTAAACGTTACAATTGTATTGTTATGATAATAATAAATTGTCTGAACAATTTATAATAAAGCTGTGACCATTCATATCCAAAAATGATTGGTATTGCCTCTTAATTGAGCAAAGGAAAGGGGGGATTTTAAGGGAATTAGCGGTGGTGGCTCATCCCATAGTCATTATATTTCCATTGCATTGGATTGTGTTTACGTTTAATACTTTACCCGAGATATGCAGAGATTAAAAACTTTATCCAACTTTACCTCTGGTCCTCCAGTGAAAGGGAAGTAGATACAGTAAGTTCCTTACATTCGTTTTAAATCATTACCCCCCCTTTACAAAGCTCTGTTCACATGGACGTTTGTAAACAAATGCCATTTTCAAATGGTAAATTCACCTGACATCATGTCTCAGCCAGTCACAGGTGCTGCTGCTGGTCCGGCCCCTTCTGCAGCTTCCATGCACAGAAAAGGCACGGGAGCTAAGCATAGAAACACAGAGGGAACGAAGTCTGATAAGTAGGTTTACCATCAGCTTTGAAAACTAAGAACCTCTTGAGGTCGAGATTTTGGGGAGCAATTAGACTAATGCTAAAGGTTTGTGTGGAGGGTGCACATACCCTTTAAGTATAAACTTTGAATTAGGCTTGAAAGGCTGCATTTTGGAAGGGAATGTGTGTGTCTGTGCTGCAGGTTTTAAAATATAATAACCTTGCTATGGTAATTTAAGAGGACATTTCATAATACTTTCTGATTAAATACATGTATTTTTTATTATTGCGTGAATGCTTTCCATGAAAAAAGAAAGGGTGAATCACAGGGCTGCTTTTCTAATGAGACAGAGCGAGACATTTGTCTCAGGCGGCACTTTGGTGAAAGAAAAAGGCGTCTGGTAATTAATCAATCTAATGCCAGAATGTATAGGGAGAGTAGAGCCGCAGCATTAAGGGGGTCCCCGTGTTGTCAGAGGACTTCAGTACCTGCTATAGTGAGCTGTCAGTTACTTACAGCTTACTTTAGTATTTGTGAATGGATCGAAGAGACTGAACTGATGCCCTTAGTGAATGGTATTCGTAAAATATGCACACAGTGACTGGTAAATGAGGTCTATAGTAAGTGGTATTAGATGCCCACACTGAGTGGTATTAGATGCACACAGTGACTGGTAAAAAATGCACACCATGTCTGGTAAAGGATGCCCATAGTGAGTGGTATTAGATTCCCACAGTGACTGGTAAAAAATGCACACAATGACTGGTAAATGATGCCTATAGTGACTGGTATTAGATGCCCACAGTGACTGGTAAAAGATGCCCACAGTGACTGGTAAATGATGTCCACAGTGAAAGGTAAATGATGCCCATAGTGAATAGTATTAGATGACCACAGTGACTGGTAAAAGATGCCCATAGTGACTGTTAAATGATGCCCACAGTGAATGGTAAATGATGCCCATAGTGAATGGTATTAGATGATTGATAAAATATGCACACAGTGACTGCTAAATTATGCCCATAGTGAGTGATATTAGATGCCCACAATGACTGGTAAAAATGCACACAGTGACTGGTAAATGATGCCTATAGTGACTGGTATTAGATGCCCACAGTGAATAGTAAAAGATGCCCACAGTTTATAAAAATTTAATAAACTAACTATAAATAGAGAAACAAAATGAAGTACCATAAGAGATTTGTTTTAATAAATATGTCATTTACATCACATAAAGAAGCCAGCTCCATGGACAGGTTACAAACTTTAGTATCCAAAGATAAACTTTGACAAAAAACTTTTTAATGTATCAATGTTTTGATTTGCTGTGTATTTGTCTTTAATAACAAGGCAACAAACAAACAAAATTGTCAACTGAAAAAAGGCCAAATACCCCACATATAATAAATATTTAAAAAAATATATTCCTATATAATACACCACAACAGAAGGACATTAGAAGTAACACAAACACAATGTACCTGTGTATTCACTATGGAAATGTTTGCATGTTGTACTTTAGCTAATGGCCTGGGATTTTAAAGGGCATGTCCACCCCGAAATTTAACTTTTGATATGTGGTAGGGCATGCTCCCCCAGCCCCAACCGCATTAATATTATTGTTAGAAAGTCCCCCGATTCTTACTTACCTGCCCTCTCTCCTCCACTGCAGTGTCCAGGCCCTCTGCTTGCATGGAATTGAAAGCAGGGGGCGGGACCGGCAGCTGCGTCCGTGATTGGTTGAGAGGCAGGGAGGGCTGCACTGAGCATGCCTCAACCTTGATGAGGTTGAGGAAGTCTCAGGCACAGCATGAGTCACACACTGCTCCTACACAGCAGTTTCCTGGACTTTGGAGGGGCACAGCAGGGGAACTATTTTGAGCAGGAATGTAAGGTAAGGATTGTTTTAAACTACTTGATGTGGCCAGTAAGGGGTTAAATTTTAGTTTTGGGGGTGGACATACCCTTTAAAAGAAAATGAAAGTCTAATAGTAAAGTAAGTTCAGGTGATTCCCTGTGTAATGGATGCCAACTGCTATATTTTTAACCTTTACCTTGCTCTCAGTTGCCAAAAATGTATGTTAGTGGGTGCTGCTCCTTTTATTCCCAAGCACCTCTACCTCTGGTAGTACCTCCCTGCAAGCCAAATTTTTATTTGGCAATAGTCCCATAGACATTATTAAGCCCTAAATTAACAGTAGCAAAGGACCTTGGGAAACAGAAAGAGAGGGAGCATCAATGATTGAAATGGTTTTACGGAATTCGTTAGCATTCACAAGTAAGGATGAATGAACCCGTTTCCACTGATCTGTCTGTAAATCTGTACATAGTTTTGGCTCAAAACTTTGGCCATAGAATGAAGAAATGTCAACAGTTGAAATTTCTGTAGTTTCCTGCATGAATCCAATCGGAAATTTTGGCCAGTGGATTTTCAATAGCAGAGCCAGAAGTTTCAATCCAAAGCCAGGTTTGGGTTAAAACTCCAGCACATGCATGAATAACATTAATTATTAAACTTTTATTTTCCTTTTAAAGAAGAACCCTTCATACATGGCCAATATCTGCTATTGTAGGTGTCCCAAAGGATTGATCCTGCATCTGACAGGCTATCTCTATTGGTTGACTTTGCTCTACATTGCTGATTGATTACAGACCAATCCCTTTACAAAGTTTTTTGGTAGGTTGGTCAGAAACTGTATGTCCATATTACCAGAAATTACAGATTCTTAGATATTATTTAATTAGTTCCATTTGTGGAAGGTAATAAGGGTCACATTTCTAAAGGTGTGGTATTGCGTTTTAGCGATGCCGTTCCTTTAACAATGGTTAACGTCTGATAGCGATTGTGAATCTACGGCCGCGACCGTAGATTTATGATCGCCCATAGAATACCATTGAGACCGTTTACTATGGCATGGTATTCTATAAATGAACATTCATAGTAAATGTATGATCATGGCCGTATATTTATGGTCTGGTCGCACAGTAACGAAAACTCGTGGTAATATCGCGGGTTCATAAATATGGGCCTAAGCGATGATTAGTGTTATGTACCAAGAGCTGCTATTGCTATTGCTGATATTGCTCTTACAGCAATGCACCGAGCCCATAGCGGCTCTCTATACATCGCAAATGGGCATCACCCGTTTCGAATCTTTAACTCCAGCCATTTGCTGCCATTAAAGATTCCTTCATAAAGAGCCGCTATCAGCTCGGTATTTTGGTTGCAGTGGTTGCGTGACCCTGTTTTTGTGCACCACCGTAATGACTGTTTTTTCCAACCAGAGACTTTTGAGAGGCTGTGGATGGAAAGCATAATTTTGCTGCATAACAGATAAGCCTAATATCTGTCATCTTTTTAATTAAAGGGCATGTCCCACTTAAAAGATACTTCTCATAAAAATGTTCACCACCCCCTCAAACCCAGGTTTCGCAACCTGATGCCCCTGAAGTGTCTTAGCTAACCCCCTCGCCACTCATCCTCTGCTCTGCAGCTGACAGCTGCTCTACTTCCTGGTTGCGGCTGTCAGTTAGGGCACAACATGATGTCACGCCCAATTACCTGCCAGCCGTAACCAGGAAGTAGAGTGGCTGTCAACGCAGAGCTGCACTGCTCCTGTTTTGCTCGAAGCTAGGTTGAAACAGGAGTAAGGGGCGGCCCCTAGGCGGGGGGGCCAGGTTAGGTAAGTCACATTATGGGCGTATTTGGAATGTATGGATAATGCGAAACTTGGGTTTGTTTGGGTGGTGTATATTTCTATAAAAAGTCTTTTTTTAATTTAATTGTAGTTTTGAGGGGGTGATAATATATAATTTTTCATTTGAGGTTTGACTTGAACATGCCCTTTAAGATGAGATCTACATCCCAAACAGCCTCCATACATTACAATTGTTTCCCAATAATGAACATATGTATAGAAAACATATAGGCACTAGGTTGTGTAAAATGTTGGGAAAAAAGAAAAGTTGCTTTTCTATCTAGCTAACCTGCGCTATAACAAAAACACATTAATATTACTGGTTTTACATCAGATCCATCCCTAGTCCACTGCTTTAAATTCTAATACATTAAAGACCGTTCAACAGCCCAAATGAAACTGGAACATTTCCACAATCAGCACCACAGGACAGAATTGGTCTTCATGGCTCGGGTTATTTTCTTACTCCAAACACTGTATTCAAATTGCAGAGCTCCACTAAAGAAGTAGATATAACCTAGAATTAAAGTGTAGATTAAATATAGACAAGTGTAATTTATTCAACAAAAAGACCTTTTAAAAAATCCCGCAATGTGTTAAATGACATTTGTTGGTTTTCTATGAACTATGAAAACAGAAACTTCAAGTTGCAGTTTGAATTATCAGAGAAATGCCTGGCGGGTACAAACATAAAAATAGAGAAGATTTGTTAAATGTAGATACTAAGGGAAAGTTAATAAATATAAGGAGCCATTAAGAGAGAAATAGATACCTAAAGGGCATCTATACTGGAATATTTTTTTATTTTAAATTGTCCATTACTGAAAACTAAACAGTAATGTGTTTATTATCATAACTACAGTAATGTGTTTATTATCATATCTACAGTAATGTGTTTATTATCATAACTACAGTAATGTGTTTATTATCATAACTACAGTAATGTGTTTATTATCATAACTAAGGAATGTGTATTACCATAACTACATAATGTGTTTATTACCATATCTACAGTAATGTGTTATTATTATAACTACAGTATGTGTTTATTATCATATCTACAGTAATGTGTTTATTATCCATAACTACAGTAATGTGTGTTATTATTATAACTACAGTAATGTGTTTATTATCATAACTACAGTAATGGTTTATATCATATCTACGTAATGTGTTTATTATCATACAGTAATGTGTTATTATCATAAACTACAGTAATGTGTTATTATCATAACTACAGTAATGTGTTTATTATCATATCTACAGTAATGTGTTTATTATCATATCTACAGTAATGGGTTATTTCATAACTACAGTAATGGTGTTTATTATTATAACTACAGTATGTGTTTATTATCATAATCACAGTAATGTGTGTATTATATACTACTAAGGTTATTCATAACTACGTAATGTGTTATTATCATATCTACAGTAATGTGTTTATTATCCTAACTACAGTAATGTGTTTATTATTATAACTACAGTAAGTGTTTATTATCATACTGATTAAAGTAAGTGTGTTTATTATCATAACTACAGTAATGTGTTTATTATCATAACTACAGAATGTTTATTATTATAACTACTAAGTAATGTGTTTTATTCATATCTACAGTAATGGTTTATTATAATAACTACAGTATGTGTTTATATCATAACACAGTAGTTTATTATCAAACTACAGTAATGTGTTTATTATCATATACTACAGTAATGTGTTTATTATCAAATACAGTAATGTGTTTATTATTATAACTACATAATGTGTTTTATTATAACTACGTAAGTGTTATATCATAACTACAGTAATGTGTTTTATCATATCTACAGTAATGTGTTTTATTATCATAACTACAGTAATGTGGTTATTATCATAACTACAGTAATGTGTATATTATCTACAGAATGTGTTTATTATCTAAACTACAGTAGGTTTATTAATAATACAGTAATGTGTTTATATTCATATACAGTAATGTGTTTATTATCAACTACAGTAATGTGTTTATTATCATACTACAGTAATGTGTTTATTATCATAACTACAGTAATGTGTTTATTATCATAACTACAGTAATGTGTTTATTATCATAACTACGCAAGTGTTTATTATTATAACACGTAATGTGTTTATTATCATATACTACAGTAATGTGTTATTATCATAACTACAAGTAATGTGTTTATTATCATAACTACAGTAATGTGTTATTATCATAACTACAGAAGTGTTTTTATTATCAATTACAGTAATGTGTTTATTATCATATCTACAGTAAATGTGTTTATTATCATTAACCGTAATGTGTTTATTATCATATCTACAGTAATGTGTTTATTATCATAACTACAGAGTAATGTGTTATTATCATAACTACAGTATGTGTTTATTATCATATACTAAAGTAATTTGGTTTATTATCAATCTACAGTAATGTGTTTATTATCATTATCTAAGTAAGTGTTTATATCTATCTACAGTAATGTGTTATTAGAATCAGTATGTGTTTATTATAAAACTACAGTAAGTGGTTTATTATCATACTACAGTAATGTGTTTTTCATATCTACAGTAATGTGTTTATTATCATATCTAAGACTAATGTGTTTATTATATCCAGTATTTTTTAATTTTTATCTAAGTAATTTTTTTTTTGTTTGTTTATAATAAGTGTTGTTATTATCATATATACAGTAATGTGTTTATTATCATACTAAGTAATGTGTTTATTATCATAACTACAGTAATGTGTTGATTATCATAAAATACAGCAATGTGTTTATTATTATAACTACAGTAATGTGTTTATATATATCTACAGTAATGTGTTTATTATCATAACTACAGTAATGTGTTTATTATATACAGTAATGTGTTTAATCAATATACAGTAATGTGTTATTATCATAACTCAGTAATGTGTTTTTTATCATAACTACAGTAATGTGTTTATTATCATATACTACAGTATGTGTTTATTATCACTACGTAATGGTTATTATCATAACACAGTAATGTGTTTATATCATAAAACTACAGCAATGTGTTCTTATTATAACTACAGTAATGTGTTTATATAATATTACAGTAATTGTTTTTCATAACTACAGTAAGTGTTTATTATCATAACTACAGCAACGTGGTTATATCATATTACAGTAATGTGTTATTTATTATCTACCGTAATGTGTTTATATCATAACTACAGTAATGTGTTTATTTATACTACAGTAAGTGTTTATTTCATAACTACAGTAATGTGTTTTTATCATAACTACAGTAATGTGTTTTTATATTAAGTACATGTGTTATTATCTCATACTACAGTAATGTGTTTATTATCATATCTACAGTAATGTGTTTATTATCATATCTACAGTAATGTGTTTATTATCATAACTACAGTAATGTGTTTATTTATAAACTACAGTAATGTGTTTATTTATCATATCTACAGTAATGTGTTATTATCATACTACAGTAATGTGTTTATATCATATCTAAAGTAATGTTTATGATTATTAACTACAGTAATGTGTATTACTATTAAAACTACAGTAATGTGTTATTATCATAACTACAGTAATGGGTTATTTATATAACTACAGTAATGTGTTTATTACTATAACTACAGTAATGTGGTTATTATCATAACTTACAGTAATGTGTTTTATATTTACTACATAATGTGTTTATACATTTTCTACAGTAATGTGTTATTATTATAACTACAGTAATGGTTTATTATCATAACTACAGTAATGTGTTTATATCATAACTACAGTAATGTGTTATTATATAACTACAGTAATGTGTTTATTATCATAACTACAGTTATGTGTGTTTATTATCTTAACTACAGTATGTGTTTATTATTTAACTACAGGAATGTGTTGATATCATAATCTACAGTATGTGTTTATTTATCATAACTACAGTAATGTGTTTATATTATTATACAGTAAAGTGTTATTATCATACTACAGTAATGTGTTTTTTTATCATAACTACAGTAATGTGTTATGATGTCTTACAGTAGTGTTATTATATAACTACAGTTATGTGTTTATTATCTTAACTACAGTAATGTGTTTATTATCATAACTACAGTAATGTTTATTATCATATCTACAGTCATGTGTTTATTATCATAACTACAGTAATGTGTTTATATTTATAACTACAGTAAAGTGTTTATTATCATAACTACAGTAATGTGTTTTTTATCATACTAAAGTAATGTTTATGATATATCTACAGTAATGTGTTTATTATCATAACTACAGTAATGTGTTTATATCAAAAATACAGTAATGTGTTTTTATCATATCTACAGTAATGTGTTTATTATATCTACAGTATGTGTTTTTATTATAACTACAGTATGTGTTTATTACTATAACTACGTAATGTGGTTATTATCAAACTACAGTAATGTGTTTATTATTATAACTACAGTAATGTGTTTATTATATAACTACAGTAATGTGTTTATTATCATAAACTACAGTAATGTGTTTATATTATCTACCGTATGTGTTTATTATCATTCTACAGTATGTGTTATTATCTTATAATACAGATGTGTTTATTATCATAACTACAGTATGTGTTTATTATCATAACATACCGTAATGTGTTTATTATCATAACTACAGTAATGTGTTATTATCATAATACAGTAGTGTTATTATCTTAACTACAGTATGTGTGTTAATCTTAACTAAGTAATGTGTTTATTATCAATACTACAGTCATGTGTTTATTATCATAACTACAGTAATGTGTTTTATTTATAAACTAGTAAAGTGTTATTATCATACTACAGTAATGTGTTTTTTATCATACTACAGTAATGGTTATGTCTATCTACAGTAATGTGTTTATTACTATGAAACTACAGTATGTGTTTATTATCATATCTACAGTCATGTGTTTATTATCATAACTACAGTAATGTGTTTATATTTATAACTACAGTAAAGTGTTTATTATCATAACTACAGTAATGTGTTTTTTTATCATAACTACAGTAATGTTTATGATCATATCTACAGTAATGTGTTTATTATAACTACAGTAATGTGTTTATTACTATAACTACAGTGATGTGTTTGTTATCATATCTACAGTAATGTGTTTGTTATCATAACTACAGTCATGTTTATTATTATATCTACAATAATGTTTATTATAACTACAGTAATGTGTTTATTATAACTACAGTAATGTGTTTATTATCATAACTACAGTAATGTGTTTATTATCATAACTTCAGTTATGTGTTTATTATCATAACTTCAGTTATGTCTTTATTATCATAACTACAGTTATGTGTTTATTATCATATCTACAGTCGTGTGTTTATTATCATATCTACAGTCATGTGTTTATTATCATAACTGCAGTAATGTGTTTTTTATCATAACTACAGTAATGTTTGTTATTATATCTACAGTAATGTTTATTATAACTACAGCAATGTGTTTATTATAACTACAGTAATGTGTTTATTACTATAACTACAGTAATGTGTTTGTTATCATATCTACAGCAATGTGTTTATTATCATCACTACAGTAATGTGTTTATTATCATAACTACAGTAATGTGTTTATTATCATATCTACAGCAATGTGTTTATTATCATAACTACAGTAATGTGTTTATTATCATAACTACAGTAATGTGTTTATTATCATCACTACAGTAATGTTTGATATGCTAATAATACATTACTGTAGATATGAAGATATGATAATAAACACATTATTGTATTTATAATAATAAACAGATTACTGTAGTGATGATAATAAACACATTACTGTAGTTATAATAATAAACACATTACTGTAGTTATGATAATAAATACATTACTGTAGATATGGTAATAAACACATTACTGTGTACACACTTAACACTTTTCTGGAATAAATATAGGACCATCCCCAAGGCCATCAACATAAATATAAAAATGACACATTTTATTCCATAAAAATGTTTTGAGGTCACTAAAGTCCCCCAAAATGCATTTACTCCATCTCAAATTGACAAATTATTTTGTGTAAATGTCACTTGTTGATGATTTAGTGTAATTTAATGTTATAAAGTACAGCATTAACCAAAAAACTAACAGGGTTATTCAATAAAAGTTCTTATTGTTTAAAATGGTGCTAATTTTGCCCCAACCAATCAGATGTTAGCTTTCAAATGTTAAATAAGATCTGATTGGTTGGGGCAAAATTAGCACCATTTTAAACGATAAGAACTTTTATTGAATCTCCCTGTAAGTGCATGGTAAGAAATATCAGTAATATCAGGGGGAAAAAATGTCACCACTTTATAAATTGCATTTCTACTAAAAACCATTGTAAATGCTGCTACAATGTCTATTTGCCTTTCTATAAATATGCCCCACCGTTTCTCTGATAAGCAGCGTCTACTTTTTCTCCGATTCCTGGGAAATCCTCTGCTATCAGTCTTGGGAAGCCTTTATCCATAGTCCGGGATTCTTCATCAAAACTTTAAAAGGGAAACGGAGAAAATTCTCTGTGTTAAAATCAGAATGTGCAAGGGGTGTCAACAATGCAAGGGGATTAAAACAATGAGAGCAGAGATATACGATCGTAGAAGGGGGTGACATGCCCTTTTTAAGTGTTACTTGTTAGGGATCAGGTATGAAAAGGCTCACCTAGACAGTGACAGAGGCTACACAATAGCACAGATAGCTTATGTCTCAATAAACATTCCTCATACTTTAATATGGTCATGAAATTCCTTGGTGACTTCTACTATCCCTATATTTTATAATAAAGGGGAACATTGTTCATGCAGTAAAAAGTCTAGGGATGAGGAAAATATAAACAGGTAAACTTTAACATGGTAGTGTCCTTTATAAAGGGGGCATGGTAAATTCATCCTTCATAAAGGATAAGTATATAGGAGAAATGGCAAACTGGAAACTTGCCCCAAGAATTCATACATACATAGGACTAAAGGTAGAACTTATACAATGTCCTACATTCCACCATAAAAAAAAGTGTGGCCCCTTCAATGCATTAGGGCCCATCATTTACCTTTTACAATTCGGAAACCATTTTGTTTTCATATTTGCAGGATTTTCAGTAAAAATAATTCTGACTGATTCTGTTCCTGTAACCAGATGTCCCTATTTGGCCAGGACTGCAGCGACTGCAGGGAAGAAATCCCCAGTCCAGTTATACTTTATGTTCAGTTAGTCCGGCCGCCGATCCCCGCACATTCTCCACCACATTGATTTGTGAATAATATATAGTAAAACTAAATGCTCTCTGCTTCATGTAAAATGGACAATATCAGTGCTGTACCTCCAATAAGTTTCCCCAGTAAAGAAGAGCGTTTTCTTATTGACATAGTGATACACAGCTGCATCAATGGCCTTTAGCGATTTTGGAAATCCAAGCTCATGGAGTTTTTTGGGATAATCCTGCACTATATCGTATCCATTCAGAGCCCAGAACTTCTTACCTAGAAACAAATGACGATACACGTAAATACTACAATGTCTAACTGCTGTTTCTTCATCTATGACCAGGGATGCCCCTACCATGAAGCAAAGTGAAAATTTTGCTCTGGGCGCTGAAACATTTGCTCCATTTGCTCCACTGCGTAACAATGAAATGGTGGCAGTTAAATAAAATCCTTCCTGCAATACCGCATTTCAGCACCAGTCCACCAATCAGTGTTAAGTCAGCCCTCCAGTTCACCAATCAGTGTTAAGTCTGCCCTCCGGTTTACCAGTCAGTGTTAAGTCAGCCCTCCAGTTCACCAGTGTTAGTCAGCCCACCATACCCACCTCCACAAGCCACACCTGTGTTCCCTGATTAAGCAATGCCCGCTTAATGTCTATGACCAATATATATTTAAGCAAATTATCAAATATTGAAAGTTCTCATTTACTATTCCCCCTCCCAAGCAAGCTTATTCTGTAAGGTGATAAATCTCTAATCTTTATAATAAGGACCCCCCATACACTTTATTCGCACTACCCACCTTTCTTCCAGAAGCTCCTGCAAACTGATAATAACTTCTTAGTCTGCTCATTTCTCGCTGGTCTGTATCTGCTTCCTTTATGGCTCTGTGAGCTCTTTACAAGCTTGCACAGCCATAAAGCAGGTGGCACATGCAGCCATCGCAAGTCATTAGCTGTGACATCACCTTCACAACCTACATCCAGAAGAGCAGTGAATGACCTGCGGGCTTCGAAGTAAATATCTGTTTGCAGGAGCTTCTGGGAGAAAAGTAATGCAAATTAGCACCATGCTTGATAAAGGAGCACACTAGCTCCGAAACATGTCGCATTGAATAAATCACATTTGCAGTATAATCCCTGTGTTTGGTTCTCCCACATTTGGGCATGATGCTTGTGTAATAACATTTAAAGATCTTGGAGTAAACGATGTGTGAATAACTATACTCAGTAGGGGCCAAATATCGTACTTACGCACAATATGCACAAGGAATGGCACAGACCTTTAAATATGTAAACCAGATCTTTGGCGGAGTTTTCATAAGCAGCGTCAATCTTATTGGGAAGTTCAGGCCAGAAGGACTTGGTCAGTATGAGTTCTGCATCTGTCATTTGTGGATGGACCCGCCAGAAAAACCTTGTTAGAGAAAAGATACAGTGAATTCCATTCATGATTTGTGCAAACGTCTGTACTTACTAGCTTTAGTAAAGACTGTCTAAGCCAGGGTGATCAGGTAAATGGAGCTTACTTTTCACAAGACAACAGCAAATATATTTGGTGCTGTATATTACAATTAAACCTTTTCACTGGTGATTTTATAATAAATGGCATCATTAATTAAATATATTTGCGGATTTTGGCCTTACTTTTTTGGGGTTTGAGAATATTCCTTTTCCTAATTTTATTTTAACAACAGAACATTTTTTGCACTACTCACATTTGTTAACATAAACAGATTTGTTATATATTTACAAATACTATGTAAACTTAAGTTCCACAAACACGCAGACATAAACTAAAGGGTCATCTTTGCAAAAGCACAGTTTTACAAAATACTGATAATGTGCTTTTGCTGATAATGCAAATTACAGATTGGTATCACCAATTGGATTCAGTATTATTTGCCGCCTTCCTTATTGTGCTCCATAAAATAATGTCTGTGTTGCAAAATATAGATACCCCATGTTTATAAATAGGCCCCACTGTAACATCACTCAACAAGTCCAGCTTAATTTAACTTACCTCTAGTAGGTTTTATTTACAAACTACTCTATACCTAAAATGCAGACTAACCAGAAAGAGAATAAATAGTCAGATATCAGACCTGTCCTTAAATATCATCTTTTCCCCTCTTAGTTCTGTTATTGCGTCAATGACTAAATCCGGATCACATTTCTCTGGAGTTTTGGGATGTTTTGGGTTCGGGTCTCTGTTTCCTGGACCTGTGGAAGAGAGAAAAAAATATATAAATATATACAGTATATAATTTTCCTTAAGGGAACCATGTGAGGAAATCGCAGTCCTATGTGTAAAAACTGCTAGGTAACTTTCATTACTATGGTACTATGTAACTGTTAGACAGACATTATGGGTAGGGTATAAAGGTTGGACATATGTTTTTATTCAACCTTTCAGGGAGATTCAATAAAGGTTCTAATCGTTAAAAATGGTGCTAATTTTGCCCCAATCAATCAGATCTTATTTACCATTTGAAAGCTTTATACAACCCAATACTGTGTTACTATGTAACTGTTAGACAGACATTATGGGTAGGGTATAAAGGTTGGACTAGATGGACATATGTCTTTATATAACCTCCAATACTATGTTACTATGTAACTGTTAAACAGACATTATGGGTAAGGTATAAAGGTTGGACTAGATGGACGTATGTCATTATATAACCTCCAATACTATGTTACTATGTAACTGTTAGACAGACATTATGGGTAGGGTATAAAGGTTGGACTAGATGGACGTATGTCTTTATACAATCTCCAATACTATGTTACTATGTAACTGTTATACAGACTTTATGGGTAAAGTATCAAGGTTGGACTAGATGGACGTATGTCTTTATACAATCTCCAATACTATGTTACTATGTAACTGTTAGACAGACTTTATGGGTAAAGTATCAAGGTTGGACTAGATGGACGTATGTCTTTATACAACCTCCAATACTATGTTACTATGTAACTGTTATACAGACTTTATGGGTAAAGTATCAAGGTTGGACTAGATGGACGTATGTCTTTATACAATCTCCAATACTATGTTACTATGTAACTGTTAGACAGACATTATGGGTAAAGTATCAAGGTTGGACTAGATGGACGTATGTCTTTATACAACCTCCAATACTATGTTACTATGTAACTGTTAGACAGACATTATGGGTAGGGTGTAAAGGTTGACTAGATGGATGCGTGTCTTTATACAACCTCCAATACTATGTTACTATGTAACTGTTAGACAGACATTATGGGTAGGGTGTAAAGGTTGGACTAGATGGATGCGTGTCTTTATACAACCTCCATTACTGTGTAACTATAAAATATTTTGATATCTTTATGGAGAAATCAGGGGGTTCTGGATTTACCATAGAGATCCTGAATTCCTTGTACATCATCGTCTGGAAGTACAAAGGTGTTGGTTTCAGTGTAGGTGTAAACAGGATACATTAGAGATCCAGGATCCCTGGAATGATCTAATCCCAATGCATGGCCAAATTCATGAGCGGCAACCACAAACAGACTGTAACCTGTAAGAAATGATATTCATTCCCCAACTGGTATTAGGTACACACTAACATCTTGATTGCCATTTTGTAGTATAATGTATATTGTAGCTACATACAAGGCTTTTGTACGCATTTAAGAGGTTTATTAGAGAGAGAGAGTGCAGGAGCGGAGATCTAGAATAGGAATAGAACTGACTTCAGACACACAGGATAAGATACGATCACAGTATATTGGAGCCCAAGTAATCAGACACCTGTCAACTGTTAAATCCATAAAACCTGAAGTGGCAAGTCTAGGCATCAAATGAAAAATGGCATGTAGGCAAATCACCCACCCAACCCCAAAACTGCAATAGTTAGAAATCTGAGTGTTCCGTTACCCCTTTTACAGTTTCCTATTTCTTCCAGATAGCAACTGTCCATCATGGATTTGGCATCACAGCCATTGACCGAATACTGATCCTCTGAGCATGCTCAAGCTCATAAAAATGTATCTTTTTGGTGCAACTTCATAACTAGCTCACTAAATTTCTAAAGGGGGTGTGAACAAATAAAGCAGTCAACACACAAAACCCCTTAGTTTTCATGAGGCATCTAGGGCCATAGCAGGCATATGCTAATTATTCCAGAGGACAAGGTAGAATATATAAACACATTTTAAAAAGGCAATTCTTTCTAGGAAATCTCATTATGAGGGTAGAGTTCTCCTTTAAATACTGCTAAAATGCTGGTTACCTTTGCTGTCAGTAGTGAAAAACTCATCATCATCGAAGTGAGTGTCACCTCCTATTTTCTCTCCTGGTGGGAATGCGTGAGCCAGTAAACCATTAGGTCCATCAAATGGATAATAGTCTCCATGCTCTAAACCCGGAAAGTAGATAATGATTAGCAAGTTAACATTACTACAGTATTCCTTTTAATATAAACAGAGAGGTAAAGCAGGTATTTATTGGTATTAAGTTGGGTATATATGGGTGTAACTGTGATACCTTTTTTGCCAAATGAGACCATGATGTCAGCAGTGCCTGAACGCAGTCGGGTGAAGTTTAGTGGTGTCACATCACTCCATACTCTCAGTGCCCTTTTAATAGCCCTGTCAATGTCTGCAGGGGCTAAATCTGTGGTGTAGTTCACAATTCTGTGTAGAAAAGAGAATCTCAAAATCAAAGGAATCTGACCCATTGTTGGGGATAATCGTCGGATATTATATATTTATGGGGTACCAGGTCAAGGTCAAGTTTCAGAAGTGTAAATATTTGCATTGCGGGCTGCTTGGGGTGTTTTTGTTAATATTTTGCATTTAGGCTACTTACATGACACTAAGATTGCATTTCTTTCTTCATAACCAGAACATTGAAGTTGAACTGTAGTGAATCTGCTGTTGTCCATGTACCTGTATATTTAGCCAATCAAAATATGGCAGATGGGTGTGTCTGTGCTGTAGAATTATATAATACATAAGGCTCTGGCATTTGAATGGGGAGGTGCAGTGGCGATAATCTATATTACAGGTCAATCAGTGATTGTCACTGAGTGACTTCCTGTATTCCACTGCCCCTCCCCATTTATCTCTCCCTCCCTGTATAAGTAATGTAGATATCAAACCCGTATTTGTACACTGACTGACTGACTGAATTACTGTGCTGATAAGGAGGAGAGAGCGACCAAATCCATTATGACTCACAGGAATGTGCTCGTTCCTCCTTATCAGCACAGTAATTCAGTCAGTCAGTGTAACGAACCGACCTGCACCGGGTGAGAGACTGTTATTGTCTACTTTTAGTTTGAGATAGAATGGAGATTACTGTAACTATTGTATTTACAAAAACAGGCTTGTTATCTACATTACTAATACAGGGAGGGAGAGAGAGACAGCTTTTTCTTTCTTTGACTTTATGTATTATATGGAATTATATGCTACCTACAGAATAATAATAATAATATATACGGATATTACTTCACCTCGGAGTTCCCTGACCTCTATAAAAACAATCTGCCTAATGGCCTCGTGCTTTATATGGTCAGGGAACTCCTCTTGTGCTTAAATCCTTATATTACACTGTAGGTAGCATATTATCCCTTATATTATGTCACATGACTATGGAGCATATCTTTTATTTTACGTGACTCACCAAAGTGTATGCAATATAGTAACGAGAGAACTCCCTAATTTAAAGTCACTTTTGAGTTCCATCACCAGAATAAAGCGCATGAAACTTCTTATTGTATATACTTTAAAGCCTGCATTGTGCTTCTAAGGTAAATAATGTATTTAAAGGGCATGTCCAGCCCTTTCACTAACTTTTTGCCAAATAATAGTTTACCTTCCCCCAGCCCCAACCGCTTAAATGATTTTGTAAAAAGTGCCCCGATAGTACTTACCTTCCCTCCTCTCTCCTTCACCGCACAAACCCGGCCCTCTGCTGCTGTGGATAGAACTGCAAGCAGGGGTGGGAACCGCACTGCGTCTGTGATTGGCTGAGAGGAGCATATCACGGAAGCGGTTGCCGGCTGCACAGAACGACGGAGGATAGAGAAGGTAAGTAACTATAGGGGCACTTTCTAAGAAATCATTTATAGAGGTTGGGGCTGGGGGAAGGTAAACTATTTTTGGCAAGAGAAATTACACATGGGAGGGATCCCAAAACAGGAGGGAAGGGAGGGGGAAAGGGCTCATTACGTATGCCAAACTTCTCCCAGAGGACTCTGCAGTACTCCTGTAGGCAGTTTTTGGGACTTGGGGGGGATTACTGAGAACCATTTGGAGCTGGATTAAGGTAAGGATTTTTATTCACTACGAGTGGGGCCAGTAGTGGGGGGATTATAGGTTTGGTGGTGGACATGCCCTTTAAGGAAAGCGGTGGAAGAAAAATTCACTTAAATATATAACTGCCAAATACATCAATAAACTAATACTGTCATTAACAGCCACATAGAGAGGAATATATATACAGTATCAATATATGCATGCAGCAACAGGAGCAATAATGCCCAAGCAGTTAATCCAGTAATGTATAAATAAATAATAAAGTAAAAAAACAACTAAAAGAAGGGATGTTTCCTTACCTGTAGTCAGATTGTCTAGGCCATTTTAGTTTTCTTGAAAGAAGTTGTATTTTTCCGATATCAGGGACCCCACATCTTGCTGTTTCATTATGTCCATGGTCTCTTCATTTAATTTGCCCGTCACCTCCAGACCAAAGAAGACTGCATCTCCTTCAGCTGGCTCACCATGCCATGGTATCTTTACTCCTCCGAATACCCAGGTGAGATGGAGAACCATACAGATGGTTTAGATAACTCTACAAAGATAAGAAATATTCAGGGTATTCAATAAAAGTTCTTCTCATTAAAAATAGTGCTTATTTTGCCACAACCTATTAATAAAATCTGATTGGTTGGGGCAAAATTAGCACGATTTTTAACGATAAGAAATCCAACTTTAAGCATTTTGAAAAGAATTAAATAAGAATCATAGGAAAAAAACCTCGCAAACTGTAGATCTGTCGCTGTCATCTCAGAGTCTTCATCTGCGGAACGGGGACAGAAAAGCAACAAGTTACGGTTAAAACCCATCCAAGGGCTGTCAGGCTACAGCTGCCATGTTTAGCAGTTTGTTTTTTTTGAGATGTCTGGAACATCTAAGTTTTCAGTGTAGTGCCGAGTTTCCTTTATAATCCCGAGCTGTGAGTCACCTCCCTGCAAAAAAAACCCAGAAGTCAGACTAGTGGATGGGAATTTGATTTCTGCTTTTCTCTTCACAGACTTTATGGTTTGTGGGAGAGTAGAGAAAAATTGCAGAATGTGCACCTTGTGTAAAGGGCTAAAGTAAACCACGGTCAAGCACATTAATACGCAAAAAGCACTGGATTGCATCAAGGGGACCACAAGATTTCACTGCTCTCAGAATATCCATGAATTACCTCAAAGGAATAATACGGCGCTGGTTGGACTAATGGAGGATATTAACTTGAAAAGTTTACTTATGTCTGTACTCCGTGTTGGATCCATGTTACCGTCTCTGGATTCGCTGGCAGGATTTTTTGGTAAAAGGATAGAACTAGATGGAAATGTGTCTTTATCCAACCTCCACTACTATGTTACTAGGTACTCACAGGAGATTCAATAAAAGTTTTAATTAAAAATGGTGTTCATTTTTCTCTAACCAATCAAGATTACTTCATCTGAAAGATATATTGGTTAGGACAAAATTAGCACCATTTTTAATGAACATTTATTGAATCTTACAGGGAGATTCACACAGAGCCGCAAATGCTCTAGGCAAATTTCCGTACGATTTACCGATGCTCTGGGTGAATCTCATCTGCACATAAGTATTTAACGCCAGCTATAGCTTACGCGCTAAGACCTGCGCAGCCTCTGGTAAATCGCTTTGCGACAGCTGCATGAATGCCTCTCCCACCTCGCACAACCGCCGCAAAGCGAGACTTAATGTCACGCTAACCGATCGTAAAGCGTTAGCGCAATGTTAAGGACAGAAAGGAAGCACTGCCGGCTGCAGTGATTTCCCCCATAATTCTCATATTATGTATGCAGACAGGGCACAAAGTCAGGCTACCCATGTCCTATTCAGTGTTACAGAGGGGTAAACTGTAAAAGGGAATGGCGTGAAATGATTAGTATATAACTTAGTAAATAGTGGATTTCTATGGGATGAATGGTAGGATTATAGCCTTAAATCTTACAGTTCCAGGAGGAGAAGGAACCAGAAGCCACAAAGGGGTAGGTTATAATATAATAATCACCCAAACTGTAAATTGTAGGGATATTAGAGGCCACCTTGGAGTTCCATGCCCTTTATAAAATTACTGGGCCTGTGACTTCTAATATCCTTATAATTTACAGTTCGGGTGCATTATCCACTATACCCTCTTCTTTCACATTTTATATTAATTGTGTGACATTAAAACCTGCTGTGGGCCAGCATTGATTATAGACAAGTGACCTCACGGGTATTTGTCTACAAGGAGACTTGTTATTGGGACAGGGAATGTGAAGACCACAAATATGTGTGGATCTCAAATTTCTTTATCAGTGAAGCTTCAAGGAATTTCTGTGTTCACTTGATGTCATTAACACAAAACAACACAAATTCCCACCCACTGCAGAGAGTTTAGGTCACATTATTATGAGTGTTAATCTGGGTCTCATGCCAGGTTATTAGGGGGGTTAAACTTGCCTCCCAGTTTATGGAATAGTGTGGTGAAGAGAATTTCAAGTATAAAGCACCATTAGCATTAACCTGTGCAGCTGCGGTAGATTCTAATTAATTTGGCTTGAAAAAGTTAAATTCCTGTTCTTTCTATTTCTCTTCTTTTTCTTCTTCCGTTTTATTCTTCCGCTTTTTGGACCGTATCTCCTCCCACAGTTTTTGAGCTAGAGACATGAAATTCGGTACATACGTGCGGGGCACATAGGAGAAGTGGTGCTGTCTTCTAGCTAAGGAATCCACTGAAGTGTTACGGCGTTATCTGTGAATTTCCGGACATTTTTTCCCATAGACTATAATGGTAACAATCCTCAAATGTGGATATTTCACAAAACAGTTTTTTTTCATGGTCATAAATACAAATGGTGATACCCCCAACCCCCCACACAGACCCAGGTACACCCACCTACTGACCTACCTTTCCATTCCCATGGAAGCCATACTTAAAGGGTAACTAAAGTCAAAAAACGAATTTAATTTATCCTCATAAAAGATAGTTTTATGGTTATAACACAAAAAGACATACCCCCCTCAACCAGACCCAGTACACACACCTACTAATCTCTTATCCATTACTGTGGCAGCCATATTTAAAGGGTAACAATCAAAAAAACTAATTTAGATTTATTCTCAATAAAATATAGTTTTATGGTTTAAATACAAAAAAAGACATACCCCCTCACCCAGACCCAGGTACACACACCTACTAACTACTTATCCTTACTGTGGCAGCCATACTTAAAGGGTAACTAAAGTAAAAAAAACATTTGATTTATTCTCAATAAAAGATAGTTTTATGGTTATAACACAAAAAGAACACACCCCTCAACCAGACCCAGGTAACACACCTACTAATCTACTAATTCATTATGGTGGTAGCCATACTTAAAGGGTAACAAAGTCAAAAAAAATAATTTAAATTTATCCTCAATAAAATATAGTTTATGGTTGTAAACACAAAAAAGACATACCCCCCCAACCAGACCCGGTACACACACCTACTAATTTACTTAAAGGGTAACTAAAGTCAAAAAAATTATTTTGATTAATAATAAAAAAGTTTTTTTTTTTTAACCCCCATGTGGCACAGTTACATACACCTACTGACCATACCTCCATTACTGTTGCAGCCATACTTAAGGGTAACTAAAGTCAAAAAAAAATTTGACCAATCATCAAAAAGTTTACAGAGAGATTCAATAAAAGTTCTTATCATTGAAATGGTGCTAATTTTGCCCTAACCAATCAATGTAGCTTTCTGATTGATTGGATCAAATTTAGCACCACTTTGGGCTGGTACACACAAAATTTTTTTTGTCCCAAACACGCGTTCACTACAAACTCATCATTCCAATTATTGAGTTTTAAGATCTGCAGCAAACACACATATTACCTTCCAAATGCAGCCCTTCCAGCCAATTCAAAGTTTATACTTAAACTTTCCCTTTCTAGTTATTATTACATCTCAGGGATTCCCAACATGCAGCCTTCTCATAGCTGAAAAAAATGACCAATCACATCAAGGCTTGTACAAGTATGAATGAGTAAGTGTATATATAACTGTTTGTGTTGTAGGAATATTTGAGTATATGTGTATATATCGGTACATTATGTGTGTATATGTCTGTCAGTATGTGTGTAATATATGTCTGTAATAGTATGTGTGGTGTGTATATGTCTCTGGTCATATGTGTCTGTACAATATGTGGTGTATATGCAGGTATCCCACACCTCCGGATCTTCCGGGTTCTCCCTTGAATTGGGGTGGGCTCCCGCGAGACCACCCCAATCTCCCCCGCGAATCCTGACCCCTCCTCTGTGTCCCCCTTTTTGGGCACCACGCCCCCGGACCTCCCACGCCATGCCACAACCCCCGCCTCCTCCTCCCACCTCACCCCGCCCACGACGTGAAAAATGACGTCACGCCGTACACCACGCCCCTCGTCCTGCCACGATGTGACTTAATGACGTCAAGCCGCACCGCCTTGCCCCCTCGCCATGCGCCCTCTGCCCGCAAGTACATAGTGGCAGGGTGGGATGTCTGTATATGTCTGTACAGTGTTGTGCATATATTTTTTGTACGTATGTGTGTGTATATGTTTGTATAGTGATTGTGTAATGTTCTGTATAGTATGTGTATATGTTTCTGTACAGTAGTGTGATAATGTCTGTACATTGGTGTATATGTCTGTAGTAGTGTACTGTAAGTTTTGTGCATTGTGCCTGTACATTGTGTGTGTTTTGTACTAATGTGTGATATGTGTCTGTACCGTGTGTGTTCATATGTGTGTAACCGAATGTGTGTATATGTGTCTGTACTGTATGTGTATATACATATGTGTGTGTGTGCGTGTCTGTACCGTATGTTTGTATATAGGTCTGTACAGTATGTGTGCATATCTGTCTGTACTATATTGGTTTATATGGGTCTGTACATCTGTGTCTGTACTGTATATGTGTCGTTACAGTGTGTGTGTATATCTGTATTTGCAGCAGTGTGAACATGGGTCTGTACAGTATGTGTGTATATGGGTCTGTACATTATGTGTATAGGGGTCCTGTAACAGTATGTGTGTATACCTGTCTATACAGTATGTGTGTATATGGGTCTGTACAGTATGTGTGTATTATGGGTCTGTACAGTATGTGGTATTATGGTCTGTACAGTATTGTGTGTATAGTTTGTATAGTAATGTGTGTATTGTTTGTACAGTATGTGTGTATGTTACCTGTCTGTACAATATGTCTGTATATGTGTCAGTACAGTATGTGTGTATATGGGTCTGTACAGTATTGTGTGTATATGTTGTATATATGTTGTATATGTTTTGTACAGTAGTGTGTATGTATCCCTGTCTGTACAATATGTCTGTATAGTGTCAGTACAGTATGTGTGTATGGGGTCTGTACAGTATTGTGGGGTAATGTTTGTAGTATGGCATGTGTAATTTTGTACAGTGTGTGTATACCAGTCTGTACAGTATGCGTGTATATGGGTTTGTACAGTATGTGTGTAACCTGTGGAGTATGTTGTGGTGTGTTTACCACCACGCCCACTGAAATACCGTCTTCAGTAGTGGGGTCTGTACTGTTTCTATTAACTGCAGGAACCAGATGCAATACTGAAATCATCATTACATTTTCCGTTTTCTGAGGTGGGCATAGGGCGGTGCACGATCCCACAATGCAGTATATCTTGTTATTACATCTTCCCTTGAGTAACCTGTATCCAATAACAGTGTGTGTAGGTTATGGAATGAAGGAATGTCTGTGTGTAATGAGTTAAAAAGTACTGTGCCGACACAATCTTAAACAAACATTTATTTCATATTTCATGGTCTATGACACAGAGAGAGTTTGGAAATAAGCTGGGAATATTTTCATTCCAGTTAGTTAGGTCAGGGTCCTGGGAAACCATTGGGACACAACTGACCCTACGGGTTGGTCAATATTCAGGCTGATCATGACATGACCTGCCATTTTTGGTCAATTATCAGCCCGGTTTATCAAACGCGGACATTTTTTCGTTGTCTATAAATCATGGCTGATTGGGAAGATTTCAATAGGGTGAAATATTGTCTCTAAAGCAGGGTACAACATTAGCAATATAGGGCCGATTCTGTTGTTACAGACTTTTATATACTTTATATAGTGAGACGCTGTTGTGTAATCCCAATCTGCCAAAGATGACAGACAGAATCTTGCAGATTGGTACTGCGTGTACCCACCACAGACGATCAATCGTAAATCTATTGGACCTCACACCCATTACTGTGAATTTCAGGTATTGCTTGTATTTTAAGGCATCCTTAAGGTACATACACAAAAATAGAGTCTGGTAGGACCATTGTTTTAGTCAATCAGTCCTACAATCTTACCTATTCCCCTATAGCCCGTGCAGCCTGTTCTGTTGACATTGGAGAGGGCAGTCCCGTTGTTTAGCAATCGGTCAGGGTGATGGGGAGTTTATAACACATTAGGTTTTCAGCTGCATATTCGAGTGTCCGCCTCTCCAGCTAATGGATCTCCTTCAGGACTTTAAATATCTTTATATTACACTGTGAAAAGAAAAGACTTTTGTCTCTTGGTATAATGCCAACATATAGTCATTCAATCACAAACAGATAGACAGATAGAGTCTTCTTCCAAGAAGTAAGGACAGTCCATTTCTTGTTTTTTTCGTCTATCATGCAGTCATTAAGATGGCCGAACTTCCTGATCTTTGGTTCCATTAAAGTCAATGGCAGAAAAGTTCGAAAATTTTGGATTAAATACAATTAAATATCAATGGTAACTTACTGTAAATGGCTGTGCCACCTGGGAATGGTCTGGGGAACATGTACAGATAACCAAACCCTATTTAAAACACTAACTTTTCCCATGATCTGGCAATTGTCAGGTTTCCGCATGATAATCTAGAGTTATGGCCAATTTGAGGGTTACAAGAACAATACATTTGAAGGTTACTGAAATTGACGCTACATTCGAGGGTTACCGAATGATACATTTGAGGGATACTGAAATCGAAGGCTACTTTCGTGGTTACGCATCAAACCTACATTCAAGGGTTACCGAAATTGAAGGATACATTAGAGGGTTAACAATTCGAGAATTTGAGAATTATCAAATTTTTGAGTGAGTTTGTAAAATCCAAACTAGTTCATAGTTCAGGAGTTCGAAGCGTTAGAGTTCGTTCGAACTATTAAGTTTGGGTCAAACTCGTGTTTGGGTTCAGAACATCCCTACATCATTCAGTACTAGTGATCTGTTTAATCAAATAAAACAATAACTTTATTTCATACCTGTACTGAAGAAAGCATAGCCTTCATCTTCACAAGCTACCGGCCTGGACTGGAAGATATTTCAACTTTATTGGAGGTTTGAGTAACATAAGGTTTTGGATCTTTGTTTTGATATCTTTTCCCTAAAATTAGTTATGAATTCAGACTTAAAATTTTTGTATTTTATCAGGAAAACCAACAACAACAAAAATACTATATACTGTATTACTATGTATGTTCTACACAGGGCAGGGGAGACGAAATACGTAATGTCTTGTATTGAGTTAACAGAATGTCCTGATAAAGGTGCAGAATGCACCGAAACGTTGACAATAAATGATTAAAAAGTGCAGTGGTGGTAATGTGAATTGTATTGTGATTTCAATCTAAAACACATAAATACATTTTATTTTGTTAAAAGGATAACTTTACTCTAAAAATTAACTTTGGATTGATTATTCCTACCTCACAATATTGTTTCGTTGAGTTACGATGTACATTTTTCATTTGCCAGGTTAGTCCTGGACTAATCCTTTATTAAAGATAGTGCTGAAGCCAGGAGGAAGAATGCAGAATTTTCTTTAGTTTGTGTCACAAACTTACCTGCCGCTTCATTCCATAGCGCCGCTCCTGTGACAGCCGCGCTCTTCGGGTGGTGTGGCATCATGACCGTTAGGTGCGAAGATTCAAATGCCGGTGTCCCCCCCTGCACCTGTTCGTACTTTCATTCATATCCCGGCTTGCTGGCTACTTACCTAGCCTGATCCAGAGAACTACTTACCTTGCCTGCTCCAGTGTGACAACATACCTTGCCTGTTCCAGTGTGAGAACCTACCTTTGCCCTGAACCCTGTGAGACTACTTACCCTTGCCTGTTCCAGTGTGATAACTCACCTTGCCTGTTCCAGTGTGGATAACTCACCTTGCCTGTTTCCAGTGTGACAAACCTACCTTGCCTGATCCTGTGAGACTATCTTACCTTGCCTGTTCCAGTGTGACAACTCACCTTGCCTGTTTCCTGGTTGTCTACTTACCTTGCCTTATCCTGTGTGCCTACTTACCTTGCCTGATCCAGTGGGACTACTTACCTTACTAATCCAGCATCCAATCCCAGCAGCACCTCGCTATCCTGCCTTCAGTTCCCATCAGCCTCTTCTGCTCCTGTATCCAGTCCTTCACCTTTGGTCTCCTCCTGAAAGCGCACCAGTAATTACCCACCAGCCATCCGGCCGAATTAGTTAACAGTCTCGTGATCCTCACAAAAACAATAATGGGAGGTTGGAATCACCAGTCCCTATATGCCTGTCCCAAGTACTTTTCGTTTTACATTTTTTCAATAAAAACTTTTATATACAGATAGTTATCCTTTAAGTTGGAAATCCCACTTGTATACAGCACACCTTTAGTTTCTGATTTGAATGGCAGTGTCTACCATGTTGTTCTACAACTAAATCTTTTGGGCTGAGTTTAGGAGATTATGTTTAATCGGAAAAAAGGAAATGCAAGCTCAATACAAACTGCTGCTTTAACTTATACTGGGCCTCCAATTCCAAAACACAAAAACAACTCCACCTCTTTAGAATTCACATCATTCCCCCTAACGTTATATCCACAATAACAAGTTTAGGCATTCCATTTACATAAATTACACTTACCATAATCTCTTGGATCTCTCGGACTTCATTGTCAGTAGGGAGAAGTGTCTGAATTGAGTAGGTGTAGAGGGGATCATAAGATCATTTGGATTACGGGAATGTTCAAGTCCTAGGGCATGACCTAGCTCATGTACACCACAGTAAATAGGTTATGTGGCTGGGAGACAACATAACACATCATCTATTAAGCATGATTAACAAATTCATTGATCAAATATAAGATTA
Source organism: Hymenochirus boettgeri (assembly GCA_019447015.1). Lineage (NCBI taxonomy): Eukaryota > Metazoa > Chordata > Amphibia > Anura > Pipidae > Hymenochirus > Hymenochirus boettgeri. Next base: position 316,487,504 of record CM033470.1, on the reverse strand, counting down.
TTAAATGGTATTGTAAGAGAAGAATAATCCTGTTGAAACATGGCAGTTGGAGGTTAAAGGATAACTATCAAGTGTATAAAGTTTTTTTCTAATTAAAAGTTAAAATGAAAAGTACTGGGACATGGATATGGGCCTGGTAGTCCTACCTCACCTCCCAATATTGTTTCTGTGAGGAGCACCAGCCCAAAGAAAACTAAGTTCTTCCTCCTGGCCTCAACACATCTTTATACAGGAATAGTCCAGGACAACCGGGGCAAATGAAGACTGCAAGTACTGTAGATCCTCAATGAAATGACATTGTGAGGTAGGAATCTCAATCCAACCTCCTGCCCCAGGTACTTTCCATTTTAAAAAGTTACATTTTAGAGTATAGTTATCCTTTAAGAAATATTCCAGGAATCTCTTGCTTTCAGTAATGTAGTTGTTTTTTCAGACATACAAAAACCCACACAGCTAATTTGTTTTGTAATCAATTGTGCAGCAAACATTCATGATTTATAATCTAACTAATAAAAGGCAAGCCCCTCACTCACTCACTCACTACACTCATCACTAATTCTCCAACTTGCCGTGAGCAGACGTCTTAATTTGGCAGGCTCATTCATTGCACCTTACTTACAAAAGTTAAGCAGTTTCGTTTCGAAATTCACCTGTAACGGTGAGTATCTGACATTGCACAGACTTATGGTTCTAGCTTACAAGCTATACAAATCTATATGGTTGGTCCGTTTTCAACCAAATTTTGTATGCATATACTCCTTGCCAGTAAAGTTAACAAATATTTTTTTTAGGGGGGGTGAATGGGGGGGGGGGGAAGAATTTTGAACCCTGCACACTATGGCTGGACCGATTTTTACCAAATTTCCCGGTGTGTGCGGGGACGTGGCTGAGTGTAAGTGGAGGTTTAGATGTGAAAGAGGGAATAGTGGGGGTATTGGGGGCAGACGGGAGGGGTGGTGGGGGTTATTTATCACCACAATTTCGTAGTTGAATAAAAAATATATTTTTTAGGTGGGGGGGTGAATGAGGGGGGAATAGAATTTTGAACTCCTGCCACTAATGGCTGGACTGATTTTTACCAAAATTTCAGGGTGTGTGTGCGGGACTGGCTGAGGTTTAAGGGAAGGTTTAGAGGTGGACAGAGAGGAATAGTGGGGGGTATTGGGGGCAGACGGGTGTGGTTTTGTTCTTTTGTGTGATCTAGAACTAGTTTATATTTAATTTTTCACCTTTTCGTGTATTGTAAAAAGCGAGTATATGTTTCCCATGTGTCTCGAGGGTAAGTGGGTTTTGTGTTGCTATGAGTGCTATCTCTGTAAAGGCAGGAAGAGAAGGCATGGGTAGAGACAGCACGAACAGAGCGCACGAAAGAGGAGGCAAACAGCCCGCAGAGGGGAAAAAAACCCACCACAAGCCAGCACAAAGACCCCCCAAGCCGCGGGAAGGAAGAGGCTAATGCCCAAGGGCCCACAAGAGAAGAAACCCAGCGTAAAAAATACCACGAGACTGACGAAAAAAAGGAACACAACCACCCACACCAAAAACCTTATGTCAGCAGTCCCGGAATGAAGCTGTATGAAGCTTAGTGGGGTCACAATCGCTCCATGGGTTGAAGCATTCCTTATGGCTTGTCACTTCCAAAGGATTCAGGTCAGGAGTATAATTAACAATTCTGAAATAAACATGTTTTGAAATATAAACAAAGCTCACGAACAATGTTCTCATTCTTATCATTTGTTCTGTAAAGCATTTGGGTCTCACTTTACAAAACCAATATTTTACTATAGCCACAGTCTTCCGGAAACTGTTTACAATTGCTGAGAGAGCTGGAAATGTACTTTTCCACATGGCACAAGAGCTATAGCAACTTTCACATGACCTCCATTTCTTATGGTACGGTTGCAGAATATAGTGAATACTAATAAAATGGTGCTAATTGCTTTTATTGAATGTCTCCCATCAAAAAACGTAAACTACTCCAAATAAATTACCTGTAGGTTATAGTATCTGAAGGCCATTTTAACCTCTTGTGGTTATTTTATAGTTTAGTGTGTCCAGGAACTCCACACCTTGGCTGCTTCATCAGGGTCAGAGTTTTGTTATCGAGTTCTCCAGTTAATGGTAATCCAAAGAAAGACTGAACGGCAACAAGCTGGTCTTCCAAGTTGGTAAACTTCTTTTATAGCAACATCATCCAAGGGAGCCATGTACAGATAATTAGATAATCCTAAATATAAAAAAAACAGCATATTGGTACCATGTTAGCTCCAATATCTGGATATATCAACTTGGTATTAGGAAACGAAAGACCCTCATGTCCAAAGGGCATTATTGACTGTGCTGCAGTAGGGTAGTCAACCTTAAACAGACACGATTGTTTTAATGGAATACCAGAGTTCTTCCCCATGTTATTCATCAATTAAAGGCATTCCACCCTAAAAACATTTATCCTGATTTACCCAGAAGCTAAAAATGATGTCTTCTATCTCTGTCTTTATTAATTAATGGAATGCACTAAATATCTTTTTGTACAGAAATCCTGCAGTTACGCCCCTTGCCTAACTAAGTGACCCAGACATGCTCAATGTAATTCACTCCAGTGATCGTTTTATCTCCCTTTGCTCTAATTTGATAGAGAAGATAGCTCCTGTAGTGATCAATTTATTAATTTCAAACAGATACATAGAAAGGCAGTAAACACATTGTTTAATCATCAATATCCTGACTATAGGTCATAAAATATTTAGTATTATTTAAGTAATATTTAGGTATCTCCACTTATAAAAATATCTAAGCTTTTTTCAGTTTAATTGAAGAAGAGGTGGTAAAGGAGGAAGTCAGAGACTTTACCCGTGGTCACGCTTCTCCGCTGTTCCTCTTACAGGTCCCGACTCCACCATTGCAATGTACATGTTGCAAGGTCACTCAGGTCCTGTCAGAGAACAGTGGAAGAGTGCAAACATATTTTTATACTACTTTGATTTCCTCCTGTCTCCTGAAGAACAGGAGGTAAGACTTCACTCTTATACCTCCCATCCCTTTAGTGGGCCTTACTCAATAAGAGGTGCAGCATTTTGGCATGTTCTTAATCTGCAGCAACCAATCAAATGTTCCTTACCAGTAGAAGTTAACATCTGATTGGATTAGTAAAACGAACAGCTCATGCAATTTTTGCACCTCTGAAGTCACGCTGCGACACACGGATCGTGCACGGAATCATGTGCGTTATCACTACGACTGCGCGCGATTCTTGTGGTGTGCGTTTTGCGCGTGCGATTTTGCCATTTTCCGTTATGGAACACATGCGTTAACGCACCAAAAATGTGTTAACACATGCGTTACCAAAACGGAAACATATACGTAATAGCATGCGCATCAGAAATCGCGGGAAAACAACGTGCAAAAACACACAAGTGTGCTTAACCCTTATTGAAGAACCTAATGTGTTTAGGATAAAGTTTCTGCAACTTTTGCTTAAATAGATCAAGAGATCGTAACTTACCTTCACGAGCTGAAGAAAATCCAATAAAGCCAGTCCTGGATGTGTCTCCATGGAATTGGCAAACAGCTACCTAGACCCGAAAAGAAAGACAATGTTCATGTTCACACTTGGTATGTTATCCATTCCCCCGCTGTTTTATAGCTGCCCAGTTGCCCTTATCACACATCCCTGGTATGAGAAAAAAATGTATCCCATTTACCGCAGTTTCAAAACATTTCTATTTGATAAGGAAATGCTGGTTTGTAAATTTATCTTATTGCTCAATTTACTAACCCAGTTTCCAATTCATGGCGGCGAGTAACGTTAGATATTTCTATAGAGTGTTAATAGATATTTACCATACTGATCTATGCAAGATCCTTTCAGGGCGATGCACTGCGCACCGCTATCGGCAACCCGGTGCAAACAGCCCGGCAATGTTATATGCCTTTTCTATTCCGGCACTTTTAACACCAGATATTAGCTGGCTTTTAAAGTGCCGCAATAGAACGCCAATTTCAGGATATAACATTGCTTGCGGCAGCTGCGAAGTTAACTTTCTCGTTAGCCACACAGCCCCCCGAAGGAAGGAGTTTAGCACGCTAACTACCGATATAACATTAGTTAGCGTGACTTAAACTCAGTTAGCGTGCTTTGTCCCGCTCATTTCGAATGCTCTGTCACGACAGAATATCACTTTGTGTGTACCCACCTATACACACCCAATCCCGGTCATATGATTTGGGGATATCCCTATATGGTATGATCGTCATTCGTGTATGGATTTTCGTACGATATCGGTACAAAAGGTTTATTACGGCACACTGGGAAATTTATTGTATGTCCGATCGATCTTACACCAGGATATTTGGTATATGGGCCCCATAATGTGTTGGGGACCTTAGTAGATGCAGAGCTGAGGGATCAAAAAATCTGAATTTTTTTGAAACAATATTCAATATTGTTAATTGTTAAAAAGGAAAGATTTAAAACAAACCATCCAGCACAGTGGCACTGATACCTTTGCAGAGATGAAGTCCTGAGTTCGATTCCACACTTGGACACATCTGCAAGGAGTTTGATGAGTTTGAATTTAAAAATTGGTGAAAACAAAAATTTCAGCTGATATTTCACCCCATCGACATCATTTATGACTGGACAGTCAATCGAGCAAAAATATACTGCATGTGTAACGTCCATTTACTTTAAATATCAAATTGCAGGACAGTAACTTCACAGCAGGGACTTTATTTGTGATTAATTTACAATGTCTGGCTATTGAGCTAATCGTAGGTAGAAGATTCCATTGTAAATTCCAGTCAAAGTCGAACTTCAGAACAATAATATAATATCGATTGCAGCTGCATTACAGTGGCCCAGACATAGTAAAAGGTGTAACGCAGAGTCGTAATCAGTTATTTGAGGGATTGGACCTGTTAAATCTGCCTTGGCCCCTGCAGTCATCAATTCAGCTGGTCGAATCATAGTGCAGCTACTTTCATTTCTGTACTTATTTCCTTCTTAACTTCTACACAAGGGAACATTTTCTACCCAAAGAGTTTAAAATATAGCAATGGACACAATGGACCCGTGGTTACAGTGTTGCCCCTTGACTTAGTCAGTCGTGCATTATATCGAAACAGTCATGCTGGGTTCACCGGATTAACTTTTCGTCCTGACCAACATTTGGCCATGACCATCCATATGGCCCCATAGGAACCACACAATCGCCCTTGATTCACCAGCATACCACGATCGCCCATTAGTCGATCTGGAAAAATTGGAAACCGAGATTGGTTTGCAGCTGTTGGCACCCACACCATCAATATTTTCAACTGATCAATACACAGTAATATTGGTCGGTTGTGCCCCGAAAATATTGTATTTAAAAACCTCTACTTCATTAACATATTCTCTCTGTTAGAGATGGGAAAATATTCAGTGGCAATGAGTGGGAGGAGCCAAAAAGTAGTCAGTTGGGCATTGTATAATTTTCCTTCAAAATACTTATTTTTAACTGTATTAATTGGTCTTTTTATTCTATACATTTTGTAATTATGTTACGCGCCTCTTCGAATACAGTTGGATTTGGAACTAAAACGGGCCCTTTAGATAGTCCTAACCTCATAATGAGTGAAAGTTATCAAAGTCTCATATAAATAAAGTTCAAGCAAACACACTGCTATATTTAACGTATCAGTTATTGGTTGCTGCTCCTCCTTTTCTTCCCAGATCACCTGCTTCTGGTAACACCTCCCTGAATAAATCTTTATTTGGCGCAAGCTCCATAGACTGATCAAGGTTTTATAGACTCATTTAGTTTTGTTATGCCAACTGAGGGAAAAAAATATTAATAAAAAAATTATTATTTCATTGACAACATTATGAACCATAAACCGTGATGTGTTTCCTCATAACACTTCCTTTACAGAACATCTGTTTGCTAAAATCCAGCACAGCTAAATGTGAACCGGACCAATCTAACCACCACATCCCTTGGTCACAGCTCATCACGGAGAAATATGTTTACTTAGGGTTTGGTTTGTTGACATGAATGCGTGAAGCAGAAGAAATTCCAATAAATGATGATTGTACGAATTTACTGCTCACCTCCTGCTTTCTTTTATCTCCCTCAGCATTGGCAAAACCTCATATGGAAATACCGAAGGATTGTACACCAATAGTACTCCAGCGGGAGAACTACAATTCCCAATCCCAGAAAGTTAACACAAGCTTGACAGAAAGATAATGAGGTAGAAAACTCATCAGGTCACATTTACGTAGAGTAGATTGAACGGTAGGTATAGGTGGATCTTGCCCCCGATAATACCCTCTATACCAGGTGCACTCTAAGGGCTTAGGGCTAATGTGGGTGAAATGCGTTGCACTGCGATTTGTGCATGCGACGAACTGTAGCACTGCGCCAATGCAGGCATTCATTTCATTCACATTATTGTCCGTACAGTGTGGCCTCACCTATGAAATCTCCTGTCAGTTTCAATAGTGTCAGTTCTGGGTTCATTCTTTATAGGCCACAATGTTCACACAGTTAAAGTGTGCAACCATTCTCTTAAGATTCTTTTGTTATAAAAATGTCCACGTTATGCAGGGTATGGGGAGGATGGTTGTGTAACACCAAAAATATTTTCGGCCAGCCGCCGCCGCAACCAAGCTTGTTCCCGTTTGTCTGGGGATGATCATGCCTGCTGTAAATCACAGCCAAATGTGCAATTCCCTATGGGACCGCAAGATCGGTTTGCCTGAAACTGGCGGCCGTGGCCACTATTGCAGAGACTGACAGTTATTTGTCCCAGTCGTGTGTTGGCTAGTACTGAACGCTTGGTCGGACAAGAAAGTCCCTTGTGTGTACCACCTTAAATGTTAACAATTCCTGGACTCAGCTGAATTGACTATTGATGCCGATCTTGTTTTCAACCAATTTAAAAATTGTTGCGTCGCAAATTCAGCTGATATTTCAACCCCATCGACCATCATTTATGACTGGACAGTCCAATCGAGCAAAAATATACTGCAGTGTAACGTCTATTTACTTAAATATCAAAATTGGCAGGACCAAGTATACTTTCACAGCAGGAGACTTTATTTGTGATTAATTTCAATGTCTGGCTATGAGCTAATTCGTGGTAGAAGATTCCATTGTAAATTCCAGTCAAAGTCGGAACTTCAGAACAATAATATAATATCGATTGACAGCTGCATTACAAGTGGCCCAGACATAGTAAAAGTGTTAACGCAAGATTCGTAATCAGTAAACAGAGGAACCAGTCCAAGTGAGAGAAAGACCCACACATAGGACAATAGGCACAGCAAGTATGTATAGTGCCGAACGTCTAAGCATCACATGGCTCTGAGAAGGATTTCATTTTATACTTTTTTATATTCTAATGTCTGGGTTTTTTTTTTTTTCCTTTGTGTGGAAAGCCTAAACCCCCACTGATAATATCAATGATAGAGATGGCCAAACTCGGTTCAATTTCAAGTTCAGTATAATTCGGAATTTCAAAAGTTCGAAAACAAACCCATCGAAGTCAATGGGGTGGAAGATAGTTCGAAAAGTTTGGATAAATAGAGAATTAACCATGGTACATTACTGTAAATGCCGCCTCTGGGACCTGGGAATTGGTCTGGGGAACACGTCCCTATGGAAGAACAGCAAAAAAGTAGTGCACACACGCTACTTTTGTTTTTCCGCAGGCCGTTTTTGGTAATCCTCGAATTCGAGCATCCTTGAATGTTTGATAGAGTTGGCTGTTTAGTGACTACAGGGTTAGAGCACTGATACTCTACACTACCTGATCCAGAGGGTTTTAGTGACTACAAGGGTTAGAGGCACTGATACTCTACACTACCTATCCAGCGGGGTTAGTGACTAAAGGTTAGAGGCACTGATACTCTACCTACCTGATCCAGCGGGGTTTAGTGTACTACAAGGGTTAAGAGGCACCTGATACTCTACACTACCTGATCCAGAGGGTTTAGTCTACAAGGGTTAATAGGCACTGATACTCTACACTACCTGATCCAGCGGGGTTTAGTGACTACAAGGGTTAAGAGGTACTGATACTCTACACTACCTGATCCAGCGGGTTAGTGACTACAAGGTTAAGAGGCACTGATACTCTACCACTACCTGATCCAGCGGGTTTAAGTGAGAAAGGGTAAAAGAGGCACTGATACTCTACACTAGCTGATCCAGCAGGGTTTAGGGAGAAAAAGGGTTAAGAGGCACTGATACTCTACACTACCTGATTCAGCAGGGTTTAGTGAGAAAAAGGGTTAAGAGGCACTGATACTCTACACTACCTGATCCCAGCAGGGTTTTAGTGGCTACAAGGGGAAGAGGCCACTGATACTCTACACTACCTGATCCAGCGGGTTAGTGATACAAAAAGGGGTTAAGAGGTACTGATACTCTACACTACCTGATCCAGCGGGGTTTAGTGAGAAAAAGGGAAGAGGCACTGATACTCTCACTACCTGATCCAGCAGGGTTTGTGAGAAAAAGGTTAAGAGGCACTGATACTCTACACTACCTGATCCAGCGGTTTAGTGAGAAAAAGGGTTAGAGGCACTGATCCTCACATTACCTGATCCAGCGGGTTTAGTGAGAAAAAAGGTTAATAGGTTCTGATACTCTACACTACCCTGATCCAGCAGGGTTTAGTGAGAAAAGGGAAGAGGCACTGTACTCTACACTACCTGATCCAGCAGGGTTTTGAGAAAAAGGTTAAGAGGCACTGCTACTCTACACTACCTGATCCAGCAGGTTTAGTGAGAAAAAGGGTTAGAGGCCACTGATACTCTAACACTACCTGATCCAGCAGAGTTTAGTGAGAAAAAGGGTTAAGAGGCACTGAATACTCTACACTACCTGATCCAGCGGTTAGTGAGAAAAAGGGTAAAGACACTGACTACTCTGATGTCACTGAGTGACTTCCTGTATTCCACTGCCCCTCCCCATTTATCTCTCCCTCCCTGTATAAGTAATGTAGATATCAAGTCGTAGAGGTATCAGTGCCTTCTAACCGTTGTAGTCACTAAACCCCACTGGATCAGCTAGTGAGAGTATCGGCACCTCTTAACCCTTTTTCTCACTAAACCCCTGGATCAGGTAGTGTAGAGTATCAGTGCCTCTTAACCTTTTTCTCACTAAACCCTGCTGGATCAAGGTAGGTAGAGTATCAGTGCTCTTAACCCTTTTTCTCACTAAACACTGCGGATCAGGTAGTGTAGAGTATCAGTGCCTCTTAACCCTTTTTCTCACTAACCCGCTGGATCAGGTAGTGTAGAGTATCAGTGCTCTTAACCCTTTTTCTCACTAAACCCTGCTGGATCAGGTAGTGTAGAGTATCAGTGCCTCTTAACCATTTTTCTCACTAAACCCCGCTGGATCAGCTAAGTAGAGTATCAGTGGGTCAGGAACCTCAACCCTCACTCACTAAACCCGCTGGTTACGGTAGGTAGAGTATCAGTGCCTCTTCCCTTTTTTCACTAAAAACCGCTGGATCAGGTAGTGTAGAGTATCAGTGCCTCTTACCTTTTCTCACTAAACCTGCTGGATCAGGTAGTAGAGTATTCAGTGCCTCTTCCTTTTTCTCACTAAACCCTGCTGGATCAGGTAGTGAGAGTATCGTGCCTCTTAACCCTTTTTCTCACTAAACCCTGGATCAGGTAGTGGAGAGTATCAGTGCCTCTAACCCCTTTCTCAATAAAACCGCTGGAAAGGTAGTGTAGGTATCAGTGCTCTTCCCTTTTTCTCACTAAACCCTCTGGATCAGGTAGTGTAGAGTATCAGTGCCTCTTAACCCTTTTTCTCACTAAAACCTGCTGGATCAGGTAGTGTAGAGTATCAGTGACTCTTAACCTTTTCTCACTAAACCCTGCTGGATCAGCTAGTGTAGAGTCCCTCCAGTGCCTCTTAACCATTGTAGTCACTAAAACCCACTGGATAGCTAGTGTAGAGTATCAGTGTCTTAACCCTTTGTAGTCACGATAAAACCCCATGGATCAGCTAGTGTAGAGTATCAGCACCTCTTAACCTTTTTCTCACTAAAACCGCTGGATTCAGGTAGTGTAGAGTATCAGTGCCTCTTAACCCTTTTTCTCACTAAACCCTGCTGGACAGGTAGTGTAGAGTTCAGTGCCTCTTAACCCTTTTTCTCACTAAACCCTGCTGGATCAGGTAGTGTAGAGTCATCAGTGCCTTCTTAACCCTTTTTTCTCACTAAACCGCTGGATCAGTAGTTGTAGAGTATCAGTGCCTCTTAACCTTTTTCCACTAAACCCTGCTGGATACAGGAGTGTAGAGTATCGTGCCTCTTAAACCCTTTTTCTCACTAAACCCCGTCTGGATCAGATAATGTAGAGTATCAGTGCCTCTTAACCCTTTTCTTCGCTCATAAACCGCTGGATCAGGTAGTGCTAGAGTATCCAGTGCCTCTTCCCTTTTTCTCACTAAACCCCGCTGGATCAGGGTAGGTAGAGTATCCGTGCCTCTTAACCCTTTTTCACTAAACCCGGCTGGATCAGCTATGTAGAGTATCACAGTGCCTCTTAACCCTTTTTATCATAACCCGCTGGATCGGTAGTGTAGAGTATCAGTGCCTCTTAACTTTTTCTCACTAAACGCTGGATCAGGTAGTGTAGAGTATTCAGTGCCTTTAACCCTTTTTCTCACTAAACTCTGCTGGATCAGGTAGTGTAGAGTATCAGTGCCTCTTAACCCTTTTTCTCACTAAACCCTGCTGGATCAGGTAGTGTAGAGTAGCAGTGCCTCTAACCTTTTTCTCACTAAACCCTGCTGGATCAGGTAGTGTAGAGTCAGTGCCTTTCCCTTTTCTCACTAAACCCTGCTGGATCAGGTAGTGTAGAGTATCAGACCTTTAACCCTTTTTTCACTAAACCCGCTGGATCAGGTAATGTAGAGTTCAGTGCATCTTAACCCTTTTTCTCACTAAACCGTCGGATCAGGTAGTGTAGAGTATCAGTGCCTCTTAACCCTTTTTCTCACAAACCCTGCTGGATCAGGTAGTGTAGAGTATCAGTGCCTCTTCCCTTTTTTCACTAAACCCGCTGGATCAGGTAGTGTAGAGTATCAGTACCTCCTTAACCATTTGTAGTCACTAAACCCGCTGGATAGGTAGTGTAGAGTATCAGTGTTCTTTAACCCTTGTAGCCACTAACCTGCTGGATCAGGTAGTGTAGAGTATCAGTGCCCTTAACCTTTTTCACTAAACCCTGCGAATCAGGGAGTGTAGAGTATCAGTGCCTCTTAACCCTTTTTCTCACTAAACCCTGCTGGATCAGCTAGTGTAGAGTATCAGTGCCTCTTTAACCCTTTTCTCACTAAACCCGTGGATCAGGTAGTGTAGAGTATCAGTGCCCTCTTAACCCTTGTAGTCACTAAACCCGCTGGATCAGTAGTGTAGAGTATCAGTACCTCTTAACCCTTGTAGTCACTAAACCCCGCTGGATCAGGTAGTGTAGAGTATCAGTGCCTCTTAACCTTGTAGTCACTAAACCCCTCTGGATCAGGTAGTGTAGAGTATCAGTGCCTCTTAACCCTTGTAGTCACTAAACCCCGCTGGATCAGGTAGTGTAGAGTATCAGTGCCTCTTAACCTTGTAGTCACTAACCCGCTGGATCAGGTAGTGTAGAGTATCAGTGCCTCTTAACCCTTGTAGTCACTAAACCCTCTGGATCAGGTAGTGTAGAGTATCAGTGCTCTTAACCCTTGTCAGTCACTAAACAGCCAACTCTATCAAACATTCAAGGATGCTCGAATTCGAGGATTACCAAAACGGCCTGCCGGAACAAACAAGTAGCGTGTGTGCACTACTTTTTTGCTGTTTTCCCATAGGGACGTGTTCCCCAGACCAATTCCCAGGTCCCAGAGGCATTTACAGTAATGTACCATTGGTATATCTCTGTATTTATCCAAACTTTTCAACTATTTCCACCCCATTGACTTCGATGGGTTGTTTTCGAACTTTTGAAATTCCGAATTATACTGAATTTGAAATTGAACCGAGTTGGCATCTCTATCATTGATATTATCAGTGGGAGGTTAGGCTTTCCACACAAAGGAAAATAAAAAAAAACCCAGCATAGAATATAAAAATGTATAAAATGAAATCCTTTCAGAGCCATGTAGTGCTTAGACGTTCGGCACTATACATACTTGCTGTGCCTATTGTCCTATGTGTGGGTTTTCTCTCACTTGGACTGGTTCCTCTGTTTACTGATTACGACTCTGGCGTTAACCTTTTACTATGTCTGGGCCACTTGTAAGCAGCTGTCAATCGATATTATATTATTGTTCTGAAGTTCCGACTTTGACTGGAATTTACAATGGAATCTTCTACCTACGAATTAGCTCAATAGCCAGACATTGAAATTAATCACAAATAAAGTCTCCTGCTGTGAAAGTGATACTTGGTCCTGCCAATTTTGATATTTAAAGTAAATAGACGTTACACAATGCAGTATATTTTTGCTCGATGGACTGTCCAGTCATAATGATGGTCGATGGGGTTGAAATATCAGCTGAATTTGCGACGCAACAATTTTTAAATAATGTGTGAAAACAAGATCGGCATCAATAGTCAATTCAGCTGAGTCCAGGAATTGTTAACATTTAAGGTGTGTACACACAAGGGACTTTCGTCCCGACCAAGCGTTCAGTACTAGCCAACACACGACTGGGACAAATAACTGTCAGTCTCTGCAATAGTGGCCACGGCCGCCAGTTAAGGCAAACGATCTTGCGGTCCCATAGGGAATTGCACTATTGGCTGTGATTTACGCAGGCATGATCATCCTCCAGACAAACGGGCAACCAAGCTTGGGGCGGCGGCCGGCTGGCCGAAAATATTGTTTGGTGTTACACAACCATCCTCCCAATACCCTGCATAACGTGGACATTTTTATAACAAAAGAATCTTTAAGAGAATGGTTGCACACTTTAACTGTGTAACATTGTGGCCTATAAAGAATGAACCCAGAACATGACACTATTGAAACTGACAGGAGATTCATAGGCTGAGGCCACACTGTACGGACAATAATGTGAATGAAATGAATGCCTGCATTGGCGCAGTGACAGTTCGTCGCATGCACAAATCGCAGTGCAACGCATTTCACCCACATTGCCCTAAGCCCTTAGAGTGCACCTTGGTATAGAGGGTATTATCGGGGGCAAGATCCACCTATACCTACCGTTCAATCTACTCTACGTAAATGTGACCTGATGAGTTTTCTACCTCATTATTTCTTTGTCAAGTTGTGTTAATTTCTGGATAATGGGAATTGTAGTTCTCCCAGCTGGAGTACTATTGGTGTACAATCCTTCGGTATTTCCATATGAGTTTTGCCAATGCTGAGGGGAGTAAAAGAAAGCAGGGATGAGCAGTAAACTGTACAATCATCATTTATTGGAATTTCTTCTGCTTCACGCATTCATGTCAACAACCAAACCCAATAAAACATATTTCTCCGTGATGAGCTGTGACCAAGGGATGTGGTGGTTAGATTGGTCCGGTTCACATTTAGCTGTGCTGGATTCTTTAGCAAACAGATGTTCTGTAAAGGAAGTGTTATAGAGGAAACACATCACGGTTTATGTTCATAATGTTGTCAATGAAATAATAATTTTTTTATTAATTTTTTTTCCCTCAGTTGGCACTAAAAAACTAAATGAGTCTATAAAACCTTGATCAGTCTATGGAGCTTGCGCCAAATAAAGATTTACTTCAGGGAGGTGTTACCAGAAGCAGGGATCTTGGGAAGAAAAGGAGGAGCAGAACCCACTAACTGATACGTTAAATATAGCAGTGTGTTTGCTTGAACTTTATTTATATGAGACTTTGATACTCATTTCACTCATATGAGGTAGGACTATCTAAAGGGCCCGTTTTAGTTCCAAATCCAACTTATTCGAAGAGGCGAAACATAATTCAAAATGTATAGATAAAAAGACCAATTAATACAGTTAAAAATAAAGTATTTGAAGGAAAATTATACAATGCAGCAACTGACTAATTTTTGGCTCCTCCCACACCTTGCCACTGGACTATTTTCCCATCTCTAACAGAGAGAATATGGTAATGAAGTAGAGGTTTTTAAAATACAATATTTTCGGGACAAAACGACCAATATTACTCGTGTATTGATCAGTTGAAATATTGCATGGTGTGGGTGCCAACAGCTGCAACCAATCTCGTTTCCAATTTTTCCGATCGACTAATGGGCGATCGTGTATGCTGGTGAATCAAGGGCGATTGTGTGGTTGCTATGGGGCCATATATGGGGTCATGGCAAATGTTGGTCAGGACGAAAAGTTAATCCGTGGAACCCAGCATGACTGTTTTCGATTATATGCACAGACTGACTAAGTCAAAGGGGCAACACTGTAACCACTGGGTCCATGGTGTGTCCATTGCTATATTTTAAACTCTTTGGGTAGAAAATGTTCCCTTGTGTAGAAGTTAGAAGGAATAAGTACAGAAATGAAAGTAGCTGCACTAATGATTCGGACCAGCTGAATTGATGACTGCAGGGCCAAGGCAGATTTACAAACAGGTCCAATCCCTCAATAACTGATTACGACTCTTGCGTTACACCTTTTACTATGTCGGGCCACTTAATGCAGCTGTCAATCGATATTATATTATTGTTCTGAAGTTCCGACTTGACTGGAATTTACAATGGAATCTTCTACCTACGAATTAGCTCATAGCCAGACATTGTAATTAATCACAAATAAAGTCTCTGCTGTGAAGTACTTGCTGCAAATTTGATATTTAAAGTAAATGGAGTTACACATGCAGTATATTTTTGCTCGATTGACTGTCCAGTCATAAATGATGGTCGATTGGGGTTGAAATATCAGTGAAATTTTTGTTTTCACCAATTTTTAAATTCAAACTCATCAAACTCCTTGCAGATGTGTCCAAGTGTGGAATCGAACTCAGGGCTCATCTCTGCAAAGGTATCAGTGCCACTGTGCTGGATGGTTTGTTTAAATCTTTCCTTTTTAACAATTAAATATTGAATATTGTTTCAAAAAAATTCAGATTTTTTGATCCCTCAGCTCTGCATCTACTAAGGTCCCCCAACACTTATGGGGCCCATATACCAACACTATCCTGGTCGTAAGATCGATCGGACATACAATAAAACTTTCCCATTGGGCCGATAATAAACCTTTTGTACGATCATCGTACGAAAATCCATAACGAAATGACGATCATACCATATAGGGATATCCCCAATATCATATGACCGGGATTGGTGTGTATAAGGCTGGGTACACACAAAGTGATATTCTGTGTGACAGAGCATTCGAAAGAGCGGGACAAAGTCACGCTAACTGAGTTTAAGTCACGCTAACTAATGTTAATCGGTTAGCGTGACTTAACTCCTTCCTGGGGGGCTGTGTGGCTAACGAGAAAGTTAACTTCGAGCTGCCGCAAGCAATGTTATATCCTGAAATTGGCGTTCTATTGCGGCACTTTAAACGCCAGCTAAATCTGGTGTTAAAAGTGCCGGAATAGAAGGCATATAACATTGCCGGGTGTTTGCACCGGGTTGCCGATAGCGGTGCGCCGTGCATCGCCTGAAAGGATCTTGCATAGCTCAGTATGGTAAATAATCTATTAAACACTATTAGAAATATCTAACGTTACTCGCCGCCATGAATTGGAAAATGGGTTAGTAAATTGAGCAAAAGATAAATATACAAACCAGATTTCCTTTATCAAATTAGAAATGTTTTGAAACTGCGGTAACTGGGATACATTTTCTCTCATACCGGTGTGTGATAAGGGCAACTGGGCAGCTATAAATACAGCGGGGAATGGATAACATACCAAGTGTGAACATGAACATTGTCTTCTTTCTGGGGTCTAGGGTGCTGTTTGCCAATTCCATTGGAGACACAATCCAGGACTGGCTTTATGATGGATTATAATTCAGCTCGTGAAGGTAATTACAGACTCTTGATCTATTTAAGCAAAAGTTGCAGGAACTTTATCCTCAAACACATTAGGCTTCTTCAATAAGGGTTAAGCCACACTTGTGTGTTTTTGCACGTGTTTCCCGCGATTTCTGATGCGCATGCTATCGTATAGTTTTCCGTTTTGGTAACGCATGTGTTAACCATTTTTGGTGCGTTAACGCATGGTTTCCATAACGGAAAATGGCAAAATCGCAGCGCAACGCACACACAAGAATCGCGCGCAGTCGTATGTGATAACGCACATGATTCCGTGCACGATTCCGGTGTGTCGCAGCGTGACTTCAGAGGTGCAAAAATTGCATGAGCTGTTCGTTTTACTATCCAATCAGATGTTAACTTCTACTGGTAAGGAACATTTGATTGGTTGCTGCCGATTAAGAACATGCCAAAATGCTGCACCTCTTATTGAGTAAGGCCACTAAAGGGATGGGAGGTAAAGAGTGAAGTCTTACCTCCTGTTCTTCAGGAGACAGGAGGAAAGTCAAAGTATTAAAATATGTTTGCACTCTTCCACTGTTCCTTGACAGGACCTGAGTGACCTTGCAACATGTACATTGCAATGGTGAGTGGGGACCTGTAAGAGGAACAGCGGAGAAGCGTGACCACGGGTAAAGTTCTGACTTTCCTCCTTTACCACCTCTTCTTCAATTAAAAATGAAAAAAGTTAGTATATTTTATAAGTGGAGATACCTAAATATTACTATAAATATACTTAAATATTTTATGACCTATAGTCAGGATATTGATGATTAAACAATGTGTTACTGCCTTTCTATGTATCTGTTTGAAATTAATAAATTGATCACTACAGGATGCTATCTTCTCTATCAAATTAGAGCAAAGGAGATAAAACGATCCCTGGAGTGAATTACATTGAGCATGTCTGGGTCACTTAGTTAGGCAAGGGGGCGTAACTGCAGGGATTTCTGTACAAAAAGATATTTAGTGCATTCCATTAAATAATAAGACAGAGATAGAGACATCATTTTTAGCTTCTGGGGTAAATCGGATAAAATGTGTTTTAGGGTGGAATGCTTAATTGATGATAACATGGGGAAGAAACTCTGGTATTCCATTAAAACCAATCGTGTCTGTTTTAAGGTTGACTACCCTACTGCAGCAACAGTCAATATGCCCTTGGACAATGAGGGTCTTTCGTTTCCTAATACCAGTTGATATATCCAGATATTGGAGCTAACAGTGGTACCATATTGCTGTTTTTTTTTTATATTAGGATTATATTAATTATCTGTACAGGCTTCCCTTGGATGATGTTGCGTATAAAGAAGTTTCCAACATTGGAAGACCAGCTTTTGTGCCGTTCAGTCTTTCTTTGGATTACCATTAACTGGAGAAATCGATAACAAAACTCTGACCCTGATGAAGCAGCCAAGGTGTGGAGTTCCTGACACACTAAACTATAAAAAACCACAAGAGGTTAAAATGGCCTTCAGATACTATAACCTAAGGTATTTATTTGGGAAGTAGTTTACGGTTTTTTGATGGGAGACATTCAATAAAGCAATTAGCACCATTTTATAGTATTCACATATATTCTGCAACTGTACATAAGAAATGGAGGTCATGTGAAAGTTGCTAGCTCTTGTGCCATGTGAAAAGTAATTTCCAGCTTCTCAGCAATTGTAAACAGTTTCCGGAAGACTGGCTATAGTAAAATATTGGTTTGATAAAGTGAGACCCAAATGCTTTACAGAACAAATGATAAGAATGAGAACATTGTTCGTGAGCTTGTTTATATTTCAAACATGTTAATTCTAGAATTGTTAATTATACTCCTGACCTGAATCCTTGGAAGTGACCAAGCCATAAGGAATGCTTTCAACCCATGGAGCGATTGTGACCCCACTAAGCTTCATACAGCTTCATTCCGGGACTGCTGACATAATGGTATCTTTGGTGCTGGAGGTAGGTTTTAGTGCTATCACATTCTATTATAACAAAGTACAAAGTCCTAACAAAGTACTAATGTAATATAAATTTAATACAGAACATGGGGATTTCTTCTCTTTGTGGGGGCCATCTGGGCATTAGCTCATGCCTTCCTTCCGGACAGGACATTGGTGGGGAGTACATTTTATGAGGATGAGACTTGGACTAGGATGAAAAGAGGTAGGAAGTATTTATTAAACAACTAGAAAATACCCCCTCCGCAGCGGAGATGTATGAAATAACCTATTTAAGAAAGCAATAATGTATCAGATTGCTGAATCAACGGCACTTGATATATTAAATAAAGACAATTCAATAAGCTTTAGATAATGCAACACTCATTAACTTAATTTAATATTAGATTTTATTCAAACTTATAAATTTGTGGAAAAAACCCCCACCACCCCTCCCGTCTGCCCCCAATACCCCCCACTATTCCTCTCTGTCCATCCTCTAAACCTTCCCCTTAAACCTCAGCCAGTCCCCGCACCACACCCTGAAATTTTGGTAAAAATCAGTCCAGCCATTAGTGTGGCAGGAGTTCAAAATTCTTTCCCCCTCATTCACCCCACCCTAAAAATATATTTTTTATTCAACTACGAAATTGTGGTGAAAATAACCCCCACCACCCTCCCCGTCTGCCCCCAATACCCCCCACTATTCCTCTTGTCCACCTCAAAACCTTCCACTTACACCTCGCCAGTCCCGCACACACCGGGAAATTTTGGTAAAAACGGTCCAGCCATAGTGGGCAGGAGTTCAAAATTCTTCCCCCCCCCCCCATTCACCCCACCCTAAAAAAAAATATTTGTTAACCTTTTACTGGTCAAAGGAGTATATGCATACAAATTTGGTTGAAAACGGACCAACCATATAGATTGTGTATAGCTTGTAAGCTAGGTAAACATAAGTCTGTGCAATGTCAGATACTCACCGTTACAGGTGGAATTTCGAAACGAAACCTGCTTAACTTTTGTAAGTAGGTGCAATGAATGAGCCTGCCAAATTTAGACGTCTGCCTCACGCAAGTTGGAGATTAGTAGAGGAGTGAGTGAGTGAGTGAGGGCTTGCCTTTTATTAGTATAGATTATAAATCAATGAATGTTTGCTGCCAATTGATTACAAAACAAAATTAGCTGTGTGGTTTGTTATGTCTGAAAAAACAACTACATATACTGAAAGCAAGAGATTCCGGAATATTTCAAAGGATAACTATACTCTAAAATGTAACTTTTTAAAATGGAAAGTACCTGGGGCAGGAGGTTGGATTGATATTCCTACCTCACATGTCATTTCATTGAGGATCTACAGTACTTGCCAGTCTTCATTTGCCGGTTGTCCTGGACTATTCCTGTATTAAAGATTGTGTTGAGGGCCAGGAGGAAGAACTAGTTTTTCTTTGGGCTGGTGCTCCTCACAGACCATATTGGGAGGTAGGACTTACCAGGCCCATATCCATGTCCAAGTACTTTTCATTTTAACTTAATTAGAAAAAAACTTTATACACTTGATAGTTATCCTTTAACCTCCAACTGCCATGTTTCAACAGGATATTCTTCTCTTACACAATACCATTTAATACATCTTATATTTGATCATTGAATTTGTTAATCATGCTTAATAAGATGATGTGTTATGTTTGTCTCCCAGCACACTAACTATTTACTGTGGCTGTACATGAGCTAGGTCATGCCCAGAGACTTGAACATTCCCGTAATCCAAATGATCTTATGTATCCCCTCTACACCTACTTCAATTCAGACAATACTTCTCCCTACTGACAATGACGTCCGAGAGATCCAAGAGATTTATGGTAAGTGTAATTTAGTAAATGGAAGCCTAACTTGTATTGTGGATATAACGTTAGGGGAATGATGTGAATTCTAAAGAATGTGAGTGTGTTTTGTGTTTGGAATTGGAGGCCCAAGTTATAGCAAAGCAAGTTTTGTTATTGAGCTGCATTTCCTTTTTCCGATTAAACTAATCTCTCTCAAACTCAGCCCAAAAGAATTAGTTGTAGAACAACATGGTAGACATCTGCCATTCAAATCAGAAACTAAAGGTGTGCTGTATTTACAAGTGGGATTTCCATGACTTAAAGGATACTATCGTGTATATAAAGTTTTTATTGAAAAAATGTAAAACGAAAAGTACTTGGGACAGGCATATAGGACTGGTGGTTCCAACCTCCCATTATGTTTTTGTGAGGATACGAGACTGTAACTAATTCGGCCGGATGGCTGGGGTACTTACTGGTGGCGCTTTCAGGAGGAGACCAAAGGCTGAAGGGACTGGATACAGGAGCAGAAGAGGGATGATGGGAACTGAAGGCAGGATAGCGAGGTGCTGCTGGGATTTGGATGCTGGATGTAAGGTAAGTAGTCCCACTGGATCAGGCAAGGTAAGTAGGCACACAGGATAAGGCAAGGTAAGTAGACACACAGGAAACAGCAAGGTGAGTTGTCACACTGGAACAGGCAAGGTAAGTAGTCTCACAGGATCAGGCAAGGTAGGTTGCACACTGGAACAGGCAAGGTGAGTTATCACACTGGAACAGGCAAGGTGAGTTATCACACTGGAACAGGCAAGGTAAGTAGTCTCACAGGGTCAGGCAAGGTAGGTTCCACACTGGAAAGGCAAGGTATGTTGTCACACTGGAGCAGGCAAGGTAAGTAGTCTCTCTGGATCAGGCTAGGTAAGTAGCCTAGCAGCCGGGATAGTGAAAGCTACGAACAGGTGCAGGGGGACACCGGCATTGAATCTTCGCACCTAACGTCATGATGCCACCCACGGAAGAGCGCGGCTGTCACAGGAGCGGCGCTGGAATGAAGCGGCAGGTAAGTTTGTGACACAAACTAAAGAAAAAAACGATTCTGCAGTCTCCTCCTGGCTTCGCACTATCTTTAATACAGGATTAGTCCAGGACTAACTGGCAAATGAAAAACTGTACATGCCGTAACTCAACGAAACAATATTGTGAGGTAGGAATAATCAATCCAAAGTTAATTTTTAGAGTAAAGTTTATCCTTTAACAAAATAAAATGTATTTATTGTGTTTTTAGATTGAAATCACAATACAATTCACATTACACCACTGCACTTTTTAATCATTATTGTCAACGTTTCGGTGCATTCTGCACCTTTATCAGGACATTCTGTTAACTCAATACAAGACATTACGTATTTCGTCCCCTGCCCTGTGTAGAACATACATAGTAATACAGTATATAGTATATTTTGTTGTTGTTGTTTTTCTGAAAACTAAAAATTTTAAGTCTGAATTACAAACTAATTTTAGGGAAAGATATCAAAACAAAGATCCAAAACCTTATGTTACTCAAACCTCCAATAAAGTTGAAATATCTTCCAGTCCAGGCCGGTAGCTTGTGAAGATGAAGGCTATGCTTTCCTTCAGTACAGGTATGAAATAAAGTTATTGTTTTATTTGATTAAACAGAATCACTAGTACTGAATGATGCTAGGGATGTCTGAACCCAAACACGAGTTTGACCCAAACTTTATAGTTCGAACGAACTCTAACGCTTCCGACTCCTGAACTATGAACTAGTTTGGATTTTACAAACTCACTCAAAATTTTGATAATCTCAAATTCTCGAATGTTAACCCTCTAATGTATCCTTCAATTTCGGTAACCCTTGAATGTAGCGTTTGATGCGGTAACCACGAAAGTAGCCTTCGATTTCAGTATCCCTCAAAGTATCATTCGGTAACCCTCGAAGTAGCGTTCAATTTCAGTAACTTCAATGTATTGTTCTGGTAACCCTCAAATTGGCCATAACTCTAGATTATCATGCGGAAACCTGACAATTGCCAGATCATGGGAAAAGTTAGTGTTTAAATAGGTTTTGGTTATCGTACATGTTCCCAGACCATTCCCAGGTGGCACAGCCATTTACAGTAAGTTACCATTGATATTTAATTGTATTTAATCCAAACTTTTCGAACTATTTCTGCCATTGACTTTAATGGAACCAAAGATCAGGAAGTTCGGCCACTCTAATGACTGCATGATAGACGAAAAAAAAAGAAA
Source organism: Hymenochirus boettgeri (assembly GCA_019447015.1). Classification (NCBI taxonomy): domain Eukaryota; kingdom Metazoa; phylum Chordata; class Amphibia; order Anura; family Pipidae; genus Hymenochirus; species Hymenochirus boettgeri. The sequence goes on along the minus strand of CM033470.1, from coordinate 316,465,484 downwards.
TGGAATGGCCTTACTTCTTGGAAGAAGACTCCTATCTGTCTATCTGTTTGTGATTGAATGACTATATGTTGGCATTATACAAGAGACAAAAGTCTTTTCTTTTCACAGTGTAATATAAAGATATTAAAGTCCTGAAGAGATCCATTAGCTGGAGAGGCGGACACTCGAATACTGCAGCTGAAAACCTAATGTGTTTATAAACTCCCCATCACCCTGACCGATTGCTAAACAACGGGATGCCCTCTCCAATGTCAACAGAACAGGCTGCACGGCTATAGGGAATAGGAAAGATTGTAGGCTGATTGACTAAAACAATTGGTCCTACCAGACTCTCTATTGTGTATGTACCTTAAGGAGCCTTAAAATACAAGCAATACCTGAAATTCACAGTAATGGGTGTGAGGTCCAATAGATTTACTGATTGATCGTCTGTGGTGGGTACACGCAGTACCAATCTGCAAGATTCTGTCTGTCATCTTTGGCAGATTGGGATTACACAACAGCGTTCTCACTATATAAGTATATAAAGTCTGTAACAACAGAATCGGCCCTATATTGCTAATGTGTGTACCCTGCTTTAGAGAAATATTTCACCCTATTGAAATCTTCCCAATCAGCCATGATTTATAGACAACGAAAATAATGTCGCGTTTGATAAACCGGGCTGATAATCTGACCAAAAATGGCAGGTCATGTCATGATCAGCTGAAATATTGACCAACCCGTAGGGTCAGTTGTGTCTCAATGGTTTCCCAGGACCCTGACCTAACATAACTGGCATGATAAATATTCCCAGCTTCATTTCCAAACTCTCTCTGTGTCATAGACCATGAAATATGAAATAAATGTTTTGTTTAAGATTGTGCGGCACAGATACTTTTAACTCATTACACACAGACATTCCTTCATTCCATAACCTACACACACTGATTATTGGATACAGGTTACTCAAGGGAAGATGTAATATTACAAGATATACTGCTTGTGGGATCGTGCACCGCCCTATGCCCACCTTCAGAAAACGGAAAATGTAATGATTTCAGTATTGCATCTTGGTGCCTGCATGTTAATAGAAACAGTACAGACCCCACTACTGAAGACTGGTATTTCAGTGGGCGTGGTGGTAACACACACAACATACTCCACAGGTATACACACATACTGTACAAACCATAATACACGCATACTGTACAGACTGGTATACACACACGTACAAAATATACACATGCACTGTACAAACATATACACCACATACTTACGGACAGACCATATACACACATACTGTACTGACACAATACAGACATATTGTACAGACAGGTATACATACACACTACTGTACAAAACATATACACACATACTATACAAACATATACACACCAATACTGTACAGACCCATTATACAACAAAACTGTACTGACACATATACAGACATATGTACGACAGGTATACATACACACATACTGTACAAACATATACACACATACTATACAAACATATACACACAATACTGTACAGACCCAAATACACACATACTGTACAGACCTAACAACCATACTGTCAGACCCATATACACACATACTGTATAGACAGGTATACACACATACTGGACAGACCCCTATACACACAACTGTACAGACCCATATACACACATACTGTAACGACACCATGTTCACACATGCTGCAAATACAGATATACACACACACTGTAACGACACACAGTACAGACACAGATGTACAGACCCATATAAACACATATAGTACAGACAGATATGCACACAACTGTACAGACCTATTACAAACATACGGTACAGACACGCACACCACACATATGTATATACACATACAGTACAGACACATATACACACATTGGTACACACATATGAACACACACGGTACAGAACACATATAACAATACTGTACAACACCACACACTGTACAGGCACATATGCACAAAAATGTACAGACATATACACACATACTGTACAGACATATACACACATACTGTACAGACATATATACACATTGTACAGACACATATACACATACTATACAGACACATATACACATACTATACAAACATATACACACACTACTGTACAAAAAATATATGCACAACATGTACAGACATATACGACATCCCACCCGCCACTATGTAATTGGGGCAGAGGGCGCATGGCGAGGGGGCAAGGCGGTGCGGTTGACGTCATTACGTCACATCGTGGCAGGACGAGGGGCGTGGTGTACGGCGTGACGTCATTTCGTCACGTCGTGGGCGGGGTGAGGTGGGAGGAGGCGGGGGGGTTGTGGGCAAGGGGGTGGAGGGCCGCGGGGCGTGGTGGCCCAAAAGGGGGCAACAGGGAGGAGGTTCAGGATTCCGTCGCGGGAGATTGGGGTGGTCTCGCGGGAGCCCACCCCAATTCAAGGGAGACCCCCGGAAGATCCGGGAGGTGTGGGATACCTGCATATACACACATATTGTACAGACACTTGAACCGAGACATATACACACACACATACTATACAGACATATACACACATACTGTACAGACATATACACACATAATGTACCGATATATACACATATACTCAAATATTCCTACACACAAACAGTATATATATACACTTACTCATTACTTGTACAAGCCTTGATGTGATTGGTCATTTTTTTCAGCTATGAGAAGGCTGCATGTTGGGAATCCCTGAGATGTAATAATAACTAGAAAGGGAAAGTTTAAGTATAAACTTTGAATTGGCTGGAAGGGCTGCATTTGGGAAGTAATATGTGTGTTTGCTGCAGATCTTAAAACTCAATAATTGGAATGATGAGTTTGTAGTGAACGCGTGTTTGGGACAAAAAAACTTTGTGGTACCCAGCCCAAAGTGGTGCTAATTTTGATCCAATCAATCAGAAAGCTAACATTGATTGGTTAGGGCAAAAAATAGCACCATTTCAATGATAAGAACTTTTATTGAATCTCTCTGTAAACTTTTTTGATGATTGGTCAAATTTTTTTTTTGACTTTAGTTACCCTTAAGGTATGGCTGCAACAGTAAGGAGGTATGGTCAGTGGTGTATGTAACTGTGCCACATGGGGTTAAAAAAAAAAAACCTTTTTTATTATTAATCAAAATAATTTTTTGACTTTAGTTACCCTTAAGTAAATAGTAGGTGTGTGTTAGGGTCTGGTGGGGGGGTATGTCTTTTTTGTGTTTACAACCATAAACTATTTTTATTGAGGATAAATTTAAATTATTTTTTTGACTTTAGTTACCCTAAGTATGGCTACCACCATAATGAATTAGTGAGATAGTAGGTGTGTGACCTGGGTCTGGTTGAGGGTGTGTGTCTTTTTGTGTTTATAACCATAAAACTATCTTTTATTGAGAATAAATCTAAATTGTTTTTTTTTACTTTAGTTACCCTTTAAGTATGGCTGCCACAGTAATGGATAGAGTTAGTAGGTGTGTGTACCTGGGTCTGGTTGAGGGGGTATGTCTTTTTGTTTATTTATAACCAAAAACTATATTTTATTGAGAATAAATTAAATTAGTTTTTTTGACTTAGGTACCCTTTAAATATGGTGCCACAGTATGGATAAGTAGATTAAGGTGTGTGTACCGGTTGGGTGAGGGGGTATGTCTTTTTTGTGTTATAACCATAAAACTATCTTTTATTGAGGATAAATAAATTCGTTTTTTTGACTTTAGTTACCCTTTAAGTATGGCTTCCATGGGAATGGAAAGGTAGGTCAGTAGGTGGGTGTACCTGGGGTCTGTGGGGGGTTGGGGGTATCACCATTTGTATTTATGACCATGAAAAAAAAACGGTTTTGAAAATATCCACATTTGAGGATTGTTACCATTATAGTCTATGGGAAAAAATGTCCGGAAATTCACAGATAACGCCGTAACACTTCAGTGGATTCCTTAGCTAGAAGACAGCACACTTCTCCTATGTGCCCCGCACGTATGTACCGAATTTCATGTCTCTAGCTCAAAAACTGTGGGAGGAGATACGGTCCAAAAAAGCGGAAGAATAAAACGGAAGAAGAAAAGAAAGAAGAAATAGAAAGAACGGAATTTAACTTTTTCAAGCCAAATTAAATAGAATCTACACAGCAGCTGCACAGGTTAATGCTAATGGTGCTTTATACTTGAAATTCTCTTCACCACACTATTCCATAAACGGGAGGCAAGTTTAACCCCCTAATAAACTGGCATGGACCCAGATTAACACTCATAATAAGTGACCTTAAACTCTCTGCAGTGGTGGGGAATGTGTGTGTTTTTGTGTTAATGACATCAAGTGAACACAGAAATTCCTTGAAGCTTCACTGATAAAGAAATTTGAGATCAACATATTGTGGTCTTCACATTCCCTGTCCCAATAACAAGTCTCCTTGTAGACAAATACCCGTGAGGTCACTTGTCTATAATCAATGCTGGCCCACAGCAGGTTTTAAGATGTCACACATTAATATAAAATGTGAAGAAAGAGTGTATAGTGGATAATGCACCCGAACTGTAAATTATAAGGATATTAGAAGTCACAGGCCCAGTACATTTTATACAGGGCATGGAACTCCAAGGTGGCCTCTAATATCCCTACAATTTACAGTTTGGGGCATTGCTATTTTATAAACCTACCCCTTTGTGGTTCTGGTTCCTTCTCCTCCTGGAACTGTAAGATTATAGGCTATAATCCTACCATTCATCCCATAGAAATCCACTATTTACTAAGTTATATACTAATCATTTCACGCCCACTTCCCTTTTACAGTTTAACCCTCTGTAACATGAATAGGACTATGGGTAGCACTGACTTTGTGCCCTGTCTGCATACATAATATGAGAATATGGGGGAAATCACTGCAGCCGCGCAGTGCTCCTTTCTGTCTTAACATTGCGCTAACCGCTTTACGATCGGTTAGCGGACATTAAGTCTCGTTTCGGCGGTTGTGCGAGGTCGGGAGAGGCATTCATGCAGCTGTCGCAAAGCGATTACCAGAGGCTGCGCAGGTCTTAGCGGTAAGCTATAGCTGGCGTTAAATACTTATGTGCAGAGAGATTCCCCAGAGCCTGGTAAATCCGTACGGAAATTTGCCGAGAGCATTTGCGGCTCTGTGTGAATTCCCCTGTAAGATTCAATAAATGTTCATTAAAAATGGTGTCTAATTTTGTCCTAACCAATCAGATGTATTTTCAATGAAGCTACTTGATTGGTTTAGAGAAAAATGCACCATTTTTAATTAAGAACTTTTATTGAATCTCCCTGTGAGGACTAGTAACTAGTATGGAGGTTGGATAAAGACCATTTCCATAGTTCTATCCTTTACCAATAAATCCTGCCAGCGAACCAGAGACGGTAACATGGATCAACACGGGAGTACAGTACATAGTAAACTTTTCAAGTTAATATCCTCCATTATGTCCAAGCAGCGCCGTATTATTCCTTTAAGCGGTAATTCAATGGATATTCTGCAGAGCAAGTGAAATCTTGTGGTCCCTGAGCAATCCAGTGCTTTTGCGTATTAATGTGCTGACCGTGTGTTTACTTTACTTACACAAGGTGCACATTTCTGAATTTTCTCTACTCTCCCACAAACCATAAAGTCTGTGAAGGAATAAGCAGAATCACATTTCCCATCCACTAGTCGACTCTGGGTTTTTTTTTGCAGGAGGTGGCCCACAGCTCTGGGATTATAAAGGAAAAACTCGGCACTACCTGAAAACTTAGATGTTCCAGACAATCAAAAAAAACAAACTGCTAAACATGGCAGCTGTAGCCTTGACAGCCCTTGGTGGGTTTTAACCGTAACTTGTGCTTTTCTGTCCCCGTGCCGCAGGATGAAGCTCTGAGATGACAGCGACAGATCTACAGTTTGCGAGGTTTTTTTTTCCTATGATTCTTATTTAATTCTTTCAAAATGCTTAAAGTTTGGATGTTCTTATCGTTAAAAATCGTGCTAATTTTGCCCCAACCAATGATTTTATTTAATCGGTTGTGGCAAAATAAGCACTATTTTTAATGAGAAGAACTTTTATTGAATAAACCCTGAATATTTCTTATTTTGTTAGAGTTATCTAAACCATCTGTATGGTCTCCATCTCACCTGTGGTATTCGGAGGAGTAAAGATACCAATGGCATGGTGAGCCGCTGAAGGGATGCAGTCCTTCTTTGGTCTGGAGGGACGGGCAAATTAAATGAAGAGACCATGGACATAATGAAACAGCCAGATGTGGGGTCCCTGGATATCGGAAAAAACAACTTCTTCAAGAAAACTAAAATGGCCTAGACATAATCTGACTACAGGTAAGGAAACATCCCTTCTTTTGTTTGTTTTTTACTTTATTATTTATTTATACATTACTTGGATTAAACTGCTTATCGGGCATTATTGCTCCTGTTGCTGCATGCATATATTGATACTGTATATATATTCCTCTCTATGTGGTGTTAATGACAGTATTAGTTATTATGTATTTGGCAGTTTAATTAAATTATTTAAGTGTTAAATTTCCACCTCTCTTAAACGCCCACTTCTCTCAACAGCCATGCAATACCCCCACTACTGGACCACTCGAGTGAATAAAAATCTTACCTTACATCCAGCTCCAAATGGTTCTCCAGTAATCCCCCCCCCCCCAAGTCCCCAAAAACTGCCTACCAGGAGTACTGCAGAGTCCTCTGGGGAAGTTTGGCATACGTACTGCAGCCCTCTCCCTCTCTCCTCCTGTTTTGCGATCCCTCCCATGTGTAATTTCTCTTTGCCAAAATAGTGTACCTTCCCCCAGCCCCAACCTCTATAATGATTTCTTAGAAAGTGCCCTATAGTACTTACCTTCCTCTATCCTCGCGTTCTGTGCAGCCGGCAAACCGCTTCCGTGATATGCTGCCTCTCAGCCAACACGAACGAACTGCCGGTCCACCCCGCTTGCAGTTCTATCCAAGCAGAGGGCCGGGTTTGTGCGGTGAAGGAGAGAGGGAAGGTAAGTAACTATCGGGGCACTTTTTAACAAATCATTTAAGGTTGGGGCTGGGGGAAGGTAAACTATTATTTGGCAAAAGTTAGTGAAAGGGCTGGACATGCCCTTTAATACATTATTTACCTTAGAAGCACATGCAGGCTTTAAAGTATATACAATAAGAAGTTTCATGCGCTTATTCTGGTGATGGAACTCAAAGTGACTTCTAAATTAGGGAGTTCTTCTAGTTACTATATTGCATACACTTTGGTGAGTCACGTAAAAATAAAGATATGCTCAAGTCTGTGACATAAATAAGGATAATATGCTACCTACGTGTAATATAAGGATATTAAGCCACAGAGGAGTTCCCTGACACATATAAAAGCACGAGGCCATTAGGCAGATTGTTTTATAGAGGTCAGGGAACTCCGAGGTGGTAAGTAATATCCGTATATTTTATATATTATATTCTGTAGGTAGCATATAATTCCATATAATACATAAAGTCAAAGAAAGAAAAAGTTGTCTCTCTCTCCCTCCCTGTATGTAATGTAGATAACAAGCCTGTTTTTGTAAATACAATGTTACAGTACTGCCATTCTATCTCAAACTAAAAGTAGACAATAAAATAGTCTCTCACCGGTGCAGTTCCGGTTCGTTACCATGACTGACTGAATTACTGTGTGATAAGGAGGAACGAGCGCATTCCTGTGAGTCATATTGATTTGGTCGCTCTCTCTCCTTATCAGCACAGTAATTCAGTCAGTCAGTCAGTGTACAAATAGGGTCCTCCCCATTTATCTCTCCCTCCCTGTATAAGTAATGTAGATATCAAACCCGTATTTGTACACTGACTGACTGACTGAATTACTGTGCTGATAAGGAGGAGAGAGCGACCAAATCCAACTTGGGGGTAGCAAGGGTGAATTAGAACGGCGCACAGATAAAAAACAAAACTCATAGGGGGCGCGTCATGATAAGAGAAGAGTGTGTATGGCGGGACTGGTCAATAGCGCAAAATATTAAAGTGTGGAGGGGAGGTTGATAATACAGGGCGGGAGCGTGGGCGGCAGAAAGTATACATTAGGGGGAGGGCAGGAGGATGATAGGCTCTAACGGGGTGGGAGAGCGACTCAACATAAAAAACAGCAGTATTCCATGTGACGCTAACTCGGTTGAAGCCCGGGGCGGGGCGACGAAGCCCGGCAAACGGGGATATAGGAAAAGACTGCTTGTCGGCTCAGTTTCTCAGGGCTGAGCTGTTATAGGCTGCTTTCCGGTGGAGATGGTCGGTGAGCGCGTACGGGGACGTGCACAGGGGTAGGAAGGGCGCGAGTAAAGCAGGTCCAGAGCACTGCAGCCATCGCAGTTCTTATCTGTACGCCCCTTCACAACCTACACAAGTCACGGGGGAATTCGGTAAACCTGCGGCTTGAATAAATATCTGTTTGCAGGAGGTGAGCTGGGGAAACAGCACCACACGTCACGGGGTATAGACGGCAGGGGAGAAAAATGTCTGATGTCTGGCTGATGGCCCGTCGCACCGATGCTCACGCAACAGCAACGAAGAGCGTACTTTTACGGCAAGGTAATAAGTTGCATAAAAATAAACGCCAAGTGTCGTAATGGGCAGAGTGTAAGAAAAACCACCACACCCACAAAACTGTTTGTGTTTCTCCCACCATTTGGGCATATGCTTGTGTAATAACATTAAAGATCTTGGAGAAACGATGTGTGAATAACTAAAATATCTACTTACGCACAATATGCACAAGGAATGGCACAGACCTTTAATATGTACCCAGATCTTTGCGAGTTTTCATAAGCACTCAATCTTTATTGGGAATTCAGGCCAGAAGACTTGGTCAGTAATGAGTTCTGCATCTGTCATTTGTGGATGGACCCGCCCAGAAAAACCTTGTTAGAGAAAAGATACAGTGGAATTCCATCATGATTTGTGCAAACTCTGTACTTACTACTTTAGTAAAGACTGTCTAAGCCGGGTGATCAGGTAAATGGAGCTTACTTTTCACAAGACACACAAATATATTTGGTTGGCTGTATATACAATTAAACCTTTTTCACTGGTGATTTTATAATAAATGGCAGCATTAATTAATATTTTGCGGATTTTGGCCTTACTTTTTTGGGGTTTGAAATATTCCTTTTCCTAATTTTTATTTACACAACAGAACATTTTTTGCACTACCACATTTGTTTAACATAAACACGATTTTGTTATATATTTACAAATCTCTGTAAACTTAAGTTCCCACAACACGCAGACTAATACTAAAGGGTCATCTTTTTTGCAAAGCACAGTTTTACAAAATACTGATAATGTGCTTTTGCTGATAATGCAAATTACAGATTGGTATCACCAATTGGATTCAGTATTATTTGCCGCCTTCCTTATTGTGCTCCATAAAATAATGTCTGTGTTGCAAATTAGATAATCACCCCCCCATGTTTATAATAGGCCCCACTGTAACATCACTCCACAAGTCCAGCTTAATTTAACTTACCTCTCAGTAGGTTTATTTACAAACTACTCTATACCTAAAATGCAGACTACCAGAAAGAGAATAAATAGTCAGATATCAGACCTGTCCTTAAATAATCTTTTCCCCTCTTAGTTCTGTTATTGCGTCAATGACTAAATCCGGATCACTTTTCTCGGAGTTTTGGGATGTTTTGGTTCGGGTCTCTGTTTCCTGGACCTGTGAAAGAGAGAAAAAATATATAAATATATACATTATATAATTTTCCTTAGGGAACCATGTGAGGAAATCGCATGTCCCTATGTGTAAAAACTGCTAGGTAACTTCCATTACTATGGTACTATGTACTGTTAGACAGACATTATGGTAAGGGTATAAAGGTTGGACATATGTTTTTATTCAACCTTTTCAGGGAGATTCAATAAAGGTCTAATCGTTAAAAATGGTGGCTAATTTTGCCCCAATCAATCAGATCTTATTTACCATTTGAAAGCTTTATACAACCCAATACTGTGTTACTATGTAACTGTTACAGCATTATTGGGTAGGGTATAAGGTTGGACTAGATGGATATGTCTTTCTATAACCTCCATACTGTGTTACTATGTAACTGTTAAACAGACATTTGGGTAGGTATAAAGGTTGGACTAGATGGCGTATGTCATTATATAACCTCCAATACTATGTTTACTATGTAACTGTTAGACAGACATTATGGGTGGGTATAAAGGTTGACTAGATGGACTTGTCTTTATACAACCTCCAATACTATGTTACTATTAACTGTTATAGACTTTATGGGTAAGTTAAGGTTGGACTAGATGGACGTATTCTTTTATACAACTTCCAATACTATGTTACTATGTAACTGTTAGACAGACTTTTAGGGTAGTATCAGGTTGGACTAGATGGACGATGTCTTTATACAACCTCCAATACTATGTTACTATGTAACTGTTATACAGACTTTAGGGTAAATAATCAGGTTGGACTAGATGGACGTATGTCTTTATACAACTCCATATATGTTACTATTAACTGTTGACATACTTATGGGTAAATTCAAGGTTTGACTAGATGGACGTATTCTTTATACAACTCCAATACTATGTTACTATGTAACTGTTAGACAGACATTTATGGGTAGGGTGTAAAGGTTGACTAGATGGATGCTGTCTTTATACAACCTCCCAAAACTATGTTACTATGTACTGTTAGACCAGACATTATGGGTATGGTGTAAAGGTTGGACTCATGGATGCGTGTCTTTATACAACCTCCATTACTGTGTACCTATAAAATATTTTGATATCTTATGGAAAATCAGTGTATTCTGGACTTTACCATAGAGATCCGAATTCCTTTACATCACGTCTGAAGTACAGGGTGTTGGTATTCAGTGTGTGTAAACAGATCATTAGCAGATCCATGGATCACTGCTGATTCTAATCCAATGCATGGCCAATTCATGAGCGTCGCAACCCACAAACGACTGTAACTCTGTAAGAAATGAGTTTCATATCCCCAACTGTTATTGTACACACTACATCTGATTGCCATTTTGTATGTATATGTATTTGAGCTACATACAGGCTTTTGAGGAGGCACAGAAGCAGGATAGAAGAGAAGGTATTAAGAGTTTATTAGAGAGAGAGATGCAGGATGCAGGAGCGGAGATTAATAGGAATAAACTGACTTCAACACACAGGATAAGATACGATCACAGTATATTGGAGCCCAAGTAATCAGACACTGTCAACTGTTAAATCCATAAAACCTGAAGTGAGTCTAGGCATCAAATGAAAAATGGCATGTAGGCAAATCCACCCACCCAACCCAAAACTGCAATAGTTAGAAATCTGAGTGTTCCGTTACCCCTTTACAGTTTCCTATTTCTTCCAGATAGCAACTGTCATCATGATTTGGCATCACAGCCATTGACCGAATACTGATCCTCTGAGCATGCTCAAGCTCATAAAAATGTATCTTTTTGGTGCAACTTCATAACTAGCTCACTAAATTTCTAAAGGGGTGTGAACAAATAAAGCATTCACACACAAACCCCTTAGTTTTCATGAGGCATCTAGGGCCATAGCAGGCATATGCTAATTATTCCAAGGACAAGGTAGAATAATATAAACACATTTAAAAAGGCAATTCTTTCTAGGAAATCTCATTATGAGGGTAGAGTTGCTCCTTTAAATACTGCTAAAATGCTGGTTACCTTTGCTGTCAGTAGTGAAAAACTCATCATCATCGAAGTGAGTTCACCTCCTATTTTCTCTCCTGGTGGAATGGCTGAGCCATAAACCATTAGGTCCATCAAATGGATATAGTCTCCATGCTCTAAACCCGGAAAGTAGATAATGATTAGCAAGTTACATTCCTACAGTATTCCTTTTAATATAAACAAGAGGTAGCAGGTATTTATTGGTATTAAGTTGGGTATATATGGGTGTAACTGTGATACCTTTTTTGCCAAATGAGACCATGATGTCAGCAGTGCCTGAACGCAGTCGGGTGAAGTTAGTGGTGTCACATCACTCCATACTCTCATGCCCTTTAATAGCCCTGTCTGTCTGCAGGGGCTAAATCTGTGGTGTATTTCACAATTGCTTGTAGAAAAGAGAATCTCAAAATTCAAAGGAATCTGACCCATTGTTGGGGATAATCGCGGATATTATATATTTATGGGGTACCAGGTCAAGGTCAAGTTTCAAAGTGTAAATATTTGCATTGCGGCTGCTTGGGGTGTTTTTGTTAATATTTTGCATTTAGGCTACTTATGACACTAAATTGCATTTCTTTCTTCATAACCAGAACATTGAAGTTGAACTGTAGTGAATCTGCTGTGTCCATGTACCTGTATATTTAGCCAATCAAAATATGGCAGATGGTGTGTCTGTGCTGTAGAATTATAAATACTAAGCGCTCTGGCATTTGAATGGGGAGGTGCAGTGGCGATAATCTATATTACAGTCACTCATTGATGTCACTGAGTGACTTCCTGTATTCCACTGCCCCTCCCCATTTATCTCTCCCTCCCTGTATAAGTAATGTAGATATCAAACCCGTATTTGTACACTGACTGACTGACTGAATTACTGTGCTGATAAGGAGGAGAGAGCGACCAAATCCAATATGACTCACAGGAATGCGCTCGTTCCTCCTTATCAGCACAGTAATTCAGTCAGTCAGTGTAACGAACCGGAACTGCACCGGGTGAGAGACTATGTTTATTGTCTACTTTTAGTTTGAGATAGAAATGGCAGTTACTGTAACTATTTGTATGTACAAAAACAGGCTTGTTATCTACATTACTAATACAGGGAGGGAGAGAGAGACAACTTTTTCTTTCTTTGACCTTATGTATTATATGGAATTATATGCTACCTACAGAATAATAATAATAATAATAATATACGGATATTACTTCACCTCGGAGTTCCCTGACCTCTATAAAAACAATCTGCCTAATGGCCTCGTGCTTTTATATGGTCAGGGAACTCCTCTGTGGCTTAATATCCTTATATTACACTGTAGGTAGCATATTATCCCTTATATTATGTCACATGACTATGAGCATATCTTTATTTTTACGTGACTCACCAAAGTGTATGCAATATAGTAACTAGAAGAACTCCCTAATTTAGAAGTCACTTTTGAGTTCCATCACCAGAATTAAAGCGCATGAAACTTCTTATTGTATATACTTTAAAGCCTGCATTGTGCTTCTAAGGTAAATATGTATTTAAAGGGCATGTCCAGCCCTTTCACTAACTTTTTGCCAAATAATAGTTTACCTTCCCCCAGCCCCAACCGCTATAAATGATTTGTTAAAAAGTGCCCCGATAGTTACTTACCTTCCCTCTCTCCTTCACCGCACAAACCCGGCCCTCTGCTTGGATAGAACTGCAAGCAGGGGGTGGGACCGGCAGCTGCGTCTGTGATTGGCTGAGAGGCAGCATATCACGGAAGCGGCTGCCGGCTGCACAGAACGCCGGAGGATAGAGGAAGGTAAGTAACTATAGGGGCACTTTCTAAGAAATCATTTATAGAGGTTGGGGCTGGGGGAAGGTAAACTATTATTTGGCAAAGAGAAATTACACATGGGGGAGGGATCGCAAAACAGGAGGGAGAGGGAGGGGGAGAAGGGCTGCAGTACGTATGCCAAACTTCTCCCAGAGGACTCTGCAGTACTCCTGGTAGGCAGTTTTTGGGACTTTGGGGGGGGGGGGGTACTGGAGAACCATTTGGAGCTGGGATGTAAGGTAAGGATTTTTATTCACTACAGAGTGGGGCCAGTAGTGGGGGGAATTATAGGTTTGGGGGTGGACATGCCCTTTAAGGAAAGCGGTGGAAGAAAAATTCACTTAAATATATAACTGCCAAATACATTAATAACTAATACTGTCATTAACAGCCACATAGAGAGGAAATATATATACAGTATCAATATATGCATGCAGCAACAGGAGCAATAATGCCCGAATAAGCAGTTTAATCCAAGTAATGTATAAATAAATAATAAAGTAAAAAAACAAACTAAAAGAAGGGATGTTTCCTTACCTGTAGGTCAGATTATGTCTAGGCCATTTTAGTTTTCTTGGAAAGAAGTTGTATTTTCCGATATCAGGGACCCCACATCTTGGCTGTTTCATTATGTCCATGGTCTCTTCATTTAATTTGCCCGTCACCTCCAGACCAAAGAAGGACTGCATCTCCTTCAGCTGGCTCACCATGCCATTGGTATCTTTACTCCTCCGAATACCCACAGGGTGAGATGGAGAACCATACAGATGGTTTAGATAACTCTACAAAGATAAGAAATATTCAGGGTTATTCAATAAAAGTTCTTCTCATTAAAAATAGTGCTTATTTTGCCACAACCGATTAAATAAAATCTGATTGGTTGGGGCAAAATTAGCACGATTTTTAACGATAAGAACATCCAAACTTTAAGCATTTTGAAAAGAATTAAATAAAGAATCATAGGAAAAAAAAACCTCCGCAAACTGTAGATCTGTCGCTGTCATCTCAGAGTCTTCATCCTGCGGAACGGGGACAGAAAAGCAACAAGTTACGGTTAAAACCCATCCAAGGGCTGTCAAGGCTACAGCTGCCATGTTTAGCAGTTTGTTTTTTTGATGTCTGGAACATCTAAGTTTTCAGGTAGTGCCGGGCTTCCTTTTATAATCCCCGTGCTCCGAGTCACCTCCTGCAAAAAAAAACCCAGAGTCAGACTAAGTGGATGGGAAATGTGATTTCTGCTTATTCTCTTCACAGGACTTTATGGTTTGTGGGAGAGTAGAGAAAAATTCAGAAATGTGCACCTTGTGTAAGGGTAAAGTAAACACACGGTCAGCACATTAATACGCAAAAAGCACTGGATTGCATCAAGGGGACCACAAGATTTCACTGCTCTGCAGAATATCCATTGAATTACCTCTAAAGGAATAATACGGCGCTGGTTGGACTTAATGGAGGATATTAACTTGAAAAGTTTACTATGTACTGTACTTCCGTGTTGGATCCATGTTACCGTCTCTGGATTCGCTGGCAGGATTTATTGGTAAAAGGATAGAACTAGATGGAAATGTGTCTTTATCCAACCTCCACTACTATGTTACTAGGTACTCACAGGGAGATTCAATAAAAGTTCTTAATTAAAAATGGTGTTCATTTTTCTCTAACCAATCAGATGTTAGCTTCCATCTGAAAGATAACATCTGATTGGTTAGGACAAAATTAGCACCATTTTTAATGAACATTTATTGAATCTTACAGGGAGATTCACACAGAGCCGCAAATGCTCTAGGCAAATTTTCCGTACGGGATTTACCAGGCTCTGGGTGAATCTCATCTGCACATAAGTATTTAACGCCAGCTATAGCTTACGCGCTAAGACCTGCGCAGCCTCTGGTAAATCGCTTTGCGACAGCTGCATGAATGCCTCTCCCGACCCTCGCACAACCGCCGCAAAGCGAGACTTAATGTCACGCTAACCGATCGTAAAGCGGTTAGCGCAATGTTAAGGACAGAAAGGAGCACTGCGCGGCTGCAGTGATTTCCCCCATAATTCTCATATTATGTATGCAGACAGGGCACAAAGTCAGTGCTACCCATAGTCCTATTCAGTGTTACAGAGGGGTAAACTGTAAAAGGGAAGTGGCGGTGAAATGAATTAGTATATAACTTAGTAAATAGTGGATTTCTATGGGATGAATGGTAGGATTATAGCCTTATAATCTTACAGTTCCAGGAGGAGAAGGAAACCAGAAGCCACAAAGGGGTAGGTTATAATATAATAATGCACCCCAAACTGTAAATTGTAGGGATATTAGAGGCCACCTTGGAGTTCCATGCCCTGTATAAAATGTACTGGGCCTGTGACTTCTAATATCCTTATAATTTACAGTTCGGGGTGCATTATCCACTATACACTCTTTCTTTCACATTTTATATTAATGTGTGACATCTTAAAACCTGCTGTGGGCCAGCATTGATTGATAGACAAGTGACCTCACAGGTATTTGTCTACAAGGAGACTTGTTATTGGGACAGGGAATGTGAAGACCACAAATATGTTGGGATCTCAAATTTCTTTATCAGTGAAGCTTCAAGGAATTTCTGTGTTCACTTGATGTCATTAACACAAAACAACACAATTCCCACCCACTGCAGAGAGTTTAAGGTCACATTATTATGAGTGTTAATCTGGGTCTCATGCCAGGTTATTAGGGGGGTTAAACTTGCCTCCCAGTTTATGGAATAGTGTGGTGAAGAGAATTTCAAGTATAAAGCACCATTAGCATTAACCTGTGCAGCTGCTGTACTATGTTACTATATACCTGTTCGAGCAGACTTATGGGTAGGGTATAAAGGTTGGACTAGATGGACGTATGTCTTTATCTACACCTCCAATCATGTTACTATGTAACTGTTATACGACATTATGGGTAGGGTATAAAGGTTGACTAGATGGACGTTTGTCTTATACAACCTCCATACTATGTTACTATGTAAACTGTTAGACAGACATTATGGTATGGGTATAAGGTTGGACTAGATGGACGTATGTCTTTATACAACCTCCAATAATGTTACTATATAACTGTTATAAGACATTATGGGTTAGGTTATAAAGGTTGGACTGATGGACGGTATTTCTTATACAACCTCCAATACTATGTTACTATGTAACTGTTAGACAGACATTATGGGTAGGGATAAAGGTTGACTAGATGGATATGTCTTTATACAACCTCAATACTATGTTACTATTAATGTTATTAGACATTATGGGTAGGGTATAAAGGTTGGACTAGATGGATGCGTGTCTTTATACAACCTCATTACTGTGTAACTATAAATATTTTGATCTCTTTATGGAGAAATCAGGGGTTCTGGATTACCATAGAGATCCTGAATTCCTTGTACACTCATCATCTGGAAGTACAAATGTTGGTTTCAGTGTAGGTGTAACAGGATACATTAGAGATCCAGGATCCCTGGAATGATCTAATCCAATGCATGACCAAATTCATGAGCGGCAACCACAAACAGACTGTAACCTGTAGAAATGATATTCATTCCCCAAACTGGTATTAGGTACACACTAACATCTTTATTGCCATTTTGTGTATATAATGTATATTGTAGTTACATACAAGGCTTTTGTACACTTAAAGGACAATTTACTCACCTTTTCCCCCGATCCACTGCAGCATAGTACCCAGGGTACGACCTAAAACGCTAGTCCCACCTGGTACTTTCCCTAACTCTGCCTACTTACGCAAATCTGCCTTCGCCGATCACACTGTTCCACCTCTCTTCTATGTCAGTGACAGTCACGAGGGCCATTGGAGCAACGCCTCCTTGCAGAGCGTATCTCCTATTGGCTGCCTCGCGATCTGTCACTGAAGCAGGAAAGCGGAGGAATGAGCGTCGCGAAGCAGATTTGCGGTTGTAGTGCAGGAGTTAGGGAAAGTACCCAGGGTGAGGACTTAGCGATTTTAGTCTCACCCTGGGTACTATGCAGCTATGGGGAGAGAGCGAGGGTGAGGTGAGTATAGTTGTCCTTTAAGAGGTTTATTAGAGAGAGAGAGTGCAGGAGCAGAGATTTAGACTAGGAATGAACTGACTTCAGTACACACAGGATAAACGATCACGTATATTGGAGCCCAGTAATCAGACACTTGTCAACTGTTAATCCATAAAACCTGAAGTGAAAGTCTAGGCATCAAATGAAAAATGGCATGTAGGCAAATCACCCACCCAACCCCAAAACTGCAATAGTTAGAAATCTAGTGTTCCGTTACCCCTTTTACAGTTTCCTATTTCTTCCAGATAGCAACTGTCACATCATGATTTGACATCACAGCCATTGACCGAATACTGATCCTCTGAGCATGCTCAAGCTCATAAAAATGTATCTTTTTGTGCAACTTCATAACTACTCACTAAATTTCTAAGGGGGTGTGAAACAATAAAGCAGTCAACACACAAAACCCCTTAGTTTTCATGAGGCATCAGGGCCATAGCAGCCATATGCAATTATTCCAGAGGACAAGGAGAAATATATAAACATAGTTTAAAAGGCATTCTTTCTAGAAATCTCATTATGAGGGTAAGTTGTTTCCTTTAAATCTGCTAAAATGCTGGTTACCTTTGCTGTCAGTAGTAAAAACTCATCATCATCGAGTGAGTGTCACCTCCTATTTTCTCTCCTGGTGGGAATCGTGAGCCAGTAAACCATAGGTCCATCAAATGGATAATAGTCTCCATGCTCTAAACCCGGAAAGTAGATAATGATTAGCAAGTTAACATTACTACAGTATTCCTTTTAATATAAACAGAGAGGTAAAGCAGGTATTTATTGGTATTAAGTTGGGTATATATGGTGTGTAACTGTGATACCTTTTTTGCCAATGAGACCATGATGTCAGCAGTGCCTGAACCAGTCGGGTGAAGTTTAGTGGTTCACATCACTCCATACTCTCAGTGCCCTTTTAATAGCCCGTCAATGTCTGCAGGGGACTAAATCTGTGGTGTTTCACAATTCTGTGTAGAAAGAGAATCTCAAATCAAAGAAATCTGACCCATTGTTGGGGATAATCGGCGGATATTATATTTATGGGGTACCAGGTCAAGGTCAAGTTTCAGAAGTGTAAATATTTGCATTGCGGGCTGCTTGGGGTGTTTTTGTTAATATTTTGCATTTAGGCTACTTTACATGACACTAAGATTGCATTTCTTTCTTCATAACCAGAACATTGAAGTTGAACTGTAGTGAATCTGCTGTTGTCCATGTACCTGTATATTTAGCCATCAAATATGGCAATGGGTGTGTCTGTGCTGTAGAATTATATAATACACTAGGCTCTGGCATTGAATGGGAGGTGCAGTGGCGATAATCTATATTACAGTCCTTGATGTCACTGAGTGACTTCCTGTATTCCACTGCCCCTCCCCATTTATCTCTCCCTCCCGTATAAGTAATGTAGATATCAAACCCGTATTTGTACACTGACTGACGACTGAATTACTGCTGATAAGGAGGAGAGAGCGACCATCCAATATGACTCACAGGAATGTGCTCGTTCCTCCTATCAGCACAGTAATTCAGTCATTCAGTGTAACGAACCGGAACTGCACCGTGAGAGACGATGTTTATTGTCTACTTTTAGTTTGAGATAGAATGGCAGTTACTGTAACTATTTGTATTTAAAAACAGGCTTGTTATCTACATTACTAATACAGGGAGAGAGAGAGACAACTTTTTCTTTCTTTGACTTTATGTATTATATGGAATTATATGCTACCTACAGAATAATAATAATAATAATATACGGATATTACTTCACCTCGGAGTTCCCTGACCTCTATAAAACAATCTGCCAATGGCCTCGTGCTTTATATGGTCAGGGAACTCCTCTGTGGCTTATATCCTTATATTACACTGTAGGTAGCATATTATCCCTAATTATGTCACATGACTGTGAGCATATCTTATTTTTTACGTGACTCACCAAAGTGTATGCATTAGTAACTAGAGAACTCCCTAATTTAAAGTCACTTTTGAGTTCCATACCAGAATAAAAGCGCATGAAACTTCTTATTGTATAACTTTAAAGCCTGCATTGTGCTTCTAAGGTAAATAATATGTATTTAAAGGGCATGTCCAGCCCTTTCATCAACTAACTTTTGCCAAATAATAGTTTACCTTCCCCCAGCCCCAACCGCTATAAATGATTTGTTAAAAAGTGCCCCGATAGTTTACTTACCTTCCCTCTCTCCTTCACCGCACAAACCCGGCCCTCTGCTTGGATAGAACTGCAAGCGGGGGTGGGACCGGCAGCTGCGTCTGTGATTGGCTGAGAGGCAGCATATCACGGAAGCGGTTGCCGGCTGCACAGAAACGCCGAGTATAGAGGAAGGTAATAACTAGAGGGCACTTTCTAAGAAATCATTTATAGAGGTTGGGGCTGGGGAAGGTAACTCTTTTTTGGCAAAGAGAATAAACACATGGGGGGGGGATCGCAAAACAGGAGGGAGAGGAGGGGGAGAAGGGCTGCTACGTATGCCAAACTTCTCCCAGAGGACTCTGCAGTACCTCCTGGTAGGCAGTTTTTTGGGACTTGGGGGGGGGGGGGATTACTGAGAACCATTTGGAGCTGGGATGTAAGGTAAGGATTTTTATTCACTACGATGGGCCAGTAGTGGGGGGAATTATAGGTGTGGTGGTGGACATGCCCTTTAGAAAGCGGTGAAGAAATTCACTTAAATATATAACTGCCAAATACATCAATACCTAATACTGTCATTAACAGCCACATGAAGAGGAATATATATACAGTATCAATAATGCTGCAGCAACAGGAGCAATAATGCCCGAATAAGCAGTTTAATCCAAGTAATGTATAAATAAATATAAAGTAAAAAAAACAACTAAAGAAGGGATGTTTCCTTACCTGTAGTCAGATTATGTCTAGGCCATTTTAGTTTTCTTGAAAGAAGTTTATTTTCCGTATCAGGACCCCACATCTTGCTGTTTCATTATGTCCATGGTCTCTTCATTTAATTTGCCCTCACCTCCAGACCAAGAAGGACTGCATCTCCTTCAGCTGGCTCACCATGCCATTGTTATCTTTACTCCTCCGAATACCCCAGGGTGAGATGGAGAACCATACAGATGGTTTAGATAACTCTACAAAGATAAGAAATATTCAGGGTATTCAATAAAAGTTCTTCTCATTAAAAATAGTGCTTATTTTGCCACAACCGATTAAATAAAATCTGATTGGTTGGGGCAAAATTAGCACGATTTTTAACGATAAGAACATCCAACTTTAAGCATTTTGAAAAGAATTAAATAAAGAATCATAGGAAAAAAAACCTCTGCAAACTGTAGATCTGTCGCTGTCATCTCAGAGTCTTCATCCGGCGGAACGGGGACAGAAAAGCAACAAGTTACGGTTAAAACCCATCCAAGGGCTGTCAAGGCTACAGCTGCCATGTTTAGCAGTTTGTTTTTTTGATGTCTGGAACATCTAAATTTTCAGGTAGAGCCGAGTTTCCTTTTATAATCCCAGAGCTGTGAGTCACCTCCTGCAAAACCCCCAAGTCAGACTAGTGGATGGGAATGTGATTTCTGCTTATTCTCTTCACAGGACTTTATGGTTTGTGGGAGAGTAGAGAAAAATTCAGAAATGTGCACCTTGTGTAAGGGTAAAGTAAACACACGGTCAGCACATTAATACGCAAAAGCACTGGATTGCATCAAGGGGACCACAAGATTTCATTCACTGCTCTGCAGAATATCCATTAATTACCTCTAAGGGCTAGGCCACACTGAAACGCAAACGCAACGCAATCGCAATCGCATGCGATTTCATGTGCGATTTTTTTTGCGTTTGCGCTTGCGATTTCTCTTCAATAAGTTTAGGAAATCGCATGCGATTGCGATTAAAATGCAGAACGCAAAACGCAAACGCAAACGCATCAAACGCGCTTTTTTTGCGTTGCCGCGTTTTCAATAATTTCGAAAAATCGCAAGCGCAATCGCAAACGCAAGCGCAAACGCAAAAAAAACGCAGCAGTGTGGCCTAGCCCTAAGGAATAATACGCGCTGGTTGGACTTAATGGAGGATATTAACTTGAAAATTTACTATGTACTGTACTTCCGTGTTGGATCCATGTTACCGAGTCTCTGGATTCGCTGGCAGGATTTATTGGTACAAGGATAGACTAAGAAAATAAAAAAAGAAAAAAAAAAAAAAAAAAAAAAAAAAAAAGAGAAAGAAAAAGAAAAAAAAGAAAAAAAAAAAAAAAGAAAAAAAAAAAAAAAAAAAAAAAAAAAAAAAAAAAAAAAAAAAAAAAAAAAAAGAAAAAAAAAAAAAAAAAAAGAAAAAAAAAAAAAGTGAAAAAAAAAAAAAAAAAAAAAAAAAAAAAAAAAAAAAAAAAAAAAAAAAAAAAAAAAAAAAAAATAAAAAAAAGGTGGAAAAGGAGAAAAAAAAAAAAAAAAAAAACAAAAAAAAAAAAAAGAAAAAAAAAAAAAAAAAAAAAAAATAAATGGAAAAAAAAAAAAAAAAAAAAAAAAAAAAAAAAAAAAAAAAAAAAAAAAAAAAAAAAAAAAAACAAAAAAAAAAAAAGACAAAAAAAAAAAAAAAAAAAAATGAAAAAAAAAAAAAAAAAAACAAAAAAAAAAAAAGGAAAATCCAAAAAAAAAAAAAATCCCCCCCAGACCCACCCAAAACACCCAAAAAACACACACCCCCAAACGCTACCCCCCCCCCCAATCGCATCTCCCTACACATAGATGGAATGTGTCTTTATCCAACCTCCAACTACTATTTTACTAGTTACTCACAGGAGATTCATAAGTTCTAATTAATGGTGTCATTTTGTTCGCTAACCAATCAATGTCTAACATCTGATGGTTAGAACAAAATTAGCACCATTTTTATGAACATTTATTGAATTCTTACAGGGAATTCACACAGAGCCCAATGCTCTAGGCAAATTTTCCGTGCGGATTTACCAGCTCTGGGGGGATCTCATCTGCACATATTTATTAACGCCAGCTCTTCTTACGCGCTAGACCTGCGCAGCCTCTGGTAAATCGCTTGCGACAGCTGCATGAATGCCTCTCCCGACCCTCGCCAACCGCCGCAAAGCGAACTTAATGTCACGCTAACCGATCGTAAAGCGGTGATCGCAATGTTCAGACAGAAAGGATAGCGCAGGCTGCAGTGTTTCCCCCCATAATTCTCATATTATGTATGCCAGACAGGGCACAAGTCAGCGGGTAGATTCTAATTAATTTGGCTTGAAAAAGTTAAATTCCTGTTCTTTCTATTTCTTCTTCTTTTTCTTCTTCCGTTTTATTCTTCCGCTTTTTGGACCGTATCTCCTCCCCAGTTTTTGAGCTAGAGACATGAAATTCGGTACATACGTGCGGGCACATAGGAGAAGTGTGCTGTTCTTCTAGCTAAGGAATCCACTGAAGTGTTACGGCGTTATCTGTGAATTTCCGGACATTTTTTCCCATAGACTATAATGGTAACAATCCTCAAATGTGGATATTTCAAAAACAGTTTTTTTTCATGGTCATAAATACAAATGGTGATACCCCCAACCCCCCACACAGACCCAGGTACACCCACCTACTGACCTACCTTTCCATTCCCATGGAAGCCATACTTAAAGGGTAACTAAAGTCAAAAAACGAATTTAATTTATCCTCATAAAAGATAGTTTTATGGTTATAACACCAAAAGACATACCCCCCCCTCAACCAGACCCAGTACACACACCTACTAATCTCTTATCCATTACTGTGGCAGCCATATTTAAAGGGTAACTAAGTCAAAAAAACTAATTTAGATTTATTCTCAATAAAATATAGTTTTATGGTTTAAATACAAAAAAGACATACCCCCTCACCCAGACCCAGGTACACACACCTACTAACTACTTATCCTTACTGTGGCAGCCATACTTAAAGGGTAACTAAAGTAAAAAAAAACATTTTGATTTATTCTCAATAAAAGATAGTTTTATGGTTATAACACAAAAAGACACACCCCTCAACCAGACCCAGGTAACACACCTACTAATCTACTAATTCATTATGGTGGTAGCCATACTTAAAGGGTAACAAAGTCAAAAAAATAATTTAAATTTATCCTCAATAAAATATAGTTTATGGTTGTAAACACAAAAAAGACATACCCCCCCAACCAGACCCGGTACACACACCTACTAATTTACTTAAAGGGTAACTAAGTCAAAAAAATTATTTTGATTAATAATAAAAAAGTTTGTTTTTTTTTAACCCCCATGTGGCACAGTTACATACACCTACTGACCATACCTCCATTACTGTTGCAGCCATACCTTAAGGGTAACTAAAGTCAAAAAAAAATTTTGACCAATCATCAAAAAGTTTACAGAAGATTCAATAAAAGTTCTTATCATTGAAAATGGTCTGTAATTTTGCCCTAACCAATCAGATGTTAGCTTTCTGATTGATTGGATCAAATTAGCACCACTTTGGGCTGGGTACACACAAAAGTTTTTTTTGTCCCAAACAAGCGTTCACTACAAACTCATCATTCCAATTATTGAGTTTTAAGATCTGCAGCAAACACACATATTACCTTCCCAAATGCAGCCCTTCCAGCCAATTCAAAGTTTATACTTAAACTTTCCCTTTCTAGTTATTATTACATCTCAGGGATTCCCAACATGCAGCCTTCTCATAGCTGAAAAAAATGACCATCACATCAAGGCTTGTACAAGTATGAATGAGTAATGTATATATAACTGTTTGTGTTGTGGAATTTTGAGTATATGTGTTATATCGGTACATTATGTGTGTATATGTCTGTCCAGTATGTGTGTATATATGTCTGTATAGTATGTTGGTGTGTATATGTCTCTGTGCATATGTGTCTGTACAATATGTGTGTATATCAGGTATCCCACACCCCGGATCTTCCGGGTTCTCCCTTGAATTGGGGTGGGCTCCCGCGAGACCACCCCAATCTCCCGCGACGGAATCCTGACCCTCCTCCCTGTGTCCCCCTTTTTGGGCACCACGCCCCCGGACCTCCCACGCCATGCCACAACCCCCGCCTCCTCCTCCCACCTCACCCCGCCCACGACGTGAAAAATGACGTCACGCCGTAGCACCACCCCCTCGTCCTGCCCACGATGTGGACTAATGACGTCAAGCCGCACCGCCTTGCCCCCTCGCCATGCGCCCTCTGCCCGCAAGTACATAGTGGCAGGGTGGGATGTCTGTATATGTCTGTACAGTGTTGTGCATATATTTTTTGTACAGTATGTGTGTGTATATGTTTGTATAGTATTGTGTATATGTTCTGTATAGTATGTGTATATGTTTCTGTACAGTAGTGTGTATATATGTCTGTACATATGGTGTATATGTCTGTAAGTAGTGTATATTCTGTAAGTTTTTGTGCATTGTGCCTGTACAGTGTGTGTGTTTGTACAATGTGTGATATGTGTCTGTACCGTGTGTGTTCATATGTGTGTACCGAATGTGTGTATATGTGTCTGTACTGTATGTGTATATACATATGTGTGTGTGTGCGTGTCTGTACCGTATGTTTGTATATAGGTCTGTACAGTATGTGTGCATATCTGTCTGTACTATATTGTGTTTATATGGGTCTGTACATCTGTGTCTGTACTGTATATGTGTCGTTACAGTGTGTGTTATATCTGTATTTGCAGCAGTGTGAACATGGGTCTGTACAGTATGTGTGTATATGGGTCTGTACATTATGTGTATAGGGGTCTGTACAGTATGTGTGTATACCTGTCTATACAGTATGTGTGTATATGGGTCTGTACAGTATGTGTGTATTATGGGTCTGTACAGTATGTGTGTATTATGGGTCTGTACAGTATTGTGTGTATAGTTTGTATAGTATGTGTGTATTGTTTGTACAGTATGTGTGTATGTATACCTGTCTGTACAATTGTCTGTATATGTGTCAGTACAGTATGTGTGTATATGGGTCTGTACAGTATTGTGTGTATATGTTTGTATATATGTTGTATATGTTTGTACAGTAGTGTGTATGTATCCCTGTCTGTACAATATGTCTGTATAGTGTCAGTACAGTATGTGTGTATATGGGTCTGTACAGTATTGTGGTAATGTTTGTACAGTATGCATGTGTATATTTTGTACAGTGTGTGTATACCAGTCTGTACAGTATGCGTGTATATGGGTTTGTACAGTATGTGTGTATCCTGTGGAGTATGTTGTGTGTGTTTACCACCACGCCCACTGAAATACCAGTCTTCAGTAGTGGGGTCTGTACTGTTTCTATTAACTGCAGGACCAGATGCAATACTGAAATCATTCATTACATTTTCCGTTTTCTGAGGTGGGCATAGGGCGGTGCACGATCCCACAATGCAGTATATCTTGTTATTACATCTTCCCTTGAGTAACCTGTATCCAATAATCAGTGTGTGTAGGTTATGGAATGAAGGAATGTCTGTGTGTTAATGAGTTAAAAAGTATCTGTGCCGACACAATCTTAAACACAACATTTATTTCATATTTCATGGTCTATGACACAGAGAGAGTTTGGAAATAAGCTGGGAATTTATCATTGCCAGTTATGTTAGGTCAGGGTCCTGGGAAACCATTGGACACAACTGACCCTACGGGTTGGTCAATATTCAGGCTGATCAATGACATGACCTGCCATTTTTGGTCAGATTATCAGCCCGGTTTATCAAACGCGACATTTTTTCGTTGTCTATAAATCATGGCTGATTGGGAAGATTTCAATAGGGTGAAATATTGTCTCTAAAGCAGGGTACACACATTAGCAATATAGGGCCGATTCTGTTGTTACAGACTTTTATATACTTTATATATGAGAACGCTGTGTGTAATCCCAATCTGCCAAAGATGACAGACAGAATCTTGCAGATTGGTACTGCGTGTACCCACCACAGACGATCAATCGTAAATCTATTGGACCTCACACCCATTACTGTGAATTTCAGGTATTGCTTGTATTTTAAGCATCCTTAAGGTACATACACAATAAATAGAGTCTGGTAGGACCAATTGTTTTAGTCAATCAGTCCTACAATCTTACTATTCCCCTATAGCCGTGCAGCCTGTTCTGTTGACATTGGAGAGGGCAGTCCCGTTGTTTAGCAATCGGTCAGGGTGATGGGGAGTTTATAAACACATTAGGTTTTCAGCTGCATATTCGAGTGTCCGCCTCTCCAGCTAATGGATCTCCTTCAGGACTTTAAATATCTTTATATTACACTGTGAAAAGAAAAGACTTTTGTCTCTTGGTATAATGCCAACATATAGTCATTCAATCACAAACAGATAGACAGATAGAGTCTTCTTCCAAGAAGTAAGGACAGTCCATTTCTTGTTTTTTTCGTCTATCATGCAGTCATTAAGATGCCGAACTTCCTGATCTTTGGTTCCATTAAAGTCAATGGCAGAAATAGTTCGAAAAGTTTGGATTAAATACAATTAAATATCAATGGTAACTTACTGTAAATGGCTGTGCCACCTGGGAATGGTCTGGGGAACATGTACAGATAACCAAACCCTATTTAAACACTAACTTTCCCATGATCTGGCAATTGTCAGGTTTCCGCATGATAATTCTAGAGTTATGGCCAATTTGAGGGTTACAGAACAATACATTTGAAGGTTACTGAAATTGAACGCTACATTCGAGGGTTACCGAATGATACATTTGAGGGATACTGAAATCGAAGGCTACTTTCGTGGTTACCGCATCAAACGCTACATTCAAGGGTTACCGAAATTGAAGGATACATTAGAGGGTTACAATTCGAGAATTTGAGAATTATCAAATTTTTGAGTGAGTTTGTAAAATCCAAACTAGTTCATAGTTCAGGAAGTTCGAAGCGTTAGAGTTCGTTCGAACTATTAAAGTTTGGGTCAAACTCGTGTTTGGGTTCAGACATCCCTAGCATCATTCAGTACTAGTGATCTGTTTAATCAAATAAAACAATAACTTTATTTCATACCTGTACTGAAGAAAGCATAGCCTTCATCTTCACAAGCTAACCGGCCTGGACTGGAAGATATTTCAACTTTATTGAGGTTTGAGTAACATAAGGTTTTGGATCTTTGTTTTGATATCTTTTCCCTAAAATTAGTTATGAATTCAGACTTAAAATTTTTGTATTTTATCAGGAAAACAACAACAACAAAAATACTATATACTGTATTACTATGTATGTTCTACACAGGGCAGGGGACGAAATACGTAATGTCTTGTATTGAGTTAACAGAATGTCCTGATAAAGGTGCAGAATGCACCGAAACGTTGACAATAAATGATTAAAAAGTGCAGTGGTGTAATGTGAATTGTATTGTGATTTCAATCTAAAACACAATAAATACATTTTATTTTGTTAAAGGATAACTTTACTCTAAAAATTAACTTTGGATTGATTATTCCTACCTCACAATATTGTTTCGTTGAGTTACGGATGTACATTTTCATTTGCCAGTTAGTCCTGGACTAATCCTGTATTAAAGATAGTGCTGAAGCCAGGAGGAAGAACTGCAGATCATTTTCTTTAGTTTGTGTCACAAACTTACCTGCCGCTTCATTCCATTCCAGCGCCGCTCCTGTGACAGCCGCGCTCTTCCGGTGGTGTGGCATCATGACGTTAGGTGCGAAGATTCAAATGCCGGTGTCCCCCCTGCACCTGTTCGTACTTTCACACTATCCCGCTGCTCTGGCTACTTACCTAGCCTGATCCAGAGAACTACTTACCTTGCCTGCTCCAGTGTGACAACATACCTTGCCTGTTCCAGTGTGAGAACCTACCTTTGCCTGACCCTGTGAGACTACTTACCTTGCCTGTTCCAGTGTGATAACTCACCTTGCCTGTTCCAGTGTGGATAACTCACCTTGCCTGTTCCAGTGTGACAACCTACCTTGCCTGATCCTGTGAGACTATCTTACCTTGCCTGTTCCAGTGTGACAACTCACCTTGCCTGTTCCTGGTTGTCTACTTACCTTGCCTTATCCTGTGTGCCTACTTACCTTGCCTGATCCAGTGGGACTACTTACCTTACTACATCCAGCATCCAATCCCAGCAGCACCTCGCTATCCTGCCTTCAGTTCCCATCAGCCTCTTCTGCTCCTGTATCCAGTCCTTCACCTTTGGTCTCCTCCTGAAAGCGCACCAGTAAGTACCCACCCAGCCATCCGGCCGAATTAGTTACAGTCTCGTGATCCTCACAAAAACAATAATGGGAGGTTGGAATCACCAGTCCCTATATGCCTGTCCCAAGTACTTTTCGTTTTACATTTTTTCAATAAAAACTTTTATATACACGATAGTTATCCTTTAAGTCATGGAAATCCCACTTGTATACAGCACACCTTTAGTTTCTGATTTGAATGGCAGTGTCTACCATGTTGTTCTACAACTAAATCTTTTGGGCTGAGTTTGAGGAGATTATTTTAATCGGAAAAAAGGAAATGCAGCTCAATAACAAAACTGCTGCTTATAACTTATACTGGGCCTCCAATTCCAAAACACAAAAACAACTCCCCTTCTTTAGAATTCACATCATTCCCCTAACGTTATATCCACAATAACAAGTTTAGGCATTCCATTTACATAAATTACACTTACCATAAATCTCTTGGATCTCTCGGACTCATTGTCAGTAGGGAGAAGTTGTCTGAATTGAGTAGGTGTAGAGGGGATCAATAAGATCATTTGGATTACGGGAATGTTCAAGTCCTAGGGCATGACCTAGCTCATGTACAGCCACAGTAAATAGGTTATGTGGCTGGGAGACAACATAACACATCATCTATTAAGCATGATTAACAAATTCATTGATCAAATATAAGATGTATTAAATGGTATTGTGTTAAGAGAAGAATAATCCTGTTGAAACATGGCAGTTGGAGGTTAAAGGATAACTATCAAGTGTATAAAGTTTTTTTTCTAATTAAAAGTTAAAATGAAAAGTACTTGGGACATGGATATGGGCCTGGTAGTCCTACCTCCCAATATTGTTTCTGTGAGGAGCACCAGCCCAAAGAAAACTAGTTCTTCCTCCTGGCCTCAACACATCTTTAATACAGGAATAGTCCAGGACAACCGGGCAAATGAAGACTGCAAGTACTGTAGATCCTCAATGAAATGACATTGTGAGGTAGGAATCTCAATCCAACCTCCTGCCCCAGGTACTTTCCATTTTAAAAAGTTACATTTTAGAGTATAGTT
This sequence comes from Hymenochirus boettgeri, assembly GCA_019447015.1. Taxonomy (NCBI): domain Eukaryota; kingdom Metazoa; phylum Chordata; class Amphibia; order Anura; family Pipidae; genus Hymenochirus; species Hymenochirus boettgeri. The sequence continues at coordinate 316,435,699 of CM033470.1, read as the reverse complement.
ATCCTTTAAGAAATATTCCCAGGAATCTCTTGCTTTCAGTAATGTAGTTGTTTTTTTCAGACATACAAAAACCCCACAGCTAATTTGTTTTGTATCAATTGTGCAGCAAACATTCATGATTTTAATCTATACTAATAAAAGGCAAAGCCCTCACTCACTCACTCACTCACTCATCACTAATTCTCCAACTTGCCGTGAGCAGACGTCTTAATTTTGGCAGGCTCATTCATTGCACCTTACTTACAAAAGTTAAGCAGGTTTCGTTTCGAAATTCACCTGTAACGGTGAGTATCTGACATTGCACAGACTTATGGTTCCTAGCTTACAAGCTATACAAATCTATATGGTTGGTCCGATTTCAACCAAATTTGTATGCATATACTCCTTGCCAGTAAAGTTAACAAATATTTTTTTTAGGGGGGGTGAATGGGGGGGGGGGGAAAGAATTTTGAACCCTGCACACTAATGGCTGGACCGATTTTTACCAAAATTTCCCGGTGTGTGCGGGGACGTGGCTGAGTGTAAGTGGAAGGTTTAGATGGTGGAAAGAGGGAATAGTGGGGGTATTGGGGGCAGACGGGAGGGGTGGTGGGGGTTATTTTCACCACAATTTCGTATTGAATAAAAAATATATATATTTTTAGGTGGGGGGGTGAATGAGGGGGGAATAGAATTTTGAACTCCTGCCACTAATGGCTGGACTGATTTTTACCAAAATTTCAGGGTGTGTGTGGGGACTGGCTGAGGTTTAAGGGAAGGTGTTTAGAGGATGGACAGAGAGGAATAGTGGGGGGTTTTGGGGGCAGACGGGGTTTGGTTTTGTCTTTTTGTGTTGCTTATTAAGTAACTAGTGTTATCTTTAATTTTTTCATTTTCGTGTATTGTAAAAAATATATGTTGTCCATTTGTCTCAGGGTTAATGGTTTTTTGTGTGTGTGCTATGATGGCTTCTCTTATAAAAGCAGACTAGAGAAGAGCATGTCAAACAGCAGCAACAGAGCGCGCGAAGAGGATGGCAAACGCGCCAAGACAAAAGAAAACCCACATCAACCAGAAAAGACAAGGCCTGCGATAGGAAGAGGACTGAAGCCCAAGGCCCACAAGAAAGAAACCCACGAAAAAATACACAACGAAAACCACACACACCAAAAACCATTATGTCAGCAGTCCCGGAATGAAGCTGTATGAAGCTTAGTGGGGTCACAATCGCTCCATGGGTTGAAGCATTCCTTATGGCTTGGTCACTTCCAAAGGAGTCAGGTCAGGAGTATAATTAACAATTCTAGAAATTAAACATGTTTTGAAATATAAACAAAGCTCACGAACAATGTTCTCATTCTTATCATTTGTTCTGTAAAGCATTTGGGTCTCACTTTACAACCAATATTTTACTATAGCCACAGTCTTCCGGAAACTGTTTACAATTGCTGAGAGAGCTGGAAATGTACTTTTCCACATGGCACAAGAGCTATAGCAACTTTCACATGACCTCCAATTTCTTATGGTACGGTTGCAGAATATAGTGAATACTAATAAAATGGTGCTAATTGCTTTTTATTGAATGTCTCCCATCAAAAAAAGTAAACTACTCCAAATAAATTACCTGTAGGTTATAGTATCTGAAGGCCATTTTAACCTCTTGTGGTTATTTTATAGTTTAGTGTGTCAGGAACTCCACACCTTGGCTGCTTCAATCAGGGTCAGAGTTTTGTTATCGAGTTCTCCAGTTAATGGTAATCCAAAGAAAGACTGAACGGCAACAAGCTGGTCTTCCAAGTTGGTAAACTTCTTTTATAGCAACATCATCCAAGGGAGCCATGTACAGATAATTAGATAATCCTAAATATAAAAAAAACAGCATATATGGTACCACTGTTAGCTCCAATATCTGGATATATCAACTGGATTAGGAACGAAAGACCCTCATTGTCCAAAGGGCATTATTGACTGTGCTGCAGTAGGGTAGTCAACCTTAAACAAGACACGATTGGTTTTTAATGGAATACCAGAGTTCTTCCCCATGTTATATCATCATTAAAGGCAATTCCACCCTAAAAACCATTTATCCTGATTTTCCCAGAAGCTAAAAATGATGTCTCTATCTCTAGTCTTTATTAATTAATGGAATGCACTAAATATCTTTTTGTACAGAATCCCTGCAGTTACTGCCCCTTGCCTAACTAAGTGACCCAGACATGCTCAATGTAATTCACTCCAGTGATCGTTTTATCTCCCTTTGCTCTAATTTGATAGAGAAGATAGCTCCTGTAGTGATCAATTTATTAATTTCAAACAGATACATAGAAAGGCAGTAACACATTGTTTAATCATCAATATCCTGACTATAGGTCATAAAATATTTAAGTATATTTAAGTAATATTTAGGTATCTCCACTTATAAAATATACTAAGCTTTTTTCAGTTTAATTGAAGAAGAGGTGGTAAGGAGGAAGTCAGAGACTTTACCCGTGGTCACGCTTCTCTCGCTGTTCCTCTTACAGGTCCCGACTCACCATTGCAATGTACATGTTGCAAGGTCACTCGGTCCTGTCAGAGGAACAGTGGAAGAGTGCAAACATATTTTTATACTTGACTTTCCTCCTGTCTCCTGAAGAACAGGAGGTAAGACTTCACTCTTTACCTCCCATCCCTTTAGTGGGCCTTACTCAATAAGAGGTGCAGCATTTTGGCATGTTCTTAATCTGCAGCAACCAATCAAATGTTTCCTTACCAGTAGAAGTTAACATCTGATTGGATAGTAAAACGAACAGCTCATGCAATTTTTGCACCTCTGAAGTCACGCTGCGCACACACGGAATCGTGCACGGAATCATGTGCGTTATCACATACGACTGCGCGCGATTCTTGTGGTGTGCGTTTTGCGCGTGCGATTTTGCCATTTTCCGTTATGGAACACATGCGTTAACGCACCAAAAATGGTTAACACATGCGTTACCAAAACGGAAACATATACGTAATAGCATGCGCATCAGAAATCGCGGGAAAACACGTGCAAAAACACACAAGTGTGGCTTAACCCTTATTGAAGAACCTAATGTGTTTAGGATAAAGTTCTGCAACTTTTGCTTAAATAGATCAAGAGATCCTGTAACTTACCTTCACGAGCTGAAGAAAATCCATCATAAAGCCAGTCCTGGATTGTGTCTCCAATGGAATTGGCAAACAGCTACCTAGACCCCGAAAAGAAAGACAATGTTCATTGTTCACACTTGGTATGTTATCCATTCCCCCGCTGTTTTATAGCTGCCCAGTTGCCCTTATCACACTCCCTGGTATGAGAAAAATGTATCCCATTTACCGCAGTTTCAAAACATTTCTAATTTGATAAAGGAAATGCTGGTTTGTATATTTATCTTATTTGCTCAATTTACTAACCCAGTTTCCAATTCATGGCGGCGAGTAACGTTAGATATTTCTATATAGTGTTAATAGATATTTACCATACTGACTATGCAAGATCCTTTCAGGGCGATGCACTGCGCACCGCTATCGGCAACCCGGTGCAAACAGCCGGCAATGTTATATGCCTTTTCTATTCCGGCACTTTTAACACCAGATATTAGCTGGCTTTTAAAGTGCCGCAATAGAACGCCAATTTCAGGATATAACATTGCTTGCGGCAGCTGCGAAGTTAACTTTCTCGTTAGCCACACAGCCCCCCGCAAGGAAGGAGTTTAAGTCACGCTAACACCGATATAACATTAGTTAGCGTGACTTAAACTCAGTTAGCGTGACTTTGTCCCGCTCATTTCGAATGCTCTGTCACGACAGAATATCACTTTGTGTGTACCCACCTATACACCACCAATCCCGGTCATATGATTTGGGGATATCCCTATATGGTATGATCGTCAGTTCGTGTATGGATTTTCGTACGATATGCGTACAAAAGGTTTATTACGGCCCAATGGGAAAGTTTTATTGTATGTCCGATCGATCTTACGACCAGGATATTGTTGGTATATGGGCCCCATAATGTGTTGGGGACCTTAGTAGATGCAGAGCTGAGGATCAAAAATCTGATTTTTTTTGAAACAATATTCAATATGTTAATTGTTAAAAAGGAAAAGATTTAAACAAACCATCCAGCACAGTGGCACTGATACCTTGCAGAGATGAAGTCCTGAGTTCGATTCCACACTTGGACACATCTGCAAGGAGTTTGATGAGTTTGAATTTAAAAATTGGTGAAAACAAAAATTTCAGCTGATATTTCACCCCATCGACATCATTTATGACTGGACAGTCAATCGAGCAAAAATATACTGCATGTGTAACGTCCATTTACTTTAAATATCAAATTGCAGGACAGTAAACTTCACAGCAGGGACTTTATTTGTGATTAATTTACAATGTCTGGCTATTGAGCTAATTCGTAGGTAGAAGATTCCATTGTAAATTCCAGTCAAAGTCAGAACTTTAGAACAATAATATAATATCGATTGACAGCTGCATTATAAGTGGCCTAGACATAGTAAAAGGTGTAACGCAAGAGTCGTAATCAGTTATTTGAGGGATTGGACCTGTTTGTAAATCTGCCTTGGCCCCTGCAGTCATCAATTCAGCTGGTCGAATCATTAGTGCAGCTACTTTCATTTCTGTACTTATTCCTTCTTAACTTCTACACAAGGGAACATTTTCTACCCAAAGAGTTTAAAATATAGCAATGGACACAATGGACCCAGTGGTTACAGTGTTGCCCCTTGACTAGTCAGTCGTGCATTATAATCGAAACAGTCATGCTGGGTTCACCCGGATTAACTTTTCGTCCTGACCAACATTTGGCCATGACCATCCATATGGCCCCATAGCAACCACACAATCGCCCTTGATTCACCAGCATACCACGATCGCCCATTAGTCGATCTGGAAAAATTGGAAACCGAGATTGGTTTGCAGCTGTTGGCACCCACACCATCAATATTTTCAACTGATCAATACACAGTAATATTGGTCGGTTGTCGCCCCGAAAATATTGTATTTAAAACCTCTACTTCATTAACATATTCTCTCTGTTAGAGATGGGAAAATATTCAGTGGCAATGAATGTGGGAGGAGCCAAAAAGTAGTCAGTTGGCATTGTATAATTTTCCTTCAAATACTTATTTTTAACTGTATTAATTGGTCTTTTTATTCTATACATTTTGTAATTATGTTACGCGCCTCTTCGAATACAGTTGGATTTGGAACTAAAACGGGCCCTTTAGATAGTCCTAACCTCATATGAGTGAAAGTTATCAAAGTCTCATATAAATAAAGTTCAAGCAAACACACTGCTATATTTAACGTATCAGTTATGTGGTTGCTGCTCCTCCTTTTCTTCCCAAGATCACTGCTTCTGGTAACACCTCCTGAAGTAAATCTTTATTTGGCGCAAGCTCCATAGACTGATCAAGGTTTTATAGACTCATTTAGTTTTGTTAGTGCCAACTGAGGGAAAAAAATATTAATAAAAAAATTATTATTTCATTGACAACATTATGAACCATAAACCGTGATGTGTTTCCTCTATAACACTTCCTTTACAGAACATCTGTTTGCTAAGAATCCAGCACAGCTAAATGTGAACCGGACCAATCTAACCAACCACATCCCTTGGTCACAGCTCATCACGGAGAAATATGTTTACTTAGGGTTTGGTTTGTTGACATGAATTGCGTGAAGCAGAAGAAATTCCAATAATGATGATTGTACGAATTTACTGCTCACCTCCCTGCTTTCTTTTATCTCCCCTCAGCATTGGCAAAACCTCATATGGAAATACCGAAGGATTGTACACCAATAGTACTCCAGCTGGGAGAAATACAATTCCCAGTATCCCAGAAAGTTAACACAAGCTTGACAGAAAGAATAATGAGGTAGAAAACTCATCAGGTCACATTTACGTAGAGTAGATTGAACGGTAGGTATAGGTGGATCATTGCCCCCGATAATACCCTCTATACCAAGGTGCACTCTAAGGGCTTAGGGCTAATGTGGGTGAAATGCGTTGCACTGCGATTTGTGCATGCGACGAACTGTAGCACTGCGCCAATGCAGGCATTCATTTCATTCACATTATTGTCCGTACAGTGTGGCCTCAGCCTATGAAATCTCCTGTCAGTTTCAATAGTGTCATGTTCTGGGTTCATTCTTTATAAGGCCACAATGTTCACACAGTTTAAAGTGTGCAACCATTCTCTTAAGATTCTTTTGTTATAAAAATGTCCACGTTATGCAGGGTATGGGAGGATGGTTGTGTAACACCAAAACATATTTTCGGCCAGCCGGCCGGCCGCAACCAAGCTTGTTTGCCCGTTTGTCTGGAGGATGATCATGCCTGCTGAAATCACAGCCAATAGTGCAATTCCCTATGGGACCGCAAGATCGGTTTGCCTGAACTGGCGGCCGTGGCCACTATTGCAGAGACTGACAGTTATTTGTCCCAGTCGTGTGTTGGCTAGTACTGAACGCTTGGTCGGACAAGAAAGTCCCCTTGTGTGTACCACCTTAAATGTTAACAATTCCTGGACTCAGCTGAATTGACTATTGATGCCGATCTTGTTTTCACCAATTTAAAAATTGTTCGTCGCAAATTTCAGCTGATATTTCAACCCCATCGACCATCATTTATGACTGGACAGTCAATCGAGCAAAAATATACTGCATGTGTAACGTCCATTTACTTTAAATATCAAAATTGGCAGGACCAAGTATACTTTCACAGCAGGAGACTTTATTTGTGATTAATTTCAATGTCTGGCTATGAGCTAATTCGTGGTAGAAGATTCCATTGTAAATTCCAGTCAAAGTCGGAACTTCAGAACAATAATATAATATCGATTGACAGCTGCATTACAAGTGGCCCAGACATAGTAAAAGTGTTAACGCAAGAGTCGTAATCAGGTAAACAGAGGAACCAGTCCAAGTGAGAGAAAGACCCACCACATAGGACAATAGGCACAGCAAGTATGTATAGTGCCGAACGTCTAAGCATCACATGGCTCTGAGAAGGATTTCATTTTATACTTTTTTATATTCTAATGTCTGGGTTTTTTTTTTTTTCCTTTGTGTGGAAAGCCTAAACCCCCACTGATAATATCAATGATAGAGATGGCCAAACTCGGTTCAATTTCAAGTTCAGTATAATTCGGAATTTCAAAAGTTCGAAAACAAACCCATCGAAGTCAATGGGGTGGAAGATAGTTCGAAAAGTTTGGATAAATAGAGAATTAACCATGGTACATTACTGTAAATGCCGCCTCTGGGACCTGGGAATTGGTCTGGGGAACACGTCCCTATGGAAGAACAGCAAAAAAGTAGTGCACACACGCTACTTTTGTTTTTCCGCAGGCCGTTTTTGGTAATCCTCGAATTCGAGCATCCTTGAATGTTTGATAGAGTTGGCTGTTTAGTGACTACAAGGGTTAAGAGGCACTGATACTCTACACTACCTGATCCAGAGGGGTTTAGTGACTACAAGGGTTAAGAGGCACTGATACTCTACACTACCTATACCAGCGGGGTTTAGTGACTACAAGGTTAGAGGCACTGATACTCTACCTACCTGATCCAGCGGGGTTTAGTGACTACAAGGGTTAAGAGGCACTGATACTCTACACTACCTGATCCAGAGGGTTTAGTGACTACAAGGGTTAATAGGCACTGATACTCTACACTACCTGATCCAGCGGGGTTTAGTGACTACAAGGGTTAAGAGGTACTGATACTCTACACTACCTGATCCAGCGGGGTTTAGTGACTACAAGGGTTAAGAGGCACTGATACTCTACACTACCTGATCCAGCGGTTTATAGTGAGAAAGGGTAAAAGAGGCACTGATACTCTACACTAGCTGATCCAGCAGGGTTTAGTGAGAAAAAGGGTTAAGAGGCACTGATACTCTACACTACCTGATTCAGCAGGGTTTAGTGAGAAAAAGGGTTAAGAGGCACTGATACTCTACACTACCTGATCCAGCAGGGTTTAGTGGCTACAAGGGTTAAGAGGCACTGATACTCTACACTACCTGATCCAGCGGGGTTTAGTGACTACAAAAAGGGGTTAAGAGGTACTGATACTCTACACTACCTGATCACAGCGGGTTTAGTGAGAAAAAGGGAAGAGGCACTGATACTCTCACTACCTGATCCAGCAGGGTTTAGTGAGAAAAAGGTTAAGAGGCACTGATACTCTACACTACCTGATCCAGCGGTTTAGTGAGAAAAAGGGTTAGAGGCACTGATCTCACATTACCTGATCCAGCGGGTTTAGTGAGAAAAAGGTTAAAGGTCTGATACTCTACACTCCCTGATCCAGCAGGGTTTAGTGAGAAAAGGGAAGAGGCACTGATACTCTACACTACCTGATCCAGCAGGGTTTAGTGAGAAAAAGGGTTAAGAGGCACTGTACTCTACACTACCTGATCCAGCAGGTTTAGTGAGAAAAAGGGTTAGAGGCACTGATACTCTAACACTACCTGATCCAGCAGAGTTTAGTGAGAAAAAGGGTTAAGAGGCACTGATACTCTACACTACCTGATCCAGCGGTTTAGTGAGAAAAAGGGTAAAGAGGCACTGACTACTCGCTACCCATAGTCCTATTCAGTGTTACAGAGGGGTAAACTGTAAAAGGGAAGTGGCGGTGAAATGAATTAGTATATAACTTAGTAAATAGTGGATTTCTATGGGATGAATGGTAGGATTATAGCCTTATAATCTTACAGTTCCAGGAGGAGAAGGAAACCAGAAGCCACAAAGGGGTAGGTTATAATATAATAATGCACCCCAAACTGTAAATTGTAGGGATATTAGAGGCCACCTTGGAGTTCCATGCCCTGTATAAAATGTACTGGGCCTGTGACTTCTAATATCCTTATAATTTACAGTTCGGGGTGCATTATCCACTATACACTCTTTCTTTCACATTTTATATTAATGTGTGACATCTTAAAACCTGCTGTGGGCCAGCATTGATTGATAGACAAGTGACCTCACAGGTATTTGTCTACAAGGAGACTTGTTATTGGGACAGGGAATGTGAAGACCACAAATATGTTGGGATCTCAAATTTCTTTATCAGTGAAGCTTCAAGGAATTTCTGTGTTCACTTGATGTCATTAACACAAAACAACACAATTCCCACCCACTGCAGAGAGTTTAAGGTCACATTATTATGAGTGTTAATCTGGGTCTCATGCCAGGTTATTAGGGGGGTTAAACTTGCCTCCCAGTTTATGGAATAGTGTGGTGAAGAGAATTTCAAGTATAAAGCACCATTAGCATTAACCTGTGCAGCTGCTGGTAGATTCTAATTAATTTGGCTTGAAAAAGTTAAATTCCTGTTCTTTCTATTTCTTCTTCTTTTTCTTCTTCCGTTTTATTCTTCCGCTTTTTTGGACCGTATCTCCTCCCACAGTTTTTGAGCTAGAGACATGAAATTCGGTACATACGTGCGGGGCACATAGGAGAAGTGTGCTGTCTTCTAGCTAAGGAATCCACTGAAGTGTTACGGCGTTATCTGTGAATTTCCGGACATTTTTTCCCATAGACTATAATGGTAACAATCCTCAAATGTGGATATTTCAAAACAGTTTTTTTCATGGTCATAAATACAAATGGTGATACCCCCAACCCCCCACACAGACCCAGGTACACCCACCTACTGACCTACCTTTCCATTCCCATGGAAGCCATACTTAAAGGGTAACTAAAGTCAAAAAAACGAATTTAGATTTATCCTCAATAAAAGATAGTTTTATGGTTATAAACACAAAAAAGACATACCCCCTCAACCAGACCCAGGTACACACACCTACTAATCTACTTATCCATTACTGTGGCAGCCATATTTAAAGGGTAACTAAAGTCAAAAAAACTAATTTAGATTTATTCTCAATAAAATATAGTTTTATGGTTATAAATACAAAAAAGACATACCCCCTCAACCAGACCCAGGTACACACACCTACTAATCTACTTATCCATTACTGTGGCAGCCATACTTAAAGGGTAACTAAAGTAAAAAAACGAATTTAGATTTATTCTCAATAAAAGATAGTTTTATGGTTATAAACACAAAAAAGACACACACCCTCAACCAGACCCAGGTACACACACCTACTAATCTACTAATTCATTATGGTGGTAGCCATACTTAAAGGGTAACTAAAGTCAAAAAAACTAATTTAAATTTATCCTCAATAAAATATAGTTTATGGTTGTAAACACAAAAAAGACATACCCCCCCAACCAGACCCAGGTACACACACCTACTAATTTACTTAAAGGGTAACTAAAGTCAAAAAAAATTATTTTGATTAATAATAAAAAAGGTTTGTTTTTTTTTAACCCCCATGTGGCACAGTTACATACACCTACTGACCATACCTCCATTACTGTTGCAGCCATACCTTAAGGGTAACTAAAGTCAAAAAAACAAATTTTGACCAATCATCAAAAAAGTTTACAGAGAGATTCAATAAAAGTTCTTATCATTGAAAATGGTGCTAATTTTGCCCTAACCAATCAGATGTTAGCTTTCTGATTGATTGGATCAAAATTAGCACCACTTTGGGCTGGGTACACACAAAAGTTTTTTTTGTCCCAAACAAGCGTTCACTACAAACTCATCATTCCAATTATTGAGTTTTAAGATCTGCAGCAAACACACATATTACCTTCCCAAATGCAGCCCTTCCAGCCAAATTCAAAGTTTATACTTAAACTTTCCCTTTCTAGTTATTATTACATCTCAGGGATTCCCAACATGCAGCCTTCTCATAGCTGAAAAAAATGACCAATCACATCAAGGCTTGTACAAGTATGAATGAGTAAGTGTATATATATACTGTTTGTGTGTAGGAATATTTGAGTATATGTGTATATATCGGTACATTATGTGTGTATATGTCTGTACAGTATGTGTGTATATATGTCTGTATAGTATGTGTGTGTGTATATGTCTCTGTGCATATGTGTCTGTACAATATGTGTGTATATGCAGGTATCCCACACCTCCCGGATCTTCCGGGGGTCTCCCTTGAATTGGGGTGGGCTCCCGCGAGACCACCCCAATCTCCCGCGACGGAATCCTGAACCTCCTCCCTGTTGCCCCCTTTTTGGGCACCACGCCCCCGGACCTCCCACGCCATGCCCACAACCCCGCCTCCTCCCACCTCACCCCGCCCACGACGTGACGAAAATGACGTCACGCCGTAGCACCACGCCCCTCGTCCTGCCCACGATGTGACGTAAATGACGTCAAGCCGCACCGCCTTGCCCCCTCGCCATGCGCCCTCTGCCCGCAAGTACATAGTGGCAGGGTGGGATGTCTGTATATGTCTGTACAGTGTTGTGCATATATTTTTGTACAGTATGTGTGTGTATATGTTTGTATAGTATGTGTATATGTGTCTGTATAGTATGTGTATATGTGTCTGTACAGTATGTGTATATATGTCTGTACAGTATGTGTGTATATGTCTGTACAGTATGTGTGTATATGTCTGTACAGTTTTGTGCATATGTGCCTGTACAGTGTGTGTGTTTGTACAGTATGTGTGTATATGTGTCTGTACCGTGTGTGTTCATATGTGTGTACCGAATGTGTGTATATGTGTCTGTACTGTATGTGTATATACATATGTGTGTGTGTGCGTGTCTGTACCGTATGTATATGTATATAGGTCTGTACAGTATGTGTGCATATCTGTCTGTACTATATGTGTTTATATGGGTCTGTACATCTGTGTCTGTACTGTATATGTGTCGTTACAGTGTGTGTGTATATCTGTATTTGCAGCATGTGTGAACATGGGTCTGTACAGTATGTGTGTATATGGGTCTGTACAGTATGTGTATAGGAGTCTGTACAGTATGTGTGTATACCTGTCTATACAGTATGTGTGTATATGGGTCTGTACAGTATGTGTGTATTATGGGTCTGTACAGTATGTGTGTATTATGGGTCTGTACAGTATTGTGTGTATATGTTTGTATAGTATGTGTGTATATGTTTGTACAGTATGTGTGTATGTATACCTGTCTGTACAATATGTCTGTATATGTGTCAGGACAGGATGTGTGTATATGGGTCTGTACAGTATTGTGTGTATATGTTTGTACAGTATGCATGTGTATATGTTTGTACAGTGTGTGTATACCAGTCTGTACAGTATGCGTGTATATGGGTTTGTACAGTATGTGTGTATACCTGTGGAGTATGTGTGTGTGTTACCACCACGCCCACTGAAAATACCAGTCTTCAGTAGTGGGGTCTGTACTGTTTCTATTAACAGTGCAGGCACCAGATGCAATACTGAAATCATTACATTTTCCGTTTTCTGAAGGTGGGCATAGGGCGGTGCACGATCCCACAATGCAGTATATCTTGTAATATTACATCTTCCCTTGAGTAACCTGTATCCAATAATCAGTGTGTGTAGGTTATGGAATGAAGGAATGTCTGTGTGTAATGAGTTGAAAAGTATCTGTGCCGACACAATCTTAAACAAAACATTTATTTCATATTTCATGGTCTATGACACAGAGAGAGTTTGGAAATGAAGCTGGGAATATTTATTCATGCCAGTTATGTTAGGTCAGGGTCCTGGGAAACCATTGAGACACAACTGACCCTACGGGTTGGTCAATATTTCAGGCTGATCAATGACATGACCTGCCATTTTTGGTCAGATTATCAGCCCGGTTTATCAAACGCGGACATTATTTTCGTTGTCTATAAATCATGGCTGATTGGGAAGATTTCAATAGGGTGAAATATTGTCTCTAAAGCAGGGTACACACATTAGCAATATAGGGCCGATTCTGTTGTTACAGACTTTATATATACTTTATATAGTGAGAACGCTGTGTGTAATCCCAATCTGCCAAAGATGACAGACAGAATCTTGCAGATTGGTACTGCGTGTACCCACCACAGACGATCAATCAGTAAATCTATTGGACCTCACACCCATTACTGTGAATTTCAGGTATTGCTTGTATTTTAATGCATCCTTAAGGTACATACACAATAAATAGAGTCTGGTAGGACCAATTGTTTTAGTCAATCAGTCCTACAATCTTTACTATTCCCCTATAGCCGTGCAGCCTGTTCTGTTGACATTGGAGAGGGCAGTCCCGTTGTTTAGCAATCGGTCAGGGTGATGGGGAGTTTATAAACACATTAGGTTTTCAGCTGCAGTATTCGAGTGTCCGCCTCTCCAGCTAATGGATCTCCTTCAGGACTTTAAATATCTTTATATTACACTGTGAAAAGAAAAGACTTTTGTCTCTTGGTAATAATGCCAACATATAGTCATTCAATCACAAACAGATAGACAGATAGGAGTCTTCTTCCAAGAAGTAAGGCCAGTCCATTTCTTGTTTTTTTCGTCTATCATGCAGTCATTAGAGATGGCCGAACTTCCTGATCTTTGGTTCCATTAAAGTCAATGGCAGAAATAGTTCGAAAAGTTTGGATTAAATACAATTAAAATATCAATGGTAACTTACTGTAAATGGCTGTGCCACCTGGGAAATGGTCTGGGGAACATGTACAGATAACCAAAACCTATTTAAACACTAACTTTTCCCATGATCTGGCAATTGTCAGGTTTCCGCATGATAAATTCTAGAGTTATGGCCAATTTGAGGGTTACAGAACAATACATTTGAAGGTTACTGAAATTGAACGCTACATTCGAGGGTTACCGAATGATACATTTGAGGGATACTGAAATCGAAGGCTACTTTCGTGGTTTACCGCATCAAACGCTACATTCAAGGGTTACCGAAATTGAAGGATACATTAGAGGGTTAACAATTCGAGAATTTGAGAATTATCAAAATTTTGAGTGAGTTTGTAAAATCCAAACTAGTTCATAGTTCAGGAAGTTCGGAAGCGTTAGAGTTCGTTCGAACTATTAAAGTTTGGGTCAAACTCGTGTTTGGGTTCAGAACATCCCTAGCATCATTCAGTACTAGTGATCTGTTTAATCAAATAAAACAATAACTTTATTTCATACCTGTACTGAAGGAAAGCATAGCCTTCATCTTCACAAGCTACCGGCCTGGACTGGAAGATATTTCAACTTTATTGGAGGTTTGAGTAACATAAGGTTTTGGATCTTTGTTTTGATATCTTTTCCCTAAAATTAGTTATGAATTCAGACTTAAAATTTTTGTAGTTTATCAGGAAAAACAACAACAACAAAATATACTATATACTGTATTACTATGTATGTTCTACACAGGGCAGGGGACGAAATACGTAAATGTCTTGTATTGAGTTAACAGAATGTCCTGATAAAGGTGCAGAATGCACCGAAACGTTGACAATAAATGATTAAAAAGTGCAGTGGTGTAATGTGAATTGTATTGTGATTTCAATCTAAAACACAATAAATACATTTTATTTTGTTAAAGGATAACTTTACTCTAAAAATTAACTTTGGATTGATTATTCCTACCTCACAATATTGTTTCGTTGAGTTACGGCATGTACAGTTTTCATTTGCCAGGTTAGTCCTGGACTAATCCTGTATTAAAGATAGTGCTGAAGCCAGGAGGAAGACTGGCAGAATCAGTTTTCTTTAGTTTGTGTCACAAACTTACCTGCCGCTTCATTCCAGCGCCGCTCCTGTGACAGCCGCGCTCTTCCGGGTGGGTGGCATCATGACGTTAGGTGCGAAGATTCAAATGCCGGTGTCCCCCTGCACCTGTTCGTAGCTTTCACTATCCCGGCTGCTAGGCTACTTACCTAGCCTGATCCAGAGAGACTACTTACCTTGCCTGCTCCAGTGTGACAACATACCTTGCCTGTTCCAGTGTGAGAACCTACCTTGCCTGACCCTGTGAGACTACTTACCTTGCCTGTTCCAGTGTGATAACTCACCTTGCCTGTTCCAGTGTGATAACTCACCTTGCCTGTTCCAGTGTGACAATCTACCTTGCCTGATCCTGTGAGACTACTTACCTTGCCTGTTCCAGTGTGACAACTCACCTTGCCTGTTCCTGTGTGTCTACTTACCTTGCCTTATCCTGTGTGCCTACTTACCTTGCCTGATCCAGTGGGACTACTTACCTTACTATCCAGCATCCAAATCCCAGCAGCACCTCGCTATCCTGCCTTCAGTTCCCATCAGCCTCTTCTGCTCCTGTATCCAGTCCTTCAGCCTTTGGTCTCCTCCTGAAAGCGCACCAGTAAGTACCCCAGCCATCCGGCCGAATTAGTTACAGTCTCGTGATCCTCACAAAAACAATAATGGGAGGTTGGAATCACCAGTCCTATATGCCTGTCCCAAGTACTTTTCGTTTTAACATTTTTTCAATAAAAACTTTATATACACGATAGTTATCCTTTAAGTCATGGAAATCCCACTTGTAAATACAGCACACCTTTAGTTTCTGATTTGAATGGCAGATGTCTACCATGTTGTTCTACAACTAAATCTTTTGGGCTGAGTTTGAGGAGATTAGTTTAATCGGAAAAAGGAAATGCAGCTCAATAACAAAACTTGCTTTGCTATAACTTGGGCCTCCAATTCCAAAACACAAAAACAACTCACATTCTTTAGAATTCACATCATTCCCCTAACGTTATATCCACAATAACAAGTTTAGGCATTCCATTTACAGTAAATTACACTTACCATAAATCTCTTGGATCTCTCGGACGTCATTGTCAGGTAGGGAGAAGTTGTCTGAATTGAAGTAGGTGTAGAGGGGATACATAAGATCATTTGGATTACGGGAATGTTCAAGTCCTAGGGCATGACCTAGCTCATGTACAGCCACAGTAAATAGGTTATGTGCTGGGAGACAAACATAACACATCATCTATTAAGCATGATTAAACAAATTCAATTGATCAAATATAAGATGTATTAAATGGTATTGTGTAAGAGAAGAATAATCCTGTTGAAACATGGCAGTTGGAGGTTAAAGGATAACTATCAAGTGTATAAAGTTTTTTTCTAATTAAAGTTAAAATGAAAAGTACTTGGGACATGGATATGGGCCTGGTAAGTCCTACCTCCCAATATTGTTTCTGTGAGGAGCACCAGCCCAAAGAAAAACTAGTTCTTCCTCCTGGCCTCAACACCATCTTTAATACAGGAATAGTCCAGGACTAACCGGGCAAATGAAGACTGCAAGTACTGTAGATCCTCAATGAAATGACATTGTGAGGTAGGAATAATCAATCCAACCTCCCTGCCCCAGGTACTTTCCATTTTTAAAAAGTTACATTTTAGAGTATAGTTATCCTTTAAGAAATATTCCCAGGAATCTCTTGCTTTCAGTAATGTAGTTGTTTTTTCAGACATAACAAACCCACACAGCTAATTTATTTTGTAATCAATTGTGCAGCAAACATTCATTGATTTATAATCTATACTAATAAAAGGCAAAGCCCTCACTCACTCACTCACTCATCACTAATTCTCCAACTTGCAGTGGAGGCAGACGGCTTAAATTTGGCAGGCTCATTCATTGCACCTTACTTACAAAAGTTAAGCAGGTTTCGTTTCGAAATTCCACCTGTAACGGTGAGTATCTGACATTGCACAGACTTATGGTTACCTAGCTTACAAGCTATACAAATCTATATGGTTGGTCCGATTTCAACCAAATTTGTATGCATATACTCCTTTACCAGTAAAAGGTTAACGAAATATTTTTTTTAGGGTGGGGGTGAATGGGGGGGGGGGGAAGAATTTTGAACTCCTGCCCACTATGGCCTGGACCGATTTTTACCAAAATTTCCCGGTGTGTGCGGGGACTGGCTGAGGTGTAAGTGGAAGGGTTTAGAGGGTGGAAAGAGAGGAATAGTGGGGGGTATTGGGGGCAGACGGGGAGGGGTGGTGGGGGTTATTTTCACCACAATTTCGTAGTTGAATAAAAAATATATATATTTTTAGGGTGGGGGTGAATGAGGGGGGAATAGAATTTTGAACTCCTGCACACTAATGGCTGGACTGATTTTTACCAAAATTTCAGGGTGTGTGCGGGGACTGGCTGAGGTTTAAGGGGAAGGGTTTAGAGGATGGACAGAGAGGAATAGTGGGGGGTATTGGGGGCAGACAGGGAGGGGTGGTGGGGGTTATTTTCACCAAAATTTATTAGTTGAATAAAAAATCTAATATTAAATTAAAGTTAATGAGTGTTGCATTATCATAAAGCTTATTGAATTGTCTTTATTTAATATATCAAGTGCCGAGTGATTACAGCAATCTTGATACATTATTGCTTTCTTACTAAATAGGTTATTTCAATACATCTCCGCTGCGAAGCGCGGGTATTTTGCTAGTTGTTATAATAAATACTTCCTACCTCTTTCATCCATAGTCCAAGTCTCATCCTCATCAAAATGTACATCCCCACCAATGTCCTGTCCGGGAAGGAAGGCATGAGCTAATGTCCCAGATGGCCCATCAAAAGAGAAGAAATCCCCATGTTCTGTATTAAATTTATATACATTAGTACTTTGTTAGGACTTTGTACTTTGTTATAAATAGAAATGTGATGAGCACTAAAACCTACCTCCAGCACCAAAAGATACCATTATGTCAGCAGTCCCGGAATGAAGCTGTATGAAGCTTAGTGGGGTCACATCGCTCCATGGGTTGAAAGCATTCCTTATGGCTTGGTCTACTTCCAAAGGAGTCAGGTCAGGAGTATAATTAACAATTCTAGAAATTAACATGTTTTGAAATATAAACAAAGCTCACGAACAATGTTCTCATTCTTATCATTTGTTCTGTAAAGCATTTGGGTCTCACTTTATCAACCAATATTTTACTATAGCCACAGTCTTCCGGAAACTGTTTACAATTGCTGAGAGAGCTGGAAATGTACTTTTCCACATGGCACAAGAGCTATAGCAACTTTCACATGACCTCCAATTTCTTATGGTACAGGTTGACAGAATATAGTGAATACTAATAAAATGGTGCTAATTGCTTTTATTGAATGTCTCCCATCAAAAAAACGTAAACTACTCCCAAATAAATTACCTGTAGGTTATAGTATCTGAAGGCCATTTTAACCTCTTGTGGGTTATTTTATAGTTTAGTGTGTCAGGAACTCCACACCTTGGCTGCTTCATCAGGGTCAGAGTTTTGTTATCGAGTTCTCCAGTTAATGGTAATCCAAAGAAAGACTGAACGGCAACAAGCTGGTCTTCCAATGTTGGTAAACTTCTTTTATAAGCAACATCATCCAAGGGAGCCATGTACAGATAATTAAGATAATCCTAAATATAAAAAAAAAACAGCAATATGGTACCACTGTTAGCTCCAATATCTGGATATATCAACTGGTATTAGGAAACGAAAGACCCTCATTGTCCAAAGGGCATTATTGACTGTTGCTGCAGTAGGGTAGTCAACCTTAAAACAAGACACGATTGGTTTTAATGGAATACCAGAGTTCTTCCCCATGTTATCATCAATTAAAAGGCAATTCCACCCTAAAACACATTTATCCTGATTTTACCCCAGAAGCTAAAAATGATGTCTCTATCTCTAGTCTTTATTAATTAATGGAATGCACTAAATATCTTTTTGTACAGAAATCCCTGCAGTTACTGCCCCCTTGCCTAACTAAGTGACCCCAGACATGCTCAATGTAATTCACTCCAGTGATCGTTTTATCTCCCTTTGCTCTAATTTGATAGAGAAGATAGCATCCTGTAGTGATCAATTTTATTAATTTCAAACAGATACATAGAAAGGCATGTAACACATTGTTTAATCATCAATATCCTGACTATAGGTCATAAAATATTTAAGTATATTTAAGTAATATTTTAGGTATCTCCACTTATAAAATATACTAAGCTTTTTTCAGTTTAATTGAAGAAGAGGTGGTAAAGGAGGAAAGTCAGAGACTTTACCCGTGGTCACGCTTCTCCGCTGTTCCTCTTACAGGTCCCGACTCACCATTGCAATGTACATGTTGCAAAGGTCACTCAGGTCCTGTCAGAGGAACAGTGGAAGAGTGCAAACATATTTTAATACTTTGACTTTCCTCCTGTCTCCTGAAGAACAGGAGGTAAGACTTCACTCTTTACCTCCCATCCCTTTAGTGGGCCTTACTCAATAAGAGGTGCAGCATTTTGGCATGTTCTTAATCTGCAGCAACCAATCAAATGTTTCCTTACCAGTAGAAGTTAACATCTGATTGGATGAGTAAAACGAACAGCTCATGCAAATTTTTGCACCTCTGAAGTCACGCTGCGACACACCGGAATCGTGCACGGAATCATGTGCGTTATCACATACGACTGCGCGCGATTCTTGTGTGTGTGCGTTTTGCGCGTGCGATTTTGCCATTTTCCGTTATGGAAACACATGCGTTAACGCACCAAAAATGGTTAACACATGCGTTACCAAAACGGAAACATATACGTAATAGCATGCGCATCAGAAATCGCGGGAAAACACGTGCAAAAAACACACAAGTGTGGCTTAACCCTTATTGAAGAAGCCTAAATGTGTTTTAGGATAAAGTTCTGCAACTTTTGCTTAAATAGATCAAGAGTGTAATTTACCTTCACGAGCTGAAGATTATAATCCATCATAAAGCCAGTCCTGGATTGTGTCTCCAATGGAATTGGCAAACAGCTACCTAGACCCCAGAAAAGAAAGACAATGTTCATGTTCACACTTGGTATGTTATCCAATTCCTCCGCTGTATTTATAGCTGCCCAGTTGCCCTTATCACATCCCTGGTATGAGAGAAAATGTATCCCAGTTACCGCAGTTTCAAAACATTTCTAATTTGATAAAGGAAATGCTGGTTTGTATATTTATCGTATTGCTCAATTTACTAACCCAGTTTCCAATTCATGGCGGCGAGTAACGTTAGATATTTCTATATAGTGTTAATAGATTATTTACCATACTGAGCTATGCAAGATCCTTTCAGGGCGATGCACTGCGCACCGCTATCGGCAACCCGGTGCAAACAGCCCGGCAATGTTATATGCCTTTTCTATTCCGGCACTTTTAACACCAGATATTAGCTGGCGTTTAAAGTGCCGCAATAGAACGCCAATTTCAGGATATAACATTGCTTGCGGCAGCTGCGAAGTTAACTTTCTCGTTAGCCACACAGCCCCCGCAAGGAAGGAGTCACACTAACCGATATAACATTAGTTAGCGTGACTTAAACTCAGTTAGCGTGTCTTTGTCCCGCTCATTTCGAATGCTCTGTCGCGACAGAATATCACTTTGTGTGTACCCAGCCTTATACACACCAATCCCGGTCATATGATATTGGGGATATCCCTATATGGTATGATCGTCAGTTCGTGTATGGATTTTCGTACGATGATCGTACAAAAGGTTTATTATCGGCCCAATGGGAAATTTTTTATTGTATGTCCGATCGATCTTACAACCAGGATATGTTGGTATATGGGCCCCATAAGTGTTGGGGGACCTTAGTAGATGCAGAGCTGAGGGATCAAAAAATCTGAATTTTTTTGAAACAAATATTCAATATGTTAATTGTTAAAAAGGAAAAGATTTAAACAAACCATCCAGCACAGTGGCACTGATACCTTGCAGAGATGAAGTCCTGAGTTCGATTCCACACTTGGACACATCTGCAAGGAGTTTGATGAGTTTGAATTTAAAAATTGGTGAAAACAAAAAATTTCAGCTGATTTTTCAACCCCATCGACCATCATTTATGACTGGACAGTCAATCGAGCAAAAATATACTGCATGTGTAACGTCCATTTACTCTTTAATATCAATTGCAGACCAAGTAAACTTCACAGCAGGAGACTTTATTTGTGATTAATTTACAATGTCTGGCTATTGAGCTAATTCGTAGGTAGAAGATTCCATTGTAAATTCCAGTCAAAGTCAGAACTTAGAACAATAATATAATATCGATTGACAGCTGCTTATACAGTGGCCAGACTAGTAAAAGGTGTAACGCAAGAGTCGTAATCAGTTATTTGAGGGATTGGACCTGTTTGTAAATCTGCCTTGGCCCTGCAGTCATCAATTCAGCTGGTCGAATCATTAGTGCAGCTACTTTCATTTCTGTACTTATTCCTTCTTAACTTCTACACAAGGGAACATTTTCTACCCAAAGAGTTTAAATAATAGCAATGGACACACCATGGACCCAGTGGTTACAGTGTTGCCCCTTTGACTTAGTCAGTCTGTGCATTATAATCGAAACAGTCATGCTGGGTTCACACGGATTAACTTTTCGTCCTGACCAACATTTTGCCATGACCATCCATATGGCCCCATAGGCAACCACACAATCGCCCTTGATTCACCAGCATACACGATCGCCCATTAGTCCGATCTGGAAAAATTGGAAACCGAGATTGGTTGCAGCTGTTGGCACCCACACCATGCAATATTTTCAACTGATCAATACACAGTAATATTGGTCGGTTGGTCGCCCGAAAATATTGTATTTAAAAACCTCTACTTCATTAACATATTCTCTCTGTTAGAGATGGGAAAATAGTCAGTGGCAATGAATGTGGGAGGAGCCAAAAAGTAGTCAGTTGCTGCATTGTATAATTTTCCTTCAAAATACTTTATTTTTAACTGTATTAATTGGTCTTTTTATTCTATACATTTTGTAATTATGTTACGCCTCTTCGAATACAGTTGGATTTGGAACTAAAACGGGCCCTTTAGATAGTCCTACCTCATAATGAGTGAAATGAGTATCAAAGTCTCATAATAAATAAAGTTCAAGCAAACAACACTGCTATATTTAACGTATCAGTTAGTGGTTGCTGCTCCTCCTTTTCTTCCCAAGATCCACTGCTTCTGGTAACACCTCCCTGAAGTAAATCTTTATTTGGCGCAAGCTCCATAGACTGATCAAGGTTTATAGACTCATTTAGTTTTGTTAGTGCCAACTGAGGGAAAAAAATATTAATAAAAAAAATTATTATTTCATTGACAACATTATGAACCATAAACCGTGATGTGTTTCCTCTATAACACTTCCTTTACAGAACATCTGTTTGCTAAGAATCCAGCACAGCTAAATGTGAACCGGACCAATCTAACCAACCACATCCCTTGGTCACAGCTCATCACGGAGAAATATGTTTACTTAGGGTTTGGTTTGTTGACATGAATTGCGTGAAGCAGAAGAAATTCCAATAAATGATGATTGTACAGAATTTACTGCTCACCTCCCTGCTTTCTTTTATCTCCCCTCAGCATTGGCAAAACCTCATATGGAAATACCGAAGGATTGTACACCAATAGTACTCCAGCTGGGAGAAATACAATTCCCAGTATCCCAGAAAGTTAACACAAGCTTGACAGAAAGAATAATGAGGTAGAAAACTCATCAGGTCACATTTACGTAGAGTAGATTGAACGGTAGGTATAGGTGGATCATTGCCCCCGATAATACCCTCTATACCAAGGTGCACTCTAAGGGCTTAGGGCTAATGTGGGTGAAATGCGTTGCACTGCGATTTGTGCATGCGACGAACTGTAGCACTGCGCCAATGCAGGCATTCATTTCATTCACATTATTGTCCGGTACAGTGTGGCCTCAGCCTATGAAATCTCCTGTCAGTTTCAATAGTGTCATGTTCTGGGTTCATTCTTTATAAGGCCACAATGTTACACAGTTAAAGTGTGCAACCATTCTCTTAAAGATTCTTTTGTTATAAAAATGTCCACGTTATGCAGGGTATTGGGAGGATGGTTGTGTAACACCAAACAATATTTTCGGCCAGCCGGCCGGCCGCAACCAAGCTTGGTTGCCCGTTTGTCTGGAGGATGATCATGCCTGCTGGTAAATCACAGCCAATAGTGCAATTCCCTATGGGACCGCAAGATCGGTTGCCTGAACTGGCGGCCGTGGCCACTATTGCAGAGACTGACAGTTATTTGTCCCAGTCGGTGTTTGGCTAGTACTGAACGCTTGGTCGGGACGAAAGTCCCCTTGTGTGTACACACCTTAAATGTTAACAGATTCCTGGACTCAGCTGAATTGACTATTGATGCCGATCTTGTTTTCACCAATTTAAAAATTGTTGCGTCGCAAATTTCAGCTGATATTTCAACCCCATCGACCATCATTTCTGACTGGACAGTCAATCGAGCAAAAATATACTGCATGTGTAACGTCTATTTACTTTAAATATCAAAATTGGCAGGACCAAGTAATACTTTCACAGCAGGAGACTTTATTTGTGATTAATTTACAATGTCTGGCTATTGAGCTAATTCGTAGGTAGAAGATTCCATTGTAAATTCCAGTCAAAGTCGGAACTTCAGAACAATAATATAATATCGATTGACAGCTGCATTACAAGTGGCCCAGACATAGTAAAGGTGTAACGCAAGAGTCGTAATCAGGTAAACAGAGGAACCAGTCCAAGTGAGAGAAAGACCCACACATAGGACAATAGGCACAGCAAGTATGTATAGTGCCGAACGTCTAGCACTACATGGCTCTGAGAAGGATTTCATTTTATACATTTTTTATATTCTAATGTCTGGGTTTTTTTTATTTTCCTTTGTGTGGAAAGCCTAAACCTCCCACTGATAATTATCAATGAATAGAGATGGCTAAACTCGGTTCAATTTCAAAGTTCAGTAATAATTCGGAATTTCAAAAGTTCGAAAACAAACCCATCGAAGTCAATGGGGTGGAAGATAGTTCGAAAAGTTTGGATTAAATACAGAGAATATACCAATGGTACATTACTGTAAATGCCTCTGGGACCTGGGAATTGGTCTGGGGAACACGTCCCTATGGGAAGAACAGCAAAAAAGTAGTGCACACACGCTACTTTTGTTTTTCCGCAGGCCGTTTTTTGGTAATCCTCGAATTCGAGCATCCTTGAATTTTGAGGTTGAGAGTTGGCTGTTTAGTGACTACAAGGGTTAAGAGGCACTGATACTCTACACACCCTGATCCAGCGGGGTTTAGTGACTACAAGGGTTAGAGGCACTGATACTCTACACTACCTGATCCAGCGGGGTTTAGTGACTACAAGGTTAAGAGGCACTGATACTCTACACTACCTGATCCAGCGGGTTTAGTGACTACAAGGGTTAAGAGGCACTGATACTCTACACTACCTGATCCAGAGGGGTTTAGTGACTACAAGGGTTAAGAGGCACTGATACTCTACACTACCTGATCCAGCGGGGTTTAGTGACTACAAGGGTTAAGAGGCACTGATACTCTACCACTACCTGATCCAGCGGGGTTTAGTGACTACAAGGGTTAAGAGGCACTGATACTCTACACTACCTGATCCAGCGGGTTTAGTGAGAAAAAGGGTAAAGAGGCACTGATACTCTACACTAGCTGATCCAGCAGGGTTTAGTGAGAAAAAGGGTTAAGAGGCACTGATACTCTACACTACCTGATTCAGCAGGGTTTAGTGAGAAAAAGGGTTAAGAGGCACTGATACCTACACACCCTGATCCAGCAGGGTTTATGCTACAAGGTAAGAGGACTGATACTCTACACTACCTGATCCAGCGGGTTTAGTGACTACAAGGGTTAAGAGGTACTGATACTCTACACTACCTGATCCAGCGGGGTTTAGTGAGAAAAAGGGAAGAGGCACTGATACTCTACACTACCTGATCCAGCAGGGTTTAGTGAGAAAAAGGGTTAAGAGGCACTGATACTCTACACTACCTGATCCAGCGGGTTTAGTGAGAAAAAGGGTTAAGAGGCACTGATACTCTACATTACCTGATCCAGCGGGTTTAGTGAGAAAAAGGGTTAAGAGGTGCTGATACTCTACACTACCTGATCCAGCAGGGTTTAGTGAGAAAAAGGGAAGAGGCACTGATACTCTACACTACCTGATCCAGCAGGGTTTAGTGAGAAAAAGGGTTAAGAGGCACTGATACTCTACACTACCTGATCCAGCGGGTTTAGTGAGAAAAAGGGTTAAGAGGCACTGATACTCTACACTACCTGATCCAGCAGGGTTTAGTGAGAAAAAGGGTTAAGAGGCACTGATACTCTACACTACCTGATCCAGCGGGTTTAGTGAGAAAAAGGGTAAGAGGCACTGATACTCTACACTACCTGATCCAGCGGGTTTAGTGAGAAAAAGGGTTAAGAGGCACTGATACTCTACATTAGCTGATCCAGCGGGGTTTAGTGAGAAAAAGGGTTAAGAGGCACTGATACTCTACACTACCTGATCCAGCGGGGTTTAGTGAGAAAAAGGGAAGAGGCACTGATACTCTACACTACCTGATCCAGCGGGTTTAGTGAGAAAAAGGGTTAAGAGGCACTGATACTCTACATTAGCTGATCCAGCGGGGTTTAGTGAGAAAAAGGGTTAAGAGGCACTGATACTCTACACTACCTGACCCAGCAGGGTTTAGTGAGAAAAGGGTTAAGAGGCACTGATACTCTACACTACCTGATCCAGCGGGTTTTGAGGAAAAGGGTTAAGAGGCACTGATACTCTACACTACCTGATCCAGCAGGGTTTAGTGAGAAAAAGGGTTAAGAGGCACTGATACTCTACACTACCTGATCCAGCAGGGTTTAGTGAGAAAAAGGGTTAAGAGGCACTGATACTCTACACTACCTGATCCACGGGTTTAGTGGAAAAAGGGTTAAGAGTGCTGATACTCTACACTAGCTGATCCAGGGGTTTAGTGACTACAAGGGTTAAGAGGCACTGATACTCTACACTAAGCTGATCCAGTGGGTTTATGTGACTACATGGTTAAGAGGCACTGATACTTCACTAGCTGATCCAGCAGGGTTTAGTGAGAAAAAGGGTTAAGAGTCACTGATACTCTACACTACCTGATCCAGCAGGGTTTAGTGAGAAAAAGGGTTAAGAGGCACTGATACTCTACACTACCTGATCCAGCAGGGTTTAGTGAGAAAAAGGGAAGAGGCACTGATACTCTACACTACCTGATCCAGCGGTTTAGTGAGAAAGGGGTTAAGAGGCACTGATACTCTACACTACCTGATCCAGCAGGTTTTAGTGAGAAAAGGTTAAGAGGCACTGATACTCTACACTACCTGATCCAGCAGGGTTTAGTGAAAAAAGGGAAGAGGCACTGATACTCTACACTACCTGATCCAGCAGGGTTTAGTGAGAAAAAGGGTTAAGAGGCACTGATACTCTACACTACCTGATCCAGCGGGTTTAGTGAGAAAAAGGGAGAGGCACTGATACTCTACACTACCTGATCCAGCGGGTTTAGTGAGAAAAGGGTTAAGAGGCACTGATACTCTACCTAGCTGATCCAGCGGGTTTAGTGAGAAAAGTTAAGAGGCACTGATACTCTCACACTGATCCAGCAGGGTTTAGTGAGAAAAAGGGTTAAGAGGCACTGATACTCTCACACTACCTGATCCAGCGGGTTTAGTGAGAAAAAGGGTAAGAGGCACTGATACTCTACACTACCTGATCCAGCAGGGTTTAGTGAGAAAAAGGGTTAAGGCACTGATACTCTACACTACCTGATCCAGCAGGGTTAGTGAGAAAAGGGTTAAGAGGCACTGATACTCTACACTACCTGATCCAGCGGTTTAGTGAGAAAAAGGGTTAAGAGGCTGATACTCTACACTAGCTGATCCAGTGGGGTTTAGTGACTACAAGGGTTAAGAGGCACTGATACTCTCACTAGCTGATCCAGTGGGGTTTAGTGACTACAATGGTTAAGAGGCACTGATACTCTACACTAGCTGATCCAGCAGGGTTTAGTGAGAAAAAGGGTTAAGAGTCACTGATACTCTACACTACCTGATCCAGCAGGGTTTAGTGAGAAAAAGGGTTAAGAGGCACTGATACTCTACACTACCTGATCCAGCAGGTTTAGTGAGAAAAAGGGTTAAGAGGCACTGATACTCTACACTACCTGATCCAGCAGGGTTTAGTGAGAAAAGGGTTAAGAGGCACTGATCCTACACTACCTGATCCAGCGGGTTTAGTGAGAAAAAGGGTTAAAGGCACTGATACTCTACACTACCTGATCCAGCAGGGTTTTAGTGAGAAAAGGGTTAAGAGGCACTGATACTCTACACTACCTGATCCAGCAGGGTTTAGTAGAAAAAGGGTTAAGAGGCACTGATACTCTACACTACCTGATCCAGCGGGTTTAGTGAAAAAAGGGTTAAGAGTGCTGATACTCTACACTAGCTGATCCAGTGGGGTTTAGTGACTACAAAGGGTTAAGAGGCACTGATACTCTACACTAGCTGATCCAGTGGGGTTTAGTGACTACAATGGTTAAGAGGCACTGATCTCACACCTAGCTGATCCACAGGGGTTTAGTGAGAAAAAGGGTTAGAGGCACTGATACTCTACACTAGCCTGATCCAGCGGGTTTAGTGAGAAAAAGGGTTAAGAGCACTGATACTCTACACTACCTGATCCAGCAGGGTTTAGTGGAAAAAGGGAAGAGCACTGATACTCTACACTACCTGATCCAGCAGGGTTTAGTGAGAAAAAGGTTAAGAGGTGCTGATACTCTACACTAGCTGATCCAGCGGGGTTAGTGAGAAAAAGGGTTAAGAGGCACTGATACTCTACACTCTAGCTGATCCAGCGGGTTTAGTGAGAAAAGGGTTAAAGGGCACTGATACTCTACACTACCTGATCCAGCGTTTAGTGAGAAAAAGGGTTAAGAGGCACTGATACTCTACACTACCTGATCCAGCAGGTTTTTAGTGAGAAAAAGGGTTAAGAGGCACTGATACTCTACACTACCTGATCCAGCAGGGTTTAGTGAGAAAAAGGGTTAAGAGGCACTGATACTCTACACTACCTGATCCGCGGGTTTAGTAGTGAGAAAAGGGGTTAAGAGGCACTGATACTCTACACTACCTGATCCAGCAGTTTAGTGAGAAAAGGTTAAGAGGCACTGATACTCTACACACTACCTGATCCAGCGGGTTTAGTGAGAAAAGGGTTAAGAGGTGCTGATCACTCTACACTAGCTGATCCAGTGGGGTTTAGTGACTACAAGGTTAAGAGGCACTGATACTCTACACTAGCTGATCCAGTGGGTTTAGTGAGCTACAAGGTTAAGAGCACTGATACTCTACACTACTTGATCCAGGGGGTTTAGTGGCTACAAGGTTAGAAGGCACTGATACTCTACACTACCTGACCAGCGTGGTTTAGTGACTACAAGGTTAAGAGGCACTGATACTCTACACTAGCTGATCCAGTGGGGTTTAGTGAGAAAAGGGTTAGAGTCACTGATACTCTACACTCGATCCGCAGGTTTAGTGAGAAAAAGGGTTAAGAGCACTGATACTCTACACTACCTGATCCAGCAGGGGTTTAGTGAGAAAAAGGGTTAGAGGCACTGATACTCTACACTACCTGATCCAGCGGGTTTAGTGAGAAAAAGGGTTAAGAGGTCTGATACTCTACACTAGCTGATCAGGGGGGTTAGTGACTAAAGGGTAGGAGCACGATACTCTACACTAGCTGATCCAGGGGGTTTAGTGACTAAAGGTTAAGAGGCACTGATACTCTACACACTACTGATCCAGCAGGGTTTGTGAGAAAAGGGTTAGAGTCACTGATACTCTACACTACCTGATCCAGCGGGTTTAGTGAGAAAAAGGGTTAAAGGCACTGATACTCTACACTACCTGATCCAGCAGGGTTTAGTGAGAAAAAGGGTTAAAGGCACTGATACTCTACACTACCTGACCAGCAGGGTTTAGTGAGAAAAAGGGTTAAGAGGCACTGATACTCTACACACCTGATCCAGCGGGTTTAGTGAGAAAAAGGGTTAAGAGCACTGATACTCTACACTACCTGATCCAGCAGGGTTTAGTGAGAAAAGGGTTAGAGGCACTGATACTCTACACTACCTGATCCAGCAGGGTTTATGAGAAAAAGGGTTGAGTCACTGATCCTCTCACACTACCTGATCCAGGGTGTTAGTGAGAAAAGGGTTAGAGGCACTGATACTCTACACTACCTGATCCAGCAGGGTTTAGTGAAGAAAGGAAGGGGTAAGAGGCACTGATACTCTACACTACCTGATCCAGCAGGGTTTAGTGAGAAAAAGGGTTAAGAGGCACTGATACTCTACACTACCTGATCCAGCGGGTTTAGTGAGAAAAAGGGTTAAGAGGTGCTGATACTCTACACTACTGATCCAGGGGGTTTAGTGATAAAGGGTTAAGAGGCACTGATACTCTACACTAGCTGATCCATGGGGTTTAGTGAAAATGGTTAAGAGGCACTGATCTCTACACTAGCTGATCCAGCAGGGTTTAGTGAGAAAAAGGGTTGAGGAGCACTGATACTCTACACTACTGATCCACAGGGTTTAGTGAGAAAAAGTTAAGAGGCACTGATACTCTACACTACCTGATCCAGCAGGGTTTAGTGAGAAAAAGGGTAAGAGGCACTGATACTCTACACTACCTATCCAGCGGGTTTAGTGAAAAAAGGGTTAAGAGGCTGATACTCTACACTAGCTGATCCAGCGGGGTTTAGTGAGAAAAAGGGTTAAGAGGCACTGATACTCTACACTAGCTGATCCACGGGTTTAGTGAGAAAAAGGGTTAAGAGGTGCTGATACTCTACACTACCTGATCCAGCGGGTTTAGTGAGAAAAAGGGTTAAGAGGCACTGATACTCTACACTACCTGATCCAGTGGGTTTAGTGAAAAGGTTTAAGAGGCACTGATACTCTACACAGCTGATCCAGCGGGTTTAGTGAGAAAAGGGTAAGAGGCACTGATACTCTCACACCGATCCAGCGGTTTAGTGAGAAAAAGGGTTAAGAGGCACTGATACTCTACCTATCTACTGATCCAGCAGGGTTTAGTGAGAAAAAGGGTTAAGAGGCACTGATACTCTACACTACCTGATCCAGCGGGGTTTAGTGAGAAAAAGGGTTAAGAGGTGCTGATACTCTACACAGCTGATCCAGTGGGTTTTATGACTACAAGGGTTAAGAGGCACTGATACTCTACACTAGCTGATCCAGTGGGGTTTAGTGGCTACAAATGGGTTAAGAGGCACTGATCTCTACCCTAGCTGATCCAGTGGGTTTAGTGAGCTACAATGGTTAAGAGCACTGTACTCTACACTACCTGATCCGGCGGGTTTTAGTGACAAATGGTTAAGAGGCACTGATACTCTACACTACTGATCCAGGGTTTAGTGAGAAAAAGGTTAGAGCACTGATACTCTACACTACCTGATCCAGCGGGTTTAGTGAGAAAAAGGGTTAAGAGTGCACTGATACTCTACACTACCTATCCAGCAGGGTTTTAGTGAGAAAAAGGTTAAGAGGCACTGATACTACTCTACACTACTGATCCAGCGGGTTTAGTGAGAAAAAGGGTTAAGAGGCACTGATACTCTACACTACCTGATCCAGCAGGTTTAGTGAGAAAAAGGGTTAAGAGGCACTGATACTCTACACTACCTGATCCAGCGGGTTAGTGAGAAAAGGGTTTAAAGGTGCTGATACTCTCAACTACTGTCCAGTGGGGTTTAGTGACAAAAGGGTTAAGAGGCACTGATACTCTACACTACTGATCCAGGGTTTTAGTGAGAAAGGTTAAGAGGCACTGATACTCTACACTACTGATCCAGCGGGTTTATGGACTACAATGGTTAAGAGGCACTGATACTCTACACACCTGATCCAGCGGGTTTAGTGACTACAAGGGTTAGAGGCACTGATACTCTACACAGCTGATCCAGTGGGGTTTAGTGAGAAAAGGGTTAAGATCACTGATACTCTACACTACCTGATCCAGCAGGGTTTGTGAGAAAAAGGGTTAAGATGCACTGATACTCTACACTACCTGATCCAGCAGGGTTTAGTGAGAAAAAGGTTAAGAGGCACTGATCTCTACACTACCTGATCCAGCGGGTTTAGTGAGAAAAAGGGTTAAGAGGTGCTGATACTCTACACTAGCTGATCCAGTGGGTTTAGTGATACAAGGGTTAAGAGGCACTGATACTCTACACTACTGATCCAGGGGTTTTAGTGACTACAAGTTAAGAGGCACTGATACTCTACACTACTGATCCAGCAGGGTTTAGTGAGAAAAAGGGTTAAGAGCACTGATACTCTACACTACCTGATCCAGCAGGGTTTAGTGAGAAAAAAAGTGTAAGAGGCACTGATACCTACACTACACTTGATCCAGCAGGGTTTAGTGAGAAAAAGGGTTAAGAGGCACTGATACTCTACACTACCTGATCCAGCAGGGTTTAGTGAGAAAAGGGTTAGAGCACTGATACTCTACACTACCTGATCCAGCGGGTTTAGTGATAAAAAGGGTTAAGAGGCACTGATACTCTACTACCTGATCCAGCAGGGTTTAGTGAGAAAGGGTTAAGAGGCACTGATACTCTACACTACCTGATCCAGCAGGGTTTAGTGAGAAAAGGGTTAAGAGGCACTGATACTCTACACTACCTGATCCAGCGGGTTTAGTGAGAAAAAGGGTTAAGAGGCACTGATACTCTACACTACCTGATCCAGCAGGGTTTAGTGAGAAAAAGGGTTAAGAGGCACTGATACTCTACACTACCTGATCCAGCAGGGTTTAGTGAGAAAAAGGGTTAAGAGGCACTGATACTCTACACTACCTGATCCAGCGGGTTTAGTGAGAAAAAGGGTTAAGAGGTGCTGATACTCTACACTAGCTGATCCAGTGGGGTTTAGTGACTACAAGGGTTAAGAGCACTGATACTCTACACTAGCTGATCCAGGGGTTTAGTGAAAAGGGTTAAGAGGCACTGATACTCTACACTAGCTGATCCAGCAGGGTTTAGTGAGAAAAGGGTTAAGAGGCACTGATACTCTACACTAG
Organism: Hymenochirus boettgeri; assembly: GCA_019447015.1. Taxonomy (NCBI): domain Eukaryota; kingdom Metazoa; phylum Chordata; class Amphibia; order Anura; family Pipidae; genus Hymenochirus; species Hymenochirus boettgeri. The sequence goes on along the minus strand of CM033470.1, from coordinate 316,403,873 downwards.
CTGATCCAGCAGGGTTTAGTGAGAAAAAGGGTTAAGAGGCATGCATGATACTCTACACTACCTGATCCAGCAGGGTTTGTGAGAAAAAGGGAAGAGGCACTGATACTCTACACTACCTGATCCAGCAGGTTTAGTGAGAAAAAGGGTTAAGAGGTGCTGATACTCTACACTAGCTGATCACGGGGTTTAGTGAGAAAAAGGGTTAAGAGGCACTGATACTCTACACTAGCTGATCCAGCGGGTTTAGTGAGAAAAAGGGTTAAGAGGCACGATCTCTACACTACTGATCCAGTGGGTTTAGTGAAAAGGTTAAGAGGCACTGATACTCTACACTAGCTGATCCAGCAGGGTTTAGTGAGAAAAAGGGTTAAGAGGCACTGATACTCTACACTACCTGATCCAGCAGGGTTTGTGAGAAAAGGGTTAAGAGGCACTGATACTCTACACTACTGATCCAGCAGGGTTTAGTGAGAAAAAGGGTTAAGAGGCACTGATACTCTACACTACCTGATCCAGCAGGTTTTAGTGAGAAAAAGGGTTAAGAGGCACTGATACTCTACACATACCTTCAGCGGTTTAGTGAGAAAAAGGGTTAAGAGGCACTGATACTCTACACTACCTGATCCAGCAGGGTTTAGTGAGAAAAAGGGTTAAGAGGCACTGATACTCTACACATACCTGATCCAGCGGGTTTTAGTGAGAAAAGGGTTAAGAGGCACTGATACTCTACACTACCTGATCCAGCGGGTTTAGTAGAAAAGGGTTAAGAGGTGCTGATACTCACACTAGCTGATCCAGGGGTTAGTGACACAGGGTTAAGAGGCACTGATACTCTACACTAGCTGATCCAGTGGGGTTAGTGTAGAAATGGTTAAGAGGCACTGTACTCTACACTAGCTGATCCAGCGGGTTTAGTGAGAAAAAGGGTTAAGAGGCACTGATACTCTACACTAGCTGATCCAGCAGGGTTTAGTGAGAAAAAGGGTTAAGAGGCACTGATACTCTACACTACCTGATCCAGCAGGGTTTAGTGAGAAAAAGGGAAGAGGCACTGATACTCTACACTACCTGATCCAGCAGGGTTTAGTGAGAAAAAGGGTTAAGAGGTGCTGATACTCTACACTAGCTGATCCAGCGGGGTTTAGTGAGAAAAAGGGTTAAGAGGCACTGATACTCTACACTAGCTGATCCAGCGGGTTTAGTGAGAAAAAGGGTTAAGAGGTGCTGATACTCTACACTACCTGATCCAGCGGGTTTAGTGAGAAAAAGGGTTAAGAGGCACTGATACTCTACACTACCTGATCCAGTGGGGTTTAGTGACTACAAGGGTTAGAGGCACTGATACTCTACACTAGCTATCCAGCGGGTTTAGTGAGAAAAAGGGTTAAGAGGCACTGATACTCTACACTACCTGATCCAGCGGGTTTAGTGAGAAAAGGGTTAAGAGGCACTGATACTCTACACTACCTGATCAGAGGGTTTAGTGAGAAAAAGGGTTAAGAGGCACTGATACTCTACACTACCTGATCCAGCGGGTTTAGTGAGAAAAAGGGTTAAGAGGTGCTGATACTCTACACTAGCTGATCCAGTGGGGTTTAGTGACTACAAGGGTTAAGAGGCACTGATACTCTACACTAGCTGATCCAGTGGGGTTTAGTGGCTACAATGGTTAAGAGGCACTGATACTCTACACTAGCTGATCCAGTGGGGTTTAGTGGCTACAATGGTTAAGAGGCACTGATACTCTACACTACCTATGATCCAGCGGGGTTTAGTGACTACAATGGTTAAGAGGCACTGATACTCTACACTAGCTGATCCAGTGGGGTTTAGTGAGAAAAAGGGTTAAGAGTCACTGATACTCTACACTACCTGATCCAGCAGGGTTTAGTGAGAAAAAGGGTTAAGATGCACTGATACTCTACACTACCTGATCCAGCAGGGTTTAGTGAGAAAAAGGATTAAGTGGTGCTGATACTCTACACCAGTGTTTCTCAACCTTTTTATCTGTGGGGACCCCTTGAAACAATTTTCATGTCTCGGGGACCTCTACATAAAATTATGATTATATACAGTATTATTATTTTTCTTTGTCAGTCATCAAATCATCAAAAACCTAATCTATATAAATATAAAAGATAGATCTCTAAATACATCTCTATTGAACAAAATGCACTGTAATTCACACCAGGGTGGGAACCCTTACATTAAAACATTACTTATTTTTATTTATCTCTCAGACATCAATACACCAAACACAGACTTTATACAGAACATTGATAAATATGTAATAAAAATATATCTGCATTCATCAAAATTGTGGATCTATTCAATTTCTTTCAATGTTTTGAGGACCCCCATGCAACCTCTCAGGGACCCCTAGGGGTCCCCGGACCCCTGGTTGAGAAACACTGCTCTACACTACCTGATCCAGCAGGGTTTAGTGAGAAAAAGGATTAAGTGGTGCTGATACTCTACACAAGGTGATCCAGTGGGGTTTAGTGACTAGTAGCCAAGTATGAAATGGAGTCTCAACCCAAACTTGTTTTTGGTCAAAACTGTTTTTGGTCAAAATTTCAAAAGCCAAAAGGTTTTGAAATCAACCTTTTGTAGTTTCAATGCAAGATCCTTGTTTCGATAATTGACATTCCACAGTAAAATTCACGTGTTCATAAACCACCTACTGCTAGGGGTTTATATTATTTAATGTATTTAATCTGTGGACCACTAGACCATCTCATGTGACCAATTTTAGAACAGCTCATCTGGAAACTAGAAGTCTGACAAACTGTTTATTGCGTTTTATTACTTACACATGCGCAAGAGCAGGTCCAACTAGCCCCAAGCCCCATGATTGCACATGTGTACGAACCGTAAGATATAGATATATCAATGATTCCTGGTTTTGAACCGAGTCCTGTCTTTGAAAATTAAATGTAGGTTTCAAAAATGTGCGAATCTAGAAATTAAAAAGGCGGAACATTGCAGAAATTCGCCAAATTCTATGAAGAAAAGTCAAATATTCTGTGTTGAAAAGTCCACGATCGGTAACGAACTTTTAAATTCAATGTCTAATAATCCAAAATTCCACTCCCTTTGACTTCTATTGGGTTGAGTTTGAATATTCATTTTCTCATCGTTTCTACACTTTCCATGGAACTGCATGGTGGAACTGCATGGTGGATTGAAACTCACTGGTTGCATTCATCTCTATTTTCTCTTGAATATCCTGAATACGATATTGTAAGGATAATTTGTACATTAAATTCATTAGAATTGTTGGATTTACAGCTTTGCTGTTTCTTGACCGAGACAAAATTTATATATCGGTTTTCCTATAACCCTATAAGCATTGTACCACAACTGAACACAATAGGTCTGTCTGGGACTACGGAATCAGTCACCCAGTTTAATTTAAAGATGCATCATCCTCCTCCAGACTGAATTATGTATAGAAGATTTCCCGGCTGTGAGCCTTGTGCTGGAATACATCCAGGACTTCATTAAAGTAGTTGTGGTTACTAAAAACAAAACTATTTACCATTGTGCAAAATAGCTTGAAGATCTGGGCAAAAAAATAATAATATAGCTAATATATTTATCTAGGTGGAGCAGTTATGTCTAGTGGAAGGAGAAAATTCAAGACAGAGGAATCACAATTAACTTTAATCCATACAGTAAGCACAATATGTCCATCTAAATTCTACAATGTATTTATTTATACTGTACGACTATTTCTTCTTTTTACCAAATTTAGCATTCATTTTGCTCAGAAATTCATTCCTGACAGGTATTTTAAAATACCAAAAAATGTAAATAAAAAACGCCATCCTGGCTCCTAAACATTATAATACATTTGAGGCCCCATTCAAAAGCTCTGCCAATGCTATGCCCCCAAGGCCGGTATTTTGAACCTTATTTAGAATAACTGATTTTACAAGCTTGTTGTAGTAAAATACTAGGAAGATTGGGATATTGGGTTATATAACATAATATTCTTGCCTTATAGAAAAATAAGTTAGAAACTCCACAAATGTCATGAAGGTTCTCATTCATCCAGGTCATGGTATATCTGTAATATTCATTCATCCATTCTGGTATATCTGTAATATTCATTCATCCAGGTCATGGTAATCTGTAATATTCATTCATCCAGGTCATGGTAATCTGTAATATTCATTCATCCAGGTCATGGTATATCTGTATATTCATCTCCAGGTCATGGTTATCTGTAATATTCATTCATCCAGGTCATGGTATATCGTAAATTCATTCATCCAGTCAGGTATATCTGTATATTCATTCATCCGGTCATGGTACATCTGTAATTTCATTCATCCAGGTCATGGTATATCTGTAATATCATTCACCAGGTCATGGTATATCTGTTAATATTCATTCATCCAAGTCATGTATATCTGTAATAGTCATTCATCCAGTCACGGTATATCTGTAATAGTCATTCATCCAGGTCATGGTATATCTGTAATAGTCATTCATCCAGGTCACGGTATATCTTAATAGTCATTCATCCAGATCATGGTATATCTGTAATAGTCATTCATCCAGGCATGGTATATCTGTAATGTCATTCATCCAGGTCCAGTATCTGTAATATTCATTCACCAGATCATGGTAATCTGTAATATTCATCCATCCAGGTCAGGTATATCTGAATATTCATTCATCAGGTTATGGTATATCTGTAATATTCATTCATCCAGGTCATGGTAATCTGTATATTCATTCATCCAGGTCATGGTATATCTGTAAATTCATTCATCCAGGCTGGTATATCTGTAATATTCATTCATCCTCAGGTCACAGTATATCTGTAATATTCATTCATCCAGGTCATGGTATATCTGTAATATTCATTCATCCTCATGTATATCTGTAATATCATCATCCAGGTCATGGTATATCTGTAATATTCATTCATCCAGGTCATGGTATATCTGTAATATTCATTCATCCAGGTCATGGTGTATCTGTAATAGTCATTCATCCAGGTCATGGTATATCTGTAATATTCATTCATCCAGGTCACGGTATATCTGTAATATTCATCCATCCAGGTCATGGTATATCTGTAATATTCATTCATCCAGGTCATGGTGTATCTGTAATAGTCATTCATCCAGGTCATGGTATATCTGTAATATTCATTCATCCAGGTCACAGTATAATCTGTGGGATTCAGTTGGATCAACTGGACTTGAAGTTTAGTTCTTAAAGACGTTTCACTAGTCATCCGACTGGATCTCTAAATGTCACTTTCTGAATTGAGACATCCAGTCGGATGACTAGCAAAACATCCATAGGAACTAAACTTCAAGCCAAGTTGATTTAACTGAATCCCACAGACATTTGCTGTGTTAATACACAAGTTTAAGACCAGTGCTAGTTTTGGCCATTTTGGGTCCCTAAGCAGGTTTGCTTTGGTGCTCCCTTCCCAACTCAAACTTCCCTCCAACCACCTTTTGCAAAGTGTTTGCGTTAATAAGAAAACGGAAAGCAATTGACAGATATATCGATAGCCGCACATTTAGAGAGTCTATAACATCGCCAGCGCCATTACACATCGTTGAACCCGTAGTCTGTCTGATTTGAATAAAAATTGCTTCAATTCTACCGACTGTGTGGCCCATTTGGAAATGAAGCAGGCATTCTTCTACAGTAGACAGGAATTAATATCTCCTCTCTGTTTGTAATAAATAACTGTACTTGCCTATTAGTCAGGGTGAATCACCCAGCTGGAGGCCATCGTCCATGTGAAATAAAAGTTTCTTTTTATAGATCAAAGTGGGCAGCTGATTAGTGAGTTTTATTATCATTGAGTTTGCAGTAACAAATTCCAAATAGCAAAACAAAAGTGACTCACGGATTGGAATGAATAGCAGAAAGCAATTATTCTAATAAAGGTGTGTTCATTGGATTGATGGAAAAGATTTCCCAAGAGCCTGAGGTTGGGTACACACGCAGGTTTTTTTCGTCAAACCGACGATATTTTCGTATGTCGGGCCGAAAAAAAACGCTGGCAACTGTGTCTGGCGCCCGTTTACCCAGATTGGGGCAAAAAGGCGATGTGACTGTGTGTACCCAAGAATGCAATAATATATCAGCTCTGACCTGAGGAAGAGGGTTGATCCCTCGAAAGCTTGTCTACTAAAATAAACTGTTAGTCCATTAAAAGTATCACAGTACTCTACTTTTTACATAATATATCGGAGCATGTTTACCTGTTTAGTTCCTGATGGGGAAAATATTTTATAGAAGTTTATGTGTTTACGTGTTCTACAGAGTATAAAGCTAGAAAGTAATGTTGGGAGAGACATCTGTTACCACTCTTAAGCTAGGCAAATGTGGATAGATTTCTACACCAAAGAGAGACCTGTATGTGTACTGTGAGCGGTCCATGGGGAGTAGCTTCACCCTGCCCATAACACGCCCCCGCCATGCTCCTTACCACGCCCACCTGTGGGTCCGTGACACCTGCTGCTATGGCGTCTGTAGACTGCCTGTCAATATCGGATGATCTCATCACATTATACAGAGCAGATTTCAGATTGCAGTTCAATTTGTTCATCAGATTGACTTTCAGATGTACTTTGATCAGCTGCACCATTCCGAAAATATTGGCTAATTGCACAGAAGGGCCAATAAAGAGAAACGATAGGAATAGACACAAAAAAACCCAAAACAGCAGTTTATGGCATTTTTAAATTTCTATTGAATGTATTTATCTTCTTGCTCAGTTGTGTACCATTGCCACACATGTTTTATTGTGGTAGATATTCCATTAACAAACAGTCATTTATATAGTGACTTACAATATTAACAATATCAACCCTGTATTTCAAATCAATTTGATGTTATAAGAATGAATAAAATCTCCTTCAAAAACAAGGACATTTCTAAGAGGCCCCAAAGTTTACAGTAGTGGAAAGATGGATGGATGGGAAGATGGAAGGATCCATTAGATACAGCAGACCCTAATCCTAATTAAAAGACCAAATTTACAATGGGCATCTAGATAACACTAAATGTTAGACAGGCATATGGTGGACACGGAATGACCCAAATGTGACGATCCAATCAAAATCATTCGTTAGGAAATATGGGTAATAGTAAAACTATTAGTAAAAGAAAACACGATGAGTTTATTTTTATTAGTCAATGAAGACCACGGGACCATTGCTTCACATTGGTATTTTCCTATAAATGTATAAATAACATCTGGATATATCAGGAGAGTTACAGGTTAGAAATGGGAACTGTTTAATCATGGGACTTTCTGGACATGATTCGTGTTTGTTTCCATGCATGCGTATAGGAAAAAGAAAACAATAACATTAATATGGTGCTTTGGTAAAACAGGAATAAAAATGTGGACATGCAAATTATTAAAGGAGAACTTAAAAATATTCACATTGAGATCTCAAGATCAGGTGGATCAAACCAAAACACAACTTTATATCCACATTTAAATGTCTTTTTACATTGGTAAATTTGCTTGTTCGCTGTGAATACCTCTAGAGGTTTCCAGATGCCAGTATCCCTTTAACATACCCCTATATGGCATTTTATCTTCCACCTCCTGTACATTGCATCACTGTACTAACATTGTATTCACTTTTTTAGGACTTTTTTAAGTCCTCCATGTCACTTCATTGTGTCTCCTTGTCATTGTGATCTCATGTGTTTCTGTCTTTCACATTAGGTATTTGTGTTGTACTTTATTAATATACAATGTATATGTTTATTGACTATTGTCCATTGTCCAGCCTTAAATTTCCCCGTTTTCATTTAGTACAGGCCATAGATTTGCCAACTTACCTGCTGCTATCCTGATAAACTGTAATGGAAATTGCAGATGAATGGTCCAGGCCAGGCAATGTTGATCATTTCGACAATCAAACGTCAAATCAATGTAATATCAGACTGGTGTATAGTAATCAGAATTGATATTTACAAATTAATGTGTTACAGTAGATGATATTTACTTTATTTTCCTTTCTGGATGATGTTCTGGCCTTTAAAAACATTTATTTTGGATATCTTCTATTCCCCTCCTATCAATTACTATTCCCAACATCCATAGCAGCAGATTCAGCTGTTTGCCGGAGGATAAAATTCCCCTTTCCAACAGAATAAGGAGCTATTTTAGGAGTGAGGCTACACTTTTGAAGTGGTTTTGCATTCATGTTTCCTCTACCAAACCACATATTGCTAACATCTGCTACATTGGACAAGCAACTTCTATTTGGACACTTCTCATTCGTCCTTTACTGTGGCAATAAGAACTGTTTTTATTTTTGTTTTGTTTTTTGCCACTACACTTATGGAATTCTGTTGTTTTTTAATTATAATATTGGTCTATTTTAATAAATATTTCAGATGTTTTAAGTTCTGAATTCAAGTTCATTGAATCATAAGACAGAGGGCCTTGACATAAAAGCAGTAATCTGTATCTTAGCTCTCATTTTGATGTGGGTAATGGGAAATGTACCTTACTGTTTGTGATTTGCTTCCCAGCATTCCAGTATCACAGAGTTTGGTCACTGACTATTATGTTCTTCACTCATGACCAGTACTAATCTTCTGCAGAAATTTGTAATAGCAGGTCACGCCCACTAGTAGTCTTTAGCCAATCCTGTTATAGACCAGTACAGGAAAAGAAGCATGTGACCGAGGTGTGGCCAGACAGTGCACTACTGGAATGGTATTTTAGAGCTAATTGTGGTTCTTTCGTGAATGTAAAAATTGGATTTCTCCCTTTAAGGGATCTTGGTTTATGGACATCCAATTTTGGTTCATGGTTTGCTAGAATCTCTATAATTAAAATGATAATATTATCAAAATGATTGTGTGTATTAAGAACACTAACAATTACTGCCCCAAACCAGTTCTTCATGGAGATTCACAAAAAAACATATCGAGATTAATTTGGAATAATACAAAAAAAAAATTGCATTCAATAAAATGATAATTTAACATATGGGATTACATAATAAAAACCTAAGTATGGATAAAATCATTATACAAATATATTGACATTACAAGTTACTGAAATTATGGTCTAACCAAAGTCTGTTGAATAAATTCTGACAAAGGAAACCTAATACAACTATGATTTCATGAAACACGCACAATCAAAACAAGATTCCTACAAATATCTTTAAATAAGAATCTTTTTACAAAAAAGATAACATTTCATAACTAAATAACTAAATAACCACCCCAATAATAATTTTTAACATGGCAAATAGAACTAAATACAGTAAAAAGAACTAAATACAGTATTACTGTAGAAACAGATAAATGGTAAAAAGCTTGTGAAATAACTTTCAAACTATCAAAGGGTACCTCCCACTGGGAAGTACATGGGAAGTATTAGACAGAATGTTTATTACCCCAAAATTATTAGCTATGTGGAACCACGATGAATCTTCATTATGTGGAGAAATTGTAACTCAATGGCAAACTTTAGACAAGGCAAAGAAGTAGCGCACACCAGTCTTTCAGTGAACAAACAGATAGTGTTTATTCAATACATATGTGTAACGTTACGGTGTCACATGATACCTTCATCAGACTTCATATACTGTACGGTGGTGCAGGAGGCTCATCTCTACTACTACAATGGCAAACTTAGGACACATTTTGTGGTCATGTATTAAAGTTAGAAAATGATGGAATAGAGTAAAATATTTTATATACACTATAACGAAAGGAATAATTGTATTGACCCCACAGTTAGTGTTATTAAATATATTTACATATATATTACATCTATAATAATTACATGCCAGAACAATTGTGTTTCATATACTTTCATACTTCAGATACAACTGGCTAAATCATGAAAAAACCCCAAGATACCGACAACAATGAAATTAAGAAATTATTAAATCAAATTATGCATTAGGAAAAAATGTTCTATATAGCATTAAATACATTTCCAAACTTCTACAGACAACGGGAGTGGTGGTTTATGGAAATTAACTCAATGTAACTCAATGGATGAATAGAATTGACTGTCTTGGTTAATAAGATTATTATTGTTGATTATGTTAAAAATTATTATTTAAGTAAAATGTAACAACATGATGATGTTTATTATAATTGTAAGCCAAATAACTTAAATAGAATAAAAAATAGTGATTATAAAAAAATAAAGAAACCTGGATCACTGGGTTTTTCACTGTGAGAACGGTAAAGCTATGGAACTGTCTTCCAGTGGACGTTGTAATGGCAGGTTCATTGGTCAGTTTCAAAAAAAAGCTGGATGAGTTTCTGCAAACAAGGAATGTTGCAAGTTACTGGTATTGATACATAAAGTAGAGTTGATCCAGGGAAATTTCCGATTGCTACTTGGAGTCAGGAAGGAATTTTTTTCCCCTTCATAAATTTGGTGGGGGTTTTTTGCCTTCCTCTGGATCAACAGTTAGGCAGGAAATGAAGATATTGCTAGATGGGTTGGACTGGATGGACATATGTCTTTATTCAACCTCAAATACTATACTATACTATACTATACTATACTATACTATACTATACTATACTATACTATACTATACTATACTATACTATACTATACTATATTGTAAGATCAACTCCAACTTGTATGAACACCACTAACATGCACATGGCTGTGTGAATGTAATTTGTCCTCCTAAAGATCTCATTCTGAGTTTTTTGTGGTGTCCGACCTAAGATGTAAAAGTTCCTACTGGCGAATAAAAATTGTATAATTTTGTACCTCAAGTTTGGATTTTACCAGCCCGATCAAGAAACTCACTTAGCTGGATATCTAGGAATACCCTCTGCGAGGCACTGTTCTATGGGAATACATATTACATCCGTACAGCCATTTATATAATTATACTGATACTGGGCCATAGTTCCTGTTAATTAGGCCATTTTTATAGTGTCTTGCCTATGATTAAAGCTGGCTACACACAGAAAAGATTTTTTTAAAAATGACAGACAGGATCTGCAAGATATAACGGTATCAGGGTTTATCGGTACTGTGTGTACTTAGCTTCAGAGGGGTGTACATGCAGTATATCTGTATATTTTTAACCATTAGCATTTTAAATAATTATCACATGATTCTCATTCTATTTGAATAAAATTATTGATAGTAACCTAACATTTTTTCTAATGTCATATAAACCCATCTAAAGCCCATACACAGTATCGATATTTTGAACGATTCTGTAATTACGACTAAATTACTTAAAATATCAATATCGGTTTTCCTTTTTTCTGATTGAACCCCATCTTCAAGTCCTGCAGATTTTAAGGTAAAATCTGCAAAATATTGGAGGCGTGAGGTGGGAAACTTCGATCGGTTCTTTTCATCTGATTTTCGATTGTTGTTTGTCTCTGAGGAAGCGGCCTAGTGCTGTGAAATGTGTCAGACTCCCATGATCCTCTGTGTGCCTTGACGCATATATATATGTTGTCTGATAAATCCATTGAATAAAGTGTATGTTACAAGTTATCCTGGTCCTTGCTGATCAGAGTGCTCTCTTCATTGTATTTTTTGCTGATTTTGGATTGTGTTGGACGATTGGAAAAACATCTGCCAGTGTATGTTTCCTTGATTCTCCTAAACAAAATCCATGATTTCTTATGGAGCCTCCAGTGCAAATGCCACTCTGGATCTGCACTTAGCTTCTGCAATGCTGTTCAAGAGCCTCCTAGAAGGTAAAGCATTTGCTCAAGGACTATCACGGAAATATGGGAATTACCCAGAAGTCTCTCCTTTTATTTACAGTAAAGGTTCGTAAACACGTGTGATTGCGGGTCCCGGGACGCACGATGCATACGAACGTTTGTTTCGGCTGATAATCGGCTCATGTATGGGCCCTTTATTGGCCAAAATGGCCGTTTGGTAGGGGATCGTCATTTTGGCCAATAAAGGGCCCATACACGGGTCAATTATCCGCCCGAAACGAACATTCGTACACACCGTGCATCGCGGGACCTACAATCGCACGTGTGTACGAACCTTAAGACTGACAGATTTGGTTAAATAAATTACCCAATTAAAGAAATACTAATTTGTTCCCATCAGTCCCCATCAGACTAGCAGGGAGCATTATTAACACATTTTCCAATATACATTACACAGTATATGTAATATGAGGGGAAAAATGTTGTGCCCTTTATTAAATAATATTTACTGTACACAGAGAGTACAGAGTGTTATATTGAGTAGAATCAACTTGCTGATTGATTCAATAATTATCCTTGCAGGCAGACAACCAGTAAGTCAACACTTTTTTATTTTAATGGTTTAAAGCCCTTTAAAGGGCATCTATAAAACAGGTTATTTTAAATTGACCATAATTGGAAACTATAATTCTTCCCAACCACCAATGTATCATTTTTTTGTTGATCTGCCCCCTATTTCTTTATATATCCAATCTAAAACTTCTTATATTTCAGCTGTCAATCAAGTTCCTTGCTCTCAAAAACTATTCTTCTGTGAGTAGTTTTACTGTAGCTGGAATGGTGACAGAGTTTTGACAGTTGGAATGCTGTATGCTGTGTGCAGGCTTGACAGTTCGTTTGTGGGGGGGGGAAAGTCAGGTCAGATGGAAGTGGTTAAAAGAGGGAGGGGGGATACTGCTCCTTAACAAAATGTGTGCTGGATTAAAAGCATGCAGCAACACACGCAAATCAGAGTAAGTGCTACTTACATGTATTCAATTATAGATTAAGATGAGGCAAAGTCATTTTTTCAGTATAGTGTCCCTTTAAGATCTGAGGATGTATTTAATGGGGTCGAGGGGTGAGGAGTGTAAACTTTGGATATCATGTTTAATTCACAGTGACTGGCTGAATTGCATAACCAATAGCTATATGTAATATGTTTAAAATATAGAAGGCATAGCAATCAGTGTACTGGGGTAATCAGTCTGTACTGGGGTAATATCTGTTGACAATAGCACTGTAATAAGAGGACTAGACTTTGGTAACATGTTCAAGAGCTAGAATACTGTCCAATACTGGGCAATATCTGCATGAGTTGTAAGTGCCACTGAAAATGTTGGTACTATATAAATCTACAATAATAATAATAATAACCTAGATCTTGGGGGGTCAGTAAATGTGATTTATTCGGATTTTGTAAAAGCCTTTGATACGGTACCTTATAGAAGGTTATTATATAAGATAAGATACAGTAGTCTCCATTTTTATATTTGTATTGGGCTCAGAACTGGCTAAAGGATATATTACAAAGGGTGATTATTGATGGAACCTTTTCTAGTAGGACCAGTGTTGTGAGTGGCGTTCCTCAGGGGTGTGTACTAGGTCTGGTGCTCCTTAACTTATTTATAAGTGACCTAGCGTTGGGCATTAAGAGTATGAGCTCTGTGTTTGGTGATCACACTAAATTGTGCAGGATTATAGGCTCAGTGCCGGATGTTTCCATAATACAAACTGATTTCAACTTGGTGATTGGCTACAAAGTGGTAAATGAAGTTTAATTTTGGGGAAGTCAACGTTACGCATTTGGGCAAAAATAATATAAATACTTGTTATGTCCTTAATTACAGGAGTTAGGACTTGTCTATAGAGAAAGACGAGTTATTGTGGATAATAGACTTAGTAGCTCTAACCAGTGTCAGGCAGTATCTGTTAAAGAAACTGCTTTCCTGTATAAGAAGGAGCATAGCATTAAAGGAGCAGGGAATATTTCTGCCTCTGTTTAGATCCCTTGTAAGGCCTCATTCTGAATATGCAGTGCAGTTTTGGACACCAGTCCACTGAAAGGACATACCGGTAAATGAATTAGAAAGAGAACAGAGACATCTTAGCCATTCACAGAAGCAGATGCCAGTCGAGCCCCTCCTGCTTGATTCCGTGCATGGTAAAGGCACGGGAGTTAAGTAGAAGGCGTTGGGGGAACGAAGGCTGGTAAGTACATTTGGGGACATCTTTGGCAGCTTTAAAGTTCATAAGGTCGAGTTTTACAGCCTTTTCCTGCCTGTGCCACATTCTAAAATTTCATTTGGGGGGTGGTCATAACCTTTAACACTGCACTTACTCATTTAAGTATGGGACCCAGCAATGTGTGGCCCTGTTCCTATCAATGGCATGTAGATGGGTAATTTTGAAAACCAATTAAAATGTGCTATACTAAGTTAGACAGATTGCAGTATGAGGTTTATACCTCCTCTGTAAATTCTTTATTTCCTGACACTAAAATGTTTCACTAAAATGTTTCTCTACACTGATGCCTTTAACTGACGTGTGATATAGCCCCCTGATACCACAAGGGGGCGACGAGTGCAAAGGCTTATCACCAACGACATGACATCTGGCCTACACACGTGATTATCGCCCAAAATGCCTGTTCGTTTTACGCACACCACCTGTTCGGGCATCAAGGGGCTATATCTGTACCCTCCTTAAGTCTACAGCTACTTTCTAACACCATTCCCTTTCCATAGCATGTTCCAGACATGCTCAAGTAGTAAAATTAAGCGTTCGGGATTGGTTGGGATTGATAGTGCAAAGCTTGGTATAGTGAAACATTTTACTAACATCACAGAGGTGTAAATTTGTGTAGAAATTGACTAGAAAAGCAGGTCAGCCATTGTATTAATCAGGGGTTTCTATTAATGTTATTATGATAAGTTAATATAGAATGAAAAGTCATGCAAGCTGCCGCTACAACAGGCTAAATATGTAGTTTTTGCCTGACTTAGTTAATGCAGTCTATAGTATAGTATAGTAGTATTTGAGGTTGAATAAAGACATACGTCCATCCAGTCCAACCCATCTAGCAATATCCTCATTTCATGACAAATTCAAACACAAGGCTCAAACCGATAGCGCCCCGTTCGATGCCTCTACTAGGGGTCTGTAATATGTATTGGGGGTGAGTTTGCCATGCAAAAAGGGTGAACAGAGTTGTCCAGACAACAGAGTAGACCACTGAACTATTGGTTCGAAGGAAGACTTTGAATAACCCCATTACCAATAAAGATCCCATTGCTGGAACCGGTGCTTGTCGATGCGGAGAAGGTTCCGCAACACCTATGCATGAAAGTCCGGATGTCCCTACGTTTGGCCAGCCTACGAATGGAAAAACCTTAAGAGCTGCCGAGTCTGAACTTTAGAGCCTAGGGGCAACCCCTAGACAGCCCCCAACTGAAGAAACCGTAACAAAAACGAGATCAAAACCAAGTGAACGGAAGTAAAACCCTGAGAATTCGCCCAGCTGCCAACGTAACGTTGCCCAAAGTCCGATGGATACAATCACATCCTCGCCGACGAAGGTCTTTCTTGCCGCCAACAAGAACATGGTATATAAACCCCGCGAATGGGAACACTACCCCATTTTTCTCAGGAGGGAATGATTCAACGGCCACCATCTGTCAAAAAATTGAAACCACGTTGAGGTCCGGTGAAATGAGCCGGCCCTTGAGATATGATAGATTCCGGAGACGAGAGGAAGAGACCATGGTTCTCGGTCCCCCTGTCAGTTCGAGCAGTGTCTGTGAACCAAGATCTCCTTGGCCACCTTGGAGCGATGAGTATTGTCCGGCGTGTTTTCTGTTTGATCTTCTATCTGAGGACCCACAGTATTCATGGTGTCGAGGAAGGATGTACACCAACTGAAGTCCATGGAACTACTAGCGTCATCCACCAGATATGCCAGGGGATCCTGCGTTTCCGAGCGCAAAAACTGGAACTTTCCGATGACGAGCGGACGGTTCCTCATATCTATTTCCGGCAGGTCCCCCACCGGGCTCGGACAGAAGCCCACAAAGATCTCCTTGTGAAGGTACCATTCCCCCGTGATCTAGAGCGTGACTGCTGAGAAAATCGGCTTCTACATTTAACGACGGCCTGGAATGAAAATCGCCGATTATGCTAGTAACGTTTTGTTCTGCCATGATAAATCCTGTGGGCTTCCTCCTGGCCATATATCCTGTACCCCAGCACCCCTTGGATGGTTGACATACGCCACCGCCGGGGTCGCGTTGGTCCCGATTGAACCCTGACAGACTTGGTTCGCCACAGTCTGCCGTCCAATGAGAGATGCCAGAAATATGTGCTCGTAGCTCCAGTGACATTTATTTGTAACCTGGATTCCTGAGGATCCCAGGTTCCCTGTATCTTTAGAGCGGCCGAATAGTGCTCCCCAGCCTATCAGCTCGCGTCTGTGGATATCACCGTCCATTGAGGGATACCATAGAGTTTCCCTTCGGGAGTTGGCATTCACCGTTCCACCCCCCCAGAGAGCGTTTGATCTCGGAGGCAGCCGGATCTTGTGATCCAAGATTCTAAGGGACCTGTCCCAGTGAATGTTATGATGATGCTGTGACGGTGCGCCAAGTGCAAAGATCGCGTATGGTAATCGCTTCCAATGGCTGTACATCTTCCCGCCAGTCTCATCACTTTTTTGTGCGAAGTGAATGAGAGTTATCAACGTTATAAGCCTGACTCGCTCGATCGCTTTCAGATCTTGTCCTCTTTCCGGAGGAAGAAATACTTTCTGAAGAGAAGTCATTCGAACAGCATGCCCAAAAATGCATGCGAGACTGGGGCCTGAGGGACAGGACTTCGTCTGTTTACTAACCCAACCCAAGGAGGATATGATCCTCATGGCCGGACTGAGACGTGTAGCATGAGGTACGGGTAGAGAAGGACCTTGATGGATATCGTCCAGGTATGGACGGAAAGATGCCCTTAAGACAATGAAAAGCGTGTTGACAGGCCATGACTTTTTGGTAACGCGATGAGCGTTACAGAGAGCCGAACGAGGGCGGTAACACTGATAGTGGCATGTGCCCGATTGCAAACTGAGAATCGTTGATGGCCTTGCCTATATGGAATGTGCAGGGTAAAGCCGTCCTGACATGTCTATGGATGCTAGAAAGTCCCCTGGCTTATGAAGAATCGCCGACGTAAAGATTGCCCATTTTTGGAACTTGACGTGGATGATAACACGTTTTAGTTTCCTTCAGTTCCAGACCGGGCAAACGATCATCCTTTTGGGACGATGGACAGATTGGGAATAAAAAACCCCCTGAAACCCTGAGGGGGACGGACGGTACTTTGACACTTTTGTCACTAACAATGAGTTTATTGCTTTTGAAGGGCCCTGGCGCTCTGATCGGCCACTTGAGGCAAGTTGGATGGGGAATAAACGATTGAGAAGGTGAAGAGAGATTCTATTTGTGATCCCTGGAGATGAACTTTGTTGGTCCAGGTGTCTGTGGACCAAATTCCAAGTTGCATGAAAAAACTGCAGCCGCCCTCCCACCCATGTGAGGGATAGCATTTTGATTTTGGTGTTAGGGTCCTAGATCAAAAGATCACACGTCTGGGGGGCCAGCGGTGGGCGCGAGAGGAAGAGCCTCTCCTGGGAGATGGAACCTGAAAGGATTTGTCCAGGGGAAGACCTAGTTGAGGCCCAAGGCGAAAAGAAGGATACCTGTGGCGCGGAAGGGATTTCCTACGGGCCTATTCTGAGGGAGGAAAGACTCTTTCCCCCAGTTGCCTGAGAGATAATTTTTTCCAACTCAAGGGCCAACAATTGTTTCCCCGAAAACGGAAGGCTAGTCAGTGCTTTTTTGGAAGCGTGGTCAGCCGACCAGGCTTTCATTCACCAGTCACATAATACTCTCCCGAGTGCTACTGCGACGCAGGGGCCCTCGCTATAAGCCTGCTTTGAGTCTAATGCCGCATCTTCCAATGTCGATCTGCGGCAATCGGACAGTCCTAGGATCACTCTATGAGGTGAGCTTAGTCGGATCTGGTGGCGACCCGGCTGCCTGGTTCAGTCTCGCGAGCGTGGCCAGCCCAGACTCTCAGGCCTTGCACCTAAGCAAACGGAGAGGTCCATGCTGCAGCCGCGGACAGGTAGCTGGCTCTAACGCCGCACATATGTTCCTCAACGCACATAGGCCTTAAAAGTGGCTGCCTCCTCAACAGCGGAATGTGTGGGCCCTGGATAAGCGAGCTACTGGAGGATCCACTATGGGAGGAGAGGACCATCTATCTATGTCGGATTTGGGAAGGGAACATAGCATTGAAATGGCGGGACAACTGCGAGCGGACGTTCGGGAGCCGACCATTCGTGCAGGACCTTTTGTCCAGTTGCTCATATGATGGAAATGGGCTGAGGATATTTTTTGGCCCTGGAGAAAAGGGATCTTGATGGGTCCCTCCTGAGATTCAGAACCTGAATGTTAAGGGCACCTAAGTCGGACACCTTATAAGTGAATCCATCGCGTCAGTCGTAAAAGTTGTCTGCGGCTCTTGTTCAGGGCGTCATACTCCAGCTCACCCTTCCTCAGGGGTGTGTGTCGTCCTCGTCCTGGGTTGAGTCCTCAACCATAAGAGAGGTAGGGTCCTGAGGTCTAGGCGGTCCTGCACACCCTGTCCGTGGCTACCACTGTTCCGGAGCGTAGTACCTGCGAAATAGAGCTAGACAAGCAGACACAGAAGAAAGCAAGTGATTTTGCCCACGCTGGTTCGTTCTCCTTGGAGATTGAGGGGGCAGCGTCTTGAGCGGACCCCGTGCTGTAGATCTCAGAGACCAGTGATTTCTCGAATTGACCTTGCCCCAAGGGGCGCTGGTCGGCACACTGGGGACAGGGGGTGCCTCATGTGTAGCACTGCACGCGGCACATCTAGGCCCGAGTGGCCAAGGGCAACTTGGACTGGCACACTGCACATACATATGATGTAGTGACAGTAGATCTGTTCCCCTTTGGCGGAGCGGGAGCGCACCTTTTTTCGGCCATTGGAAACAGTTCCAGTTGACTAACAACATAATAGGTTTTTTTTTTGTTTTTTTTTTAATTAGCCTAGCGCCCTAAACTAGTAAAAAATACAGAGCAAGGGAAGGAGAGCGGCAGGTAATTCAGTGGAGGGGAGAGAGAACCTGAGCCCTGAGAGCTGAAGCGCAGCAACCGACTTAGAAGAGCTGAGTAGCGGCCGGAGAACCGGAAGTCCCGCCCCCGAGATACGCGCGCGCCGAGCTATAGTTCCGCCGCCGATAGGAGAACTCCCGCCCGCTTGAAATGGCCCGGGTTCCTTCCAATAGCTGTCCAGCCGGTCCTGTCCGAAAAAATCCCCAAGTCTGAGCAAAGAGGGGAGTAGGAGGTACCTGAATTCCTGTGTATGGGTTGTCACAGTACACAGCCCAGAGCTGCCTGTCCCCTTCAAGAAGAGATTCAACTCACTCGGTACCTTGAACAGCGAGGAGTGGGTGAACACCCCATGCTGCTGTAATCTGTGTTGGGGAAGAGCTGGAAAGAAACGGATCCAGCTGTTCCCATATGCTGTTCCCTATATCGTTGCTGAATGTGTAGTGGTCCAACTCCTGAGCGGACACTTGAAAACTGGGGCAGGCTCATGTGCACAGCCATATAAGGCAGGGGGAGAGCAGCACCTGAGCCTGTGAAAATTTTTAACTCTCAGTTCCGCTCCTAGAGGTGAAGCCTTAACCCCTTCAGTGCCTGGGTCCCCCTTGCTGATGGGAAATACCGACTTCCTGTCTGCAGGACCCCTAATAGAGACCGCTATGGTCTTGTCCTTGACCAGCGCCTCAGTTTGCTCAGTAGAGATCTGAGCATGTTTGACCCATCCAACACCATCAGTAGAATTACTGTTAGGAACATTCCATGGTAGTGTGTCATTCGTGGAAGAGGAGCTGTTAAACCCTGAAATGTCAGCTGTTTAATTTCACACCAGGGAATATCAAGGGGTATAAATGTAACTGTTTTTTTTTCAAAATGGAAGGAAATATTTGAATAACTAGGTATACTAATATAAAACTAAGAATTTTATAAATATGATGTTTCACTGAACTTTCCCTTTAAGGGAATTTGTTTTAAATTCCCGAATTTGTTCAAGCTTACCCTTATCATTTGCACAATCAATAGATCAGAAAACATGCTACATAGAGAGGCACAGGGGAGTGAAGTTGAGAACATTGGCACTCCTGATGTCCTAGAACTATAACTCACTCCCAATGATTGCGCAGGCTGGAGGATTCCCCAGACCTCTGAATCTGCATACTTGTTGCGGCTGCAGCTATAAGGGTCAGTGTTGGATCGATTTCAAGGGCTTTCATATGAAAGTGTAGGCTAATCCAATCTCGTTGAAGTAAAATAAAATGTTTTTTAACTCACATTCTCCATCTTCATCATAATTGCAAGATCTGCATGCACAGTCCCTGCTGTATTCTAAGACATTGTACCACTGGTCTTTTGTTCATAACTCTGTACTTTGATTGCTAGGGAAGAAAGACAGCTGAATATAATAAATCTTTGTTTTTTTTTTCTTCTTAGAATGTTCAAAAATCATATTCATGTAAATAAGGATGGTGCAAATAATCAAAATAATATAAATGATCGGTCCAGGGTGCAACCGAACTACACATCTCCTTGCAATCGTTAATCTTGACCTCTTATCAGCTGTAAATCATGTGATTGTCAAATTTTTTCCCCTGCTCTGACAGCTTATTGGGTCCCTTTTTTTTCCTTATGTTTCGTCAGACATCTCTTCTAGTCCATTCTGTGTGTACGTGGGTTATGCCAATAACATCTAGCTAAAGCTGCTTGGTAAGGAACTTATCAATTGTTTTGAAAATGAAATAAGCAATGTACATGTGGCCTAGTGAGAAAGGAAAATTCCCATTGTAGTGTTTGGATGTATACCAGAGGGGACTGTCCTTGTGATTTTACCTACACAGGGAGCAGGTAACCACTAGGAAATCACTTGGACCTCTTATCTTTTAGGGAGACAGACATCCCATGCATAGACCTATTAAGCACAAGTGATGCCATGTATCTGCCTGGTACTTCACTTGACTGACACTAGTAGTATCGTTAGAAACACCAGTGTATATATATGTACAGTTTGAGACAATTGAGTATATTTCATTCTTCGTACGGTATAAATTTATACACATTGACTATCTTAACTAAATAACCACATATCTCAACCTATTGGCATTCCCCCCCCTTTAGCCAAGTACAATCTTCAAATTGTCTTAGGATATTTATTTCTGAAAGTCTGCTAAATTCTCAGTTGGGTCCCAGTCCAGGGAGCTTTCCTAATGCTCCAGTAACTGTAGGTTTAGTCCTGTTCACATTAACGAGTACCAGACACCAAACAGCAAATCAAAGATCTACAGCTCTGTGTTATTCTAATGTGAGGATCACAGACCATTGTATTCCTAGTTTTTGAAAACCTGTAGTTAAACCTTAGTATTATGGATACACACACACTTTAGACATAATCCAATGTTGACGATGTTAACATTAGGACATTTATCAGGTTATCTAACCTGAATATTGGCACCAATACTGTAATTAAGCGTGCCCTGGGAAAGGAAATGTGTCTCTGTGCCAGGCCTCTAAAGAACAGACCACTGCTTTGGATTCTTTCGGTCTTCAATTTCCTTTAATTAGGAGATCACAGGAAACATGCAGGTGAAGAAAGAAATTCCTTTAATTTTTCATTACCTTTATTGTTCGGTAAATGGCGCCCTTACATCCAAATACTGATAGAACACTGGAATAGTGGCCACTTCTTCCTAATAAGGAGAGCTAACATTGTGTTTTGCAGTTCGATATCCAGACTTCGCTGGTCTTTGTCCTATGACAAAGCAAAAAAGAACAACGGAGTGTTTTTTAAGATTCTGTACATGAGTAACATGCAATAGAAGGGATTTAAGCTCTGAATGTACTGCAGTTTGTTTTGATGCTGTACTCTGAATTGAATAACCTCCTCATCTTATTTTAGTTGTTTCCCTTTACACACAGATGAATCTCATCTTTTCCAAAATTCCTGTTTCACATCAAACCTTTTGCTCTCACCCTTTTCTTTAGAATGGTCCCTAGTAGGTGTCATTATAATCTTCTAGAAAATATCTTATTGCTGCTTCTCTATGAGCATTTGTAAATGGTAGATTGATGATCACTCTAAATGAATTTCTGTGATAGAAAATAGGTCATGTTTTTCACAGGAATTGAAAAGAATGATGAAAATGTTTTTCAATTATAGACAGAAAGAAAACAATCAATATAAACGATACTAAAGGTCTGGAACCTTTATTATTGTATTTATTAAGGGAAGAAAATTCTCACAATGTTACAAATAATGTGTTGGGTAAAAGCTGCCACAACAGACCTTGTTCTCTAGTAGAAAACAGGCCATAATCAGGAAAGACAGGAGCCATGAACTGAATACTTCCAAGTCAATTATATTACACCAGGGGTGCCCACCCTAGGCCACACTAGTGCCCAATGCCAGTGACCGGGAGTAGCCCCGGAACGCCCAGACCCTACCGGTGGGTTTGTGCTCCAGAAAAAAAAGTGCGTGGACCTCTTGCGGCGCCCACAGAACTAGGCCACCACTGCTATACACTTACTGTAGTACAGTGGAAAAACCTTGGGCACATGTGGATTGGCCTCACACCAGTCAGACTGGCCTCTATGGCCCAATCAAAGTCAAGATCTTTTTGGCTGCTCCTCGGCCTCTAAAATTTTGTACAGTGAGATCCATCATGTACTGATTACTATGTTTTTCCATTAGCATTGGCATATTTGCTGTGAAATGGCTACCTCATTTGTTATCCTCCCTGTCTAAAAGTCCTCTGCTGTAGTAGGATTGGCACGTCATACAGATGTTTCTCTGGGTTAATAAGCTTGATTGTGTTCAAGGCTTGCCATCTAATCCACTTGCCTTCTATCTCTATTAACATATCCAAAAAGTAAATACAATATTAACTTACCCTTGCAAAATCAAATGCATATCGGTAAATATCTTAAAAGCCTGTGATATCATTCAGTTGAGCACGTAGGTAATCAAATTTACTCTGCGAACTTCTCTGGTACAGTCACATCTTAAAATATTAGATATTAAAAAAAGACGGAGGTTAGCAAGACATCTACCATGTGTATTTAAGGACGCAGCAAACAAAAAACTTTGCTGAGAAATATAGTAATATAGTAACATATATTGTTGTGATCTTCATCCTTTTTAGATTTAACATATTCTCAACACATAAGCTTTTTAGTTAAGGACAGAAAGGCCTTTCATAGCATTAATAGACCACAAAAACAGAATCCATCTCATGAAATGTGAATCTTATAATGCTTACTTTTTTATTGCGTGGTCCGGGTGTAGAAACCCCAACCCCTGTTCCTCCAGATAGCAAGATAGAACACTTCCAATAGGATTATTCACAATATATATCTTCGGGACTTACCCGTGCTTCTTGGTGACCCAGGTTACAATTGCCCCATGTCCCGTCGCTTAGAACCAAATCCCACGGATACAACAAAGAGAGAAACGGCACTGCATCAACCAGAAAAGAAACAAGAGACTCCCAATACAACATGAATGAATGAAATCCACAGCTTTATTAACAATACGCCTGACGCGTTTCGACCTCCCGGTCCTTATCATAGGCCTATGATTAAGACCGGGAGGTCTGAAATGCGTCAGCGTACATATATACTAAAAAGGCAAGCCCTCACTCACTCACTCACTCATTCACTCACTCATCACTAATTCTCCAACTTCCGTGGAGGCAGGCGGCTTAATTTGGCAGGCTCATTCATTGCACCTTACTTCCAAAAGTTTAGAGAGGTTTCTGTTTCGAAAAAGCAAAGCCCTCCTCACTCACTCTCACTCACTCATCACTCATTCTCCAACTTGCCGTGGAGGCAGACGGCTTTAAATTTGGCAGGCTCATTCATTGCCCTTACTTACAAGTTAACGTTTGTTTCGAAAATTCAAATCCCGCTCACGCACTGCTCACTCATCACTAATTCTCCAACTTGCCGTGGAGGCAGACGGCTTAATTTGGCAGGCTCATTCATGGCACCTTACTTACAAAAGTTAAGTAGGGTTTCATTTCGAAAAGCACAAGCCCTCACTCACTCACTCACTCACTACTAATCTCCAACTGGCCTCACTCATCACTAATTCTCCTCTCCAACTTGCCGTTGAGGCAGACGACTTAAATTTGGCAGGCTCATTCATTGCACCTTACTTACAAAGTTAAGCAGGTTTCGTTTCGAAAAGGCAAAGCCCTCACTCACTACTCACTCACTCACTCACTCCTCACGCACTCACTCATCACTAATCACTCCCAACTTGCGTGGAGGCAGACCTCTTAAATTGGTCAGGCTCATTCATTGCACTTACTACAAAAGTTAAGGCAGGTTTCGTTTCGAAAAGGCAAAGCCCTCACTTACCTCTCACTCACTCACTCACTACATTCTCCAACTTGCCTCCACATCACTCATTCTCCACTTCCGTGAGGCCGACGGCTTAAATTTGTCCAGGCTCATTCATTGCACTGACTTATACAAAGTTAAGCAGGTTTCATTTCGAAAAGGCAAAGCCCTCACTCACCCTCACTCACCTCATCACCAATTCTCCAACTTGCCGTGGAGGCAGACGGCTTAAATTTGCAGGCCTCATTCATTGCACCTTACTTACAAAGTTAAGCAGGTTTGTTTCGAAAGGCAAAGCCCTCACTCACTCCTCATCACTAATTCTCCAACTTCCGTGGAGGCAAACGCTTAAATTTGGCAGCTTCATTCATTGCACTTACTTACAAAAGTTAAGCAGGGTTTCGTTTCGAAAAGGCAAAGCCCTCACTCATTCACTCACACTCACGAACTCATCACTACATTCTCCAACTTGCCGTGGAGGCAGACGGCTTAAATTTGGCAGGCTCATTCATTGCACCTTACTTACAAAGTTAACAGGTTTCTTTTCGAAAAGCCAGAAGAGCCCTCCCAACTCACTCACTCATCACTCATCTCTCCAACTTGCCGTGGAGGCAGACGGCTTAATTTTTGGCAGGCTCATTCATTGCACCTTACTACTTACAAAAGTTAATCAGGTTTTGGTTCGAAAGGCAAGCCCTCAACTGGCACTCACTCATCACAATTCTCCAACTTGCCGTGGAGGCAGAGGGCTTAATTTGGCAGGCTCATTCATTGCACCTTACTTACAAAAGTTAAGCAGGTTTCTTTTCGAAAAGGCAAAGCCCTCATCTCACTCACTCACTCACTCATCAACTTACTAATCTCCAACTTGCCGTGGAGGCAGACAGCTTAAATTTGCGGCTCATTCATTGCACTTACTTACAAAAGTTAAGCAGGTTTCTTTTCGAAAAGGCAAAGCCCTCACTCACTCACTCACTACATTCTCCACTTGCCACTCATCACTCATTTCCAACTTGCCGTGAGGCACGGCTTAAAATTTGCAGGCTCATTCATTGCACCTGTACTTACAAAAGTTAAGGCAGGTTTCTTTCGAAAACAGCAAGCCCTCACTCACTCACTCATCACTAATTCTCCAACTTGCCGTGGACAGACGGCTTAAATTTGGCAGGCATCTTCATTGCACTTACTTCAAAAGTTAGTAGGTTTCATTTCGAAAGGCAAAGCCCTCACTCACTCACTCACTCAACTTACTAATTCTCCAACGGCCTCACTCATCACTAATCTCCAACTTGCCGTGGAGGCAGACGGCTTAAATTTGGCAGGCTCATTCATTGCACCTTACTTACAAAAGTTAAGCAGGTTTCGTTTCAAAAGGCAAAGCCCTCTACTCACTCACTCACGTCACTCACTCACACTCATCACTAATCTCCAACTGCCGTGGAGGCAGACAGCCTTAAATTTGCAGGCTCATTCATTGCACCCTTACTTACAAAAAGTTAGCAGGTTTCGTTTCGAAAAGGCACACCCTCACTTACTCACTCACTCACTCACTACTAATTCTCCAACTTGCCTCACTCATCACTCATTCTCCACTTGCCGTGGAGCAGACGGCTTAATTTGTCAGGCTCATTCATTGCACTGTACTTACAAAAGTTAAGCAGGTTTTCATTTTCGAAAAGGCAACCCCTACTCACTCACTCACTCACTCATCACTATTCTCCAACTTGCCGTGGAGGCAGACGGCTTAAATTGGCAGCTCATCATTGCACCTTACTTACAAATTTAGCAGGTTGTTTCGAAAAGGCAAAGCCCTCTCACTCACTCATCACTATCTCCCAACTTGCCGTTGGAGGCAGACGGTCTTAAATTTGGCAGTCTCTTTCATTGCACCTTACTTACAAAGTTAAGCAGGTTTCGTTTCGAAAGAGGCAAAGCCCTCACTCATTCACTCACACTAACTCATCACTAATTCTCCAACTTGCCGTGGAGGCAGACGGCTTAAATTTGGCAGGCTCATCATTGCACCTTACTTACAATTAGCAGTTTCGTTTCGAAAAAGCAAAGCCCTCACTCACTCACTCACTCATCACTCATTCTCCCAACTGTTCCGTGGAGGCAGACGGCTAAATTTTGCAGGCTCATTCATTCACCTTACTTACAAAAGTTAGCAGGTTTTGTTTCGAAAAGGCAAAGCCCTCCAACTGGCCTCACTCATCACTAATTCTCCAACTTGCCGTGGAGGCAGACGGGCTTAAATTTGGCAGGCTCATCATTGCACCTTACTTACAAAATTTAAGCAGGTTTCGTTTCGAAAAGGCAAAGCCTCACTCACTCACTCACTCACTCATCACTAAATTCTCCAACTTGCCGTGAGGCAGACAGCTTAAATTTGGGCAGGCTCATTCATTGCACCTACTTACAAAGTTAAGCAGGTTCGTTTCAAAAGGCAAAGCCCTCACTCACTCACTCACTCACTACTAATCTCCAACTGCATCACTCATCACTCATTCTCCAACTTGCCCTGGAGGCAGACGGCTTAAATTTGTCAGGCTCCTTCATGCCTGTCCTTACAAAAGTTAAGCAGGTTTCATTTCGAAAAGGCAAGCCTCCCTCACTCACTCACTCATCACAATTCTCCAACTTTGCCTGGGCAGACGGCTTAAATATTTGGCAGGCTCATTCATTGCACCTTACTTACAAAAGTTAAGCAGGTTTGTTTCGAAAAGGCAGCCCTCACTCATTCACTCATCACTAAACTCATCACTAATTCTCCAACTGCCGTGGAGGCGACGGCTTAAATTTGGCAGCTCATTCATTGCACCTTACTTACAAGTTAAGCAGGTTTCTTTCGAAAAGGCAAGCCCTCACTCACTCATCACTAATTCTCCATCTTGCCTCACTCATCACTAATTCTCCACACTTGCCGTGAGGCAGAACGCTTAAATTTGGCAGGCTCCTCATTGCACCTTTCTTACAAGGTAAAGCAGGTTTCGTTTTGAAAGGGCAAAGCCCTCACTCACTCACTCACTCTCTCACTAACTCATCACCAATTCTCCAACTTGCCGTGAGGCAGACGCTAAATTGGCGCTCATCATTGCACCTTACTTACAAAAGTTAAGCAGGTTTCGTTTCCAAAAGGCAAAGCCTCACTCACTCACTCATCACTTTCTCCAACTTGCCTCACTCATCACTAATTCTCAACTTGCCGTGGAGGCAGACGGCTTAGCAGGCCATTCATTGCACCTTCCTTACAAAAGTTAAGCATGTTTTGTTTCGAACGGCAAAGCCCTCACTCCCTCACTCATCACTAATTCCCCAACTTGCCGTGGAGGCAGACGGCTTAAATTTGGCGACTCATTCATTGCACCTTACTTACAAAAGTTAGCAGGTTTCGTTTCGAAAAGGCAAAGCCCCCTCACTCACCAGCACTAATTCTCCAACTTGCCGTGGAGCAGACGGCTTAAATTTGGGCAGCTCATTCATTGCACCTTACTTACACAAGTTAAGCAGGTTTCGTTCGAAATTCCACCTGTAACGGTGATTATCTGACTTGCAACGACCGGTTGTCCAATTTCAACCATTTTTGGTATCATATACTCCTTTACCAGTAAGAATTACACAAATATTTTTTTTAGGTGGTGGGTTGAATGGGGGGGGGGGGATAGATTTGAACTCCTGCACACTAACGGCTGGACCGTTTTTACCAAAAAATTCAGGTGTGTGCGGGGACTTGGCTGAGGTGTAAGGAGAAGTGTTTGGAGGTGGACAAGAGGACATAGTGGGGGGTATTAGGGGCGGACGGGGAGGGGTGGTGGGGGTTATTTTCACCAAATATAATATTAATTAAAGTTAATGAGTGTTGCATTACCGTAAAAGCGATTGAATTTGTCTTTTTAATATTCAAGTGCCGAGTGATTACAGCAATCTTGATACATTATTGCTTTCTTACTAAAAACGTTATTTCATACATCTCCTCTCTCGCTGCGAAGCACGGGTGTTTTGCTAGTTGATACATAAAGCTGTGATTTCATTCATTCATGTTGTATCCGGAGTTCTCTTGTTTCTTTCCTGGTTGATGCAGTGCCTTTTTCTTCTTTTGTTTGTATTATAGACCACATTTGCTTACAACAGGAGACCCTAGCTGCTTCCTAATGCTCTAACAGGACATGCAGATTCCAAACCTTTTTTCTGTTATTATGTGCAATTTTCTATTTACTTCTATTGTACTTCTACCGGAGCAGTATATCATGCCGTAATTTTAGAATACATAAAACTTACAATATAAAAAGAATGGCTTTGAAGAATTCTGGGAACCAAACAGTCACATTTGCTACTGGGCACTAAAGGCCTAAAAGAAAACTCTGGGAGGATATGACAATGGAAATCTTTACGTAAACTAATAAAAACGGAATAGATTTAAATTTAAGGATGAAAGATTATTTACATACAATCTATAATTAGACCGAAGGTGAAATGACTTCCCAGGCTAGGGATATAAATGTATACACTTACTGTAGAGAGGTCATTCCTTTAAGCCATTCTTCCTTGGTAAAAAACCCTGTTGCTGCTTCTAGTTTCCATGCAGTACCAACATAATTATCTAATGGATGGAGAAAAAGAAAATAAATAACTGCCTACACCAAATGAACTTGCCCTCAGCTTGACTCAGCAGCCACGCTGAGCCCTCAGTACTGCCCCTTCAGTTACTAAGCAAACAATGCCACAAATTTAGGGACTGGAATTAGTACATCCGTTGTTATTCGGATGTGGGGGAGGGAAATCAGAGCAAACCGATTGGAACAAAACCCACACAAGCACCAGAAAAAATACACATCCCTGTTCAGATGTAGGCAGACTAGTGACTGTATTTTCCATACTTTGTGTTACTTTTATAGTAATATCCTAGCTCCACCTTGGAAGTAGCACATCCCTATTAGTGGAGTAAGGTCCTATTCCTGTTGTTTTTAAATACCTGGGAATTTAATTTCACAGCCCATACAAAGAAATATTACTTACATTTTTCTGGCTCAACACCAATATCTTCACAAATTTTCCATTGCTTCAGGTCCAACAATTTCGTCGGACCTTTCAGGAAGAGATTTCAAGTTAAAACAATAGACTTTATTCTTTAACACATTCTGCCCCCACCCCAAAGTAAGACTGAATCTCCGGAAAACAGAAAGTAGTCCTAAGAACTCCATACAACCCTGCAATCAGACCAGTCCATGAATAATACTGTGCTACAGTTTCATTACACACACTACATTATTCTGCAGGTTTCAAGGAAAATTGTCAAGTAATACTTCTCTTTCATTAACAATTTAACACCCTAGAATTCTACTGTCACCATGTACAAAAGTACAACATTACAGCAGTTACATGTGGACCAATTAAAAGTAGACTCGGTCATAATGGTATATATCCCAGTTAACTTGTGAAGTTCTCATTCATCCAGGTCATGTTGAAATCTGCTGTATTCAATTAGATCAACTGGACTTGAAGTTTAGTTTCTCTCGCCTGGCTTTCTCATTTCAGAATGACTTGTACAAGAATCTGTGGCAATTATGTACCTGGAAATCCCAATTAGCATATCACAGCCAGTGTTAGGGTGTGATTAATAGTGGCTAAGAGGTGTTATAGAAACGCCCAGAGTAAGGTGTCAAAACAGCATTGTACATGCAGACAGTTGGTCCAGACTGGCCTTTGTCAAAAGAGTAGAGGAAAGAAAAGAACACGAATACCACAGTGAGGGAAAAGCAAACAGGAGAAAGAACATGGTCCATCCATATGTAGCAGGGGTCTCTGAGAAATTAAGAAGAATTTTAAAAAACAAACCGTATCCCTGTCTGCTTTAAACCGAACACACACTGAGGCAGCATTTGGTACATCCGAAAGACCCAATACCCAAACCCAGAAAAGCGACATCAGATATGCAGTGCAGTGAAGAATGCTCTGATTTGTATGTGGGGGGACCAAACTGCAACAACGTATGGCCCAGCACAGAGAGCCAATTCCTCGGGTCAAGGCTCAGCCGTGGTACCTGCATCTAAGGATAAAGAACATCCTTTGAAGATTGTAAGTTAACATATTGGCAAGGAACGTGACTGGGTTCAAGAGAGGTGTTAAGGAGGCCATTTATGTAAAAAAGAAACCAAGCCTAAATAGAGGTGGGAGGGTTCGACACCAAACTGTCTGCCATGTACAATCTGTTTTGACACCTTACTCTAGGCGTCCTATAATACCTCTTAGCCACTATCCAATCACCCTTAACACTTGGCTTGATGATGCAATTGGATTTCCAGGATACAATATTGCTACAGATTTCTTGGACAAGTCATTCTGAATTGAGAAAGCCAGTCAGATGACTAGCGAAAACGTCTTCAAGAACTAACTTCAAGTCCAGTTGATCTAATTGAATACAACAGATATTATATCCCGTTATGTGATAAATAAAGTGAAACAAAAAAAAAAATACATTAAATAATGTAGTGACACTTTTGGACAGAGATTTTGCAGATAAAGGTCTTTGGAACAATAATTTCAATGACCATAATCTGCACGTCTGTACATAGCGTTAATGGGCCAACTGTGGTCTCCAAACAAGTTAGGGTTCAAAAAAGCCCCCACAGTCTTTCCTTTAAAATGCACCCTGGATCACATATCTGCAGCCTGTTAGAAATTATATTGCAGAAATGTTCATATTTCCTTGCTTCCAGTTGGTTGAGTGCATCACCTGGCCCTCTGCTCCCCCAGCCCCAGAGGAAAAGCATATATAGTTAGGGCTAGGTCACATCAGGCCGTCTTAACACACCAATCTAATCGCATTACGATCCAATTTCATGTTAAAAGAGCACACTAGGTGACCAATAGGAGTGCCACACTAGTGTGCTGGGGCTGCTTGGCTGCGCCTCACATTTTTGGTGCGCTTCCCATTTTCTCTCCGATCCCGAAATGACGGGATCACAGGGCAAGCAGGCAACACAACACGCACAAACTACTACGTGCGATTGCATGTGCTAGTGTGGCCTCGGCCTAAAGGACAATTTTACTCACCTGCTCCTCGCCTATACCTCCACACACTTGAAGAGTGCCAGAATGTCTGTAATACTTACTAGAAGCGCTCCTTTTCGCCAGCCAGCTCCTCTTCCACTTTTTGACTGCATTGTCCCAATTACAGACTGTCAGTAACTGAAGATGGAGGGGATTGGACCTGTCTGGAGACAGAGCGCTTCTAGTATGTATTAAAGACATTCTGTAAGGGCCCAGATGTGAGGACCTAGTGATTTAGGTTTTCACCCTAGGTACTCTTCAAGTGTGGATCGGAGGCTAGTTGAGTAGCTATTGGGTCCTTTAGACTTATTGCTGGGGAAAACAGGAAGTACCTGCACAAGACATAAATAAAAAACAGTTGCGAAGGGGAGCTCATTAGCGCAGGCAGAGGCTGGTCACGTGACTACAAGTTGGCCACGTGGCTGACAACCAAGAAGCTTTTTTGGAAAAAGTAGAGACACAGTTACACTTTCAAATAAAATGTTTGTTTAGAAATCACTTCAAAATTAAGTGATGCTTTTAATCAGCATTGCTAATAAACAGAGCTTTGGGTCATTTACAACCATACACGAAAACATTATTTCATATGCTACATTATTTCTTTAAAAAAAACAACAACTTATTTTACCTGCATATTCATAAAAACCAGCAGGCATTTTTGCTAGAAAGATCCTCTTCTTTTAGTCCTATGCTGGTGCTTGTGATCTGCAATAAACTAAATAGATAGAAACTGCATTCAGTATAGAGGGTCTGTTTTTATTATAACATTATGTTAATTACCCGACTACAAGCAAACAGAAACGGAGCAACAATAAATGAGGGAGAGAGAGAGAAGATTTACAGTCATAGACGGTCATGGATCATTTTACAAAAATACATGCAATGTAGGTCCCTGTTAAAGGAACACAATCAAGTATTTAAGTATTTTGCCATCCGTTTCTATTATTCATAGGGAGGTGAGAACGCTTATTCCCACCTCCCTGTGAATAATAGTACACTCGGGGGACCTGGAACTTACCTTACCACGCTCCACTCGCAAGCCGTTCCTGCATCTAACAGCTGTTCTGTCATCTTTGTATTGGGCGCGCATGCACCTAAGATAGGGCTCGTGGTCGGGACAGAACAGCTGTCAGTGCAGAGCCGCTTGCAGTGGAGCGGGGTAAGTAAGTTCCAGTTCCCCGAGCGTAATATTATTCACAGGGAGGTGGGAATTGCTGCTTCAATTTACATCATATTTATTAGCCAGTGGTCAAAATTTCAATGTTAATCTCACTTCATTCTCACATTTGCCATGTGACATGGTGTCCATCTGGTGAAAAATACACAGATCCTCATCAAAATAGCTTCAAAGATTGTTAGGAGAGTTTCTTTTGGGTCTGATCAACCGATACATTCTTTATTCTTTGCTGTGTTCCGAGTAAAATTGGATGGTTGCGGAAACTACACTGTTGGCACGACACTGGACTTGTTTTGAACAATCGACTTTCCCAATGTCCCAAACATCAAGAAAGTCACCAAAGATAAATAACTTTCTACCTTCTGATGTCCAATCCTTGTACTTCCTGCTAAATTCCATCTTGAAAGGAACTGTTTCTTTGCTGCACTTTTAGACCAAGAACGTTGTTCCAAGAGTCTTCACCTCCCTGTGCATGCAGATGCACCCACACCACCCACTGCTGCCAATATGGAGAAAGATCTGCACTGGTGCAACAGGATTCAGTAGCGGACTCCTTCAGGAGGAGACAGTGCTGGCACGTTCTGGACACTTGGACAATCCTGTAGCTTTCTTACTGCAATTCAACCTCTAACCTTGAACTTCTTGATGATCTGGTAAAGTTTCTTTCTTTCTGACAAGTTTATTATCGTTTTTTCCTCCACGTGAGGCCACTTTGTTAGATGGTGGCCGTTGGCGTTCTTTTGTAGCTATCCATTACAAATGACAAATTTCGTTCACACCTTCACTGATGATGTCATTTTACTGAACTAAAACTAGTTAACTAATCATTTTTACCAGGGGGTAGGTTTGGGTGCCATAAAGCTATTTGCAATGAATTAGGATGAATCTAATCACAATAATCTCACACATGTAAGTTTCCACCACAAAAGACGCAAATATTTCAAAACACATTTGTGTCACTGACAAAAGTTTTTGCAAATACGGAAGTAAAAAAAAATTTTAGCCCTCGAAAAATATCTCATCTTGCTGATTTTTCCCAACTTGTGCTTCCCAGAGGCAGAAGAAGATAAGGGTAAAGGCATGTTATAATTCTTCCTCCTGACGCGACCGGTCGGCCAGGAAGCAGCCACGTTCCACAATTACCGTGACCAATCAGTTATGGTTTCCGACCCATCCGATTCAGATGAAGGAACGGTCAGCAAACGGTCGGATCCCCATACAGTAATTTGGCCGAATTATTGTATGGTGTGTACCCAGCTTAAATCTCCACCTATAGTGCCCTCCCCTCTGCCAATATTGGAAAACTGTCTGACCCATTCACCCAACTACCGTTACAAGGGAAACATCGATGCAAAGTATTATCCAACCAGGAACTTGCAATGCAGCTGTACTGTACTATGAGAAAACCCTTTTGTATGATCACAATGGATATCAATCATTTCCCTTTTTACATATAGGGGATTTGATATCACAAAGGCTATTTTTAAAGAATCTATTATTTACTTACACTTACTGATCGATAGTAAAGTGGAGAGAAACAAACACTATATGGATATCATTCAAAGCAATAAGAGGCAGAATGCCACATTATAACTACCACCATTAGAAATATTGAAAAAGGTTCTCCCGCCAACTTTTTATGAACTACAATTCCCAGCAGTCCTTCCAAGAACCTGTAGTTCAAAAACAGTTATCAAAGGTATAGCTACCACAGAGTCTCTATCCTCTCTGGCTGTTCCTATGTCTGTTCCAAGACATCTAGGTCCTTTCTCAATCAATAAATGCACTTAAGTTTTTGGCAATTCCGGAGTGGTTGCGGATTTCTGAGAGGCTCCAAAAACATATATTCTACTTTATGTTCAAAAACAGTTGTTTCTGCACACTAATAGTTTCAATCCATGAACCCCACACAGAACGGTACAACCAGCTGTAAAATAAGCCAGATCTCAGGGTGGCCATTTTACTTGGATCCCAGCAGTAAGACAATACCTGGTTATTCTACATTTTTTCAGGTTCAGTTTCTTCAGAAGCTGCAGCTTTTCTCTTTTCTTCACAGGCATGTTATCAGAGGTTAAAGATTCAGGGTAATGTGATCACGCACAGCGCCTACAAACAAAACAGATAGTTAGGACAATCATTGATATGGAACTAACCATGCAAAAGTTGTTAAATTCAATCGATCAGAGCAGGGATGTCTAAACTCAGCCCTCCATGTTTTGAAAACTACAACTCCCAGCACTCCCATCTCCCAGTACAGCCAGAGAATGCTAAGAACTGCTGTATCCAATACCTAGAGTGCCACATCCCTGGATCACACCACCCCATTGAGCCATGTCTTTCCTTTGCATTTGATAAGCAATAATAATTATCTGACAGGTATTTGAGAGATTTAGGCTGCGGTCACACTGACGGCATTAATCCATTATCATAGCGCATGTGATTAGCATAAATAACGGTGAGTGCATGCATTCCAAAAATGATCTCAGCACAGCTCATAATGCATCGTAAGAGCTTTATAAATGTGCCAGTGTGGAGCAGCCCTTAGGCTGGTACACACCATGCAAATTTTCAGTCGATCAACTGATAGTTCAGTGTATTGGTTGATCGGGCGGAAATAATTGTATGGGTTTTCAGACGAGACCAACTGTTTGTTCGAATCGGACGAATGCACGATCGGACAGGTCGGAAAACCACTATTGCCGCGACCGACAGTCCATTCTCCTTGCCAACCAGTCGGAAGAGTCGAATGGTCGGTCAGGAGGAAAAGTTGCATGGTTTAGAATGATCCTGTTTGATTATCATAACAATGCTATGCAGCACAAAATAGTATACATCATTTATACTACTACTAGAATTTATCATGTACCTGGTAAAAAAGCCATAAATATCTGTTAGTTATATACTGATAAATTTTGCTTAGTGAAGTCATCCATCACAGTATTGAAACATTATCATAGATAAAATTAGTCAGTTAGGTTTATTGGGGCCAATCATACAGGCACTTGTGCGCAGTGGTCCGTTGTGACACTACATTATGGAACATTGTAAAAGTTATTAATAATCTGCCATGACATGGATATAAAGGGACAGAACATACCCAGTGGGCCATCATCCTGTTTGTACGCTACATTATAGAACATAGGTTATATGATCTGCCATGACATGGATATTTAAAGGACAGACATACCCTGTGCCGTTGTCCGGTTGTGACGCTACATTATGGTACATATTAGGTTATTAATAATCTGCCATGACATGGTTTAAAGAGACAGAACATACCCGTGGCCCCTTTGTCTACCACAGACTGAATACACAGCTACACAATCCTATGTAAAATGCTAAACACTGCCATAAGTCCAGATAACAGATAATCTGCCCTGATTTAAAATAATACCAGTATTCCCACATACACATCTATCAAGGATGATGGGAGTTGTAGTCCAACGGCAGCTAGTCACCTAACCACCCTGTATGTTGTACACAGTCACCCTTATCGTCCATCCCCGGGTCCTCCCTACACGCTACAATACCATTGTTACCTCTCCGATCCCGGAGCTGTTACCGTCCCAGCAGTTACACCTCAGAATAGCACCGGCCAAGGGTGAGAACGCCACTGCGCACGCGTCCTCGGTGCGTGCTGATGACGTCACGGAGAGCGACCGAAGCCCCCAGATTAAAGGGCAAGAAAGTGGGAAGTGTTGTGAACAATGTGGGTCTGTGACGGGCGATTAGAGATACACCATGGATAAAAGCATGTTGGGTTGTAGAGGGAACCAGTTGTTAAATAATCAGATCTCCACTAAGCTGCCCAGTTCATTCATTACAGGCCCTGGTACACCCTGGTCACCTTTCTATCTTTTACCTGCTGATTGCTGCCCTCCAATAGCACGCTGCAACAAGCAGGCTGGGAGTTGTAGTTTCCAAAACATTTGGAGGGCCGCAGGTTGGATGTCCCTGTGCCAACAAACGATCGTGATCTACCGGTCCCTACTGCGGATATTTTTCTCTAAATGTCTGCTCTCTATCTCTTCCTGGATGGCGCACCGCCGCCTTAAACTCAATCTATCCAAAACAGAATTAATTATCCCCCCCCCCCAAACTGGGACCTAGTCCTCCCTTCTCCATCTCTATTGACATATGGTCATTAACCCAGTTGAATCTGGTTAATCTGCCTTTTCTCTTTCTCCACTACTAAAATGCTCATCCATGCCCTTATAACCTCCCATCTTGACTACTGTAACATTCTACTACTTGGACTCCTCCTCTCATCTCTCTTCTCTCCGTCTTATACTCTCCATCTTAAACTCGGCAGTTCGGATCATCTCGCTCTCCTCCAAAAGAGAAGCCATAACCCCGATACAGTCCATAGGGTGGCTTCCCATCAAACAAAGAATCATATTCAATCACCCTGCTTTAAACCTTTAAATCCCTTTGCTTTACTGCCCCTCCTACTTATCTTCTCTCTTGGTCCCTTATGTTCCAGGCCATGCCCTGGGCTCCTCACAAGGAAATCTTCTCCACAGACCCCCAACTAACGCGCTTCCTCCTCCCACCTTAAACCATTCTCTCTCTTCTGCTCCCTACCTTTGGACTCTCTCCCTCTCTCGCTTCGCCTGGTGACATCCATTAATACTTTAAAATCTAGACTGTTATCCTACCTTTCTAAGCACCAGCACAACAATGAATGTGTTAGCCCTTTTGAGAACGTTATACCCATCCCCCCCACTTGTATCTGTATGTTGTCCCACCCCTTAGATTGTAAGCTCTTTGGGGCAGGGATCTCATCCTAATGTGTAGAGGCCTTTTGCACTTATATCAATTTATACTAATTTATATTATGCTTTCTACCCGATGTATGAAATTGTATTTAATTTAATTTTTATCTGTATAATGGCTTGCACTTCTCCCCTTGTTTGTATACTCTGTATTTATAATGTAAAGAGCTGTGTACCCAAGTGGCGCTTTATAATAAATTAACATACATACATACATTGCACCAATGGCAGGGCCTATAGGAGACAATGAAATTGGTGGAACAGAAGTAAGTCCCGTACTTTGGTCTTCTTAATCAATTCAAAATGTCTTCCCGTGTGTAACCAAGGTAAAGCTCCGGACATGTGTCCAATATAAAGTATGGGGCCTGACGCGGTAGCAGGTGACGCACCCGTCCCGAATGGCCATTTCAGGCGATAGTCAACATGTGTATAAGGTCGCTCAGGTCTTTCATTGATCTGACAGACGTCGGTCTCGACCTTTAAATCAACTTTAGGCTGGGTACACCAGCAATATTTCCGACGAATCGATCCACGGCACTATCAGTCAGTCAGCTGGAAATACTGCTGGTTGTGAGGCGACCGGTCGCGATCGCCGGTCGGATCGATCATGCGGTTCCCTATGGGATCGCACAAACTGTCGGCTGCGGCCACATTGCCGCGTCTGACAGACATTTGTCCTGGCCGTGCAGACAAACAGTCCCTTCGTGTGTACCCACCTTATACAAGTTAACCGTCCAGTGGACATAAAGCTCCCAGAACCCATTATGTGGGTTGAAAGTGACATTAAATGATGCAAGAACTTCATGGTCCATCCCTATTGATCCTGTTAGATTCTCACTTGTTCAGGGCAATGTATGACAGTGGCATTGCCTTTACAACCCCTGCTCTGCAGATGTACCAACTCTCGGCATTGGGAATATGTATTAACTGGTGCTCAACTTTAGTGCCAGCAATTTCCATAGTTATGAAAGTTACGCAAAAATGGCCACAATGGCACAATTTTCCTTGCGCATGAAAATTTGCTCACGTGCTGCACTGCGATTTTCGGGTCAGAGTGCATGTGAATTGCACCCAAATGGTGATTGCATGTGCTCCGTTCACCGTGTGGCCACTCGAGTTGGGCCACACTA
This sequence comes from Hymenochirus boettgeri, assembly GCA_019447015.1. NCBI lineage: Eukaryota > Metazoa > Chordata > Amphibia > Anura > Pipidae > Hymenochirus > Hymenochirus boettgeri. The sequence goes on along the minus strand of CM033470.1, from coordinate 316,365,502 downwards.
CTAGTGTGTGCTTTTTTAACATGCAATCAGATTGCGTGTTTAAACGCGCTGATGTGGCCTAGCCCTTACAAGCTTTTCACGCGCATTGGCATCTGAATAGTGTGGCCTTATGATTAAGTGACTTATAAGCGCAAAACACTTCAGTGCTTCTCTGGGCTGTTTCCTTGAGATGTTTCAATAAAGATTTTTTAACTTACTTTGTGTTCTGTTTTTTTTTACTTTGCAGACATTTTTACAGTTGTAGAAAAACAATAAACTGATCATATCACATCTTTCACATGTCTGGGTGCACACCATCCAATAATTCTGCCGGATACCGACCAACATTTTAGTGTATTGGTTCATCGGACTGAAATATTCGGATGGACACGACCAAACTGCTGCCCGAATGAATGCATCGGAAAACTGCGACTGATCGTGCGGTCCTCGGAGTTGCGGGCAGAAGTGCCGAAAAATCAGTCAGGAGTAAGGATCTGAACATGTGTACTGTGCTTAAAGTTGCATACACATGTGTGATCACGGGGGCTGGTCCACGATGTGTATGCACAGGTGTTTTAGCCAAAATCGTGCCATGTATGAGCATTTTGTCTGCCGAAACAACCATTAAGCCGAAACGCCCGTTCAGTCGGGGCTTGTTGCCCAATCCACCAGGCAGATCATCAGTGAGCCCCATCTGAACGTTCATTTCGACACAATTATCGCCTGAAACGGCCGTGTTGATCACATTGTGCGTCACAGGTTGGCCCGCACGGGTGTATGAGGCTTTACTCTGTGTGTGCAGCATTTTTTACTCACCTCCCGAGTTCACAAACTATTGGGCATTTTGGAATTTATGTGAACAGACATTTACATTACTGAAGCTAGGTAAACATAAAGACTGCATGGGTTTTGTGTGACTGGATTTTAACAAGCTGTATACGTAGACACCTGTGCTTAGCTTCATATGCAGAGCAGATTTTGTAAGAACAGTAGCCAACATTTCTGAAAAATATCTAGGGACACTTTTAATTAAAGGTAAAAGACAGCTGTTTAAAGCTCATCGTGGGCCTCTGGGAAGTGGGGGGTGGGTCAGGGGCCTGGCCTCGAAATCTAGTGATGATTCCTGTAAATATAACTATTATATATAACTAATATTAAATATTACATTCCCTCCAACATTACCCCTTTAATATTCACATTTATAGAACACTTGATGATGGTGGTGCATATCTGTAGGGAGGATAATGAAGTGAACCTGATCACTGTATAATGTATTTTTTATAATGTAACTACTCAAAGGAATGTTGGATGGAATGTATTTATAATTTAAAGAAACCCCATTAGCCTACATTCACACGAGCAGGACTTTGTCTTGCGGTTACGAGATGTTGGGGGCCCCCAGGCCAGATTTAACATCAGCCTGTAGCCCAAAGAGCCTGGAGCCCTTAGCTCCATCCCTAAAACAGACCACACCCTAAACCCCCCCGTTTTTCTTTTTTTTAGGAAGAAATAGACTATAAAGGGGTAGGATTGGTGGGAGGAGATTGACAGCCGATTCCCTACTGTGCAAATGGTAAATCCGTCCCTGGGGGCCCCATTATAGTTTACTGGGGGCCCAGTGATTCATAGTTACACCATTGTAACAGACTTAGCTGTAGCAAACGTGTCAGGCAGCAACGGCTAGAGCTAGCCATTAATGTATTGTCTGTGGGAAAAGGTACTTTCTAGCTTCTCTTTAAAAATGTAATAGTTTACTATTATTCTTAAAGGGCAGTCCGCCTAAAATGAAAACTTACATACAGGTAATCACCCCCCAAAACCTAAACGGTAATAGTTTGATCTGAAATATATAAGTCTAACCTGAAATCCTGCACAATGTCCTGTTTCCCCTGTTTCTGCTTCCTGGTTCTTCCAGTTAGTAACTGTCAGTTAATGGATTGACAGTTGACATCACAGCCAATGACTGAATGTTAATCACCTATTGCCTCTTCTGAGCATGCCCAGGCTCAGTTTACATGAGGCATCCAGAAGCATAGCAGGCATACAGTAATAGATTCATAGGACAAACTATGATATATCAACATATTTTAAAGAGGCCATTCTTTCTAAAAGATGTTCTTATTAGGGTGGAGTTGTCCTTTAAATAGCCCAGAATAATCTTGTGTGTGTATAACTGGTCTGTTACCCTCGAGTCATTGGGCCTATTCCCAAACACACCACACAATTGTGTTGCTAGGAAAGAAAATAAATTATCTTAATGGTAGAGCCATTATATAATGACCTCGATGATCAGAATTGCAGTGGCTGCAGTCCTACTACACATGAACATTTGCAACTTCTCAAAAACAGAAACTTTCTGTAAATATTTTCATTTACTAACACTGCCACTAGGTGGTGCTGTTCACTTTCCTGTGTGGATAACAATTCTGTTTAGCAACAACAAACTTTTAGGTCTCCTAACACAAATTGGCCTTAAAAACCTACTTTTGTCTAGTTCTCAATCCTCTATAGCGCCACAGTGTGGCTGCAGGATGTACTACTTTGTTATTCTACCACCAGAGAAGGAATTTAACACATTCCATTTGTTATTGGGGTAAATTCCATGTTCATGAATGTATGCCAGCTATAAGGCGTAACCTGTGTACAAAAAGGAGATCTTTGAAATGGAAGGGTTCAGAGAAGGGCAACTAAATTAATAAGGGGATTGGGGGAGCTTGAATAGGAAGAGACTGGAAAAGTTACAATTATGTACACTGGAGAAAAGGCGCTTGCGTGGGATATGTATGACTGTGTATAAATACATTAACGGGCCATACAATAAACTATCTGGGGCATTGTTCACCAATAGAAACATGTCAGAGGACACGAGGACATCCCTTAAGACTTGAAGAAAAAAGGTTTAGGCTTCAAGTTCGGAAAGGGTTTTTCACTGTGAGAACAGTAAAGCTATGGAACTGTCTTCTAGTGGACGTTGTTATGGCAGGTTCATTGGTCTTTAAAAAAAAGCTGATGAGTTTTCGCAAAAGGAATGTTGCAATTTACTGGTATTGATACATAAAGTAGAGTTGACCCAGGAAATTTCTGATTGCCCCTTGGAGTCAGGAAGGATTTTTTTTCCCTTCATTAATTTGGTGGTTTTTTTTGCCTTCCTCTCTGGATCAACAGTTAGGCAGGAATGAGGATATTGCTAGATGGGTTGGACTGGATGGACGTATGTCTTTATTTCAACCTCAAATACTACTATACTATAATAGACTGCATTAACTAAGTCAGGCAAAAACTACATATTTAGCCTGTTGTAGCGGCAGCTTGCATGACTTTTCATTCTATATTAACTATCATATAACCTAATAGAACCCCGATTAATCATGGCTGACCTGCTTTTCAGTCAATTTCTACACAAATTTACACCTCTGTGATGTTAGTAAAAAGTTTCACTATACAAGCTTTGCACTATCAATCCCAACCAATCCCGAACGCTTAATTTTACTACTTGAGCATGTCTGGAACATGCTATGGAAGGGAATGGTGTTAGAAAGTAGCTGTAGACTTAGAGGGTACAGATATAGCCCCTTGATGCCCGAACAGGTGGTGTGCGTAAAACGAACAGGCATTTTGGGCGATAATCACGTGTGTAGGCCAGATGTCATGTCGTTGGTGATAAGCCTTGCACTGTTCGCCCCCTTGTGGTATCAGGGGGCTATCATCAAGTCAGTTAAAGGCATCAGTGTAGAGAAATTTTAGTGAAACATTTTAGTGTCAGGAAAAAAGAATTTACAGAGGAGGTATAAACCTCATACTGCAATCTGTCTAACTTAGTATAGCACATTTTAATTGGTTTTCAAAATTACCCATCTACATGCCATTGATAGGAACAGGGCCACATTGCTGGGTCCCATACTAAATGAGTAAGTGCAGTGTTAAAGGGTATGACCACCCCCCAAATGAGATTTTAGTATGTGGCACAGGCAGGAAAAGGCTGTAAACCTCGACCTTGCGAACTTTAAAGTTGCCAAAGATGTCCCCAAATGTACTTACCAGCCTTCGTTCCCCCAACGCCTTCTACTTAACTCCCGTGCCTTTACCATGCACGGAATCAAGAGGAGGGGCTCGACTGGCATCTGCTTGTGGATCTAAGATGTCTCTGTTCTCTTTCTAATTCATTTACCGGTAGTCCTTTCAGTGGACTGGTGTCCAAAACTGCACTGCATATTCAGAATGAGGCCTTACAAGGGATCTAAACAGAGGCAGAAATATTCCCTGCTCCTAATGCTATGCTCCTTCTTATACAGGAAAGCAGTTTCTTTAACAGATACTGCCTGACACTGGTTAGAGCTACTAAGTATTATCCACAATAATCCCAAGTTTTTCTATAGACAAGTCCTAACCTGAATTAAGGACATAACAGTATTTATATTATTTTTGCCCAAATGCGTAACGTTGACTTCCCCAAAATTAAACTTCATTTACCACTTTGTAGCCAATCACCAAGTTGAAATCAGTTTGTATATGGAGACATCCGGCACTGAGCCTATATCCTGCACAATTTAGTGTGATCACCAAACACAGAGCTCATACTCTTATGCCCAACGCTAGGTCACTTATAAAAGTTAAGGAGCACCAGACCTAGTACACACCCTGAGGAACGCCACCACAACACTGGTCCTACTAGAAAAGGTTCCATCAATAATCCACCTTTGTAATAATCCTTTAGCCAGTTCTGAGCCCAATACAAATATAAAAATGGAGACTACTGTATCTTATCTATATATAACCTTCTATAAGGTACTGTATCAAAGGCTTTTACAAAATCGAATAAATCACATTTACTGACCCCCAAGGTCTAGGTTATTATTATTATTATTGTAGATTTATATAGTACCAACATTTTCAGTGGCACTTACAACTCATGCAGATATTGCCCAGTATTGGACAGTATTCTAGCTCTTGAACATGTACCAAAGTCTAGTCCTCTTATTACAGTGCTATTGTCAACAGATATACCCCAGTACAGACTGATTACCCCAGTACGCTGATTGCTATGCCTTCTATATTTTAAACATATTACATATAGCTATTGGTTATGCAATTCAGCCAGTCACTGTGAATTAAACATGATATCCAAAGTTTACACTCCTCACCCCTCGACCCCATTAAATACTCCCTCAGATCTTAAAGGGACACTATACTGAAAAAATGACTTTGCCTCATCTTAATCTATAATTGAATACATGTAAGTAGCACTTACTCTGATTGCTTTTGCTGTGTTGCTGCATGCTTTTAATCCAGCACACATTTTGTTAAGGAGCAGTATCCCCCCCTCCCTCTTTTAATCACTTCCATCTGACCTGACTTTTCCCCCACAAACGAACTGTCAAGCCTGCACACAGCGTACAGCATTCCAACTGTCAAAACTCTGTCCCATTCCAGCTACAGTAAAACTACTCAAGAAGAATAGTTTTTGAGAGCAAGGAACTTGATTGACAGCTGAAATATAAGAAGTTTTAGATGGATATATAAAGAAATAGGGGGCAGATCAACAAAAAAATGATACATTGGGTTGGGAAGAATTATAGTTTCAGTTATGGTCAATTTAAAATAGCGCTGTTATAGATGCCCTTTAAAGGGCTTTAAACCATTAAATAAAAAAGTGTTGACTTACTGGTTGTCTGCCTGCAAGGATAATTATTGAATCAATCAGCAAGTTGATTCTACTCAATATTAACACTCTGTACTCTCTGTGTACAGTAAATATTATTTAATAAAGGGCACAACATTTTTCCCCTCATATTACATATACTGTGCAATGTATATTGGAAAATGTGTTAATAATGCTCCCTGCTAGTCTGATGGGGACTGATGGGAACAAATAGTATTTCTTTAATTGGGTAATTTATTTAACCGAATCGTCAGTCTTAAGGTTCGTACACACGTGCGATTGTAGGTCCCGCGATGCACGGTGGTGTACGAACGTTCGTTTCGGGCGGATAATCGACCCGTGTATGGGCCCTTTATCGGCCGAAATGACGATCCCCGACCAAACGGCCATTTTGGCCAATAAAGGGCCCATACATGAGCCGATTATCAGCCGAAACAAACGTTTGTATGCATCGTGCGTCCGGGACCGCAATCACACGTGTTACGAACCTTTACTGTAATAAAAGGAGAGACTTCTGGGTAATTCCCATATTTCCTGATAGTCCTTGAGCAAATGCTTTACCTTCTAGGAGGCTCTTGAACAGCATTGCAGAAGCTAAGTGCAGATCCAGAGTGGCATTTGCACTGGAGGCTCCATAAGAAATCATGGATTTTGTTTAGAGAAGAATCAAGGAAAATACACTGGCAGATGTTTTTCCAATCGTCCAACACAATCCAAAATCAGCAAAAAATACAATGAAGAGAGCACTCTGATCAGCAAGGACCAGGATACTTGTAACATACACTTTATTCAATGGATTTATCAGACAACATATATATATGTCAAGGCACACAGAGGATCATGGGAGTCTGACACATTTCACAGCACTAGGCCGCTTCCTCAGAGACAAACAACAATCGAGAAATCAGATGAAAGAACCGATCGAAGTTTCCCACCTCACGCCTCCAATATTTTGCAGATTTACCTTAAAATCTGCAGGACTTGAAGATGGGGTTCAATCAGAAAAAAGGAAAACCGATATTGATATTTTAAGTATTAGTAGTAATTACAGAATCGTTCAAAATATCGATACTGTGTAGGGCTTTAGATGGGTTTATATGACATTAGAAAAAATGTTAGGTACTATCAATAATTTTATTCAAATAGAATGAGAATCATGTGATAATATTTAAATATTAATGGTTAAAAATATACAGATATACTGCATGTACACCCCTCTGAAGCTAAGTACACACAGTAACCGATAAACCCTGATACCGTTATATCTTGCAGATCCTGTCTGTCATTTTTAAAAAATCTTTTCTGGTGTAGCCAGCTTTAATCATAGGCAGACACTATAAAAATGGCCTAATAACAGGAACTATGGCCCAGTATCGTATAATTATATAAATGGCTGTACGGATGTAATATGTATTCCCATAGAACAGTGCCTCGCAGAGGGTATTCCTAGATATCCAGCTAAGTGAGTTTCTTGATCGGGCTGGTAAAATCCAAACTTGAGGTACAAAATTATACAATTTTTATTCGCCAGTAGGAACTTTTACATCTTAGGTCGGACACCACAAAAACTCAGAATGAGATCTTTAGGAGGACAAATTACATTCACACAGCCATGTGCATGGTTGTGGTGTTCATACAAGTTGGAGTTGATCTTACAAATATAGTATAGTATAGTATGTATATTATAGTATAGTATAGTTATAGTATCGTATAGTATAGTATAGTATAAGTATTAGTATTAGTATAGTATTTGAGGTTGAATAAAGACATATGTCCACCAGTCCAACCCATCTAGCAATATCTTCATTTCCTGCCTAACTGTTGATCCAGAGGAAGGCAAAAAACCCCCACCAAATTTATGAAGGGGAAAAAATTCCTTCCTGACTCAAGTAGCAATCGGAAATTTCCCTGGATCAACTCTACTTTATGTATCAATACCAGTAACTTGCAACATTCCTTGTTTGCAGAAACTCATCCAGTCTTTTTGAAACTGACCAATGAACCTGCCATTACAACGTCCACTGGAAGACAGTTCCATAGCTTTACCGTTCTCACAGTGAAAAACCCAGTGATCAGGTTTCTTTATTTTTTATAATCACTATTTATTCTATTTAAGTTATTTGGCTTACAATTATAATAAAACATCATCATGTTGTTACATTTTACTTAAATAATAATTTAACATAATCAACAATAATAATCTTATTAACCAAGACAGTCAATTCTATTCATCCATTGAGTTACATTGAGTTAATTTCCATAAACCACCACTCCCGTTGTCTGTAGAAGTTTGGAAATGTATTTAATGCTATATAGAACATTTTTCCTAATGCTAATTTGATTAATAATTTCTTAATTTCATTGTTGTCGGTATCTGGGGTTTTTCATGATTTAGCAGTTGTATCTGAAGTAGGAAGTATATGAAACACAATTGTTCTGGCATGTAATTATTATGATGTAATATATATGTAAATATATTTAATAACACTAAGTTGGGGTAATACAATTCTTCCTTTGTTATAGTGTAATAAAATACTTTACTCTATTCCATCATTTTCTAACTTTAATCATGACCACAAAAGTGTTCCTAAGTTTGCCATTGTAGTAGTAGTAGAGGAGCCTCCTGCACCACCGTACAGTATATGAAGTCTGATGAAGGTATCATGTGACACCGTAACGTTACACATATGTATTGAATAAACACTGTTTGTTCACTGAAAGACTGGTGTGCGCTACTTTTTTGCCTTGTCTAAAGTTTGCCATTGAGTTACAATTTCTCCACATAATGAAGATTCATCGTGGTTCCACATAGCTAATAATTTTGGGGTAATAAACATTCTGTCTAATACTTCCATGTACTTCCCAGTGGGAGGTACCCTTGATAGTTTGAAAGTTATTTCACAAGCTTTTACCATTTCTCTGTTTCTACAGTAATACTGTATTTAGTTCTTTTTACTGTATTTAGTTCTATTTGCCATGTTAAAAATATTATTGGGGTGGTTATTTAGTATTTAGTTATGAAATGTTATCTTTTTTGTAAAAAGATTCTTATTTAAAGATATTTGTAGGAATCTTGTTTTGATTGTGCGTGTTTCATGAAATCATAGTTGTATTAGGTTTCCTTTGTCAGAATTTATTCAAGAGACTTTGGTTAGACCTAATTTCAGTAACTTGTAATGTCAATATATTTGTATAATGATTTATCCATACTTAGGTTTTTATTATGTAATCCCAATATGTTAAATTATCATTTTATTGAATGCAATTTTTTTTTTGTATTATTCCAAATATAACTCGATATGATTTTTTTGTGAATCTCCATGAAGAACTGGTTTGGGCGAGTAATTGTTAGTGTTCTTAATACACACAATCATTTTGATAATATTATCATTTTAATATAAGAGATTCTCAAACCATGAACCAAAATGGATGTCCATAAACCAAGATCCCTTAAAGGGAGAAATCCAATTTTACATTCACGAAGAACCACAATTAGCTCTAAAATACCATTCCAGTAGTGCACTGTCGGCCACACCTCGGTCACATGCTTCTTTTCCCGTACTGGTCTATAACAGGATTGGCTAAAGACTACTAGTGGGCGTGACCTGCTATTACAAATTTCTGCAGAAGATTAGTACTGGTCATGAGTGAAGAACATAATAGTCAGTGACCAAACTCTGTGATAATGGAATGCTGGGAAGTAAATCACAAACAGTAAGGTACATTTCCCATTACCCACATCAAAATGAGAGCTAAGATACAGATTACTGCTTTTATGTCAAGGCCCTCTGTCTTATGATTCAATGTTGTTCTGAGGCTTTATTTGTCCTTTAAGTGGTTTGAATTAAAAAAATTAAGGAAAAACTTAAAACATCTGAAATATTTATTAAAATAGACCAATATTATAATTAAAAAACAACAGAATTCCATAAGCGTAGTGGCAAAAAACAAAACAAAAATAAAAACAGTTTATTGCAACAGTAAAGGACGAATGAGAAGGTCCAAATGAAGTTGCTTGTCCAATGTAGCAGATGTTAGCAATATGTGGTTTGGTGAGAGAAACATGAATGCAAAACCACTTCAAAAAGTGAAGCCTCACTCCTAAAATAGCTCCTTATTCTGTGGAAAGGGGAATTTTATCCTCCGGCAAACAGCTGAATCTGCTGCTATGGACGTTGGGAATAGTATTGATAGGAGGGGAGTAGAAGATATCCAAAATAAATGTTTTTAAAGGCAGCACAACAATCATCCAGAAAGAAAAATAAAGTAAATATCATCTACTGTAACACATTAATTGTTAAATATCAATTCTGATTACTATACAAAGTCTGATATTACATTGATTTGACGTTTGATTGTCGAAATGATCAACATGGCCGGCCTGGACCATTTATCTGCAATTCCATTACAGTATATCAGGATAGCAGCAGGTAAGTTGGCAAATCTATGGCCGTACTAAATGAAAACGGGGAAATTAAGGCTGGACAATGGACAATAGTCAATAAACATATACATTGTATATTAATAAAGTACAACACAAATACCTAATGTAAGACAGAAACACATGAGATCACAATGACAAGGAGCACAATGAAGTGACATGGAGGACTTAAGTCCTAAAAAAGTGAAACAATGTTAGTACAGTGATGCAATGTACAGGAGGTAGAGAGATAAAATGCCATATGGGGTATGTTAAAGGGATACTGGCATCTGGAAACCTCTAGAGGTATTCACAGCGAACAAGCAATTTACCAATGTAAAAAGACATTTAAATGTGGATATAAAGTTGTGTTTTGGTTTGATCCACCTGATTTGAGATCTCAATGTGAATATTTTTTAGTTCTCCTTTAAAATTTGCATGTCCACATTTTTATTCCTGTTTTTAACCAAAGCACCATATTAAGTATTGTTGTTTTTTCCTATACGCATGCATGGAAACAAAACGAATCATGTCCAGAAAGTCCCATGATTAAAACAGTTCCCATTTCTAACCTGTAACTCTCCTGATATCCAGATGTTATTTATACATATTTATAGGAAAATACCAATGTGAAGCAATGGTCCCGTGGTCTTCATTGACAATAAAAATAAACTCATCGTGTTTTCTTTTACTAATAGTTTTACTATTACCATATTTCCTAACGAATGATTTTGATTGGATCGTCACATTTGGGTCATTCCGTGTCCACCATATGCCTGTCTAACATTGTGTTATCTAGATGCCCATTGTAAATTTGGTCTTTTAATTAGGATTAGGGTCTGCTGTATCTAATGGATCCTTCCATTCCATCCTTCATCTTCCACTACTGTAAATTTGGGGCTCTTAGAAATGTCCTTGTTTGAAGGAGATTTTATTCATTCTTAAACATCAAATTGATTTGAAATACAGGGTTGATATTGTTAATATTGTAAGTCACTATATAAATGACTGTTTGTTAAGGAATATCTACCACAATAAAACATGTGTGGCAAGGTACACAACTGAGCAAGAAGATAAATACATTCAATAGAAATAAAAATGCCATAAACTGCTGTTTTGTTTTTTTGTGTCTATTCCTATCGTTTCTCTTTATTGGGCCCTTCTGTGCAATTAGCCAATATTTTCGGAATGGTTGCAGCTGATCAAAGTACATCTGAAAGCAATCTGATGAACAAATTGAACTGCAATCTGAAAATGCTCGTTATAATGTGATGAGATCATCCGATATTGACAAGGCAGTCTACAGACGCCATAGCAGCAGGTGTCATGGACCCGCAGGTGGGCGTGGTAAGGAGCATGGTGGGGGCGTGTTATGGGCAGTGAAGCTACTCCCATGGACCGCTCACAGTACATAAGGTCTCTCTTTGGTGTAGAAATCTATCCACATTTGCCTAGCTTAAGAGTGGTAACAGATGTCCTCCCAACATTATTTCTAGCTTATACTTGTAGAACACGTAAAACACATAAACTTCTATTAAATATTTCCCCATCAGGAAACTAAACAGGTAAACATGCTCCGATATATTATGTAAAAAGTAGAGTACTGTGATACTTTTAATGGACTAACAGTTTATTAGTAGACAAGCTTTCGAGGGATCACACCTCTCCTCAGGTCAGAGCTGATATATTATTGCATTCTTGGGGATACACACAGTCAAATCGCCTTTTTGCCCCAATCTGGGTAAACGGGCGCCAGACACAGTTTGCCAGCGTTTTTTTTCGGCCCGACATACGAAAATATCGTCGGTTTGACGAAAAAAAACTGCGTGTGTAACCAACTCAGGCTCTTGGGAAATCTTTCCATCAATCCATGAACACACCTTTATTAGAATAATTGCTTTCTGCTATTCATTCCAATCCGTGAGTCACTTTTTTTTTGCTATTGGATTGTTTACTGCAACTCAATGATAATAAAAACTCACTAATCAGCTGCCACTTTGATCTATAAAAAAAACTTTTATTTCACATGGACGATGGCCTCCAGCTGGGTGATTCACCCTGACTAATAGGCAAGTACAGTTATTTATTACAAACAGAGAGGAGTATTAATTTCCGTCTACTGTAGAAGAATCCTGCTTCATTTCCAAATGGGCCACACAGTCGGTAGAATTGAAGCAATTTTTTATCAAATCCGACAGACTACGGGTTCACGATGTGTAAGGCGTGCGATGTTATAGACTCTCTAAATGTGCCGCTATCGATATATCGTCAATTGCTTTCCGTTTTCTTATAACGCAAACACTTTGCAAAGGTGGTTGGAGGGAAGTTTGAGTTGGGAAGGAGCACCAAAGCAAACCTGCTTAGGGACCCAAAATGGGCCAAAACTAGCACTGGTTTAACTTGTGTATTAACACAGCAAATGTCTGGGATTCAGTTAAATCAACTTGGCTTGAAGTTTAGTTCCTATGGATGTTTTGCTAGTCATCCGACTGGATGTCTCAATTCAGAAAGTGACATTTAGAGATCCAGTCGGATGACTAGTGAAACGTCTTTAAGAACTAAACTTCAAGTCCAGTTGATCCAACTGAATCCACAGATATACGGTGACCTGATGAATGATATTACAGATATACATGACCTGGATGAATGCGTATTTACAGATACACATGACCTGGATGATGAATATTACAGATATACCATGACCTGGATGGATGATATTACAGATCACCTGACCTGGAGGATGAATATTACAGATGATACCATACCTGGAAGAATGACTATTACAGATACACCATGACCTGATGATGAATGAAATTACAGATATACCATGACCTGGAGGATGAATTACAGAACCTGACTGAGGATATTAACAGATATACCATGACCTGGATGAATGATATTACAGAATACCATGACCCGATGAATGAATATACAGATATACGTGACCTGGATGGATGAATGAATATACAGATATACCATGACCTGGAGAATGAATATTACAGATATACCATGACCTGGATGAATGAATATTACAGATATACCATGACCTGGATGAATGAATAACAGAATACCATAACCTGGATGAATGAATATTACAGATATACCTGACTGGATGGATGAATATTACAGATATACCATGATCTGGATGAATGATATTACAGATATACGTGACCTGGATGAATGACATTACAGATATACCATGACCTGGATGAATGACTATTACCGATATACCATATCGGATGAATGACTATTACAGATATACCGTGACCTGGATGAATGACTATTACAGATACCATGACTGGATGAATGAATATTACAGATATTACGGCCTGGATGAATGACTAACAGATATACCATGACTTGGATGAATGACTATTACAGAGATACCATGACCTGGATGAATGAATATTACAGATAGACCTGGACTGATGAAAGAATATACAGATGTACCTGAACCTTGGATGAAGAATGATTACAGATATACAATGAACCTGACGTGAATGGAATTACGATACCAGACCATGAGATATACAGATATACCATGACCTGGATGAATGATATTACAGATATACCATGACCTGGATGAATGAATATTAAGAGATATACCATGACCTGGATGGAATGAATATTACAGAGTATACCAGACCTGGATGAATGAATCATTAAAGAGATATACCATGACCGGATGAATGAATATTACAGATTATACCATGACCTGGATGAAGAGAACCTTCATGACATTTGTGGAGTTTCTAACTTATTTTTTCTAAAGGCAAGAATATATGTTATATAACCCAATATCCCAATTCTCCTAGTATTTTACTACAACAAGCTTGTAAAATCAGTTATCTAAATAGGTTCAAAATACCGGCCTTGGGGGCATAGCATTGGCAGAGCTTTTGAATGGGGCCTCAAATGTATTATAATGTTTAGGAGCCAGGATGGCGTTTTTATTTACATTTTTGGTATTTTAAAATACCTGTCAGGAATGAATTTCTGAGCAAAATGAATGCTAAATTTGGTAAAAAGAAGAAAAGTCGTACAGTATAAATAAATACATTGTAGAATTTAGATGGACATATTGTGCTTACTGTATGGATTAAAGTTAATGGTGATTCCTCTGTCTTGAATTTTTCTCCTTCCATGACATAACTGCTCACCTAGATCAATATATTAGCTATTATGATTTTTTTGCCCAGATCTTCAAGCTATTTTGCAAATGGTAAATAGTTTTGTTTTTAGTAACCACAACTACTTTAATGAAGTCCTGGATGTATTCCAGCACAAGGCTCACAGCCGGGAAATCTTCTATACATAATTCAGTCTGGAGGAGGATGTGCATCTTTAAATTAAACTGGGTGACTGATTCCGTAGTCCGACAGACCTATTGTTCAGTTGTGGTACAATGCTTATAGGGTTATAGGAAAACCCGATATATAAATTTTGTCTCGGTCAAGAAACAGCAAAGCTGTAAATCCAACAATTCTAATGAATTTAATGTACAAATTATTACAATATCGTATTCAGGAATTCAAGAGAAAATAGAGATGAATGCAACCCTGAGTTTTCAATATCCATGCAGTTCCACCATGCAGTTTCCATGGAAAGTGTAGAAACGATGAGAAAATGAAATATTCAAGCTCAACCCAATAGAAGTCAAAGGGAGTGGAATTTTGGTTATTAGACATTGAATTTAAAAGTTCGTACGATCGTGGACTTTTCAACACAGATATTTGCTTTTCTTCATAGAATTTGGCGCAATTTCTGCAAGTTCCGCCTTTTAATTTAGATTCGCACATTTTTGAAACCTACATTAATTTCAAAGACAGGACTCGGTTCAAAACCAGGAATCATGATATATCTATATTACGGTCGTCACATGTGGCAATCATGGGGCTTGGGGCTAGTTGGACCTGCTCTTGCGCATGTGTAAGTAAAAAACGCAATAAACAGTTTGTCAGACTTCTAGTTTCCAGATGAGCTGTTCTAAAATGGTCACATGAGATGGTTAGTGGTCCACAGATTAAAAATTAAATAATATAAACCCCTAGCAGTAGGTGGTTTATGAACCGTGAATTTTACTGTGGAATGTCAATTATCGAAAAAGGATCTTGCATTGAAACTACAAAGGTTGATTTCAAAACTTTTGGTTTGAAATTTGACCAAAAACAGTTTGACCAAAACAAGTTTGGGTTGAGACTCCATTTCAATACTGGGGACTAGTCACAAACCCACTGGATCACCTAGTGTAGAGTATCACACACACTTAATCCTTTTTCACTAAAACCCTGCTGGATCAGGTAGTGTGAGCAGTGTTTCTCAACCAGGGGTCCGGGGACCCTAGGGGTCCCTGAGAGGTTGCATGGGGGTCCTAAAACATTGACAGAAATTGAATAGATCCACATTTTGATGAATGCAGATATATTTTTATTACATATTTATCAATGTCTGTATAAAGTCTGTGTTGGTTGTATTGATGTCTGAGAGTAAATAAAATAAGTAATGTTTTAAGTAAGGGTTCCCACCCTGGTGTGAATTACCGTGCATTTTGTTCAATAGAGTGTATTTAGAGATCTATCTTTATATTTATATAGATTAGGTTTTTGATGATTTGATGAACTGACAAAGAAAAATAATAACTGTATATAATCATAATTTATGTAGAGGTCCCCGAGACATGAAATTGTTTCAAGGGTCCACCAGATAAAAAGGTTGAGAAACACTGGTGTAGAGTATCAGCACACTTAATCCTTTTCTCACTAAAACCTGCTGGATCAGGTAGTGTAGAGTATCAGTGCATCTTAACCCTTTTTCTCACTAAAACCCTGCTGGATCAGGTAGTGTAGAGTATCGTGACTTAACCCTTTTTCTCACTAAACCCCACTGGATCAGCAAAAAAAAAAAAAAAAAAAGGGAATAGGTTGGACTTGATGGACGAATGTCTTTATTCAACCTTAATTACTATGTTACTATGTTACTATGTTACTATACTATACTAATTAGTGATGAGTGAGTGAGGGCTTTGCCTTTTCGAAACAAAACCTGCTTAACTTTTGTAAGTAAGGTGCAATGAATGAACCTGCCAAATTTAAGCTGTCTGCCTCCACGGCAAGTTGGAGAATTAGTGATGAGTGAGGCCAGTTGCAGAATTAGTAGTGAGTGAGTGAGTGAGTGAGTGAGGGCTTTGCCTTTTCGATAGAAAAACCTACTTAACTTTTGTAAGTAAGGTGCAATGAATGAGCCTGCCAAATTTAAGCCGTCTGCCTCCACGGCAAGTTGGAGAATTAGTGATGAGTTATTGATGAGTGAGTGAGTGAGGGCTTTGCCTTTTCGAAATGAAACCTGCTTAACTTTTGTAAGTAAGGTGCAATGAATGAGCCTGCCAAATTTAAGCCGTCTGCCTCCACGGAAGTTGGAGATTAGTGATGAGTTAGTGATGGTGAGTGAGGGAGTGAGTGTGAGTGAGGGGTTTGCCTTTGTCGAAACGAAACCTGCTTACTTTGTAAGTACGGTGCATGATGAGCTGCCAAATTTAAGCCGTCTGCCTCCACGGCAAGTTGGAGAATTAGTGATGAGTTAGTGATGAGTGAGTGAGTGAGTGAGTGAGTGAGGGCTTTGCCTTTTCGAAACGAAACCTGCTTAACTTTTGTAAGTACGGTGCAATGAATGAGCCTGCAAAATTTAAGCCGTCTGCCTCCACGGCAAGTTGGAGAATGAGTGATGAGTGAGTGAGTGAGTGAGTGAGGGCGGCAAGTTGGAGAATTAGTGATGAGTGAGTGAGTGAGTGAGGGCTTTGCCTTTTCGAAACGAAACATGCTTAACTTTTGTAAGTAAGGTGCAATGAATGAGCCTGCCAAATTTAAGCCGTCTGCCTCCACGGCAAGTTGGAGAATTAGTGATGAGTTAGTGATGAGTGAGTGAGTGAGTGAGGGCTTTGCCTTTTCGAAACGAAACCTGCTTAACTTTTGTAAGTAAGGTGCAATGACTGAGCCTGCCAAATTTAAGCCGTCTGCCTCCACGGCAAGTTGGAGAATTAGTGATGAGTGAGGCCAGTTGGAGAATTAGTAGTGAGTGAGTGAGTGAGTGAGTGAGTGAGTGAGGGCTTTGCCTTTTCGAAATGAAACCTACTTAACTTTTGTAAGTAAGGTGCAATGAATGAGCCTGCCAAATTTAAGCCGTCTGCCTCCACGGAAAGTTGGAGAATTAGTGATGAGTTAGTGATGATTGAGTGAGTGAGTGAGTGAGGGCTTTGCCTTTTCGAAACGAAACCTGCTTAACTTTTGTAAGTAAGGTGCAATGAATGAGCCTGCCAAATTTAAGCCGTCTGCCTCCATGGCAAGTTGGAGAATTAGTGATGAGTTAGTGATGAGTGAGTGAGTGAGTGAGTGAGTGAGGGCTTTGCCTTTTCAAAATGAAACCTACTTAACTTTTGTAAGTAAGGTGCAATGAATGAGCCTGCCAAATTTAAGCCGTCTGCCTCCACGGCAAGTTGAAGAATTAGTGATGAGTTAGTGATGAGTGAGTGAGTGAGTGAGGGCTTTGCCTTTTCGAAACGAAACCTGCTTAACTTTTGTAAGTAAGGTGCAATGAATGAGCCTGCCAAATTTAAGCCGTCTGCCTCCATGGCAAGTTGGAGAATTAGTGATGAGTTAGTGATGAGTGAGTGAGTGAGTGAGGGCTTTGCCTTTTCAAAACGAAACCTGCTTAACTTTTGTAAGTAAGGTGCAATTAATGAGCCTGCCAAATTTAAGCCGTCTGCCTCCACGGCAAGTTGGAGTTGGGAGCCCATTATGATTGAGTGAAGTATGAATCGAGTGAGCTGAAGTGAGGGCTTTGCCTTTTCAAACAAACCTGCTAACTTGTAATCAGGTGCAATGAATGAGCCTGCCAAATTTAAGCGTCTGCCTCCACGGCAAGTTGGAGAATTAGTGATGAGTTAGTGAGATTGAGTGAGTGAGTGAGTGAGTGAGTAGGGCTTTGCTTTTCAAACGAAACAACAACTGTTAACTTTTGTAAGTAAGGTGGCAATGAATGAGCCTGCCAAATTTAAGCCGTCTGCTTCCACGAGTTGGCAAGATTGAGAATTGGAGATTTATGATGGAGTGAGTGAGTGGTGAGGCTTTTGCCTTTTCGAAATGAACCTGCTTAACTTTTTGTAAGGAATGTCAATGAATGAGCCTGCCAATTTAAGCGTCTGCCTCCACGGCAGTTGGAGAATTAGTGATGAGTTTTAGTGATGAGTGAGAGTGGTTGAGTGAGGGCTTTGCCTTTTCGAAACGAAACCTGCATTAACTTTTGTAAGTAAGGTTCAATGAATGAGCCTGCCAAATTTAAGGCCGTCTGCCTCCACGGCAAGTTGGAGAATTAGTGATGAGTGTGAGTTGAGATAGTAGTGGAGTGAGTGAGTGAGTGAGGGCTTTTGTCCTTTTCGAAACGAAACCTGCTTAACTTTTGTAAGAGTAAGTGGCAAGAATGAGCCTGCCAAATGTAAAGCCGTCTGCTCCACGGCAAGTTTGGGAATTGTGGAGAGTTATTGATGAGTGAGTGAGTGAGGGCTTTGCCTTTTCGAAAAGAACCTGCTTAACTTTGTAATTAAGGTGCAATGAATGAGCCTGCCAATTTAACCCGTCTGCCTCCACGGCAAGTTGGAGAATTATGATGAGTTGTGATAGTATGAGTGAGTGAGTGAGTGAGGGCTTTGCCTTTTCGAAAACGAAACCTGCTTAACTTTTGTAAGTAAGGTGCAATGAATGAGCCTGCCAATTTAAGCCGTCTGCTCCACCAGTGGGATAGAGTGAGAAGTTGGAGAAGTTATGATGAGTGGGTGAGTGGAGTGAGTGAGGGCTTTGCCTTTCGAAACGAAACCTCTCTTAACTTTGTATAAGGTGCAATGAATGAGCCTGCCATTTTAGGCCGTCTGCCTCCCGGCAAGTTGGAGAATTAGTGATGAGTTAGTGATGATGATGTGAGTAGTGAGGGCTTTGCTTTTCGAAACGAAACTGTTACTTTTGTAAGTAAGGTTGCAATGAATGAGCCTGCCAAATTTAAGCCGTCTGCCTCCACGGCAAGTTGGAGAATTAGTGATGAGTGTGAGTGAGTGAGTGAGTGGAGTGAGGGCTTTGTTTCGAACGAAACCTGCTTACTTTTGATAAGTAGTGCAATGAATGACCTGCCAAATTTAAGCCGTCTGCCTCCACCACAAGTTGAGAATTAGTGAATGAGTTAGTGATAGTGAGAGAGTGAGTGAGTGAGTGATGAGGCTTTGCCTTTTCGAAAGAAACCTACTTAACTTTTGTAAGTAAGTGCTGCAATGAATGAGCCTGCCAAATTTAAGCCGTCTGCCTCCACGGCAGGTTGGAGAATTAGTGATTGAGTTAGTGATGAGTGAGTGAGTGAGTGGCTTTGCTTTTCGAAAACGAAACCTGCTTAACTTTGTAAGTAAGGTGCAATGAATGAGCCTGCCAAATTTAAGCCGTCTGCCTCACGGCAAGTTGGAGAATTAGTGATATGTATGAGTGAGTGAGTGGAGTGAGGGCTTTGCCTTTTCGAAAACGAAACCTGCTTAACTTTTGTAAGTAAGGTGCAATGAATGACCTGCCAAATTTAACCGTCTGCCTCCACGGCAAGTTGGAGAATTAGTGATGAGTTGTGATGAGTGAGTGAGTGAAGTGATGAGGGGCTTGCCTTTTCAAAAAAACCTACTTAACTTTGTAAGTAAGGTGAATGAATGAGCCTGCCAAATTTAAGCCGTCTGCCTCCACCGGCAAGTTGGGAGAATTTGATGATTAGTGAGGAGAGTGAGTGGTGAGTGGAGGGCTTTGCCTTTTCGAAACGAAACCTGCTTAACTTTTGTAAGTAAGGTGCAATGAATGAGCCTGCCAAATTAAGCCGCTGCCTCCACGGCAAGTTGGATAATTAGTGATGATGAGTTAGTGATAGTGAGTGAGTGAGGGCTTTGCCTTTTCAAAACGAAACCTGCTTAACTTTTGTAAGTAAGTGTGCCATGATGAGCCTGCCAAATTTAAGCCGTCTGCCCTCACGGCAATTGGAGAATTAGTGATGAGTTAGTGATGTAGTGAGTGAGGTGAGTGAGGAGGGCTTTGCCTTTGTAAACAACCTCTTACTTTGTAGTAAGGTGGCAATGAATGAGCCTGCCAAATTTAAGCCGTCTGCCTCACGGCAAGTTGGAGAATTAGTGATGAGTTAGTGAGAGTGGGTGAGTGAGTGAGTGAGGCTTTGCCTTTTCAAACGAAAAGTAACCACTTCCATCTGACCTGACTTTCCCCCCCCCACAAACGAACTGTCAAGCCTGCACACAGCATACAGCATTCCAACTGTCAAAACTCTGTCACCATTCCAGCTACAGTAAAACTACTCACAAAGAAGAATAGTTTTTGAGAGCAAGGAACTTGATTGACAGCTGAAATATAAGAAGTTTTAGATTGGATATATAAAGAAATAGGGGGCAGATCAACAAAAAAATGATACATTGGGGTTGGGAAGAATATAGTTTCCAATTATGGTCAATTTAAAATAACCTGTTTATAGATGCCCTTTAAAGGGCTTTAAACCATTAAAATAAAAAAGTGTTGACTTACTGGTTGTCTGCCTGCAAGGATAATTATTGAATCAATCAGCAAGTTGATTCTACTCATATAACACTCTGTACTCTCTGTGTACAGTAAATATTATTTAATAAGGGCACAACATTTTTCCCCTCATATTACATATACTGTGTAATGTATATTGGAAAATGTGTTAATAATGCTCCCTGCTAGTCTGAGGGGACTGATGGAACAAATTAGTATTTCTTTAATTGGGTAATTTATTTAACCAAATCTGTCAGTCTTAAGGTTCGTACACACGTGCGATGTAGGTCCCGCGATGCACGGTGTGTACGAATGTTCGTTTCGGGCGGATAATTGACCGTGTATGGGCCCTTTATTGGCCAAATGACGATCCCCTACCAAACGGCCATTTTGGCCAATAAAGGGCCCATAATGAGCCGATTATCAGCCGAAAACACGTTCGTAGCATCGTGCGTCCCGGGACCCGCAATCACACGTGTTTACGAACCTTTACTGTAAATAAAAGGAGAGACTTCTGGGTAATTCCATATTTCCGTGATAGTCCTTGAGCAAATGCTTTACCTTCTAGGAGGCTCTTGAACAGATTGCAGAAGCAAGAGATCCAGAGTGGCATTTGCACTGGAGGCTCCATAAGAAATCATGGATTTGTTTAGGAGAATCAAGGAAACATACACTGGCAGATGTTTTTCCAATCGTCCAACACAATCCAAAATCAGCAAAAAATACAATGAAGAGAGCACTCTGATCAGCAAGGACCAGGATAACTTGTAACATACACTTTATTCAATGGATTTATCAGACAACATATATATATGCGTCAAGGCACACAGAGGATCATGGGAGTCTGACACATTTCACAGCACTAGGCCGCTTCCTCAGAGACAAACAACAATCGAAAATCAGATGAAAGAACCGATCGAAGTTTCCCACCTCACGCCTCCAATATTTTGCAGATTTTACCTTAAAATCTGCAGGACTTGAAGATGGGGTTCAATCAGAAAAAAGGAAAACCGATATTGATATTTTAAGTAATTTAGTCGTAATTACAGAATCGTTCAAAATATCGATACTGTGTATGGGCTTTAGATGGGTTTATATGACATTAGAAAAAATGTTAGGTTACTATCAATAATTTTATTCAAATGAATGAGAACATGTGATAATTATTTAAAATGCTAATGGTTAAAAATAATACAGATATACTGCATGTACACCCCTCTGAAGCTAAGTACACACAGTACCGATAACCCTGATACCGTTATATCTTGCAGATCCTGTCTGTCATTTTTAAAAAAATCTTTTCTGTGTGTAGCCAGCTTTAATCAATAGGCAAGACACTATAAAAATGGCCTAATTAACAGGAACTATGGCCCAGTATCAGTATAATTATATAAATGGCTGTACGGATGTAATATGTATTCCCATAGAACAGTGCCTCGCAGAGGGTATTCCTAGATATCCAGCTAAGTGAGTTTCTTGATCGGGCTGGTAAAATCCAAACTTGAGGTACAAATTATACAATTTTATTCGCCAGTAGGAACTTTTACATCTTAGGTCGGCACACAAAAAAACTCAGAATGAGATCTTTAGGAGGACAAATTACATTCACACAGCCATGTGCATGTTAGTGGTGTTCATACAAGTTGGAGTTGATCTTACAATATAGTATAGTATAGTATAGTATAGTATAGTATAGTATCGATAGTATAGTATAGTTAGTTAGATAGTATAGTATAGTATAGTATAGATAGTATTTGAGGTTGAATAAAGACATATGTCCATCCAGTCCAACCCATCTAGCAATATCTTCATTTCCTGCCTAACTGTTGATCCAGAGGAAGGCAAAAAACCCCACCAAATTATGAAGGGGAAAAAATTCCTTCCTGACTCCAAGTAGCAATCGGAAATTTCCTGGATCAACTCTACTTTATGTATCAATACCAGTAACTTGCAACATTCCTTGTTTGCAGAAATCATCCAGCTTTTTTTTGAAACTGACCAATGAACTGCCATTACAACGTCCACTGGAAGACAGTTCCATAGCTTTACCGTTCTCACAGAAAAATCGCTCACAGATGTACCATGAACATATTTTGTTTAAAATAACGCTTTTCTCCTCTTTCCTTTTTTTCTATTTAAGTTATTTGGCTACAATTATAATAAACATCATCATGTTGTTACATTTTACTTAAAATAATAATTTTTAACATAATCAACAATAATAATCTTATTAACCAAGACAGTCAATTCTATTCATCCATTGAGTTACATTGAGTTAATTTCCATAAACCACCACTCCCGTGTGTGTCTGTAGAAGTTTGGAAAAGTATTAATGCTATATAGAACATTTTTCCTAATGCATAATTTGATTTAATAATTTCTTAATTTCATTGTTGTCGGTATCTTGGGTTTTTTCATGATTTAAGCCAGTTGTATCTGAAGTATGAAGTATATGAAACACAATTGTTCTGGCATGTAATTATTATAGATGTAATTATATGTAAATATATTAATAACACTAACTGTGGGGTCAATACAATTTTCCTTTCGTTATAGTGTATATAAAATACTTTACTCTATTCCATTCATTTCTAACTTAATACATGACCACAAAATGTGTCCTAAGTTTGCCATTGTAGTAGTAGTAGAGATGAGGCCTCCTGCACCACCGTACAGTATATGAAGTCTGATGAAGGTATCATGTGACACCGTAACGTTACACATATGTATTGAATAAACACATGTTTGTTCACTGAAAGACTGGTGTGCGCTACTTCTTTGCTTGTCTTAAAGTTTGCCATTGAGTTACAATTTTCCACATAATGAAGATTCATCGTGGTTCCACATAGCTGAATAATTTTGGGGTAATAAAACATTCTGTCTAATACTTCCCATGTACTTCCAGTGGGAGGTACCCTTTGAGTTTGAAAGTTATTTCACAAGCTTTTTACCATTATCTGTTTCTACAGTAATACTGTATTTAGTTCTTTTTACTGTATTTAGTTCTATTTGCCATGTTTAAAAATTATTATTGGGGTGGTTATTTAGTTATTTAGTTATGAAATGTTATCTTTTTTGTAAAAAGATTCTTATTTAAAGATATTTGTAGGAATCTTGTTTTGATTGTGCTGTTTCATGAAATCATAGTTGTATTAGGTTTCCTTTGTCAGAATTTATCAAAGACTTTGGTTAGACCATAATTTCAGTAACTTGTAATGTCAATATATTTGTATAATGATTTTCCATACTTAGGTTTTTATTATGTAATCCCATATGTTAAATTATCATTTTATTGAATGCAATTTTTTTTTGTATTATTCCAAATAATCTCGATATGTTTTTTTGTGAATCTCCAAGAAGACATGGTTTGGGGCAGTAATTGTTAGTGTTCTTAATACACACAATCATTTTGATAATATTATCATTTTAATTATAGAGATTTAGCAAAACCATGAACCAAAATTGGATGTCCATAAACCAAGATCCCTTAAAGGGAGAAATCCAATTTTTACATTCACGAAAGAACCACAATTAGCTCTAAAATACCATTCCAGTAGTGCACTGTCTGGCCACACCTCGGTCACATGCTTCTTTTCCTGTACTGGTCTATAACAGGATTGGCTAAAGACTACTAGTGGGCGTGACCTGCTAATTACAAATTTCTGCAGAAGATAGTACTGGTCATGAGTGAAGAACATAATAGTCAGTGACCAAAACTCTGTGATTATGGAATGCTGGGAAGAAATCACAAACAGTAAGGTACATTTCCCATTACCCACATCAAAATGAGAGCTAAAGATACAGATTAGCTTTTATGTCAAGGCCCTCTGTCTTATGATTCAATGAACTTGAATTCAGGAAAAACTTAAAACATCTGAAATATTTATTAAAATAGACCAATATTATAATTAAAAACAACAGAATTCCATAACGTGTGTGCAAAAAACAAAACAAAAAAATAAAAACAGTTCTTATTGCCAACAGTAAAGGACGAATGAGAAGTGTCCAAATAAGAATTGCTTGTCCAATGTAGCAGATGTTAGCAAATATGTGGTTTGTGGTAGAGGAAACATGAATGCAAAACCACTTAAAAGGTAGCCTCACTCCTAAATAGCTCCTTATTCTGTTGGAAAGGGGAATTTTATCCTCCGGCAAACAGCTGAATCTGCTGCTATGGAGTTGGGAATAGTAATTGATAGGAGGGGGAATAGAAGATATCCAAAATAAATGTTTTTAAAGGCCAGAACATCATCCAGAAAGGAAAATAAAGTAAATATCATCTACTGTAACACATTAATTTGTAAATATCAATTCTGATTACTATACACCAGTCTGATATTACATTGATTTGACGTTTGATTGTCGAAATGATCAACATGCCTGGCCTGGACCATTCATCTGCAATTTCCATTACAGTTATCAGGGATAGCAGCAGGTAAGTTGGCAAATCTATGGCCTGTACTAAATGAAAACGGGGAAATTTAAGGCTGGACAATGGACAATAGTCAATAAACATATACATTGTATATTAATAAAGTACAACACAAATACCTAATGTGAAAGACAGAAAAACATAGAGATCACAATGACAAGGAGACACAATGAAGTGACATGGAGGACTTAAAGTCCTAAAAAAGTGAATACAATGTTAGTACAGTGATGCAATGTACAGGAGGTTGGAAGATAAAATGCCATATAGGGGATGTTAAAGGGATACTGGCATCTGGAAACCTCAGAGGTATTCACAGCGAACAAGCAAATTTACCAATGTAAAAAGACATTTAAATGTGGATATAAAGTTGGTTTTGGTTTGATCCACCTGATCTTGAGATCTCAATGTGAATATTTTTTAAGTTCTCCTTTAATAATTTGCATGTCCACATTTTTATTCCTGTTTTACCAAAGCACCATATTAATGTTATTGTTTCTTTTTCCTATACGCATGCATGGAAACAAACAAGATCATGTCCAGAAAGTCCCATGATTAAACAGTTCCATTTCTAACCTGTAACTCTCCTGATATATCCAGATGTTATTTATACATTTATAGGAAAATACCAATGTGAAGCAATGGTCCCGTGGTCTTCATTGACTAATAAAAATAACTCATCGTGTTTTCTTTTACTAATAGTTTTACTATTACCCATTATTTCCTAACGAATGATTTTGATGGATCGTCACATTTGGGTCATTCCGTGTCCACCATATTGCCTGTCTAACATTTAGTGTTATCTAGATGCCCATTGTAAATTTGGTTCTTTTAATTAGGATTAGGGTTCTGCTGTATCTAATGGATCCTTCCATCTTCCCATCCATCCATCTTTCCACTACTGTAAACTTTGGGGCCTCTTAGAAATGTCCTTGTTTTTGAAGGAGATTTTATTCATTCTTATAACATCAAATTGATTTGATAAAACAGGGTTGATATGTTATATTGTAAGTCACTATATAAATGACTGTTGTTAATGGAATATCTACCACAATAAAACATGTGTGGCAATGGTACACAACTGAGCAAGAGAGATAAATACATTCAATAGAAATTTAAAAATGCACATAAACTGCTGTTTTGGGTTTTTTTGGTCTATTTATCGTTTCTCTTTATTGGCCTTCTGTGCAATTAGCCAATATTTCGGAATGGTGCAGCTGATCAAAGTACATCTGCTGAAAGTCAATCTGATGAACAAATTGAACTGCAATCTGAAATCTGGCTGTATAATGTGATGAGATCATCCGATATTGGACAGGCAGTCTACAGACGCCATAGCAGCAGGTGTCAGGACCCAGGGGGGCGTGGTAAGGAGCATGGGGGGGCGTGTTATGGGCAGGGTGAAGCTACTCCCCATGGACCCGCTCACAGTACACATAAGGTCTCTTTGGTGTAGAAATCTATCCACATTTGCCTAGCTTAAGAGTGGTAACAGATGTCTCTCCCAACATTACTTTCTAGCTTTATACTCTGTAGAACACGTAAACACATAAACTTCTATAAAATATTTCTCCATCAGGAAATAAACAGGTAAACATGCTCCGATATTATGTAAAAAGTAGAGTACTGTGATACTTTTAATGGACTAACAGTTTATTTAGTAGACAAGCTTTCGAGGGATCAACCCTCTTCCTCAGGTCAGAGCTGATATATTATTGCATTCTTGGGTACACACAGTCAATCGCCTTTTTGCCCCAATCTGGGTAAACGGGCGCCAGACACAGTTGCCAGCGTTTTTTTTCGGCCCGACATACGAAAATATCGTCGGTTTGACGAAAAAAAACCTGCGTGTGTACCCAAACCTCAGGCTCTTGGGAAATCTTTTCCATCAATCCAATGAACACACCTTTATTAGAATAATTGCTTCTGCTATTCATTCCAATCCGTGAGTCACTTTTGTTGCTATTTGGAATTTGTTACTGCAAACTCAATGATAATAAAAACTCACTAATCAGCTGCCCACTTTGATCTATAAAAAGAAACTTTTATTTCACATGGACGATGGCCTCCAGCTGGGTGATTCACCCTGACTAATAGGCAAGTACAGTTATTATTACAAACAGAGAGGAGATATTAATTCCTGTTCTACTGTAGAAGAATGCCTGCTTCATTCCAAATGGGCCACACAGTCGGTTAGAATTGAAGCAATTTTTATTCAAATCAGACAGACTACGGGGTCAACGATGTGTAATGGCCGGTGCGATGTTATAGACTCTCTAATGTGCGGCTATCGATATATCTGTCAATTGCTTTCCGTTTCTTATTAACGCAAACACTTTGCAAAAGGTGGTTGGAGGGAAGTTGAGTTGGGAAGGAGCACCAAAGCAAACCTGTTAGGGACCCAAAATGGCCAAAAAACTAGCACTGGTCTTAAACTTGTGTATTAACACAGCAAATGTCTGTGGGATTCAGTTAAATCAACTTGGCTTGAAGTTTAGTTCCTATGGATGTTTTGCTAGTCATCCGACTGGATGTCTCAATTCAGAAAGTGACATTTAGAGATCCAGTCGGATGACTAGTGAAAAGTTTAAGAACTAATTCAAAGTCCAGTGATCCACTGAATCCACGTAAGACCTATCTGTACGATACCGATAATGATTACAGATACACCATGACCTGGATGATGAATTACAGATATACATGACCTGGAATGAATATACAGATACCATGACCTGATGAATGAATTACAGTCCAGCCTAGATGGATGAATATACAGATATACATGACCTGGATGAAGACTATTAAAGATACACCATGACCTGGATGAATGAATATACAGATATACCATGACCTGGATGGATGAATATTACAGATATACCGTGACCTGGATGAATGAATATTACAGATATACCATGACCTGGATGAATGACTATTACAGATACACCATGACCTGGATGAATGAACATTACAGATATACCATGACCTGGATGAATGAATATTACAGATATACCATGACCTGGATGGATGAATATTACAGATATACCATGACCTGGATGAATGAATATTACAGATATACCATGACCTGGATGAATGAATATTACAGATATACTGTGACCTGGATGGATGAATGAATATTACAGATATACCATGACCTGGATGAATGAATATTACAGATATACCATGACCTGGATGAATGAATATTACAGATAACCATGACCTGGAGATGAATGAATATTACAGATATACCATAACCTGGATGAATATGAATATACAGATATACCATGACCTGGATGGATGAATATTACAGATATACCATGATCTGGATGAATGAATATTACAGATATACTGTGACCTGGATGAATGACTA
Organism: Hymenochirus boettgeri; assembly: GCA_019447015.1. Classification (NCBI taxonomy): domain Eukaryota; kingdom Metazoa; phylum Chordata; class Amphibia; order Anura; family Pipidae; genus Hymenochirus; species Hymenochirus boettgeri. The sequence goes on along the minus strand of CM033470.1, from coordinate 316,337,059 downwards.
TTACAGATATACCATGACCTGGATGAATGACTATTACAGATATACCATGATCTGGATGAATGACATACAGATATACCGTGACTGATGAATGACTTACAGATACTGACCTGGATGAATGACTATTATCAGAACAACGAATATACAGTGACTGATGAATGACTATTACAGATATACCATGACTGGATGAATGAATATTACAGATATACCATGACCTGGGTGAGATGAATATTACAGATAGACATGACCTGGATGAATGAATATTACAGATGTACCATGACCTGGATGAATGAATATTACAGATATACCATGACCTGGATGAATGGAATATACAGATATACCATGACCTGGAATGAATGAATATTACAGATATACCATGACCTGGATGAATGAATATTACAGATATACCATGACCTGGGATGAATGAATATTACAAGATATCATGACCTGGATGGAATGGATATAGGAATACGAGATATTACAGATATAATAACTGAATGAAAAAAATATGACCATGACACTGGATGAATGAGACCTTCATGACATTTGTGGAGTTTCTAACTTATTTTTCTATAAGGCAAGAATATTATGTTATAAACCCAATATCCCAATCTTCCTAGTATTTACTACAACAAGCTTGTAAAACAGTTATTTAAATAAGGTTCAAAATACCGGCCTTGGGGGCATAGCATTGGCGAGGGAGACTTGAAGGGGCCCAAATGTATTATAATGTTAGGAGCCAGGATGGCGTTTTTATTTACATTTTTTGGTATTTTAAAATACCTGTCAGGAATGAATTTCTGAGCAAAATGAATGCTAAATTTGGTAAAAAGAAGAAATAGTCGTACAGTATAATAAATACATGTAGAATTTAGATGGACATATTGTGCTTACTGTATGGATTAAAGTTAATGTGATTCCTCTGTCTTGAATTTTCTCCTTCCACTAGACATAACTGCTCCACCTAGATAAATATATTAGCTATATATTATTTTTTTGCCCAGATCTTCAAGCTATTTTGCACAATGGTAAATAGTTTTGTTTTTAGTAACCACAACTACTTTAATGAAGTCCTGGATGTATTCCAGCACAAGGCTCACAGCCGGGAAATCTTCTATACATATTCAGTCTGGAGGAGGATGATGCATTTAAATTAAACTGGGTGACTGATCCGTGTAGCCCAGACAGACCTATTGTGTTCAGTTGTGGTACAATGCTTATAGGGTTATAGGAAAACCGATATATAAATTTGTCTCGGTCAAGAAACAGCAAAGCTGTAAATCCAACAATTCTAATGAATTTAATGTACAAATTATCCTACAATATCGTATTCAGGATATTCAAGAGAAAATAGAGATGAATGCAACCAGTGAGTTTCAATCACCAATGCAGTTCCACCATGCAGTTCCATGGAAAGTGTAGAAACGATGAGAAAATGAAATATTCAAACTCAACCCAATAGAAGTCAAAGGGAGTGGAATTTTGGATTATAGACATTGAATTTAAAAGTTCGTTACCGATCGTGGACTTTTCAAACACAGAATATTTGACTTTTCTTCATAGAATTTGGCGAATTTCTGCAATGTTCCGCCTTTTAATTTCTAGATTCGCACATTTGTTGAAACTACATTTAATTTTCAAAGACAGGACTCGGTTCAAAAACCAGGAATCATTGATATATCAATCTTACGGTTCGTAGTGATTAAAAGAGGGAGGGGGGATACTGCTCCTTAACAAAATGTGTGCTGGATTAAAAGCATGCAGCAACACACGCAAATCAGAGTAAGTGCTACTTACATGTATTCAATTATAGATTAAGATGAGGCAAAGTCATTTTTTCAGTATAGTGTCCCTTTAAGATCTGAGGATGTATTTAATGGGGTCGAGGGGTGAGGAGTGTAAACTTTGGATATCATGTTTAATTCACAGTGACTGGCTGAATTGCATAACCAATAGCTATATGTAATATGTTTAAAATATAGAAGGCATAGCAATCAGCGTACTGGGGTAATCAGTCTGTACTGGGGTAATATCTGTTGACAATAGCACTGTAATAAGAGGACTAGACTTTGGTAACATGTTCAAGAGCTAGAATACTGTCCAATACTGGGCAATATCTGCATGAGTTGTAAGTGCCACTGAAAATGTTGGTACTATATAAATCTACAATAATAATAATAATAACCTAGATCTTGGGGGGTCAGTAAATGTGATTTATTCGGATTTTGTAAAAGCCTTTGATACGGTACCTTATAGAAGGTTATTATATAAGATAAGATACAGTAGTCTCCATTTTTATATTTGTATTGGGCTCAGAACTGGCTAAAGGATATATTACAAAGGGTGATTATTGATGGAACCTTTTCTAGTAGGACCAGTGTTGTAAGTGGTGTTCCTCAGGGGTGTGTACTAGGTCTGGTGCTCCTTAACTTATTTATAAGTGACCTAGCGTTGGGCATTAAGAGTATGAGCTCTGTGTTTGGTGATGACACTAAATTGTGCAGGATTATAGGCTCAGTGCCGGATGTTTCCATAATACAAACTGATTTCAACTTGGTGATTGGCTACAAAGTGGTAAATGAAGTTTAATTTTGGGGAAGTCAACGTTACGCATTTGGGCAAAAATAATATAAATACTTGTTATGTCCTTAATTACAGGAGTTAGGACTTGTCTATAGAGAAAGACGAGTTATTGTGGATAATAGACTTAGTAGCTCTAACCAGTGTCAGGCAGTATCTGTTAAAGAAACTGCTTTCCTGTATAAGAAGGAGCATAGCATTAAAGGAGCAGGGAATAATTCTGCCTCTGTATAGATCCCTTGTAAGGCCTCATTCTGAATATGCAGTGCAGTTTTGGACACCAGTCCACTGAAAGGACATACCGGTAAATGAATTAGAAAGAGAACAGAGACGTCTTAGCCAATCACAGAAGCAGATGCCAGTCGAGCCCCTCCTGCTTGATTCCGTGCATGGTAAAGGCACGGGAGTTAAGTAGAAGGCGTTGGGGGAACGAAGGCTGGTAAGTACATTTGGGGACATCTTTGGCAGCTTTAAAGTTCATAAGGTCGAGTTTTACAGCCTTTTCCTGCCTGTGCCACATTCTAAAATTTCATTTGGGGGGTGGTCATAACCTTTAACACTGCACTTACTCATTTAAGTATGGGACCCAGCAATGTGTGGCCCTGTTCCTATCAATGGCATGAAATGTAGATGGGTAATTTTGAAAACCAATTAAAATGTGCTATACTAAGTTAGACAGATTGCAGTATGAGGTTTATACCTCCTCTGTAAATTCTTTATTTCCTGACACTAAAATGTTTCACTAAAATGTTTCTCTACACTGATGCCTTTAACTGACGTGTGATATAGCCCCTGATACCACAAGGGGGCGACGAGTGCAAAGGCTTATCACCAACGACGTGACGTCTGGCCTACACACGTGATTATCGCCCAAAATGCCTGTTTGTTTCACGCACACCACCTGGTCGGGCATCAAGGGGCTATATCTGTACCCTCCTTAAGTCTACAGCTACTTTCTAACACCATTCCCTTTCCGTAGCATGTTCCAGACATGCTCAAGCAGTAAAATTAAGCGTTCGGGATTGGTTGGGATTGATAGTGCAAAGCTTGGTATAGTGAAACATTTTACTAACATCACAGAGGTGTAAATTTGTGTAGAAATTGACTAGAAAAGCAGGTCAGCCATTGTATTAATTAGGGCTTTCTATTAATGTTATTATGATAAGTTAATATAGAATGAAAAGTCATGCAAGCTGCCGCTACAACAGGCTAAATATGTAGTTTTTGCCTGACTTAGTTAATGCAGTCTATAGTATAGTATAGTAGTATTTGAGGTTGAATAAAGACATACGTCCATCCAGTCCAACCCATCTAGCAATATCCTCATTTCTTACCTAACTGTTGATCCAGAGGAAGAGGAAAAAAAAAACCACCAAATTTATGAAGGGGGAAAAAATTCCTTCCTGACTCCAAGTGGCAATCGGAAATTTCCCTGGATGAACTCTACTTTATGTATCAATACCAGTAACTTGCAACATTCCTTGTTTGCAGAAACTCATCCAGCTTTTTTTTAAACTGACCAATGAACCTGCCATAACAACGTCCACTAGAAGACAGTTCCATAGCCTTACTGTTCTCACAGTGAAAAACCCTTTCCGAACTTGAAGCCTAAACCTTTTTTCTTCAAGTCTTAAGGGATATCCACGTGTCCTCTGACATGTTCTATTGGTGAACAATGCCCCAGATAGTTTATTGTATGGCCCGTTAATGTATTTATACACTGCAATCATATCCCAATGCAAGTGCCTTTTCTCCAGTGTACATAATTGTAACTTTTCCAGTCTCTTCATATTCAAGCTCCCCCAATCCCCTTATTAATTTAGTTGCCCTTCTCTGAACCCTTTCCATTTCAAAGATCTCCTTTTTGTACACAGGTTACGCCTTATAGCTGGCAATACAGTCATGAACATGGAATTTACCCCAATAACAAATGGAAATGTGTTAAATTCCTTCTCTGGTGGTAGAATAACAAAGTAGTACATCCTGGCAGCCACACTGTGGCGCTATAGAGGATTGAGAACTAGACAAAAGTAGGGTTTTTTAAGGCCAATTTGTGTTAGGAGACCTAAAAGTTTGTTGTTGCTTAAACAGAATTGTTATCACACAGGAAAATGAACAGCACCACCTAGTGGCAGTGTTAGTAAATGGAAATATTTACAGAAAGTTTCTGTTTTTTGAGAAGTTGCAAATGTTCATTGTAGTAGGACTGCAGTCACTGCAATTCTGATCAATAGCAGGTCATTATATAATGGCTCTACCATTAAGATAATTGTATTTCTTTCCTAGCAACACAATTAGTGTGGTGTTTGGGAATAGGCCCAATGACTCGAGGGTAACACACCAGTTATATATCTGTTGTATTCAATTAGATCAACTGGACTTGAAATGTAGTTCTTGAAGACGTTTCGCTAGTCATCCGACTGGCTTTCTCAATTCAGAATGACTTGTACAAGAATCTGTACAAGTCACAAGCACACCAGTTATACACACACAAGATTATTCTGGGCTATTTAAAGGACAACTCCACCCTAATAAGAACATCTTTTAGAAAGAATGGCCTCTTTAAAATATGTTGCTATATCATAGTTTGTCCTATGAATTCATTACTGTATGCCTGCTATGCTTCTGGATGCCTTAATGGAAACTGAGCCTGGGCATGCTCAGAAGAGGCAGACGGGATTAACATTCAGTCATTGGCTGTGATGTCAACTGTCAAATCCATAACTGACAGTTACTTACTGGAAGAACCAGGAAGCAGAAACAGGGGAAACAGGACATTGTGCAGGATTTCAGGTTAGACTTATATATTTCACATTTCAAACTATTACCGTTTACGGTTTTGGGGGGTGATTTACCTGTATGTAAGTTTTCATTTTAGGGCTGGACTTGCCCTTTAAGAATAATAGTAAACTATTACATTTTTAAGCTAGAAAGTACCTTTTCCCAACAAGACAATACATTAATGGCTAGCTCTAGCCGTTGCTGCCTGACACTGTTTGCTACAGCTAAGTCTGTTACAATGGTGTAACTATGAATCACTGGGCCCCCCAGTAAAACTATAATGGGGCCCCCAGGGACGGATTTACCATTAGGCACAGTAGGCAATCGGCTGTTAATCTCCTCCCACCAATCCTACCCCTTTATAGTCTATTTTCTTCCTCAAAAAAGAAAAAACGGGTGGGGCTCCAGGCTCTTTGGGCCTACAGGCTCCTGATGTGTAAATCTGGCCCTGGGGGCCCCCAAAGATCTCGTAACCATAAGACAAAGTCCTGCTCGTGTGAATGTAGGCTAATGGGTGTTTCTTTAAATTATAAATACATTCCATCCAACATTCCTTTTTGAGTAGTTACATTATTAAAAAATACATTATACAGTGATCAGGTTCACTTCATTATCTTCCCCTACAGATATGCACCACCATCTTTAAGTTGTTTCTATAAATGTGAATATTAAAGGGGTAATGTTGGAGGGAATGTAATATTTATATATTAGTTATATATAATAGTTATATTTACAGGAATCATCACTAGATTTCGAGGCCAGGCCCCTGACCCACCCCCCCCTTCCCAGAGGCCCACGATGAGCTTTAAACAGCTGTCTTTTACCTTTAATTAAAAGTGTCCCTAGATATTTTTCAGAAATGCTGGCTACTATGTTCTTACAAAATCTCTGCTGCATATGAAGCTAAGCACAGGTGTCTACGTATACAGCTTGTTAAAATCCAGTCACACAAAAACCCATGACAGTCTTTATGTTTACCTAGCTTCAGTAATGTAAATGTCTGTTCACATAAATTCCAAAATGCCACATAGTTTGTGAACTCGGGAGGTGAGTAAAAAGCTGCACACACAGAGTAAAGCCTCATACACCCGTGCGGGCCAACCTGTGACGCACAATGTGATCACACGGCCGTTTCAGTCGATAATTGTGTCGAAATGAACATTCAGATTGGGCTCACTGATGATCTGCCTGGTGGATTGGGCAACAAGCCCCGACTGAACGGGCGTTTCGGCTTAATGGTTGTTTCGGCAGACAAAATGCCCATACATGGCACGATTATTGGCTAAAACACCTGTGCATACACATCGTGGACCAGCCCCCGTGATCACACATGTGTATGCAACTTTAAGCACAGTACACATGTTCAGATCCTTACTCCTGACTGATTTTTCGGCAAAGTAAAAAAAAACAGAACACAAAGTAAGTTAAAAAATCTTTATTGAAACATCTCAAGGAAACAGCCGCAGAGAAGCACTGAAGTGTTTTGCGCTTATAAGTCACTTAATCATAAGGCCACACTATTCAGATGCCAATGCGCGTGAAAAGCTTGTAAGGGCTAGGCCACATCAGCGCGTTTAAACACGCAATCTGATTGCATGTTAAAAAAGCACACACTAGTAGTGTGGCCCAACTCGAGTGGCCACACGGTGAACGGAGCACATGCAATCACCATTTTGGGTGCAATTCACATGCACTCTGATACCCGAAAATCGCAGTGCAAGCACGTGAGCAAATTTTCATGCTGCAAGGAAAATTGTGCCATTGTGGCCATTTTTGCGTAACTTTCATAACTATGGAAAATTGCTGGCACTAAAGTTGAGCACCAGTTAATACATATTCCCAATGCCGAGAGTTGGTACATCTGCAGAGCAGGGGTTGTAAAGGCAACTGCCACTGTCATACATTGCCCTGAACAAGTGAGAATCTAACAGGATCAATAGGGACTGGACCATGAAGTTCTTGCATCATTTAATGTCACTTTCAACCCACATAATAGGTTCTGGGAGCTTTATGTCCACTGGACGGTTAACTTGTATAAGGCTGGGTACACACGAAGGGACTGTTTGTCTGCACGGCCAGGACAAATGTCTGTCAGACGCGGCAATAGTGGCCGCAGCCGACAGTTTGTGCGATCCCATAGGGAACCGCATGATCGATCCGAACGGGCGATCGCGACCGGTCGCCTCACACCAGCAGATATTTCCAGCTGACTGACTGATAGTGCCGTGGATCGATTGGTCGGAAATATCTGCTGGTGTACCCAGCCTAAAGCTTGATTTAAAGGTCGAGACCTGACGTCTGTCAGATCAATGAAAGACCTGAGCGACCTTATACACACGTCTGACTATCGCCTGAAATGGCCATTCGGGACGGGTGCGTCACCTGCTACCGCGTCAGGCCCCATACTTTATATTGGACACATGTCCGGAGCTTTACCTTGGTTACACACGGGAAGACATTTTGAATTGATTAACCGAAGACCAAAGTACGGTACTTACTTCTGTTCCACCAATTTCATTGTCTCCTATAGGCCCTGCCATTGGTGCAATGTATGTATGTATAATTTTATTTATAAAGCGCCACTTGGGTACACAGCTCTTTACATTATAAAATACAGAGTATACAAACAAGGGGAGAAGTGCAAGCCATTATACAGATAAAAATTAAATTAAATACAATTTCATACATCGGTTAAGAAAGCATATATATAAATTATGTATAAATTGATATAAGTGCAACAGGCCTCTACACATTAGGAATGAGATCCCTGCCCCAAAGAGCTTACAATCTAAGAGGGTGGGACAACATACAGATACAAGTGGGGGGGATGGGTATAACGTGCTCAAAAGGGCTAACATTCATTTGTTGTGCTGGTGCTTAGAAAGGTAGGATAACAGTCTAGATTTTAAAGTATTAATGGATGTCACCAGGCGAAGCGAGAGAGGGAGAGAGTTCCAAAGGTAGGGAGCAGCAAGAGAGAATGGTTTAAGGTGGGAGGAAGCAGCGTTAGTTGGGGGTCTGTGGAGAAGATTTCCTTGTGAGGAGCCCAGGGCATGGCCTGGAACATAAGGGACCAAGAGTGAAGATAAGTAGGGAGGTGCAGTAAAGCAAAGGGATTTAAAGGTTAAAAGCAGGGTATTGAATATGATTCTTTGTTTGATGGGAAGCCACCCTATGGACTGTATCGGGGTTATGGCTTCTCTTTTGGAGGAGAGCGAGATGATCCGAACTGCCGAGTTTAAGATTGGAGAGTATAAGACTGGAGAGAAGAGAGATGAGAGGCCAGGAGTCCAAGTAGTAGAATGTTACAGTAGTCAAGATGGGAGGTTATAAGGGCATGGATGAGCATTTTAGTAGTGGAGAAAGAGAAAAGGGCAGATTAACCAGATTCAACTGGGTTAATGACCATATTGTCAATAGAGATGGAGAAGGGAGGACTAGGTCCCAGTTTGGGGGGGGGGGGATGATTAATTCTGTTTTGGATAGATTGAGTTTAAGGCGGCGGTGCGCCATCCAGGAAGAGATAGAGAGCAGACATTTAGAGAAAAATATCCGCAGTAGGGACCGGTAGATCACTGATCGGTTTGTCTGGCACAGGGACATCCAACCTGCGGCCCTCCAAATGTTTTGGAAACTACAACTCCCAGCATGCCTTGTTGCAGCGTGCTATTGGAGGGCAGCAATCAGCAGGTAAAAGATAGAAAGGTGACCAGGGTGTACCAGGGCCTGTAATGAATGAACTGGGCAGCTTAGTGGAGATCTGATTATTTAACAACTGGTTCCCTCTACAACCCAACATCGCTTTTATCCACTGGTGTATCTCTAATCGCCCGTCACAGACCCACATGGTTCACACACTTCCCACTTTCTTGCCCTTTAACTCTGGGGGCTTCGGTCGCTCTCCGTGACGTCATCAGCACGCACCGAGGACGCGTGCGCAGTGGCGTTCTCACCCTTGGCCGGTGCTATTCTGAGTGTAACTGCTGGGACGGTAACAGCTCCGGGATCGGAGAGGTAACAATGGGTATTGTAGCTGTAGGGAGGACCCGGGGGATGGACGATAAGGGTGACTGTGTACAACATACAGGGTGGTTAGGTGACTAGCTGCCGTTGGACTACAACTCCCATCATCCTTGATAGATGTGTATGTGGGAATACTGGATATTATTTAAATCAGGGCAGATTATCTGTTATCTGGACTTTTATTGGCAGTGTTTAGCATTTTACATAGGATTGTGTAGCTGTGTATTCAGTCTGTGGTACTGACAAAGGGGCCACAGGGTATGTTCTGTCTCTTTAAATATCCATGTCATGGCAGATTATTAATAACCTAACTATGTACCATAATGTAGCGTCACAACAGGACAACGGCACACAGGGTATGTTCTGTCCCTTTAAATATCCATGTCATGGCAGATCATTAATAACCTATGTTCTATAATGTAGCGTCACAACAGGATGATGGCCCACTGGGTATGTTCTGTCCCTTTAAATATCCATGTCATGGCAGATTATTAATAACTTAACAATGTTCCATAATGTAGTGTCACAACAGGACCACTGCGCACAAGTGCCTGTATGATTGGCCCCAATAAACCTTTAACTGACTAATTTTATCTATGATAATGTTTCAATACATGTGATGCGATGACTTCACTAAGCACAATTTATCAGTATATAACTAACAGATATTTATGGCTTTTTGTATTCCAGGTACATGATAAATTCTAGTAGTAGTATAAATGATTGTATACTATTTTGTGCTGCATAGCATTGTTATGATAATCAAACAGGATCATTCTAAACCATGCAACTTTTCCTCCTGACCGACCATTCGACTCTTCCGACTGGTTGGCAAGGAGAATGGACTGTCGGTCGCGGCAATAGTGGTTTTCCGACCTGTCCGATCGTGCATTCGTCCGATTCGAACAAACAGTTGGTCTCGTCTGAAAACCCATACAATTATTTCCGCCCGATCAACCAATACACTGAACTATCAGTTGATCTGACTGAAATATTGCATGGTGTGTACCAGCCTTAAGGGCTGCTCCACACTGGCACATTTATAAAGCTCTTACGATTGCATTATGAGCTGTGCTGAGATCCATTTTTGGAATGCATGCACTCACCGTTATTTCATGCTAATCACATGCGCTATGATAATGGATTAATGCCGTCAGTGTGACCGCAGCCTAAATCTCTCAAATACCTGTCAGATAATTATTATTGCTTATCAAATGCAAAGGAAAGACATGGCTCAATTGGGTGGTGTGATCCAGGGATGTGGCACTCTAGGTATTGGAATACAGCAGTTCTTAGCATTCTCTGGCTGTACTGGGAGATGGGAGTGCTGGGAGTTGTAGTTTTCAAAACATGGAGGGCTGAGTTTAGACATCCCTGCTCTGATCGATTGAATTTAACAACTTTCTGTGCATGGTTAGTTCCATATCAATGATTGTCCTAACTATCTGTTTTGTTTGTAGGCGCTGTGCGTGATCACAATTACCCTGAATTCTTTAACCTCTGATAACATGCCTGTGAAGAAAAAGAGAAAAGCTGCAGCTTCTGAAGAACTGAACCTGAAAAAATGTAGAATAACCAGGTATTGTCTTACTGCTGGGATCCAAGTAAAATGGCCACCCTGAGATCTGGCTTATTTTACAGCTGGTTGTACCGTTCTGTGTGGGGTTCATGGATTGAAACTATTAGTGTGCAGAAACAACTGTTTTTGAACATAAAGTAGAATATATGTTTTTGGAGCCTCTCAGAAATCCGCAACCACTCTGGAATTGCCAAAAACTTAAGTGCATTTATTGATTGAGAAAGGACCTAGATGTCTTGGAACAGACATAGGAACAGCCAGAGAGGATAGAGACTCTGTGGGTAGCTATACCTTTGATAACTGTTTTTGAACTACAGGTTCTTGGAAGGACTGCTGGGAATTGTAGTTCATAAACAGTTGGCGGGAGAACCTTTTTTTCAATATTTCTACTGGTGTAGTTATAATGTGGCATTCTGCCTCTTATTGCTTTGAATGATATCCATATAGTGTTTGTTTCTCTCCACTTTACTATCGATCAGTAAGTGTAAGTAAATAATAGATTCTTCTAAAAATAGCCATTTGTGATATCAAAATCCCCTATATGTAAAAAGGGGAAATGATTGATATCCATTGTGATCAATACAAAAGGGTTTCTCATCAGTACAGTACAGCTGCATTGCAATGTTCCTGGTTGGATAATACTTTGCAATCGATGTTTCCCTTGTAACGTTAGTTGGGTGAATGGGTCAGACAGTTTTCCAATATGGCAGAGGGGCACTATAGGTGGAGATTTAAGCTGGGTACACACCATACAATAATTAGGCCAAATTACTGTATGGCGGATCCGACCGTTTGCTGACCGTTCCTTCATCTGAATCGGATGGGTCGGAAAACCATAACTGATTGGTCACGGTAATTGTGGAACGTGGCTGCTTCCTGGCCGACCGGTCGGTCAGGAGGAAGAATTATAACATGCCTTTACCCTTATCTTTCCTTCTGCCTCTGGGAAGCACAAGTTGGGAAAAATCAGCAAGATGAGATATTTTTCGAGGGCATAAAATTTTTTTTTACTTCCGTATTTGCATTAAAACTTTTGTCAGTGACACAAATGTGTTTTGAAATATTTGCGTCTTTTGTGGTGGAAACTTACATTGTGTGTAGATTATTGTGATTAGATTCATCCTAATTCATTGCAAATAGCTTTATTGGCACCCAAACCTACCCCCCTGGTAAAAATGATTAGTTAACTAGTTTTAGTTTCAGTAAAATGACATCATCAGTGAAGGTGTGAACGAAATTTGTCATCTTGTAATGGATAGCTACAAAGAACGCCAACGGCCACCATCTAACAAAGTGGCCTCACGTGGAAGGAAAAAACTGATAATAACATTGTACCAGAAAGAAACTTTTACCAGATCATCAAGAAGTTCAAGGTTAGAGGTTGAATTGCAGTAAAGAAAGCTACAGGATTGTCCAAGTGTCCAGAACGTGCCAGCACTGTCTCCTCCTGAAGGAGTCCGCTACTGAATCATGTTGCCACCAGTGCAGATCTTTCTCCATATTGGCAGCAGGTGGGTGTGGGTGCATCTGCATGCACAGGGAGGTGAAGACTCTTGGAACAACGTTCTTGAGTCTAAAAGTGCAGCAAAGAAACAGTTCCTTTCCAAGACTGGAATTTAGCAGGAAGTACAAGGATTGGACATCAGAAGGTAGAAAGTTATTTATCTTTGGTGACTTCTCTTTGACTGTTTGGGACATTGGGAAAGTCGATTGTTCAAACAAGTCCAGTGTCGTGCCAACAGTGTAGTTTCCGCAGACCATCCCAATTTTACTCCGGAACACAGCAAAGAATAAAGAATGGTATCGGTTGATCAGACCCAAAAGCAACTCCTCCTAACAATCTTGAAGCTATTTTCTGATGATCTGTGTATTTTTCACCATGATGGACACCATGTCACATGGCAAATGTGAGAATGAAGTGAGATTAACATTGAAATTTTGGACCACTGGCTAATAAATATGATAAATTGAAGCAGCAATTCGCACCTCCCTGTGAATAATATTACGCTCAGGGGACCTGGAACTTACCTTACCGCCGCTCCACTGCAAGCGGCTCCTGCACTGACAGCTGTTCTGTCCCGACCACGAGCCCTATCTTAGGTGCATGCGCGCCAATACAAAAGATAGACAGAACAGCTGTTAGATGCAGGAGTGGCTGCGAGTGGAGCGTGGTAAGGTAAGTTCCAGGTCCCCCGAGTGTACTATTATTCACAGGGAGGTGGGAATAAGCGTTCTCACCTCCCTGTGAATAATAGAAACGGATGGCAAATACTTAAAATACTTGATTGTGTTCCTTTAAACAGGGACTACAATTTGCATGTATTTTTGTAAAATGATCCATGACCGTTCTATGACTGTAAATCTCTCTCTCTCTCCCTCATTTATTGTTGCTCCGTTTCCTGTTTGCTTTGTAGTCGGGTAATTAACATAATGTTATTAAATAACAGACCCTCTATACTGAATGCAGTTTCTCATCTATTTAGTTATTGCAGATCACAAGCACCAGCTAGACTAATAAACGCAGAGGATCTGTTTTCTAGCAAAAAGTGCCTGGCTTGGTTTTATGAATATGCAGGTAAAATAATGTTGTTGTTTTTTTAAAGAAATATGTAGCATATGAAATAATGTTCTTCTGTTATGGTTTGTAAATGACCCAAAGCTCTGTTTATTAGCAACTGCTGATTAAAAGAACATCACTTTAATTTTGAAGTGATTTCTAAACAAACATTTTATTATGAAAGTGTAACTGTGGTCTCTACTTTTTCCAAACAAGCTTCTTGGTGTCAGCCACGTGGCCAACTTGTAGTCACGTGACCAGCCTCTGCCTGCGCTAATGAGCTCCCCTTCGCAACTGTTTTTTATTTATGTCTGTGCAGGTACTTCCTGTTTTCCCCAGCAATAAGTCTTAAAGGACCATTATACTCAACTAGCCTCCGATCCACACTTGAAGAGTACCTAGGGTGAAAACCTAAATCACTAGGTCCTCACATCTGGGCACTTTACAGAATGTCTTTAATACATACTAGAAGCGCTCTGTCTCCAGACAGGTCCAATCCCCCTCCATCTTTCAGTTACTGACAGTCTGTAATTGGGACAATGCAGTCAAAAAGTGGAAGAGGAGCTGGCTGGCGAAAAGGAGCGCTTCTAGTAAGTATTACAGACATTCTGGCACTCTTCAAGTGTGGAGGTATAGGCGAGGAGCAGGTGAGTAAAATTGTCCTTTAAGGCCGAGGCCACACTAAGCACATGCAATCGCACGTAGTTTGTGCGTGTTGTGTTGCCTGCTTGCCCTGTGATCCCTGTCATTTTCGGGGATCGGAGCACATGGGAAGCGCACCAAAAATGGTGAGCGCAGCACAAGCAGCCCCAGCACACCTAGTGTGGCCACTCCTATTGGTCCACACTAGTGTGCTCTTTTTAACATGAAATTGGATCGTGAATGCGATTAGATTGCGTGTTAAGACGGCCTGATGTGACCTAGCCCTAACTATATATGCTTTTCCTCTGGGGCTGGGGGGAGCAGAGGGCCAGGTGATGTCACTCAACCAACTGGAAGCAGGAAATATGAACATTTACTGCAATATAATTTCTAACAGGCTGCAGATATGTGATCCAGGGTGCATTTTAAAGGAAAGACTGTGGGCTTTTTTTAAACCCTAACTTGTTTGGAGACCACAGTTGCCCTAAAGCTATGTACAGACGTGCAGATTATGGTCATTGAAATTATTGTTCCAAAGACCTTTATCTGCAAATCTCTGTCCAAAAGTGTCACTACATTTATTTAAATGTATTTTTTTTTTTGGTTTTCACTTTATTTATCACATAACTGGGATATATATCTGTTGTATTCAATTAGATCAACTGGACTTGAAGTTTAGTTCTTGAAGACGTTTCGCTAGTCATCTGACTGGCTTTCTCAATTCAGAATGACTTGTCCAAGAATCTGTAGCAATTATGTATCCTGGAAAGTCCCAATTAGCATATCACAGCCAAGTGTTAAGGTGTGATTGGATAGTGGCTAAGAGGTATTATAGGAACGCCTAGAGTAAGGTGTCAAAACAGCATTGTACATGGCAGACAGTTGGTGTTGAACCCTCCCACCTCTATTTAGGCTTGGTTTCTTTATTTTCACATAAATGGCCTCCTTAACACCTCTCTTGAACCAGTCACGTTCCTTTGCCAATATGTTAACATTACAATCTTCAAAGGTATGTTCTTTATCCTTAAGATGCAGGTACACGGCTGAGTCCTGACCCGAGGAATTGGCTCTTCTGTGCTGGGCCATACGTTGTTGCAGTTTGGTCTCCCCCCACATACAAATCAGAGCATTCTTCACTGCACTGCATATCTGATGTCGCTTTTCTTGTGTTTGGGTATTGGGTCTTTCGGATGTACCAATTGCTGCCTCAGTGTGTTGTTCGGTTTAAAGCAGACAGGGATACGGTGTTTTTTAAAAATTCTTCTTAATTTCTCAGAGACCCCTGCTACATATGGGATGACCATGTTCTTTCTCCTGTCTTGCTTTTCCCCTTCACTGTTGGTATTCGTGTTCTTTTTTTTCCTTCTACTTCTTTTGACAAAGGCCCAGTCTGGACCAACTGTCTGCCATGTACAATGCTGTTTTGACACCTTACTCTGGGCGTTCCTATAACACCTCTTAGCCACTATCTAATCACACCCTTAACACCTGGCTGTGATATGCTAATTGGGATTTTCCAGGGTACATAATTGCCACAGATTCTTGTACAAGTCATTCTGAAATGAGAAAGCCAGTCGGAGAACTAAACTTCAAGTCCAGTTGATCTAATTGAATACAGCAGATATACCATGACCTGGATGAATGAGAACCTTCACAAGCTTAACTGGGATATATACCATTATGACCGAGTCTACTTTTAATTGTGTCCACATGTACCCTGCTGTAATGCTGTACTTTTGTACATGGTGACAGTAGATTTCTAGGGTGTTAAATTTGTTAATGAAAGAGAAGTATTACTTGACAATTTTCCTTGAAACCTGCAGAATAATGTAGTGTGTTAATGAACTGTAGCACAGTATTGATCCTGGACTGGTCTGATTGCAGGTGTAGTGGAGTTATTAGGGACTACTTTCTGTTTCCGAGACTAGTCCATGTTCTTAGCTTTGGGGTGAGGCAGAATGTGTTAAAGAATAAAGTCTATTGTTTTAATCTTGAAATCCTCTTCCTGAAAGGTCCCGACGAAATTGTTGGACCTGAAGCAATGGAAAAATTTTGTGAAGATATTGGTGTTGAGCCAGAAAATGTAAGTAATATTTCTTTTGTATGGGCTGTGAAATTTAAATTCCCAGGTATTTAACACAACAGGAATAGGACCCTTACTCCACTAATAGGGATGTCTACTTCACAGGTGGAGCTAGGAATTACTATAAAAGTTAACACAAAGTATGGAAAATACAAGTCACTAGTCTGCCTACATCTGCAAGGGATGTGTATGTTTTTTCTGTGCTTGTGTGGGTTTTGTTCCAATCGGTTGCTCTGATTTCCTCCCCCACAATCCGAATAACATACGGATTTACTAATTCCAGTCCTAAATTTGGGCATTGTTTGCTTAGTAACTGCAGGGGGCAGTACTGAGGGCTCAGCGTGGCTTGCTGAGTCAAGCTGAGGGCAAGTTCATTTTGGTTGTAGGCAGTTATTTATTTTTTCTTTTTCTCCATCCATTAGATAATTATGTTGGTACTAGCATGGAAACTAGAAGCAGAAAACATGGGCTTTTTTACCAAGGAAGAATGGCTTAAAGGAATGACCTCTCTACAGTAAGTTATACATTTATATCCCTAGCCTTATTCTGAGCAGCCAGAAAAAAAGTGTATTCTGGGAAGTCATTTTCCACCTTGTGGTCTAATTATAGATTGTATGTAAATAATCTTTCATCCTTTAAATTTAAATCTATTTCCGTTTTTATTTAGTTTACGTAAAGATTTCCCATTGTCAATATCCTCCCAGAGTTTCTTTATAGGCCTTTAGTGCCCAGTAGCATAATGTGACCTGTTTGGTTCCCAGAATTCTTCAAAGCCATTCTTTTTATATTGTAAGTTTATGTATTCTAAAAATTACGGCATGATATACTGCTCCGGTAAGAATTACAATTAGAAGTAAATAGAAAATGCCAATAATAAACAGAAAAAAGGTTTGGAATCTGCATGTCCTGTTAGACATTAGGAAGCAGCTAGGGTCTCCTGTTGTAAAGCAAATGTGGTCTATTAATACAACAAAAGAAGAAAACGGCACTGCATCAACCAGGAAAAGAACAAGAGAACTCCGGATACAACATGAATGAATGAAATCACAGCTTTATGTATCAACTAGCAAAATACCCGTGCTTCGCAGCGGAGATGTATTGAAATAACGTTTTTAGTAAGAAAGCAATAATGTATCAAGATTGCTGTAATCACTCGGCACTTGATATATTAAAGAAAGACAATTCAATAAGCTTTACGATAATGCAACACTCATTAACTTTAATTTAATATTATATTTTGGTGAAAATAACCCCCACCACCCCTCCCCGTCCGCCCCTAATACCCCCCACTATTTCTCTCTGTCCACCCTCCAAACACTTCTCCTTACACCTCAGCCAGTCCCCGCACACACCCTGAATTTTTGGTAAAAATCGGTCCAGCCGTAGTGTGCAGGAGTTCAAAATTCTATCCCCCCCCCCCCCATTCACCCCCACCCTAAAAAAAATATTTTGTTAATCTTTTACTGGTAAAGGAGTATATGCATACCAAATTTGGTTGAAATTGGACCAACCAGTCTGTGCAATGTCAGATACTCACCGTTACAGGTGGAATTTCGAAACGAACCTGCTAACTTTTGTAAGTAAGGTGTCCTCACCGCACGTGTCACCGCACCGAACGGTAGACATTGTTACATACAGAAATTGAAACCCACGATTTTAAGCCCTAGGTGTCCCCCCCCCTCCCCCGCCCCGCAATATCACTCTATCCTGTGTGCGCATCTGAACAAGTGGGCGATAGTGCTGAGTGAGTGAGGGCTTTGCCTTTTCGAAACGAAACCTGCTTAACTTTTGTAAGTAAGGTGCAATGAATGAGTCTGCCAAATTTAAGCCGTCTGCCTCCACGGCAAGTTGGAGAATTAGTGATGAGTGAGTGGTGAGGGCTTTGCCTTTTCGAAACAAAACTGCTTAACTTTTGTAAGTAAGGTGCAATGAATGAGCCTGCTAAGCCGTCTGCCTCCACGGCAAGTTGGAGAATTAGTGATGAGTGAGGCAAGTTGGAGAATTAGTGATGAGTGAGTGAGTGAGGGCTTTGCCTTTTGGAAACGAAACCTGCTTAACTTTTGTAAGTAAGGTGCAATGAATGAGCCTGCCAAATTTAAGCCGTCTGCCTCCACGGCAAGTTGGAGAATTGGTGATGAGTTAGTGATGAGTGAGTGAGTGAGTGAGGGCTTTGCCTTTTCAAAACGAAACCTGCTTTACCTTTGTAAGAAAGGTGCAATGAATGAGCCTGCCAAATTTAAGCCGTTGCCTCCACGGCAAGTTGGAGAATAGTGATGAGTGAGGCAGGAGAATTAGTGATGAGTGAGTGAGGGCTTGCCTTTTTCGAAACGAAACCTGCTTAACCTTTGTAGTAAGGTGCAATGAATGAGCCTGCCAAATTTAAGCCGTCTGCCTCCACGGCAAGTTGGAGAATTAGTGATGAGTTAGTGATGAGTGAATGAGTGAGGGCTTTGCCTTTTCGAAACAAACCTGCTTAACTTTTGTAAGTAAGGTGCAATGAATGAGCCTGCCAAATTTAAGCCGTCTGCCTCCACGGCAAGTTGGAGAATTAGTGATGAGTGAGTGAGTGAGGGCTTTGCCTTTTCGAAATGAAACCTGCTTAACTTTTGTAAGTACAGTGCAATGAATGAGCCTGACAAATTTAAGCCGTCTGCCTCCACGGCAAGTTGGAGAATGAGTGATGAGTGAGGCAAGTTGGAGAATTAGTAGTGAGTGAGTGAGTGAGTGAGGGCTTGCCTTTTCGAAACGAAACCTGCTTAACTTTTGTAAGTAAGGTGCAATGAATGAGCCTGCCAAATTTAAGCTGTCTGCCTCCACGGCAAGTTGGAGAATTAGTGATGAGTGAGTGAGTGAGTGAGTGAGGGCTTTGCCTTTTCGAAACGAAACCTGCTTAACTTTTGTAAGTAAGGTGCAATGAATGAGCCTGCCAAATTTAAGCCGTCTGCCTCCACGGCAAGTTGGAGAATTAGTGATGAGTGAGGCCAGTTGGAGGGCTTTGCCTTTTCGAAACAAAACCTGCTTAACTTTTGTAAGTAAGGTGCAATGAATGAGCCTGCCAAATTTAAGCCGTCTGCCTCCACGGCAAGTTGGAGAATGAGTGATGAGTGAGTGAGTGAGTGAGGGCTTTGCTTTTTCGAAACGAAACCTGCTTAACTTGTAAGTAAGGTGCAATGAATGAGCCTGCCAAATTTAAGCCGTCTGCCTCCACGGCAAGTTGGAGAATTAGTGATGAGTGATTGAGTGAGGGCTTTGCCTTTTCGAAACGAAACCTGCTTAACTTTGTAAGTAAGGTGCAATGAATGAGCCTGCCAAATTTAAGCCGTCTGCCTCCACGGCAAGTTGGAGAATTAGTGATGAGTGAGTGAGTGAGGGCTTTGCCTTTTCGAAACAAACCTGCTTAACTTTTGTAAGTAAGGTGCAATGAATGAGCCTGCCAAATTTAAGCCGTCTGCCTCCACGGCAAGTTGGAGAATGAGTGATGAGTGAGTGAGTGAGTGAGGGCTTTGCTTTTTCGAAACGAAACCTGCTTAACTTTTGTAAGTAAGGTGCAATGAATGAAGCCTGCCTAAGCCGTCTGCCTCCACGGCAAGTTGGAGAATTAGTGATGTGGAGGCAAGTGGAGAATTAGTGATGAGTGAGTGAGTGAGGGCTTTGCTTTTGGAAACGAAACCTGCTTAACTTTTGTAGTAAGGTGCAATGAAGGAGCCTGCCAAATTTAAGCCGTCTGCCTCCACGGCAAGTTGGAGAATTGGTGATGAGTTAGTGGAGTGAGTGAGTGAGTGAGGGCTTTGCCTTTTCACGAAACCTGCTTTACCTTTGTAAGAAGGTGCAATGATGAGCCTGCCAAATTTAAGCCGTCTGCCTCCACGGCAAGTTGGAGAATTAGTGATGAGTGAGGCAAGATGGAGAATTAGTGATGAGTGAGTGAGGGCTTTGCCTTTTTCGAAACGAAACCTGCTTAACCTTTGTAAGTAAGGTGCAATGAATGAGCCTGCCAAATTTAAGCCGTCTGCCTCCACGGCAAGTTGGAGAATTAGTGATGAGTTAGTGATGGAGTGATGGTGAGGGCTTTGCCTTTTCGAAACAAACCTGCTTAACTTTTGTAAGTAAGGTGCAATGAATGAGCCTGCCAAATTTAAGCCGTCTGCCTCCACGGCAAGTTGGAGAATTAGTGATGAGTGAGTGAGTGAGGGCTTTGCCTTTTCGAAATGAAACCTGCTTAACTTTTTGTAGTACAGTGCAATGAATAGCCTGACAAATTTAAGCCGTCTGCCTCCACGGCAAGTTGGAGAATGAGTGATGGTGAGCAAGTTGGAGAATTAGTAGTGGGAGTAAGTGAGTGAGGGCTTTGCCTTTTCGAAACGAAACCTGCTTAACTTTTGTAAGTAAGGTGCAATGAATGAGCCTGCAAATTTAAGCTGTCTGCCTCCACGGCAAGTTGGAGAATTAGTGATGAGTGAGTGAGTGAGTGAGTGAGGGCTTTGCCTTTTCGAAACAAGAAACCTGCTTAACTTTTGTAAGTAGGTGCAATGAATGAGCCTGCCAAATTTAAGCCCGTCTGCCTCCACGGCAAGTTGGAGAATTAGTGATGAGTGAGGCCAGTTGGAGGGCTTTGCCTTTTCGAAACAAAACCTGCTTAACTTTTGTAAGTAAGGTGCAATGAATGAGCCTGCCAAATTTAAGCCGTCTGCCTCCACGGCAAGTTGGAGAATGAGTGATGAGTGATTGAGTGAGTGAGGGCTTTGCTTTTTCGAAACGAACCTGCTTAACTTTTGTAAGTAAGGTGCAATGAGAGAGCCTGCCAAATTTAAGCCGTCTGCCTCCACGGCAAGTTGGAGAATTAGTGATGATAGATGAGTGATGGTGAGGCTTTGCCTTTTCGAAACGAAACCTGCTTAACTTTTGTAAGTAAGGTGCAATGAATGAGACTGCCAAATTTAAGCCGTCTGCCTCCACGGCAAGTTGGAGAATTAGTGATGGAGTGAGTGAGTGAGGGCTTTGCCTTTTCGAAACAACCTGCTTAACTTTTGTAAGTAAGGTGCAATGAATGAGCCTGCCAAATTTAAGCCGTCGCCTCCACGGCAATGGTTGGAGAATTAGTGATGATGAGTGAGTGAGTGAGTGAGGGCTTTGCCTTTTCGAAATGAAACCTGCTTAACTTTTGTAAGTACAGTGCAATGAATGAGCCTGACAAATTTAAGCCGTCTGCCTCCACGGCAAGTTGGAGAATGAGTGATAGTGAGGCAAGTTGGAAATTAGTAGTAGTGAGTGAGTGAGTGTGAGGGCTTTGCCTTTTCGAAACGAAACCTGCTTAACTTTTGTAAGTAGGTGCAATGAATGAGCCTGCCAAATTTAAGCTGTCTGCCTCCACGGCAGTTGGAGATAGTGAATAGTGAGAGTGAGTGAGTGAGTGAGTGATGAGGGCTTTGCCTTTTCGAACGAAACCTGCTTAACTTTTGTAAGTAAGGTGCAATGAATGAGCCTGCCAAATTTAAGCCGTCTGCCTCCACGGCAAGTTGGAGAATTAGTGATGAGTGAGGCCAGTTGGAGAATTAGTAGTGAGTGGATGAGTGAGTGAGGGCTTTGCCTTTTCGAAATGAACCTACTTAACTTTTGTATTAAGGTGCAATGAATGAGCCTGCCAAATTTAAGCCGTCTGCCTCCACGGCAAGTTGGAGAATTAGTGATGAGTGAGTGAGTGAGGGCTTTGCCTTTTCGAAAGACAACCTGCTTAACTTTTGTAAGTAAGGTGCTGAATGAGCCTGACCAAATTTAAGCCGTCTGCCTCCACGGCAAGTTGAGAATAGTGATGAGTGAGCAAGTGGGATTAGTAGTGAGTGAGTGAGTGAGGGCTTTGCCTTTTCGAAACGAAACCGCTTAACTTTTGTAAGTAAGGTGCAATGAATGAGCCTGCCAAATTTAAGCTGTCTGCCTCCACGGCAAGTGTTGGAGAATTAGTTGGATGGTAGTGAGTGAGTGAGTGGGCTTTGCCTTTCGAAACGAAACCCTGCTAACTTTTGTAGTAAGGTGCAATGAATGAGCCTGCCAAATTTAAGCCCTCTGCCTCCACGGCAAGTTGGAGAATAGTGATGAGTGAGGCCAGTTGGAGGGCTTTGCCTTTTCGAACAAAAACCTGCTTAACTTTGTAAGTAAGGTGCAATGAATGAGCCTCCAAATTTAAGCCGTCTGCCTCCACGGCAAGTTGGAGAATGAGTGATGAGTGAGTGGTGAGTGAGGGCTTTGCTTTTTCGAAACGAAACCTGCTTAACTTTTGTAAGTAAGGTGCAATGAATAGCCTGCCAAATTTAAGCCGTCTGCCTCCACGGCAAGTTGGAGAATTAGTGATGAGTTAGTGATGATGAGAGGAGGCTTTGCCTTTTCGAAACGAAACCTGCTTAACTTTTGTAAGTAGGGCAATGAATGAGACTGCCAAATTTAAGACGTTGCCCACTGCAAGTTGGAGAATTAGTGATGGTGAGTGAGTGAGTGAGGGCTTTGCCTTTTCGAAACAAACCTGCTTAACTTTTGTAAGTAAGGTGCAATGAATGAGCCTGCCAAATTTAAGCCGTCTGCCTCCACGGCAATTGGAGAATTAGTGATGAGTGAGTGAGTGAGTGAGTGAGGGCTTTGCCTTTTCGAAATGAAACCTGCTTAACTTTTGTAAGTACGTGCAATGAATGAGCCTGACAAATTTAAGCCGTCTGCCTCCACGGCAAGTGGAGAATGAGTGATGAGTGAGGCAAGTTGGAGAATTAGTAGTGAGTGGTGAGTGAGTAGTGAGGGCTTTGCCTTTTCGAAACGAACACCTGCTAACTTTTGTAAGTAAGGTGCAATAATGAGCCTGCCAAATTAAGCTGTCTGCCTCCACGGCAAGTTGGAGAATAGTGATGAGTGGTGAGTGGTGAGTGAGTGAGTGAGTGAGGAGGGGCTTTGCCTTTTCGAAACGAACCTGCTTAACTTTTGTAAGTAAGGTGCAATGAATGAGCCGCTGCCAAATTTAAGCGTCTGCCTCCACGGCAAGTTGGAGAATTAGTGATGAGTGAGGCCGTTGGAGAATTAGTAGTGAGTGAGTGAGTGAGTTGAGGCTTTGCCTTTTCGAAATGAAACCTACTTACTTTGTAAGTAAGGTGCAATGAATGAGCCTGCCAAATTTAAGCCGTCTGCCTCCACGGCAAGTTGGAGAATGAGTGATGAGTGAGTGAGTGAGTGAGGGCTTTGCTTTTTCGAAACGAAACCTGCTTAACTTTTGTAAGTAAGGTGCAATGAATGAGCCTGCCAAATTTAAGCCGTCTGCCTCCACGGCAAGTTGGAGAATTAGTGATGAGTTAGTGATGAGTGAGTGAGTGAGGGCTTTGCCTTTTCGAAACGAAACCTGCTTAACTTTTGTAAGTAAGGTGCAATGAATGAGGCCTGCCAAATTTAAGCCGTCTGCCTCCACGGCAAGTTGGGAAAGTGATGAGTTAGTGATGAGTGAATGAGTGAGGGCTTTGCCTTTTCGAAACGAAACCTGCTTAACTTTTGTAAGTAAGGTGCAATGAATGAGACTGCCAAATTTAAGCCGTCTGCCTCCACGGCAAGTTGGAGAATTAGTGATGAGTGAGTGAGTGAGGGCTTTGCCTTTTCGAAATGAAACCTGCTTAACTTTTGTAAGTACAGTGCAATGAATGAGCTGAACTATTTAAGCCGTCTGCCTCCACGCAAGTTGGAGATGAGTGATGAGTGAGGCAAGTTGGAGAATTAGTAGTGATGAGTGAGTGAGTGAGGGCTTTGCCTTTTCGAAACGAAACCTGCTTAACTTTTGTAAGTAAGGTGCATGAATGACCTGCCAAATTTAAGCGTCTGCCTCCACGGCAAGTTGGAGAATTAGTGATGAGTGAGTGAGTGAGTGAGTGAGGGCTTTGCCTTTTGAAACGAAACCTGCTTAACTTTTGTAAGTAAGGTGCAATGAATGAGCCTGCCAAATTTAAGCCGTCTTCGCCAACGGCAGTTGGAGAATTAGTGATGAGTGAGGCAGTTGGAGGGCTTTGCCTTTTCAAACAAAACCTGCTTAACTTTGTAAGTAAGGTGCAATGAATGAGCCTGCCAAATTTAAGCGCCTGCCTCCACGGCAAGTTGGAAATTAGTGATGAGTGAGTGAGTGAGTGAGGGCTTTGCTTTTCGAAACAAACCTGCTTAACTTTTGTAAGTAAGGTGCAATGAATGAGCCTGCCAAATTTAAGCCGTCTGCCTCCACGGCAAGTTGGAGATTAGTGATGAGTGAGTGATGTGAGGGCTTTGCCTTTTCGAAACGAAACCTGCTTAACTTTTGTAAGTAGGTGCAATGATGAGCTGCCAAATTTAAGCCGTCTGCCTCCACGGCAAGTTGGAGAATTAGTGATGAGTTGTGATGAGTGAGTGAGTGAGGGCTTTGCCTTTTCGAAACAACCTGCTTAACTTTTGTAAGTAAGGTGCAATGAATGAGCCTGCCAAATTTAAGCCTCTGCCTCCACGGCAAGTTGGAGAATTAGTGATAGTGTGAGTGAGTGAGTGAGTGAGGCTTTGCCTTTTCGAAGAAACCTGCTTAACTTTTGTAAGTAGTGCAATAATGAGCCTGCAAATTTAAGCCGTCTGCCTCCACGGCAAGTTGGAGAATGAGTGATGAGTGAGCAGTTGGAAGTAGAGTGAGTGAGTGAGTGATGAGGGCTTTGCCTTTTCGAAACGAAACCTGCTTAACTTTTGTAAGTAAGGTGCAATGAATGAGCCTGCCAAATTTAAGCGTCGCCTCCACGGCAAGTTGGAGAATTAGTGATGAGTGAGTGAGTGATGAGGGAGTGAGGGCTTTGTCCTTTTCGAAACGAAACCTGCTTAACTTTTGTAAGTAAGGTGCAATGAATGAGCCTGCCAAATTTAAGCCGTCTGCCTCCACGGCAAGTTGGAGAATTAGTGATGAGTGAGGCAGTTGAGATAGTAGTGAGGGGTAGTGAGTGGGGCTTGCCTTTTCGAAAGAAACCTGCTTAACTTTTGTAAGTAAGGTGCAATGAATGAGCTGCCAATTTAAGCCGTCTGCCTCCACGGCAAGTTGGAGAATTAGTGATGAGTGAGTGAGTGGAGGGCTTTGCCTTTTCGAAACAAAACCTGCTAACTTTTGTAAGTAAGGTGCAATGAATAGCCTGCCAAATTAATCCCGCCTGCCTCCACGGCAAGTTGGAGAATTAGTGATGAGTGAGTGAATGAGTGAGTGAGTGAGTGAGGGCTTTGCCTTTTATTAGTATAGATACGCCTGACGCATTTCAGACCTCCCGGTCCTTAATCATAGGCCTATGATTAAGGACCGGGAGGTCTGAAACGCGTCAGGCGTATTGTTAATAAAGCTGTGATTTCATTCATTCATGTTGTATTGGGAGTTCTCTTGTTCTTTTCCTGGTTGATGCAGTGCCGTTTTCTTCTTTTGTTGTATCCGTGGGATTTGGTCTTAAGCGACGGACCTGGGGCACTCTGTACCTGGGTCACCAAGAAGCACGGGTAAGTCCCGAATATATATTGTTGAATTCCTATTGGAAGTGTTCTATCTTGCTATCTGGAGGAACGAGGGGTCTGGGGTTTCTTACACCCGGACCACCGCAATAAAAAAGTAAGCATTATAAGATTCACATTTCATGAGATTGGATTCCTGTTTTTGTGGTCTATTAATGCTATGAAAGGCCTTTCTGTCCTTAACTCAACAGCTTATTGTGTTGTGAAATATGTTAACATCTATAAAAGGATGAAGATCACAAAATACTATTTTTACTATATTACTATATTTCTCAGCAATTTTTTTGTTTGCTGGTTCCTCCTTAAATACACATGGTAGATGTCTTGCTAACCTCCGTTCTTTTTTTAATATCTAATATTTTAAGATGTGACTGTACAGAGAAGTTGCAGAGTAAATTTGATTACCTACGTGCTCAACTGAATGATATCACAGCTTTTAAGAATATTTACCGATATGCATTTGATTTTGCAAGGGTAAGTTAATATTGTATTTACTTTTTGGATAATGTTAATAGAGCTTAGAAGGCAAGTGGATTAGATGGCAAGCCTTGAACACAATCAAGCTTATTAACCCCAGAAACATCTGTATGACAGTGCCAATCCTACTACAGCAGAGGACTTTTTAGACAGGGAGGATAAACACATTGAGGTAGCCATTTCACAGCAAATATGCCAATGCTAATGGAAAATATCAATAGTATCAGTACATGATGGTATCTCACTGTACAAAACATTTCTAGAGGCCGAGGAGCAGCCAAAAAGATTTGACTTTGATTGGGCCATTAGCAGGCCAGTCTGACATGGTGTGAGGCCAATCCACATGGCCCAAGTTTTCACTGTACTACAGTAAGTGTATAGCAGTGGTGCCTAGTCTGTGGGCCGCAAGAGGTCCACGCACTTTTTTTTTCTGGCCCGCACAAACCCACCGGTAGGGTCTGGGCGTTCCGGGGCTACTCCCGGTCACTGCATTGTGGACCACTAGTGTGGCCTAGGTTGGGCACCCCTGGTGTATATAATTGACTTTGGAAGTATTCAGTTCATGGCTTCCTGTCTTTCCTGATTATGGCCTGTTTTCTACTAGAGAACAGGTCTGTTGTGGCAGCTTTACCCAACACATTTTGTAACATTGTGAGAATTTCTTCCCATTAATAAATACAATAATAAAGGTTCCAGACCTTTAGTATCGTTTATATTTGATGTTTTCTTTTCCTGTCTATAATTGAAAACATTTTCATCATTCTTTTCAATTCCTGTGAAACATGACCTATTTTCTATCACAGCACATTCATTTTAGAGTGATCATCAATCTACCATTTACAAATTGCTCATAGAAGCAGCAATAAGATATTTTCTAGAAGATTATAATGACACCTACTAGGTGACCATTCTAAAGAAAAGGGTGAGAGCAAAAGGTTGAAACAGGAATTTTGGAAAAGATGAGCTAATTCATCTGTGTAAAGGGAAACAACTTAAAGATAAGATGAGGAGGTTATTCATTCAGAGTACAGCATCAAACAAACTGCAGTCACATTCAGAGCTTAAATCCTTCTATTGCATGTTACTTCATTGTACAGAATCTTAAAAACCTCCGTTTTCTTTTGCTTTGTCATAGGACAAAGACCAGCGAAGTCTGGATATCGACACTGCAAAATCAATGTTAGCTCTCTTATTAGGAAGGACGTGGCCACTATTCACAGTGTTCTATCAGTATTTGGAGGTAAGGGCGCCATTCTACCGAACAATAAAGGTTAATGAAAAATTAAAGGAATTTCATTTCTTCACCTGCCATGTTTCCTGTGCATCTCCTAATTAAAGGAAATTGAAGACCGAAAGAATCCAAGCAGCTGGTCTGTTCTTTAGAGCCTTGGCACAGAGACACATTGCCTTTCCCCAGGGCACTGCTTAATTACAGTATTGGTGCCAATATTCAGGTTAGATAACCTGATAAATGTTCCTAATGTTAACATCGTCACATTGGATTATGTCTAACGTGTGTGTGTATCCATAATACTAAGGTTTAACTACAGGTTTTCAAAAACTAGGAATACAATGGTCTGTGATCCTCACATTAGAATAACACATAGCTGTAGATCTTTGATTTGCTGTTTGTGTGTCTGGTACTCGTTAATTGTGAACAGGACTAAACCTACAGTTTACTGGAGCATTAGAAAGCTCCCTGGACTGGACCCAACTAGAGAATTTAGCAGACTTTCAGAAATAAATATGCCTAAGACAATTTGAAGATGTACTTGGCTAAAGGGGGAATGCAGAAGGTGAGATAATGTGTGTTAAGATAGATCAATGTGTATAAATTTATACAGTTACAGAAGAATGAAATATACTCAATTGTCTCTAAACTGTACATATATATACACTGGTGTTTCTAAGCATACTCACTAGTGTCAGTCAAGTGAAGCTTACCAGGCAGATACATGGCATCACTTGTGCTAATTAGGTCTATGCATGGGATGTCTTGTCTCTCCTAAAAGATAAGAGGTCCAAGTGATTTCCTAGTGGTACCTGCTCCCCTGTTGCTAGGTAAAAATCACAGACAGTCCCCTCTGGTATACATCCAACACTACAATGGGAATTTTCCTTTCTCACTAGGCCA
Source organism: Hymenochirus boettgeri (assembly GCA_019447015.1). Classification (NCBI taxonomy): domain Eukaryota; kingdom Metazoa; phylum Chordata; class Amphibia; order Anura; family Pipidae; genus Hymenochirus; species Hymenochirus boettgeri. The sequence goes on along the minus strand of CM033470.1, from coordinate 316,308,693 downwards.
CTATGTACATTGCTTTATTTCATTTTCAAACAATTGATAAGTTCCATACCAAGCAGCTTGTAGCTAAGATGTTATTGTCCTAACCCACGTACACACCAGAGGTACTAGATGATGTCTGACAGAAACATAAGGAAAAAAAAGGGACCCAATAAGCTGGTCAGAGCAGTGGGAAAAATTCTGACAATCACATGATTTACAGCTGATAAGAGGTCAAGATTAACGATGCAAGGATGTGTAGTTCGGTTGCACCTTCTGGACCGATCATTTATATTTATTTTGATTATTTGCACCCATCCTTATTTACATTGAATTGATTTTTTGAACATTCTAAGAAGAAAAAAAAACAAGATTTATTTATATTCAGCTGTCTTTTCTTCCCTAGCAATCAAAGTACAGAGTTATGAACAAAGACCAGTGGTACAATGTCTTAGAATTCAGCAGGACTGTGCATGCAGATCTTAGCAATTATGATGAAGATGGAGCATGTGAGTAAAAACATTTTATTTACTTCAACGGTTAGTTCTTAAATATTAGTAATAACAGGATGAGATTGTAGCCTACACTTTCATATGAAAGCCCTTGAAATCGATCCAACACTGACCCTTATAGCTGCAGCCGCAATCAAGTTATGCAGATTCAGAGGTCTGGGGAATCCTCCAGCCCTGCAGCACATCATTGGGAGTTATAGTTCTAGACATCAGGAGTGCCAATGTTCAACTTCACTCCCCTGTGCTCTCTATGTAGCATGTTTTCTGATCTATTGATTGTGCAAATGATACAGGGTAAGCTTGGAACAAATTCTGGAATTTAAATACAAATTCCCTTTAAAGGGAAAGTTCAGTGAAACATCATTATTTATAAAATTCTTAGTTTATATTATGTATACCTAGTTATTCTACATATTCCCTTCCATTTTGAAAAAAAACAGTTACATTTATACCCCTTGCTATTCCCTGCTGTTGAAATTAACAAGCTGACATTTCAGGTTCTAACAGTCCTTCTTCCCAGAATGCACACTACCATGGAATGTTCCTAACAGTAATTTCTACTGATTGGTTGTTGGATGGGTCAAACATGCTCAGATCTCTACTGAGCAACTGAGGCGCTGGGTCAAGGACAAGACCATAGCGGTCTCTATTAGGGGTCCTGCAGACAGGAAGTCGGTATTTCTCCATCAGCCAAGGGGGACCCAGGCACTGCAGGGGTTAAGTGCTTCACCTCTAGGAGCGGACACTTGAGAGTTAAAATTTTCACAGGCTCAGGTGCTCTCCCCCTGCCTATATGGCTGTGCACCATGAGCCTGCCCCAGTTCTTCAAGTGTCCGCTCAGGGTTGGACCTACACATTCAGCAACGATATATGGAACAGAATTATGGGAACAGGGATCCTGTTCCTTTCCAGCTCTTCCCCAACACAGATTACAGCAGCAGTGGGCGTTCACCCACTCCTCGCTGTCAGGTACCTGAGTGAGTTGAATCTCTTCTTGAAGGGACAGCACAGCTCTGGGCTGTACTGTGACAACCCATACACACGGAATTCAGTACCTCCTTTCCCCTCTCTTGCTCGACTTCGGGGATTTTTTCGGACAGGCACCGGCTGGACAGCTATTGGAAGGACCCCGGGCCATTCTCAATGCGGGCGGGAGCTTCTATCTCGGCGGGAACTATAGCTTCCGGCCGCGTATCTCGGGGGCGGGACTTCCGGTTTCTCCGGCCGCTACTCAGTTCTTCTAAGTCGGCTGCTGCTTCAGCTTCGGGCTCAGGTTCTTCTCCCCCACTTGACTTCCCTGCCGCTCTCCTCCCCTCTGCTCTGTATTTTTTACTAGCTTTAGGGCGCTAGGCTAATTAAAAAAAAAACAAAAAAAAAACCTATTAGTGTTGTTAGTCAACTGAACTGTTTCCAATGGCCGAAAAAGGGTCGCTCCCGCTCCGCCAAAGGGGAACAGATCTACTGTCACTACATCATATGTAGTGCAGTGTGCCAGTCCAATTGCCCTCTGGCCCTGGGCCTAGATGTGCCGCGTGCAGTGCTACCAGATGGCAACCCCTGTCCCCAGTGTGCCTGAACAAGAGCCCCTTGGGCAAGGTCAAATTCGAGAATCAATGGATTCTCTGGATCTACAGCGACGGGGTCCGCTCAAGACGCTGCCCCCCTCAATCTTCCAACAGGAAAACGAACCACGTGGGCAAAATCACTAGCTTTCTTCTGTGTTCTGCCTTGTCTAGCCTATTTCGCAGGTACTCCGTCCGGACAGTGTGTAGCCACGGACAGGGTGTGCAGACCGCCTAGACCTCAGGACCCTACCTCTCTTATGGTTGAGGACTCAACCCAGGACGAGGACGACACCCCTGAGGAAGGTGAGCTGGAGTATGACGCTCCTGAACAAGAGCCGCAGACAACTTTTACGACTGACGCGATTGATTCACTTATAAGGTCAGTACTTAGGCCCTTAACATTCAGGTTCTGAATCTCAGGAGGACCCATCAAGATCCTTTTCTCCAGGGCCAAAATATCCCAGCCCAATTTCCATCATATGAGCAACTGGACAAAATTGTCCTGCACGATGGTGGCTCCGAACGTCGCCGCAGCTGTTCCGCCATTTCAATGCTATGTTCCCCTTCCCCAAATCCGACATAGATAGATGGTCCTCTCCTCCCATAGTGGATCCTCCAGTAGCTCGCTTATCCAGGGCCACAACTATTCCGCTGTCTGAGGAGCCACTTTTAAGGACATAATGTAGGCGTATAGAGGCTTTTCTTAAGCTAACCTTTCAGGGCAGGGGCAGCCCTGCGCCCTACATCGCGTCAGCTTGGGTGGCTAAGGCCATGGAAGTCTGGCTGGCCAGCTGTATCAGGAGATCGCACCAGATCCGACTAAGGCTCACCTCATAGATGTGATCCGGACTTGTCCGATGCCGCAGTCTACATTGGAGATGCGGCATTAGACTCAAGCAGGCTCATGCGAGGGCCCCTGCGTCCGCAGTAGCATCGCGGGATATTATGGCTGAAGACCTGGTCGGCTGACCACGCTTCAAAAAAGCACTGACTAGCCTTCCGTTTTCGGGGAAACAATTGTTTGGCCCTGAGTTGGAAAAAATTATCTCTCAGGCAACTGGGGGAAAGAGTTCTTTCCTCCCTCAGAATAGGACCCGAGACCCCTTCCGGCCACAGGTATCCTCTTTTCGGCCCTTTGGGCCTCAACAGGTCTTCCCCTGACAACTCCTTTCAGGTTCCCTCTCCCGGAGAGGCTCTTCCTCTCGGCCCGCTTGGCCCCCAGACGTGGATCTTTTGATCCTAGGACCTAAACCAAAATCAACATGACTATCCCCCTCACCACTGGGTGGGAGGGCGGCTCAGTTTTTTCCATGCAACTTGGATTGTGCGTCCACAGACACCTGGACCAAAAGTCATCTCCAGGGATACAAAATAGAATTTCCTCTCCCTCTCAATCGTTTCTCCCATCCAATCTGCCCAAGTGCCGATCAGACGCAGGGCCCTTCAAAAAGCCATAAATCTATTGTTAGTGACAAAAGTGGTTAAGTACCGGTCCCGTCCACCCTCAGGTTTCAGGGTTTTTTTCCAATCTGTTCTCGTCCCCAAAAAGGACTGATCGTTTTGCCCGGTCTGGAACCTGAAGGAACTAAACGTGTATATCATTCCACGTCAGTTCAAAATGGAATCTTTACGGTCGGTCATTCTTTCCATAGAGCCAGGGGACTTTCTAGCATCCATAGACATTCAGGACGCTTACCTGCACATTCCATATGCAAGGCCATCAACGATTTCTCAGGTTTGCAATCGGGCACTGCCACTATCAGTTACCGCCCTCCTGTTCGGTCTCTCTTGCTCTCGCGTTTACCAAAGTCATGGCCTGCAAACGGCTTTCATTCGTCTTAGGGCATCTTTATCCTTCCATACCTGGACGATACCTACTCAAGGCTCCTTCTCTACCCGTAGCCTCATCTCACGTCTCAGCCGCCTGCAGATCTATCCTCCTTGGTTGGTTTTAGTCAACAGACGCAAGTCGTCCCTCAGGCCCAGTCCTCGCATGCCATTTTTGGGCATGCTGTTCGATACTCTCTTCAGAAAGTATTTCTTCCTCCGGAAAGAGGACAGCTTGAAGCGCTAGCGAGTCAGGCTATAACGGAAACCTCTCTTCAATTCGCCAAGTGATGAGACTGGTCGGGAAGATGGTATCAGCCATGGAAGCGATACCATACGCGATCTTTCACTTGCGCCCGCTCCAGCATCATCTCCTAACTTCCGGGACAGGTCCCTAGAATCTCTGGATCACAAGATCCGGCTGCCTCCGAGATCAAACGCTCTCTGGGGGGGTGACGGTGAATGCCAACTCCCGAAGGGAAACTCTCTGTGTATCCCTCAATGGACGGTGATATCCACAGACGCGAGCTTGATAGGCTGGGGAGCATATTCGGCGCTCTAACGATACAGGGAACCTGGGATCCTCAGGAATCCAGGTTACAAATAAATGTCTGGAGCTACGAGCCATATTTCTGGCACTCTCATTGGACGGCAGACTTGGCGAACAAGTCTGTCAGGGTCAATCGGACAACGCGACCGCGGTGGCGTATGTCAACCATCAAGGGGTGTGAGGGACGATATGGCCATGGAGGAAGCCCACAGGATATTATCATGGGCAGAACACAACGTACTAGCCATATCGGCGATTTTCATTCAGGCGTCTAAATGTAGAAGCCGATTTTCTCAGCCGTCACGCTCTAGATCCGGGGGAATGGTCCCTTCACAAGGAGATCTTTGTGGCTCTGTCCGAGCGGTGGGGGACCCCGGACATAGATATGATGGCGTCCGCTCCATCGGAAAGTTCCAGTTTTCTGCGCTCGAACGCAGGATCCCTGGCATATCTGGTGGATGCGCTAGTAGTTCCATGGACCTTTCAGTTGGTGTACATCTTCCCTCCGACAGCCATGATACCTCGGTCCTCAAGAAGATCAAACAGGAAAACACGCCGACAATACTCATCGCTCCAAGGTGGCCAAGGAGATCTTGGTTCACAGACTGCTCGAACTGACAGTGGGGGAGAACCATGGTCTCTTCCTCTCCGTCGATCTCATATCTCAAGGGCCTGTCCTTCACCGGACCTCAAACGTCTCAATTTGACGGCGTGGCCGTTGAATCTTCCATCCTGAGAAAAAGGGGTATTCCATCCGCGGTTATACCTACCATGTTGGCGGCAAGGAAGCCTTGTCTGCGAGGATTTATCCTCGGATTTGGCAACGTTACGTGGCCTGGGCGAATTCTCAGGGTTTTCCTTCACGTTCTTTGTTTGTCTCGTTTGTTACGGTTTCTTCAGTTGGGGCTGTCTAAGGGGTTGTCCCCTAGGCTTAAAGTTCAGATCTCGGCGCTCTCGGTTTTTTCCATCGTCGGCGGCCACACGTCGGGACATCGGCTATTCATGCAAGGTGTTGCTCACCTTCGTCCGCCTCGCAAGCACCCGGTCCAGCAATGGGATCTTTCTTGGTCCTCGGGTTCTTCAAAGTCTCCCTTCGAACCCCTAGCTTCAGTGGCTCTCCCTCTGTTGTCTGAAAACTCTGTTTTTTGTTGGCCATTACCTCTATTCGTAGAGATCTGAACTGGCGGCGCGCTTCGGTAGAGCTTTTGTTTGATTTTCATAGGGTAGGGCAGTACTCAGACCTCATTCTACTTTTCTGCCAAGGTCGTCCCTCGTTTCACCTGAAGCAGGATATTGTTGTGCCGGCGTTGTTTCCTCAACCGTCGTCGCCCAGGGAGAGGCGGCTGCACTCTCTGGACGTGGTTCGTGCTCTTCGATCTATGTGACCAGAACAAGCCTTCCGTTCGTCCAATGCTTTGTTCGTTCTCCTGCGGGACCTCTGAAAGGTCTAAAGCGTCTTCTCAGACCCTCTCCAGATGGATTCGGAATTCATTCTGCGGTGGTTATTCGGAGGCTGGAGCTGCTCCTCCCGTGCGGGTTGCAGCGCATTCTACTAGGGCTTTGGGGGCTTCCATGGGCAGCTAGACGCGGGGCCTCCATCGATCAGATTTGCAAGGCCGCTACATGGTCTTCCATTAACACCTTCATTAGGTTTTACAGACTAGAGGTGTTCGCTTCAGCCGAAGCAAACGGGGCGCTTGGTGCTACAAGCGGCTGAGGCTTAATTTTTTTCTGCCACCCTTTACTATGTGGGTACTTTGGGACGTCCCCTGCAAGGCCTGGGTCCCCCTTGGCTGATGGAGAAAAGGAGATTTTGTTCTTACCTGTAAAATCCTTTTCTCCGAGGCCATAGGGGGACCCAGGCACAAACCTCCCTGTAAATTGTTCTTGTTTAAGTTAGAGTTAGTACTCAGGTTCTAGTTTGCTACTTGCCAATGGTTTTGATTATTTCTTCATGTTAACTCCTTCGCTGTCTTATTCTTGAGACAAACTGGGGCAGGCTCATGGTGCACACATATAAGCAGGGGGAGGGCACCTGAGCCTGTGAAAATTTTAACTCTCAAGTGTCCGCTCCTAGAGGTGAAGCACTTAACCCCTGCAGTGCCTGGGTCCCCCTATGGCCTCGGAGAAAAGGATTTTACAGGTAAGAACAAAATCTCCTTTTCAAAAGCATTTATGCTGAATGGGCAAGTTAAGGTTCATGAGGATGGAAAAATACTGCTCTTTTTTCTTAAAAGTATATTTATTTGCACTGAACTTCCCTTTTAATGTACATTTTAACTGCCAGAGATCCGGTATTACTTAGTAGATATCCTCCTTTGCATAGTATTTACACAGAACATTGTTGTCTCAGTGTAAATATGTTTTCTAGGCTACAAATCTCTGCATCAACAGTAGTAGGTTACGTCACAGGTGTTCAAATAAAACAAAAAGAGCCCCTAATTGGGGTACTCCCACGCCTGCATCCCCCCTACAGATGTAATAACCAGAACATTCACTGCCCCTCAGACCAATGATAACATATTAGTGACTATAATCAGTATACTTATCGTCATGAAGTAAGTCTTTTGAACAGTCAAGACCCTGAGTCCGTGCACGGAACAGTCAAATAATGGTCGACAAGGAGGAGACCTAGAATATGAAGACTGGAGGCATAGATGCTGGTAAGTGGGGAGCAAACAAGCTCCAAACGCGTTTCGTTCTCCCAAAGAGCTTTTTCAATGGCGCTACTTCCGTTTTCTTGTCGGAAGTAGATAAAGATGGTGGGACCCAATCAGCAGTGAGTGACGGAATGACATCACTCTAACTGACTTCCCGGGATCTGGGTAAATTACCTTATTTCTCCCAAGTTCACACGAAAGTAGCTACCGCCGCTATCTTAGATGGTGGCAGGGAAATTCTCTCCCTGTTTAAATATAAGCAAAATTAAACTACAAAGTGCTGACACACTGTAGGTGAGTCTACCACATATATAGGTTATATAGAACATAGTGAGCCCCAGCAAATATACCAACTCAGTTACCCTACAAAATTCCTATATACAAATTGCTCTATGTAAGCCTACAAAAAGATGCAATTGTTATACAGAGAACAATCCTGTTCAGAAATCTCCATAACAATAGACAATTGTACTAAGTCCCACAAACAGTATCCAGGTACATATCCGGTAAAGGGGGTGAAACATAAGTATGATCGGCCAATCCTGTTGAGCATAGTGGGAAAAAACAACAATGGGTAAGATCCCGAAAAAAAGAGGAAAGTTACCACTCAATATGTTGAAGAACATCCAATCCAGACTTGAGGCAATTTTCTGCTTATTATAATCCAAAGTTCCGCAATACACAATTGTATGAACAATCCATGCGTGGTTCCAATATCTGTATTGGATTCCCCTGTGGAAACTCCTCCTCTGTCAGAGTCAACATCCATGGATCAGAGGTAAAGTAAGTACACTAAGGCAAATCCCAGCGAACAACTTCCTAGATCCACAGCCATTTAGAACGAGATGTGTCTGAGTACCAAGTCCAACAAAAACATCAGATATATCTGGGGGTCCATAAATCCTACAGAAGGGGAATTCAAACAGAGCATAGATTCAAATAAATGGAGTAAATTCAATCTCTTCATTCAATCCCTGCGGACTCTTAGTATTGAGGCTGAAGATCAATCTGGTTTCTGTTTGCAATAGTTTCACATTAATGTCTCCTCCTCGAACTCCCAAAGTGACTTTGGTGAGGCCCATACATCTTAAATCAGTCACATCGCAGTTGTGTTTAAAGGACAACTAAAGCCACAGAACAACACTGAACCAGAAGGCAGAACACCTTGATATAAAGCCAGTAATCAGTGTCTTACCTTTCATTTTGATATGGGTGCTGGGAAATTTACCTAAATGTATGGTTTGTGTTTAATATCACAGCATTCTAATATCACACAGTCTGGTCAACGACCATTATGTTCTGCCCATGCTCAGAAACTAGCTATGGCAGAAACTTGTTACAGTTGGTCACACCCATTAATAATCTCTATCCAATCCTTTTACAGGACAGATAAAGCAAGGAAGCATGTGACTGAGGTCAGGAGTTGTGGTCTGACACTGCACATACACACAGATACTTAATTCAGTTCTTAACAGGCTTACATTTACTTTAATACAATTTACTGAAGTGGGATTTTATAGCTTATTGGTGTTTTTAGGAGGGTTGTTTTCAGATTCTGGAGTATAAAAAAATGGATTTAGTTCTCCTTTAAGTAAGAAGTGTTGTGCAACACTCGTTAATGGTACCTTATCATGTCCTCTCGTCCGTCCAGCTACTCTAATTGTTGATAGATGACTAGCTAGTCTCTGTTTTAACATTTGGGAGGTCTTACCAATGTAAATTAAATTACAAGAACAAACTAGTGCATACACAACATTCTCTGTTCTACAGTTGAAATACTGTCTAACTTTGAGTGTATTTACCGTCAGATCCCACCACAGTCGTTCTCGCATCCATGTATCTGCAAAAAACACATTGTCTACAGGGATATGTCCCTATCAGCTTCTCCTCTCTCCCTAAAGATGTACGGGATCTGCTGAAATGACTTTGGGTGAGTTTATCACCAAGATTAGTCCCTCTCCTTGCCGTAATGGAGGGTTGAGCTGTAATGAAAGGGGAGAGTGTGTTATCATTATACAGAATATGCCAGTTGCGGGATAGTATGTTTTTGACTTGACTCCAGTTTGTATTATATTGAGTGATAAACCTCAATGTATCTGTTGATGTAGTGTTTGTTCTAGAAAGAACATCATGTTGTGTATGTCACGAAACTGAATGTTTAGTCCTGTGAAGGAGGGATCTAGGATAGGTTCCATCAGAGAGGCTATCAGCTAACAGTTCAGCTTCTTTATTATACGTCTCACACGAAGGAATTGTCCTTTGGGTATACCAGGCTTAAGTGACGACAGGTGTGAGCTGGAGAAATGTAAAAGGGAATTGGTAGCTTTTTTCGATAGAGTGTAGTGATCAGGGTCCCGATATTTTTTAACCCACAGATCTAGGAATTCGATAGCATCACTGGATATGTGGTGGGTGAGAGAGATGCCGAACTCATTGTGGTTCACAATCCTTGGAGGAGCCCCTCCATAAGATGAAAATGTCATCTATGTACCTGTGCCACGCCTCTATATGTGAGGTGTGGCACTGGTACCTCTCTGAGAACAGCACCTCTCTCTCCCACCACCCCAGGAACAGATTCGCATAGGACGGGGCACATTTTGCCCCCATTGCTACCCCCCTAGTTTGAATATAGTATCTGTTATCAAAAATAAAGTAGTTATTATATAGAACAAAATCCAATAGTGATAACAGAAGGGTATGTCTATCTCCTAGGTGTGTGTCCTCCATATCCAAAAAATATTTAACCGCTTGCTTACCTAGTTCATGATCGATGTTCGTATAAAGAGATTCCACTTCTAGAGTAATAAGTAAGGTATCTTACTCAATCTGAATGTTCTGTAATTTGGTGATGAAATCCCCCGAGTCCCGTATGTAGGAGTCTAAAGCAAGAACATGTGGTTGTAAGTATCTGTCTATTACAGACTGGCTCATTCAGTCCCCCGATCCCTGACACAATTGGTCTACAATTGGTCTACCTGGAGGTGTCTAAGTTTTTGTGCACCTTCGGCAGCATATAAAACGTGGGTGTGACAAGTCTATCAACCAAACAACCAAACTTTGGATTACAATAAGCAGAAAATTGCCTCAAGTCTGGATTGGATGTTCTTCAACATACTGATGGAACTTTTCCTCCTTTGTTACGGATACTTACCTCGTTGTTTTTTTTCCCACTATGCTCAACAGGATTGGCCGATCATACTTATGTGTTTCACCCTTTACCGGATATGTACCTGGATACTGTTTGTGGGACTTAGTACAATTGCCTATTGTTATGGAGATTTCTGAACAGGATTGTTCTCTGTATAACAATTGCATCTTTTTGTAGGCTTACATAGAGCAATTTGTATATAGGAATTTTGTAGGGAGACTGAGTTGGTATATTTGCTGGGACTCACTATGTTCTATATAACCTATATATGTGGTAGACTCACCTACAGTGAGTCTACCACATCTAAGATGGCGGCGGTGGCTACTTTCGTGTGAACTTGGGAGAAATAACAAGGTAATTTACCCAGATCCCGGGAAGTCAGTTAGAGTGATGTCATTCCGTCACTCACTGCTGATTGGGTCCCACCATCTTTATCTACTTCCGACAAGAAAACTGAAGTAGCGCCATTGAAAAAGCTCTTTGGGAGAGCGAAACGCGTTTGGAGCTTGTTTGCTCCCCCCTTACCAGCATCTATGCCTCCAGTCTTCATATTCTAGGTCTCCTCCTTGTCAACCATTATTCGACTGTTCCGTGCACGGACTCAGGGTCTTATATTCTATGGGGAGAGTGCAACTACTATGCTTTAGATTTATGTGAGTGCATCTGACTTATGTTTGTAGTTCTAAAAGTACCCCAACAGCGCACAACCACTTTAAGGGCTAAATATAGAATATTAAAGGGCATCTCCACCACCCCCCCTCGACAAAAGTAGAGTATTGCAATACCCCTTAACCTAGACCTTGCTAGGTCTATTTCCCCAAATTCGGAATTTAAACTTGCATCATTCCGTTGCTGGCTTCTTCCAATCGCAAAAAGCAGCGGGGGGAGGGGAACCCCACTGCGCATGCTTGAAACCTCTAGGAGGAACAGTTAGAGGTGGAAATGGATTATACTAGGGAAAGGCTCCTACTCTTCAGTATCCTGGACTTTATTGCAGCCATGCAGGACAACCATATACATCAGAAGAGAAAGTTAAGTGTCATTTAACTACACAGTGGGCACTATCATACATCAATATGGATATTACATAAAATAACAAATAGAAATGATATTGTGTATGATTCCGTGCTTGAAAGACAGGTGAAGAGGGGAACCTACCCTAATTGTGCAAATGGGCCAACCAGAGATTGGCTGTTGGATTGCTGTGCGCTGTTGAGTGTTCGCGTGGAGTGGCTCTAAGCTGGCTATACACAATATTGTGGGTCACTGATATGGTATTTATGTGCTTGCTGATTTACATGATACAGTACTGTATAACAGAGGTCCTATTAATCTGTGACAGTATCTATACCAGGCAGATATACCTACCACATTTCAGAACTGCGGATGCCCAGTTTGTGTATTTTATTATGTGTACATGGGTATGATGTCTAAAATTATATTATATTGATGTGGTAGTGCCATTGCTGGGGGTCCTGTTATTGGTTTTATTACATTTTAGATCACAGGTGTACACCCAGATAAATGATGTAATAGGGACAGAATCTGCACATGAAGCTTTGCCAGGACTCGTGTGCCCCGACGGATGCTGCCACACGTTTCATGCAGTTCCTCACCTATTTGTAACAAACTTCTCTTGTCTTTCCAGGGCCTGTTCTTCTTGATGAATTTGTTGAGTGGCAAAAAGTCCGTCAGTCGTTATAGCAAGATAATTTCCTGGATAAATCATGAACTTTCAATGCTCTCCAGGTCATTAAACAGAAAAGTTTTTTTCAAGCAAATCTCTTCCATCCTTATTGAAGGCTCCTCTGTCATTTTTTTTTCCTTTTTGTTTTTCCTTTTGTTAAGGAACTGGTATATCCTTGTTACAAGTAATTTCGCCAGTGACCCAGACCTGCATCAGACTGACCGACGGAGTTGCCTTTTGGATGAAAAGCAAATGTTTACACGTGATCCGAAACAATACAGGTTCATGGTTTCGAGCTGTGGCTTATTTACGGAAACTATTGTTTGTTTTGCGTTTGTCTATGGCGAATATCCATGTGTTCCATCCATTTTAAATGAATGGTCTCTAAGGCCTTTTCGATGGTGTAAAGGCTCGATCGAGTTCTTCCTTCCTCTGCATGTCTTAGCCAACCAGTAGCAGCCTCTTTCATGTACCTCAATGACCCAAGTGATGGCCCACGTTTGAATGAAAAGATCCATGAACTCAGATTTCAGTAGGGGATGACATTGAAATGGGATTGAGTAGAACCCTATTAATCTTGCACATTATTTGTGTTTAACATATTCCATGTACAGGAGTGCAGGAATACGAGATAATATAGGAAATCCATCTTTTGCACAGGGTAGTAGAAGGCCAAGTGAGTTTGTCTGACGAGCGCCTTTGTGGGAGATGTTTTTTTTTGTGTGTGTGTGTGTTATTACACAATTTTATGACCATTAAACGTCTTTGTTCCGATCTTGAAATCTCAATCCTTTTTAAAATATTCTGACTTTCTAATTGTTTAGTTCAATTACAATTCTAACCGCTGAAACATTGGACTAAACTGTACAGTATTTTTTTTTCTTTCCCCAAAAATAGTTTTTATTTACACATTAGGGACACACCTCCTTATAGCATTATATATTAACTCGGTTATACTGATGCCCATCATGTAATATTCGCTTCCCTACCCATCAACAGGTGTAAATGGGGGAAAAAAAACCCGGCTATAGACATTTTGACCAAAGTAACTTGATCCATGATAGAATTAACATGAGATCCAAGCTCACAAAACTTTGCCAAAGGAACATGAGAAATGTCTTTACGTCTTTGGTTTACTTGAAAGACTCCGTATAATATTTATGTGCTACAATATTCCTCTATTAATCGGGAAACTGCTCCACTCTGACCACCTAATGCACTTTTTCAGATACCCAAAAGCATTTTGGAATTACCTTACAAATATAAATGTGCTTAATATATCTGAAGGATTAATTAATGTTTAGCATTATATTAGCAGAATGGTCCAGTATTGCGTATTGTCACATTTATTTCAAATGATTGGGAGGGGCTGTTTTTATTTTTTCAAATGGTGACAACAATTAGAAACCGCACAATGTCCTAACATGAAATGTGTTCCTATGTGCTATTGCATATTGTGCCTGATCTGTTTACATAGAATGCTGAACCTAGAACTTAATAAACAAGTAGGTGTTTAACTGCATATACCTGTATGACCATTGACTGTTACATCTGGCAGTGGGTTGTTTAAAGGAGGACACGGACTTAAAAATAACCTTAAAATCCATTTTTCACGTGGAAGGGAATAGAATGTAGTTGCTCCCATTTTAAGGTTTCATTGTTAGGTCTTTGGTTTTCACATCTTAATATTATGTTTATTACCATAATGTACATGTCACACGTCACATTAAATAAATTGATTTTGGAATTAAAAATTGGTCATAGGTTATTTTATATCCATTTAAAGCACAGAAGGATGAATTACTGAAATCTGCACAATAAAGATCCTATTATGAATTAACATCCCATAAAGATGGATTATTGACTACTGTGTTAACATTACATGTACTTTCCCCCATGGGGCAAAATCATGTTTTAGTTTAGATGGAAGCCTAGTAAACACTGCTTCTGGTCATGTATTACTACTGAGAACAAGCCAATCAATCCCAGCACACTCTGGGATCTGATTTCTTCCATTGATTAATGATTGATCTCCAAACTGGTAGATTGAAGCAGGCTTGGCACTTACTAGCTTAAGCTGGCCATACACTGACAAATGTCCTTCCGATAGAGTACAACGAAGAAGTAAGCCATCCACCTTGAGTCTCCGAGATATTTCCTCAAATATGGGAGAGGGAGCTTAATAGACAATTATACTTACCATTTCCCCCAACCACTCTTGCAAAGTACCCAGGGTGAGGACCTAAAACGCTAAGTCCTCACCTCTGGGTACTTTGCAGGAGTGGGGGGAAAGGAAAGAGGGGGAGGTAAGTATAATTGTCCTTTAAGTCATTGGAGAAAATATTTGGAATTTACTTAAGACGTATAATATTTAAATATATATATTATTTAAAAAGATTATTGAGCAATCAGGAAGATTTACCCAGAGCTGCCCTTGAGGCTGCCTGGATCTGGGAGAATCTCACCCACAGTGTATTTAAGTATTGAAATACACAGCCTTTGGTAAATCTTGCAACGGCTGTGCAAGTGTCTCTTCCAGTACTCGTGCAGCTGGCACAAGCCAAAAGCTTAAAGTCGCGCTAACCAATCGTTAATTGTTGGCGTTATATTAGGAGCCTAAAAGAGTGCTGCGGCCACCCAGCACCAACCGGTAAATGATATCAGAAGAAAGACGGACCGACCCTCTGACGAAGTGAAGTAACACGTCAGGGTTTTAGCTTTCCTCCATTTCACCTCATGTATTAATCCTCTGAAAATAAAAGCTACTTTTCTCTTTCAGCCTTGGGGGACCCAGGCACAGCAGGGGTACACCACCTCCAGGAGCGGACACTTGAATATTGAAGTTTTCCACAGGCTATGGTGTTCCTCCCCTTACCTTATATTCTGCAGCACCAGCCTGATTCAGTTTTTCAAGTGTCCGCTCAGGAGTTGGACTACTCTCCTCTACTATCAAGACATTTCTAGGAACAGCTGGAAGGTAACCCATTTCAGCATTTCCCATTGGATCTCACACAGACCTGGCTGTGTCCCACGACTGATGTACAAACAAATTTACTACTACTGGAACAGCTTGAAGGTAACCCCTTCCACTCCACTGGACACACAGACCAGGGCAGTTTCCCCTTCCTCTGAGGTGCTTGAGCCTCTTCCAACGACTGACACAGGTCCTCAGGCTCAACATCTACACCAGAACTCAACACTGTTGAAGTCTCCCAGGTCTGCATTTGTCCAATCCGGCATCCATTTAGACAGCTCTGCTCCAGGTAAGGCCCTTGAGTCCTCCGGGGGGCAGGAGCTTCTCCATGCTAGCCTCTCGCTTCTTTTTTACTTTTGGCGTGACTTCACCTCTTCATGGGGGGCGGGACTTGTATAACAGTTACATAGTAACATAGTATTGGAGGTTGTATAAAGACATACGTCCATCCTTTATACCTTACCCATAATGTCTGTATAACAGTTAAATAGTAACATAGTATTGGAGGTTGTATAAAGACATACGTCCATCTAGTCCAACCTTTATACACTACCCATAATGTCTATATAACAGTTACATAGTAACATAGTATTGGAGGTTGTATAAAGACATACATCCATCTAGTCCAACCTTTATACGCTACTCATAATGTCTGTATAACAGTTATGACTTCCGGTCCCCGCTTCATGCTCCACTGCCCCTTCGAGTGAGTCTAGGGATTGCTCTCCTCCCAAAAATGCTCGGCGTGCTATCAGCTCTCCTTACCTACCTATTCTGAGGCTTCTCCGTCCAGCCAGCTCTGACTGCTGCTTCAATAGACAGGTAGGTCAGACAGATTTTTTTCTGGGGCTAGCATTGGGGGTGGGATTCTCCTGGCTCCCTTTTTCATCCCAATATTATATCCCATATCACTTCTTCGCAGTATCATTTATATGTGCGACCTGCTAAACAAAACTGCCTGCAGGCTAATCTTGTCCATGGTGCGCTTCTTGTAACGCTACCAATGGCCCTCCTCCTGTTCCCACTGATAGTCAGTCAAGAGCCATTAGGAAATCTTTAGATTCACTAAAATGTCTGCCACAGGGCACTCAATATTCAGCTCCTCAGGGGCCCCCTCAGCAGCAGGAACCAGCTTGGGCTAAGTCATTAGCCGCCTCTATGTCCTCCCTGTCTGCTTCGATTTCACAGGTCCTCCAATCCGGACAGCTGATGACTACAGACAGAGACTCCAGGCCTGCTAGGCCACAGGAACCTATTACATCCTTTTCAACGGAGGATTCCCCCTCAAGAGGATGATGAGATCACAGAGGAAGGTGAAATTGAATACAACATTCCCGAACAGGAGCCTCAAACGACCTTTACACCGGAAGCTGTTGACTTCTTGACGCTGTTGACGCTTATAAGGTCAGTCCTTACTGTTCTTAACATTCAGGGCTTGGAATCCCAAGAGGACCCTTCCAAAACCCTTTTATCTAGAGTTAAAAAAGTCTCAATTCAATTCCCATCTTACGAACAACTGGACAGGATCGTTCTACAAGAATGGTCCAAGCCAGAGCGCCGGCCACGTCAGTCCCGACTCTTCAACACTATGTTTCCCTTCCCCAAGGCAGACATAGAGCGATGGGCCTACTCTCCTATAGTCGACCCTTCATTCCCTTTTCGGAGGTGGCGACCTTCAAGTATCAAAACGATCATCGCATTGAAGTGCTGCTAAAAATATATTTTGCAGCCTTAGGTTCTGCTCTAAGACCCACCTTTGCCTCTGCTTGAAAGGCAAAAGCAATGGAGGTATGGCTCAACCAATTATATCAAGATTTCCACCCTGACCCAACTGTTAGATCTCCCATCTGTTCATAATTCATAATTTATCAGACGCGGCAGTTGGAGACACAGCTCTAGAATCAAGCCGGCTGATCGCCCAAGCCTCTGCCTCAGTAACGGCGACTCGAAGGGTCTTATGGCTAAAAGCCTGGGCAGCCAATGCTGCCTCAAAAAAGGCCCTCAACAGTCTCCCCTTTTCAGGACAGCTATTTGGGCCCGAACTATAAAAAATATCTCAAGCAACAGGGGGAAAGGTTCCTTTCTTCCCCAAAACAGACCTCGTAGGCTACCTAACTTTCATAGGCACCCTTCCTTCCGCTCCTCTCCAATGACTCCCTCAGAGCAATCAGCCCAGGCCCATCCGAGACGGCAAACTACCTCCTGACCCCCCTGGCCCAAGTGGGGATCCTTTCGACCTGCCAGTGGCAAACCAAAATCGGCATGACTATCCCCCCTCATCTTGGGTAGGAGAACAACTAAAAAATTTTTGAGGTGTGGAACCACCCTTCCACAGACTCATGGATTCTGGACATTATCTCTCAAGGATATTGAATAGAGTTCATCTATTCGAGACACTTCTTTCCGTCCAACCTGCCCAAATCACCATACAAACTGCAAGCCCTAAACCAAGCAATAGCCCTTCTATTGCTATCCAAAGTAAAAGTTCCGGTCCCTCCGGTTTTTATTCCAAACTCTTTCTAGTCCCCAAGAAAGACTGATCTTGAGGTCTTAGACCTCAAGGAACTAAACATATATGACAGGTAGATCCATTTCAAGATGGAATCACTACGTTCAGTCATTCTAGCCATAGAACCGGGACATTTCCTAGCATCCCTCGAAATACAGGACGCCTACATCCACATCCCCATCTGGCAGGGCCACCACCGTTTTCTGAGATTCGCAGTGGGAAAACTTCATTACCAATTCACGGCCTCACCTCGGCCCCTCTGGTCTTCACCAACGTGATGGCCTGCCAGGCAGCTTTTATTCGCCTGCAAGGTATCTTCATCCTTACTTAGATGATCTACTGATCAAAGCTCCATCCTTTGCCCTGGCCTCGGCTCAAGTCGAAACTTGTGCTCAAACTTTAGCCTCCTTTGGTTGGATCATCAACCCTCGCAAATCATCCATCATTCCCAGCCCTCGCATGACATTTTTTGTTCGACATCCTCCTTCCCTCAAACAAGATCCAAGTCCTCAAACTACTAACCCGCCAGACTCTCGCCAAACAACTCAGGGCGTCTGGTCAACAGAGGAGTCCCCCTCCTCCCGATCAACGTTCTAGAACTACGGGCTATATATCTGACCCTTTCGCACTGGACAGAACAACTGACGAACAGCTCTGTCAGGATCCAGTAGGACAACACCACAGTGGTGGCATACATCAACCACCAAAGGGGCTCTCGGAGCGACATGGCCATGGAAGAAGCCCACCGCATACTATCCTGGGCAGAAAATTATATTCCGGCGATCTCTGCGGTCTTCATCCCGGGGATCCTGAATGTGGAAGTGGATTTTCTCAGTCGCCACACTCTGGACCCAGGGGAATGGTCTCTTCACCAGGAGGTCTTCGAGACGCTGACCCATCGGTGGGGAACTCTGGAAATAGACATCATGGCATTGCGTCTCAATCCTTCTTACAGGGGGTGGCTCACATTCGTCCTCCTCGCAGACAGTCTGTACAAACATGGGATCTCTCTCTGGTCCTTAAAGGGCCCCCCTTTGAACCTCTAAGGTCGGTAGCGTTAACTCTTCTCTCTTGGAAAATGCTCTTTCTCCTAGCCATTTCCTCAATAAGCAGAGCGTTAGTTGGAAGCCCTATCGGTTGAACCATCTTGCCTCTCCTTCTACAGGGACAAGGCAGTCCTTCGACCTCATCCAACGTTTCTACCGAAGGTGGTTTCTTCGTTTTACCTGAGTCAGGAAATCATCATCCCAGCTCTATCTCCTCGGCCAGTTTCTCCTAAAGAAAAGAGGTTTTACTCGCTGGATGTAGTTAGAACTCTCCGGACATACATCTCCAGAACAGAATCTTTTTGTTCTTCCAAGGCGCTGTTCATCCTCCTGACGGGTCCCCACAAAGGCTCCAGAGCGTCGCCTCATACCCTGGCGAGATGGATTCAGTGTCATCTTAAGATGTTATGCAGAAGCTGGGTCTGCTCCTCCCTTGCGGGTTGCAGCGCACTCTACCAGAGCACTTGGAGCTTCATGGGCAGCTCGCCGGGGAGCCTCCATCGACCAGATTTGCAGAGCAGCCACCTGATCTTCAGTCAACACATTCATAAAGATCTATAGGCCGGATGTGTTTGCTACAGCAGAGACGACCGTAGGTCCGCTGGTGCTGCAAGCAGCAGAGGATTAACTTTTTCCCCTCTTTTACTGTTCGGGATGTCCCCTGCTGTGCCTGGGTCCCCCAAGGCTGAAAGAGGAGATTGATACTCACCATAAAATCTTTTTCTCTAAAGCTGAAGGGGGACCCATGCACTACCCTCCCTATGTGCTATGACTGTCAGTTATTAAAACCGTTATTCTAGTTAGATTATCGGTGTGTTTCTATATCAGTTTAGCTTAAAGGGCATCTATAGTGGGAAAATGAACTTTGTCAGGAAAGTGTGTAGTGACTTGGTAAGAATGAGTTAACTATTGGTATTAGTTCTTAGGACCAATAAAAATACCTTTCCACCCTGGAACAGTCCTATTGTTTATATTACGATTAGTGAAGCATGGAACCAGATCTCCTTTTCTAGACAATGTGGAGCCGAACCGTGTATCTGGAATTCTCTACAGCTAGGGGTCTGGTGGGGACTAAGAGGTCATCTTAAGGACAGTCATACATGTAAAATAAATGTATTTCGGTATTGGAATGTGTAAGATAGAAACCAATATTATATGTAGGAATGGAACAGAAGGCCCTGCAATATGATACCCAACATGGAGCCCTTATTCCCTTGCCAAGGCGAGTTATTAATATCTGAGGAAATATGGATTATACACAGGTCATGTTTGGTATTGGAGGATTTGATAATTAATACTGGAAAGGAATATGTGGTCAATATCCCAATACAATGTACATATCTACATTTAAATGGAATCTGTCTAACTGAGGGGGCATGAATGCTTTTGGCTAGTCATAAATCTGGACATTGCTAGACACTCCCACCTCATGCAATAACCAGGAGGAGGGGGTGTTTCATCAAATGGTTTAAAAAGCCTGGTAGCCCAAATAATGTTGTTCATACTTGGGGACATGCTAAGAATGTGTGTATGGACCCAGTGTTTCATCCTGCCCCAGGACACAGGTCTTCTTCTAGTGAGTAGGGTCTGTGAATATTTTTATCCTTTTTATTTTTTATAACTGTTGTACTTATTGTATGTCATTTTTTATAACACCATTTTATTTTGTTTTTGTATTATATGCACTGTCCACCTTTTGGAATATTAAATCTAAAAGTTAATAAGTTTTGTCTTTGATGCTCTAAAAGAACTCAGTTAGCCTCTGATAAGTTTATATGTGTTTGAATGGAGTGTGCAGTGTAAATGCTAATTAACTCTGTGACTGCTTGTGAAGGACTGATGCTAATTAACCAGTTAGTTGCTGGAGTGAATGGTGTAGTGTTAACCATTTAGCTGCCAGGACAGGGGTGTGCATAGTAGGTGAGAGTCAAGAGTGTTTTTGGGGCGTCTTTAAGGCCGTAACTTAAAGTGGTGGCAGCGAATACCGATTAATTAGTCAGATCACGTGCCCAGCGAACTCCATGTGTTCTATAATTCCCCCCAACCCCCAGAGTGTCTTCACTTTTTTCAGATTCCCTCTGTCCTGAGATACACCAGTTAGAAGAATACGTGATTGCATTCCTCTACTCCTACTTTGACTGTCAATGAAATCCCTGTTACGTGATCCCCCCTCCCTGCTCTGTAATAAACATAGAGATAAAAGCATTAGCAGGGGGAGAGAGGTAGCTTTGATGGTAGATATAAGGCTGCACTTGACCCCCCTTTTTAATAGCTTTCACTGATTGATGATGGGTCACAAAGAGAGAGATCATAACTGTATTCTTCCGTGTCTCCAGGACAGCTTCCTTTCTATTGGCCACTGTGCGTGGGTGTTTTTCAGGATGTTGAACTTTTAACTCCTACTGCACATGATTAGCTTGTCGGTTAGCTGGAGTTGAGACATGGAGGAGGTAACAGAGGGAAGGGGGGGGGGAGTGCTTCACAGAGATCTGACACCATGGTTAAACAAAGTCACTGACAGAGATAGGATTAAGGCAGCACAGAGTACATGAATTTAACTTTGCAAGGGGCCAATGTGTTTTTTTCACTATAGATGCCCTTTAAGTTACAGTGTGTTTTATTAACAAAGTTGTAAGTTTATTATTGGAACTCCTTTGGAGCTTCCTCTTTGGGACAAAACTAAAGCAGGCTGCTGCAGAATAGTAGGTAAGGTACCTTAAAAGGTAAGGGGAGGAGCACCAGAGCCTGTGGAAAACTTCAATATTCAAGTGTCCACTCCTGGAGGTGGTGTACTTAAGTCTTGCTGTGCCTGGGTCCGCCTTCGGCTTCAGAGAAAAAGATTTTAAAGTGAGTAACAAAATCTCATTTTTATCTCACGATTGGATGGAGTCTTGGTCCGTCTTTTTTCTGATATACGGTAGTTCTGCTTGTCTGGAGTGCTCCGGATTCTCCTTGGGACAGACTCTCCACCGATGGTGATCACAGTAAAGGAGCGGAGGTAGGACACATACAAATTGACTTGGTAAATGAGCCTGCAGGAGTCAACAGTATTTGAGCTCCTTCTTAATTCAAAATTTTCCATTCTCCCTAAGCCAGCAATTTACAGAGAACAAATCCGTACTATTTTTCCCAGGCAGTTTTTTTTTTTTGAATACCATTTTTGGACCATTTTTTTAATAGTTTAATATACTTTTTCTTTTCAGTGTGACCTAGCCCTAAGTTGATTTTTACATCAAATTCCCAGACTGGTACACATAGGCCCAATTGACCTTCCAACAAATTATTTAAGTTTTTGCCAAAACCAACAAGTCTCAGTTTAATGAATGTTCAGTCAGAATTTTAACCGATCACGCAGTCTTCACTGGACGGAACAATTGGTTGCACCAAAATGTCTGTTGCAACACTTTTTCTTCAGGCCAGCAGACTACCAATCAGTTTATTGGTAGATAGGATAGTATCTGGACTTAATAGTAACTTGTAAAGATAAACACACAATCTATATGTACCAGTCTTTGTAGGCTGGGAAGGGGAAATCTTATATGTACGAGGCAGTGTGGGCTGGGCACAGATAAGATGCCCCCATGCCCTGCCCAAACAGTTTGGTACATACGTGATGCCCCGTGCTCTGCCCAAACAGACTGGTACATACATGATGCCCCAATGCCCTGCCTACACAGACTGGTACATATAAGATGCCCCCATGCCCTTCCTACACAGACTGGTACATACATGATGCCCCATGCCCTCTCCATACAGACTGGTACATAAGTGATGCCCCCATGCCCACAGACTGGTACATGTAAGATGCCCCCATGCCCTGCACACACAGACTGCTACATATAAGATTCCCCCATGCCCTGCCCACAGACTGTTACATGCCCCCATGCACTGCCCACACAGACTGGTACATACATGATGCCCCTATGCCCTGCCCACACAGACTGTTACATATAAGATGCCCCCATGCCCTGCCCACACAGACTGTTACATATAAGATGCCCCCATGCCCTGCCCACACAGACTGGTACATTTAATATCCAGCAAGTACTAACTAAATCTCAATTTCTAGCCTGCCGACCAGACAGTTGGACTTGCCACTAACCAGCCATTCCATTACTTTCTCTCCATATGGCCCCACTACTAACCCACCAACAACGTGCACGTGCCCCAGATTCGCATTCCACGTCTCCATCCTACCAGTCTGGGACAGAGGGACTGTATGCTGCGCCTCTCATCCTTTCACTTACGGTAGCGTCCACGTGGATGCGCACGTATGGATTTAGCAGCCATCTTGGCTGAGGCAAAGTACGGCGGGCTAGTTGTTGCTATGGTAGCGGCCTTCAACAAGCTACAGCACCCTGAGCCAAGTGTCAGCACCGGAGCTAATTAGTGTCAGCACCCAGACCCGAAGAGATGCCGGCGTCCGGCTTAGATAGGAGGAAGCGCTTCATCCTCACCACAGCCCATAACTACTTCGGTCTCCAGTGGGATGAGCAGGTTCCAGAGTGCGGGGAGTTGAACCGCTTCTTGGACGATGGGAACGAGTTCATTCTGTCCGGGAGGAAGGACAGGGCCCTGGTCATGTTCTCTAACACGGTACCCGACCCACATAGGGGGATCCTGGGCTAAAGTTTCGTGAAAATGTATGGGTGTAATGTGTGTGTATGTAATGTACATCACATTACACACACATTACATACAAACACTACATATGTGTGTGTATGTGTATGTAGTATGCGTGTGTGTATGTAATGTACACAAAGAAAAAGAGATCCTGCACACTCATGAACACTTCATAGAAGAAATCCGTGCTGGGTGCTCCAGTACAGCGGCAAATATTGGAAAACAGAAAAAACTGCACACCAGTCTTGCAAATAAAGTGTTTATTCTGACATTACGCCCAACACCAAACGTGACGTTTCGGTGCTGTATGCACCTTCATCAGACATGAACAAACATTGAAAGAGCAGACCACCCTTTAAATAGACCAGAGACACACATGGCCGTCTAATGGCCAATCACATAAAACACTGATACATCACATTTAAAGGGGAAGTGCCCCATTACATATATTCTTTAAACCATACAATTTTTTTTATTCTTATCCAACATATATATTAACATATAAAAACATGAAACTACCAACACTGTAGGCAAGCCTACCCTATCTTCTAGATAAAAAACATGAGAGGCCAAGATTAACATTGAGGCCCTTTGGTTGTACTGTTTGTAGCGTAAAGATCCAGTATGCTTCTCTCCGCAGGAGAGCATTCTGGCGGTCACCACCTCTGTGTAGTGGTGGGATCAGGTCAATAACCATCCCACGTAAGTCGCAAACCTGATGTTTAGCCATGCAGAAATATGATGCCACAGGAGGATCATCACCATGAGCAGTGCCATTGCCACTTTTGGCTAAGGCAATTTTGATGTCACTCCTGTGGCGTTGGAATCTACGCTTGAAGGGGCCCGATTTTTTTCCCCACATAAACAAGCGAACACAGGCATTTTAGCATATACACACAGAAATCTGTGTTGCAGTTAAAATACCGTATATACTCGAGTATAAGCCGAGGTTTTTAGGTTTAAAAATCAACCTAAAAACCTTGCCTTGGCTTATACTCGAGTCAATAGACACTTACCTTCAATCCAGAAGCAGCTGCGAGTTAGGCCGGCAGTTCCCAGTAGTTCTTCACGGTTGCGCGATGATGTCATTGCGCACGCTGGCGGGATGACGTCATCGCGCAGCCGCGAAGCAGTACTGGGAACTGCTGGCCTGACTTGCGGTAGTCCATATGTGCCACACTGATCTCCGTACAAATTGCACTGCATGCAAACCAATTTCTGTCTACCTGTCTGATAGGTGACTAGGGGTACAGTAAAATTCTGTTCACCTGCAGTGTGGGAAGTTAATGGATCACATGTAACAACCTAATTAAGAATTAGTAGGAGCAATACTAGTTTCATTTGTGCAAAGGTTTAGGGCATATTAATGGCTCCTCTGGCTGTGAAAGGTTGAACTGTTCAATCCTCTTGGGTATTATGATGGATCTCTGAATGAGAGATGAAGACTGAAGACCAGGTACGGTAAGTGAGCTGGGGGGGGGGGCTGGGGGGACAGTATGCCATGCAGTAACCCCCAATACCTTTCTACTATAGGTGGTTGGAAACTACAACTCCCAGCAACCAAGCATGCTGGGAGTTGTAGTTTCCAAACATCTACAGTGGAAAGGTATTAGGGTTAGTGTATACCCTCGGCTTATACTCGAGTCAATCATGTTTTTCTAATTTTAGAGGCAAAAATGGGTACCTCGGCTTATACTCGAGTATATACGGTAATTTGAAATCTTGAAAACGCCCAAAATAAGGGTGATTGAATGTGTTACCAACCATAAGTGCATTGGAAACATTACAATTACTGCATTTAAAACACCCCTTTTTAGATGAAAACACAAAAGGAGCTTTTTTATATTTAGTCACTGGGTCTGCTTGCACCAACTTGCTATATAGGGAGCGTCCCTTAGTATAGACACAAAGGGGTTTCTGGCGTGTCTCCTGACCCAAAGTATGATCTCCTTCAATAGATGGCCAAAATCTATTCAAATTGAGTTTAATCTTATGTGACCCAGTAGTGTACTGTTGTACAAATGGCAACCCTGAGACAGATCTACAACCAACCTTAGGTTCTATCAGACTAGTAAGGACCTCATTTAGCATGGAATCAGAATAATTCCTCACTTTAAATTTTTTAGCCATTTTTTTAGTCTGTATATCCCGATCGTCAAGGTCCGAGCAAATCCTAGCTACTCTTGTGAATTGGGACTTGGGCAGACTTTTAAAAATGTGGGGCGGGTGAAAACTGTCTCTATGCAAAAGGGTATTATGGTCGGTGGGCGGTCTGCTCTTTCAATGGTCGGTGGGCGGTCTGCTCTTTCAATGTTTGTTCGTGTCTGATGAAGGCATACAGCACCGAAACGTCACATTTGGTGTTGGGCGTAATGTCCGAATAAACACAATTTATTTGCAAGACTGGTGTGCACAGTTTTTTCTGTTTTCCAATATTTGCAGTTTGCACATATATGTGTTTATGTATGTAAGTATGTATGGGTGATGTGCAGTGAATGATTTTACACTTCATACAGATATGGTTTGAATAGACTAGAATTGTAGAAATGTGAAGAGCCAGGTAGAAATATATTTATCAAACAGTGCGGTTTCCAGCTTTTCCTTTTGAAGCCGAATACATACGTAATCTACATGCTGCAAGACTAAGTACCAGTTTAGGGCTAGGCCTCACTAGCACTTACAATTGCATTTTGCGATCCGTTTGGGCATGAGAAACACATGCCAGGCTAACATGATGTGGGCTGCCATCCTGTGTGTGCTGCGATCTGTTTTTGGAGCACATGTGATCACCATTTTCTTGCGAATCTGTCAGGATTGGACCTTTATCATTAAAATTTGTATTCAGCTTTAGATTGACTGTCCCAAATGGGGTACACAGTGTGTACTGCTTTTTCAGGCCTAATGAAATCATAAAGACACCTCAAGATACAAACTTGAACAATAAACTGACTTGCACAACCAATCATACTTTTCCAGGCATATTTTCATCCCCAAGGTGCTCTCCCGTTAATAGTGTTTTTTTATTTGGTTACATATATCCAGTTACTACCCCATAAATGTGTAGTATATATTAGGATACTTAGATCCAGTTGCTACCCCAGAATTGTGTAATATTTATTAGGATACTTATATCCAAGTGGCACCCCATAAATGTGTGTTTTTTTATAAGGATACTTACTTTGGTTGGCAAAAGTATTCGGCCCCCTTTTAGTTTTCCACATTTGGCCACATTACTGCCACAAACATGAATCAATTTTATTGGAATTCCATGTGAAAGACCAATACAAAGTGGTGTACACGTGAGAAGTAGAATGAAAATCCTACATGATTCCAAACATTTTTAACAAATCAATAACTGCAAAGTGGGGTGTGCGTAATTATTCAGCCCCCTGAGTCAATACTTTGTAGAACCCCCTTTTGCTGCAATTACAGCTGCCAGTCTTTTAGGGTATGTCTCTACCAGCTTTGGACATCTAGAGACTGAAATCCTTGCCCATTCTTCTTTGTAAAACAGCTCCAGCTCAGTCAGATCAGATGGACAGCGTTTGTGAACAGCAGTTTTCAGATCTTGCCACAGATTCTCGATTGGATTTAGATCTGGACTTTGACTGGGCCATTCTAACACATGGATATGTTTTGTTTTAAACCATTCTATTGTGGCCCTAGCTTTATGTTTAGGGTCGTTGTCCTGCTGGAAGATGAACCTCCACCCCAGTCTCAAGTCTTTTGCTGACTCCAAGAGGTTTTATTTCAAGATTTCCCTGTATTTGGCTCCATCCATCTTCCCTTCAACTCTGACCAGCATCCCTGTCCCTGCTGAAGAGAAGCACCTCCAGAGCATGATGCTGCCACCACCATATTTGACAGTGGGGATGGTGTGTTCTGAGTGATGTGCAGTGTTAGTTTTTCGCCACACATAGCGTTTTGCATTTTGGCCAAAAAGTTCCATTTTGGTCTCATCTGGCCAGAGCACCTTCTTCCACATGTTTGCTGTGTCCCCCACATGGCTTGTGGCAAACTGCAAACGGGACTTCTTATGCTTTTCTGTTAACAATGGCTTTCTTCTTGCCACTCTTCCATAAAGGGAAACTTTGTGCAGTGCACAACTAATAGTTTTCCTATGGACAGATTCCCCCACCTGAGCTGTAGATCTCTGCAGCTCGTCCAGTGTCACCATAGGCCTCTTGACAGCATTTCTGATCGGCGCTCTCCTTGTTCGGCCTGTGAGTTTAGGTGGACGGCCTTGTCTTGGTAAATTTACAGTTGTGTCATACTCCTTCCATTTCTGAATGATCGCTTGAACAGTGCTCCCTGGGATGTTCAAGGCTTTGGAAATCTTTTTATAGCCTAAGCCTGCTTTAAATTTCTCAATAACTTTATCCCTGACCTGTCTGGTGTGTTCTTTGGACTTCATGGTGTTGTTGCTCCCAAGATTCTCTTAGACAACTTCTGAGGCCATCACAGAGCAGCTGTATTTGTACTGACATTAGATTACACACAGGTGAACTCTATTTAGTCATTAGCACTCATCAGGCAATGTCTATGGGCATCTGACTGCACTCAGACCAAAGGGGGCTGAATAATTACACACACCCCACTTTGCAGTTATTGATTTGTTAAAAATGTTTGGAATCATGTATGATTTTCGTTCCACTTCTCACGTATACACCACTTTGTATTGGTCTTTCTTGTGGAATTCCAATAAAATTGGTTCATGTTTGTGGCAGTAATGTGACAAAATGTGGAAAACTTCAAGGGGGCAGAATGCTTTTGCCAACCACTGTATAGCCAGGTAATACTCCATAAATGTGTAGTATTTATTTGGATAGTTATATCCAGTTGCTACTCCATAAACGTGTAGTAATTATTAGGATACTTATATCCAGCTGATACCCCATAAATGTTTAATATTTATTTAGGTGGTACCCAATAACTGTGTAGTATTTATTAGAACTTATATCCATGTGATACCCTATTAATGTGTAATATTTATTAGGAAACTTATATACAGGTGTTACCTCATAAAAGTTTGTAGTATATATTATAATAATTATATCCATGTGGTACTGCATAAATGTTTGTAGTATTTATTAGGATACTTGTATCCAGGTGGTACCCCATAAATGTGTTTTGTATTTATTAGGATCCTTATATCCAGATGATACCCCATAAATGTTTACACACAGGTGAAGCAGGGCACTGCTAAAATAACATAATGTGGTGCTTAGCAAACTAAGCTACCGGTATATTGAATAATCTTAACTCAGAAAAAGAACTGTTTGAGGCACTCAAGCATGTAAAGATAAATGTAAAATCCCTTTATTTTGGTTCAGTGCAGGGGAATCCATATTAAAACCATTTAAAATTCAAAGACTTCTCAAGGGTCTGATAGTATTACAAGCCCATGTGCAAATGCAAATATACGCTTAATCACAGTGATATCAAGGTATACATTATAGGATAAGTAGCACAGTGTCACAAACAGCATGTAAACAGGTAAAACAACAAGTCAAAAACCTAAACTTATCCCCCTTGGCAAAGTTGCACAGCATAAATTCGTTGTGGCATAGAACAGGGCTAAAGATAGGTAGAAGTACAACAAGGCATCAGAACCTAGGCTGGCTCAGTTGACGCATTTCGCCCCCCATTGTGCTTTTTCCAAAGCGGTTGGAAAAACCCCATAAATGTGTAGTATTTATAAGGATCCTTATATGCCGGTGGTACCCCATAAATTTGTGTAGTATTATTAGGATACTTATGTCCAGGTAATACCACATAAATGTGCAGTATTATTAGGATACTTGTATCCAGGTGATACCACATAAATTTGTAGTATTTATTAGGATACTTATATCCAGGTAATACCACATAAATGTGTAATATTTATTAGGATACTGATATCCAGGTGGTACCCCATAAATGAGTAGTATTTATTAAGATCCTTATATCTAGGTGGCACCCCATAAATATGTAGTATTATGGCTGGTACACACCAGCCAATATTTTCGTCCGATCGACCGATTCATGGCACTTTCGGTCGGCCGAAAATATTGGGTGGTGTGGGGTGGCGGCCGCGACCGGCCTCGATCGTCCGGACAATCAGACATGTCGGAAAATCACGATCGACCGTGCGGTTCCCTATGGAGTTGCACGGCCCATTGTTCGCAAATTCAGCCGCGGCTGAATTTGCTGCAACCGACGGACGTTTGTTCCGGCCGAGCGCTCGCTCGTAGCAAGGGCTCGGTTGGGACAAATTGTCCCTCCATGTGTACCCAGCCTTAGGATACTTGCCATATATCCAGGTGATACCCCATAAATGTGTAGCATTTATTAGTATAATAATATCCAGGTGGCACCCCATAAATGTGTAGTATTTTTTAGGATATTTATATCCAGGTGTTATCTCAAGTGTACCAAGTGTAGTCTTTATTATCAGCTTACTGTACTGTTCTCACCATAAAGAAACATATTTGTACTTATCTGTTGGTAAACGTTTATTGTATGGGACATTAATATATTTGTATAAAATGGTCATATCCCCCTACAATTGCTCCTTCACCACTGTAAACACAAAACTGCACTGCATATTTCAAATGAGGCCTTGGCAGTATTTTAAAAGGAGGAAGAATAACATTTTTCTCCTTTGAAGCTATACCTATCTTTATATAGAGCAGTGTTTTGCTAGGAGGTGATAAGGGGAGATGTGTATGGCTTAACACAAAATTGTAAATAAAAGGAAAAAAGATTATTTTTTTTATTAGAATAAAATCCTGACCGACCAATCACTGTACATCGTATGATGTTGGAGGTCAGGTCCATGTATGTGGTAATCACTGTATATTGCTGGCATATTCCAATTAAATAAGCAATGTTAACTGCATGTGTGTGGGGCAAACAAAGGCAGTCTAGTCACTGATGGTGTCAGTATGTTAATTAGCTGTCCATTATCAGCTACTGTAGCTACTGAGCCTATGGGATTCTCTGGGGTCTAGAGAATTAGTATTCTATGAGTAGGGCAATGTGCCCTTGTATGGCAATACATATGTTTTTCTAGACTACATAATGACTCCATAATTTGAAGGGTAGATAAGGTAATCTGTCGCCAAGACCCTACATGCCGAACAGTGTGTTGGCTGCCTGGTGCTAGGGTTCGACACGTGGTGGATCGTGTAGACAGATTATTGGGTGGGGCTGGGAGTGACCCGGCGGTCTTGGTTCACATTGGTGCCAATGATAAAGTTAGTGGTGGAGGTGAGGTCCTTAAAAATGATGAAAAAAAATTAGGTGCTAAGTTAAAAGCAAGGACCTCAAGGGTAGTGATTTCAGAAATACTATCGCAGCCACGTGCTACGCTAGGGAGGCAACGGGAGCTCAGGAGTTAAAATGTGTGGCTAAGAGGGTGGTGTAAGAGAACTGGGCTGAATTTTCTGTTGGCTACAGACTCTAGTAGAGACGGATTGCACCTCAATGATGATGGTGCAGCTGTTTTGGGGGAGAAGATGGCTAGGGGGTTGGAGGAGATTTTAAACTAGGTATGGGGGGAGGGTACATTGAACTACACTGGGGTAGATAGAGAAGTTAGGGATCAGGGGGCTAATAACACAACCGAGGGAGGAGAAGGGGGGGGGGGGAGAGCATAGAGGATAAGGAGGCCTGTATGACCAAGTATGGAAGTAAATCAATTGATAATCTAAAATGTATGTTTACAAATGCAAGAAGTCTGGCTGGAAAAAATGGGGGACTTGAACTAATAGCTTTAAAGGAAAGGTATGATGTAATAGGTATAGCAGAAACGTCGCTAAATGATTCACACGACTGGACAGTAAATATTGAAGGATACTCATTATTAAGACATGACAGAGTTAATAAGAAAGGAGGAGGAGTATGTATGTATGTTAAACTGGAATTGAAGCCAAATCTAAAAGATGGAATAGATGGGGACATAAACGATATGGCAGAAACAATATGGGTAGAGCTGTGTACAGGAAGCAATAAGGTAGGTAAATTAATTGTTGGAGTGTGTTATAAGCCGCCAAATGCCGGGGAAGAGGTGGAAATGAATCTCCATATGCCGTTGGCGAAGGCTGCTGGTATGGGGCATGTTTTGGTTATGGGGGATTTTAACTACCCTGACATAGATTGAAGTAAGTGAACTGCCAGCACCTCAAAAGGTATAAAGTTCTTACATTTCCTATATGAGTATTTTCTTTCACAGATGGTAGAAGTTCCTATTAGACAGAATGCGTTGTTGGATCTGATGATATCTAATAACCCTGAGCTCATTTTGGAGATGAAGTAATGGGAAGCTTAGGGAATAGTGATCAGATATAGTGTCATTTAATATAGGTTGCAAAAAACTAAAGTTCACTGGGTAACACAAACTTTTAACTTTAGGAAAGCTAATTTTATGCTGTTAAAGGGATCACTCCTGCTCATAGACTGGGGGTAATTGTTTCTAGGTAAAGATACTGAGCAGATGTGGACCACTTTTAAAGGGATATTAAACTATTACATTTCTAAATTTGTACCTTTTGGGATCAAGTGTAAAAAAAAGTTAGGTCCGCTCCTACATGGCTTAATGCTCAGGTAAAAAGGGAACTGGAAATAAGAAAAAGGCTTTTAAAATTTTGAAATCAGAGGGAACAGAACAGGTTTACAGGGAGTATAAAAGCTGTAATAAAGAGTGCAAGAAAACAATTAAATTAGCTAAAATAGAAAATGAAATACGGTGTACCAAACAAAGCAAGTCCAACCCTAAAATGTTTTTTAAAGGATAATTATATTCACCTTCCCTCCGCTCCACTTCTTTGGTCAGTACCTTTTACCCAGGGTGAGGACCTGAACCGCTTGGTCCTCAGCTTTGGGTTCGCGTAACTTGCAGCATAGCCTCGTTGCAGAGCATGCCTTCCTATTGGCCTCGTCGCTGACGGGGAGGAGGGGGCAGAGCCTACCGGAGCAGCGTGTCAGTAAGGCTATGCTGCAAGTTACGCAAACCCAGAGGTGAGGACCTTGCGGTTCAGGTCCTCACCCTGGGTAAAAGGTACTGACCAAAGAAGAGGAGCGGAGGGAAGGTGAGTATAATTGTCCTTTAACTATATAAATGGTAAAAAGATGAGGACTGAGAATGTCGGACCATTAAATAATGGGGCTGAGATGGTTGTAGAGGATGCCAAAAAGGCTAATCTGCTAAACAGTTTTTTTACATCGGTTTTTACTGTTGAGAATCCTAGTCCTAACAGCAGGCATTGTAATAATATGCAGGGGAGAAATGAGTATTTACATTGGCTGATGGAGGATATGGTACGGAAACAATTAGACAAAGTTAATATCAATAAAGCCCCAGGACCAGATGGATTGCATCCTTGGATTTTAAAAGAGCTTAGTTCAGTTCTATCTAGACCACTTTCTCATCTTTTCAAATTCACTTTGGTGTGGGGATGTGCTGCTGGATTGGAAAAAAGCCAATGTAATACCAATATTCAAAAAAGGTAGCCGTTCACAGCCTGGTAACTATAGACCTGTAAGCCTAATATCAGTGGTAGGGAAGGTGATGGAAACTTTGTTACGGGATCATATCCTTGACTTTGTCTCCAGAGCTCATCTTATTAACATGGATTTATGAGAAATAGACCATGCCAGACAAATTTTTGCTGATGACACTAAACTATGTAGAGCTTTGGAAACTTCAAATGATATGCAAGTGTTGCAAGCAGATCTAGGTAGATTATCAGAATGGCAGATGAGGTTCAATGTTGATAAATGTAAAGTGATGCATTTGGGATTTAATAATCCCTGTGCCACCTACACCCAAAAATAACTCTGTGCAAAGTGCATCTGTAATGGAAAAAGATTTGGGGGTTCTGGTAGATAACAGACTTAGCTGTAGCAAACAATGCCAGGTAGCAACGGCTAGAGCTAGCAAGATATTGTCTTGTATAAAAAGGGGAATAGATTCAAGAGAGAGATATTATTCTCCCTCTTTACAAGGCACTTTTAAGGCCTCATTTGGAATATGCAGTGCAGTTTTGGAATCCCATATACAAAAGGGACATCTTGGAAATGAAAGCAGATCAGTAAAGGGCAACTAAATTAATAAGGGGAATGGAGGGGCTTGAATAATATATATAATAATATGCAGACAGATTTGACAAGTTAGGGCTGTTTACATTGAAGAAGCGACGTTTTCGTTGGGATATGATAAGCTTATGGAAATATATTAAAGGGAAACTGTGGTCTCCAAACAAGTTAGGGTTAAATGAAAGCCTGCAGTATTTTCTTTATGATGAGCTGACAATCACATCTCTTGCTTCAACCCTGTGAGAAATTATATTGAGGTGAATGTTCAAACTTCCTGCTTTCAGTAGGTTGAGGTTGAGTGACATCACCTTACCTCTGCTAGCCCTTCTGTCCCAGGGGAGAAGCATGCTCAGTTAAGACTTAATGCTGGGAAAATCCGGAAGTAACTGGTCACATGGCTGAAAACAGGAAGAGTTCAAGCAGGAAGTAATATTGCTGAACCTTTCCAGCTTCTCACAAATTTTATCTAGAGATGTGATTTAGGTTTTATTTTGAAGGTACGATGGAAGGGTTTTTATATAATTCCTATTAGTTTGAGAGAATTAGAGACCACCGTTACCCTTTAATGGGCCATACAATGAACTCTCTGGTGTATTGTTCACTAATAGGTCATACCAGAGGACACGTGGACATCCTTTAAGATTGGAAGAAAACAAGTTTCATCTTCAGGTTAGGAAAGGTTTCTTTACAGTGAGAATGGTGAAACTGTGGAACTGTCTTCCAGCAGATGTGGTAATGGCAAGTTCATTGAATAGCTTTAAAAATGGTCTGGATAAGTTTCTAAAACTAAAAAATATTGAGAATTACTGGTATTAATACATATAAGTCTGGTTTATCCAGGGATACTTTCCGATTGCCGTTTGGAGTCAGGAAGGAATCCCCCTCCCCCCTTTTTAGCTGTTTTTTTTTTTTGCCTTCCTTTGGATCAACTGTTAGGTAGGGTTAAAAAATAAAAAAAAGTTGAATAGGTTGGACTTGATGGACATATGTCTTTATTCAACCTCAATTACTTTACTATGTTACTATGCAGGGGAGCAGGAGATACTAATTTGGGCATTAGAGAAGGTATTAAAGTTAGTACACCTGTCATTAGAGTAACTGTAATATTCATGAATGCAGGAATATACAGTGGTGTGAAAAACTATTTGCCCCCTTCCTGATTTCTTATTCTTTTGCTTGTTTGTCACACTTAAATGTTTCTGCTCATCAAAAACCGTTAAATATTAGTCAAAGATAACACAAAATGCAGTTTTAAATTATGGTTTTTATTATTTAGTGAGAAAAAAAACTCCAAATCTACATGGCCCTGTGTGAAAAAGTGATTGCCCCCCTTATAAAATAAGTTAAAAAATAACTTAATTGAGATCTATCAGTCTGGTAAAGGTTATAAAGCCATTTCTAAAGCTTTGGGACTCCAGCGAACCACAGTGAGAGCCATTATCCACAAATGGCAAAAACATGGAACAGTGATGAACCTTCCCAGGAGTGGCTGGCCGACCAAAATTACCCCAAGAGCACAGAGAAAACTCATGCGAGAGGGAAGGGGGCAAATAGTTTTTCACACCACTGTAGATTGTCTTTAATTGTATATAGGGTCATATGGTCCAAAGTTATAGTAAGCTCATAATTATGGTAAAACATTGTACACATTTAAACTGAATCCATGAACATGATATATGTAGATGTAATAACATACACCTGGATGCTTTATATTAAACTTGCTTTTTTTTTTTTTTTAGGTTGATACCGGAGACACAAAAGATAATGTTCTTCTTTTCTTTAAAATAAGACCAGATGCCATTACTGAAGACAATCTTCATGAAAATATTCTTGTATCATCTATGCTAGATTCGCCTATACATACCCTTTACCAAGCAGTAAAGCAAGTCTATGCACCAATTCTTCTTAAGGTGAGTGATTACACA
Source organism: Hymenochirus boettgeri (assembly GCA_019447015.1). NCBI lineage: Eukaryota > Metazoa > Chordata > Amphibia > Anura > Pipidae > Hymenochirus > Hymenochirus boettgeri. The sequence continues at coordinate 316,273,614 of CM033470.1, read as the reverse complement.
TCAGCGGGATTTTAAGACGTTCAGATATTTTGTTATGCATTTAGAGGTTTTCATCCAGTGCACGGCAAAGTAAAGATAATGCCTTGCACTGCGCTTCTTCCCATTTTAACAGCACATGTGATCACGATTTTTGGTGCAAATCAAATGCGCTTAAATATAGGGAAATATCAAATCAAAGGAAGCGTGCATGAATTGTGCAACTTCGCGATTGCGCTGCTTTGCGCGATTCAAATGTGTGCTGGGTAGTGGGGCGTAGCCTAACTGCTGGATAATGGCCATGCACAAATTTCTAGGTTGTAGATTCTGATGTTTGGGTCCTTTTATTGGTTGGTAAATTCTGCTCCACATTTGCATTGCGTTCCATGTTGTTTTTGATCTAAATTTTGCATTTATTTAGGATGAAAAATGGAGCAAGGATTTTGACCCTAAATTGCAAGGCATGCTGAGTGACCTGGAAGCAAGTTTGGGCTCTGTATTAAGGAGATCAGTTTCCAGCCAGGGGAGGTCTACATCTGGACGTGAAGAGGATTTGCAAGGTTAAAAACTTTAAAATATAGATTTGCCAGTTTTTCACAAAAAACACTTGCATTGAAAGTTTAGTTTTGTTATCATGTTTATTATAGAGTTTATCAGAAAGAAACTTATTCATATACTTTGAGGTACATTATAATTAGAGATGAACGATACTGGCCATTGAATTGAAAATGTGCAATAAAAACAATGTTGAAAATTTGGAAAAATTTTTGGATTTTCCAACCGGTAAGTTCTGTTTGTGTGACAGGTACGCCTTGTTACTGTGACACGATAAGCAGGAGCTTTCTTGTTTGTGAAGCAGGTTACAACAGTAGTTCTGGGCTTTAAAAGGGAAGTTCCGTGCAAATAAATATGCTTTTCAGAAAAAAGAGCAGTATTTTTTCATCCCAATGACCTTAATCTGCCCATTCAGCATTTTATCTGTGCGTAATATAAATGCAACCGAAATACTAATTCCTGTTTGCAGGACCCCTAGTAGAGACTGTTATGGTCTTGCCCTTGACCCAGCGCCTGGGTTGATTCAGTTACTCAGTAGATATCTGAGCATGTTTGACCCATCCAACAGCCAATCAGTAGAAATTACTGTTAGGAACATTCCAAGGACGTGGTGCATCCTGGGAAGAAGAAGGACCATTAGAACCTAAAATGTCAGCTCACTAATGTCAACAGCAGGGAACAGCAAAGGGTATGAAATCAACTGATTTTTCAAAATGGGAGAGAATATGTAGAATAACTAAGAAGGCATTACACAAACTAACAATTTAACAAATATTGATCATTTCTACTGAACTGTCCCTTTAAGAAACCAGACCAATATTATTGTTTACTTGCATTTCAAACTACTCATTGTTTTCAATAAAAATTTTTCTTGATTAGGCATTTTAACACCGAATGACGAGTTTCGGTTTTGGGCTGAAATTGCAGAGAGCAGCGGTAAATCGACAGGGAGAGAGAGGGCTAATCAGTTCAAGAGTTTATTTCAAACTATTGCAAAGGTAAGTGTGTGTGTGTGTCTGTGTGTTGTTTTTTGTGGTCGCTACAAGCTGCGGTACTGTTTGCCAGAAGAATTCTTAATATGTAGACTGCAGGAAAAAGTGTGAATGAGCAAAATGCATAACCCTTCTTATGTGTAAATGTGACTGTGTAGTTATTATTGATTTATATAGCGCCAGCATCTTCCGTGGCGTTTTACAATTACATAGTCCTATACAAACAGGGTAATACATGTTATACAAAGTCATACTTATTACATATGCAGGTAATACATAATATACTGTAAGTAAACAGAGTGTGAGGTTTCTTACAGCAATACCATGATACAATAGGAAAGAGGACCCTGCCCAAAGAGCTTGCAGACTAGAGGATATGGGGGTGAGACATAAGGTGACGGGAATCGGTAGGCTGTAAATAGATTGGCAGTGGAGCGTGAAAGGCGGGTTGGATCATATTGGGTAATAAGAGGGGTAATGTTTAGGCCAGATTATATGCTAGCCTTAAAAATGGGTTTTAAGGTTACGTTTGAAGGTGTTAAGGGATGGTGAGTGACGGACAGATGGAGGAAGGGAGTTCCAGAGCACAGGGGCAGCACGAGTAAAGTCCTGAATGCAGGCATGGGAAGAGGTGACCAGGGAGGAAGAGAGGATGGTATCGTTTGCGGAGTGGAGATATGAGCTATATGGAGGGGCTGTGTTGGATAGTGCTTTATAGGATAAGGTAAGCAGTTTGAACTGGATCCTTTGTGTGATGGGCAACCAGTGGAGGGACTAACAGAGAGGAGAGGCATTCGAGAAAAATGAATGAGTCAGGCAGCAGAGTTGAGAATGGATTGAAGCGGTGCCAGGCGGTTGTTTGGTAAACCACACAGGAGTGTGTTGCAGTAGTCTAGCCGGGATATGATTAGGGCATGGACTAGAATTTTTTGTAGCTTCCTTCGAGAGGAAGGGTCGAATGCAGGAGATGTTTTTGAGTTGGAGCCGACAGGAGTTGGCAAGCGAGTTGACATGAGGTTTGAAGGAAAGATCGGAATCTAGCGTTATTCCCAGGCAGTGGACATGAGGAGATGGGGATATGGGTGTGTTGTTAATGTTAATAGTAAGACTAGGGAGGAGAACAGATCGTGAGGGTGGGAAAAGGACAAGTTCAGTCTTGTCCATGTTAAGTATGAGGAAGCAGGAGGACATGAAGGCAGAGGTGGCACTAAGGCAGTCGGGGACCTGGGATGTCAGCGTAGGGAGATCTGGGGCAGAGATGTAAATGTGGGTATCGTCCGCATACAGGTGATACTGGAACCCAAATGGACTAATGAATTGTCCAAGGCCATAGGTGTAGATGGAGAAAAGAAGAGGACCGAGTACCGAGCTTTGCGGGACCCCATAGGGAGGGGAAAGGAGTGGAGCTAATTCCAGAGTGGAAAACACTAAAGGTCCTACCAGAGAGATAAGAGAATAGCCATGAAAGTGCAGTGTCCTGGATACCCAAGGAGGCCAGTATCTGAAGAAGTAGAGGGTGATCAACAGTATCAACAGCAGAGGACAGATCAAGAAGAATGAGCAAAGAGTACTAAGAGCACTAAATAGATCATTGGTCACTTTAGTGAGGGTAGTTTCTGTGGAGTGGTTAGGGCGGATGTCTGACTGGAGGTGGTCAAAGAAAGAGTTAGCAGACAGGTGACTAACCAGGTCAGCATAGACATGTCTTTCTAGTAGTTTGGAAGCAAAAGGGAGACAGGCCAGTAGCTGGAGAGGGCAGACGTGTCAAGGGAGGGTTTTTTAGGTATAGGGGATACAACGGCATGTTTAAATTTATAGGGAATAATACCAGTGGATTAAAGATAGAGGTTAGGGCTGGAATGAAGGAAGGGGAGAGCGGGGGAATAAGATGAGAGGAAATGGGGTCAAGGGGGCAGGTTGTGAGACGTGTCCGGGATAGGAGAGATGAAAGTCCCTGTTTTGTTATAGTGGTGAAGCTTGTTAGAGGGCAAGTAAAGGGATTAACCAATGAAGGGGGGCTAGACAGTGCAGTGGTAGGGGTAGAGATGGAGGGGGAGAGCAACAAAGGGAGGTTGGGCAGTGCAAGTGTAGTGGTTGGAAGCTGTAGTTTCTCTTTGAACTATGCCGATAAACGTGGTGGGCGGAGGAGGTGGTGAATACTTTGAAGAGGGTTATGGGATTGGGAGGATATGAGTGAAGTGAAGCAGTTTTGTTTGGCTAAGGACAAAGCACCTCTGATCCGACAAAGGGCACTTTTAAATTGACAACGTCGATATTTTTGTTACTCCTGCGCCAGCGTTGTTCGGCTATACGGGATTGCCTTTTCAACTTTTTAATCTGGTCCGTAAGCCACGGTTGTGGGTTCTTGCGACCAAGGCGACGGGTGGATAAGGGAGCAACAGAGTTGAGGGTATTGGAAACAGAGTTATGGTAGTTGACAGCTGCAAGGTTAGGGTCAGAGATGGACGGCATAGAGTTAAGTTGTTGGAGAGGGATAGAGAGGGGGGCGAGATTACGCAGGTCCCTGCATCTGTATGTAGGGTTTACGGCCAGGACAGATGACACAAGATTTAATTTTTTTTTTAAATACCCTCCTAGCAGAGGTGTTTTATTGAAGCAATAAAAACATTTTCAATATACAAATTACATAGTGTTACATTATTTAGCAATGGAATTTAAAGAGTATTACTTCATACATCTTCTGGTTTTGTCCATTATATTGAGAATAATAAATATACATATATTGTGTGATACTGGGTTGCTTAGAACATTAAACTGTTCATTGGTGGGTTGCCATTTAACCCTTTCTTCCCCTTGAAATCATATAGTAAACGTTGTATTAAGGGGACACGGAAGAAAGGGGAAAAAGAAAGTAAAAGGGAGACGGGGAAGGGAGGGGGAACCCAGTTTTGTTGCCACTGCTTCATTAATTTTAACCTTTTGGGAACTTCCCAAAGGGGTATATATTTAGTATAGTGCTATAGATTAACTTCTTTAACATTAACTTTTGCTGCCCGTTTTTATTGTTTCCTTTGGGACACAAGATTTAATTTAAGAAGATTATGATCGGACAGAGGAAAGGGGGAGTTGGAGAAGTTAGATATGGAACAGAGGCAGGTAAAGACCAGATCCAGTGTGTGTCCATTACAATGGGTCTGGGCAGAGGACCATTGGGTAAGGCCAAGGGAGGAGGTAAGAGAGAAAAGTTTAGTGGCAGCAGAGGTGTTGGTATCGATGGGGGATATTGAAATCCTCTAACATAATTGAGGGGATGTCAGTGGATAGAAAGTGGGACAACCAAGCAGAGAAGTGGTCAAAGAAAATAGTGGCTGGGCCGGGTGGTCGATAAATAACCGCAATCTGTAGGGGCATGGGAGAGTAAACTCGGACTGAGTGGAACTCAAAAGATAGATGGGAGAGGGCTGGTAAGGGTGTGATGGGTTTGAAAGTACAGCGCTCAGAGAGAAGAATACCAACTACCCCCACCACATTTATTATCGGGTCTAGTGGTCTGGCTGAAGTGTAGGCCACCATATGAAAGCACGGCGGGTGAGACAGAATCAGAGGGCGACAGCCATGTTTCGGTAAGACCAAGAAAAGTAAAGCAGTCAAAACACGTACAAGACTTAAATAGGTCATGTACATGTTATTACAAACAGTTCCAGATGTACACCGGCACACCGCTGTTGGCTCTTTAGCCAGAAAAGTTGGTAGGTGCAGTCCTCTTAGCTCCCTACTCCCAGGGCTTCAATATCCAAGCAAGGCAAAGAGTAGAGGAGCACACTACTTCAGTGAATATTTCTTTATTTGTGCAAAAACAACAGCATACAACGTTTTGGGACTCTAGGCCCCTTCCTCAGGTATAACTGGCAGTGAGTGCTGCACCCATATATATACCCTTAGGCTCCACCCACATGCCATGTGGCAAGTTGATTGACAGCCCAGGGTTCCACAGTGAGGCTATACATATCACAAAAATCAAAGTGCAAGGAGTGCTACATTTAAAAGTGCAAAGAATAGATAAAATATACTAATATTACAAACAGACCGTGCGTTCCACAAGGCCCCAGATATAGGAGCAGGGGGAAGGGAAACGAGAGGTACATTAGTGATATTGTGTGTGTTTAGGGTGTATAGGAGTGGATTAGGGGAGATATCACCAGCTGCAAGTAGAAGCAGGAGAGAGAACAAGAGGAGGTGAGAGTGGGATTCAAATGGATCATGCATTTGTCTTGTAGTGGAGGAAGCTGGGGAGTGTTTGACAATGGAAAGGAGTTCATGGTGGGAAAGGAGGGGAGAGGATAAAATGGAGGATGCGATGTAAGTAGACTTACCAACAGTGGGGTGTAGCAGTGAGGTGGCAGAGCTTAGTACGTAGGTAACCAGGCAGGTAAGGAGCAAGGTTATATGGAACATGAGGGGGTAATAATACAATGGGAAGGGTTCAATGGTATGATCCAAATGAGCAGAGTGTCAGGCACTTTAATTCTGGTGTTAAAGGGCAAGTTCAGTGCTTTTCGTAAAAAAGAGCAGTTTTTTCATCCCAATGACCTTAACCCTTTTGCCGCCAGCAGAATTCACCACTTTGCGTGTGTTAAATGCTAGAAGAATTTTCAGGATTTTAGACACATTTGGTTCAGTCAAAGTTACAGTAGGAAACCCCCTAATAAATCAGGAATATTATACATTGTTTTTTTCAGCACAAAGTGTACTTAAAATGGTAACAATTTTGTAACTTTTCTGGAAATTTTACTGGAATTATGGGTAAAATATGTCAAAAAATTAAAAAATTTGCAAATTTTCATGGATTTTTCCCATTTTTATTTATAGTTATCTTAAGGTTACGCACAAAAATCTTACTGTTTCTAAAAGCTCTGATACTCCCGAGTACAACGATACCAGATATATGTAGGTACCCCACTTTTCCTGTACAGGAGACCCTCCCAAACTAAAACTGCACCTTCAAGAATATTACACCAAATTAAAATGTATAACCACTACTGACAGTTAACATAGAATATCTTCCAAATTAACTAAAATATCCCCACAAGTGAGATATTTTTAGAAACTACACACCAGCAGGATATTATGAGTGAGGTTAGTTTCGATCAAAATGCAGATACCCGGACGCAGCTCTTCATCCAATTGGAAGTTATTTTCTCACATTTTCCTTTTTTCCCTCAACTGTAAAATCAGAGACAAAATCATATGTGAATTTCAGCTAAAAACTGCAGAGGAAAGTTCAAACGCATCTCAAATATGAAAGCCTAACCCCTCCCGAATAAAACGCCACATACATGTGTATACCCAGAGACATGGGTACCAACTAATCCAGAGCGTGACCAATGCCAAATGTCAGTAACAGCAAAAATAAATTAGACAGCTTTGCATTTGAACAGTCTGCAGTTTTTCCCAAAAAACACCCCCCCAACTCAGAAATACCCCCCACAAACTGTATATTCCTGAAATCTTCTTCTTCGTAGAAGTTTGCACTTTTCGCAGATTTTCTAAAAAGAAATGAATGTCAAAACCTTATGGAATGTAAAAAAAAGTTACTAAATATCAATCTCCCAAATGTCCTGAATCAAACGGTATGCCATATGTGTGGGTGCACACAGAGACGTGGCCACCAACTAGCTCAAATGGGACATATGCAAAATTGCAATTACAAGAAAAAAATCAAAGTGTGCTGTAATTTGAACAGCCTATTCAACTTGGAAATACCCCCCACAAACTATATATTTTTGGAATCTACACACCTTCAGCTACGTAACGGTGTCATGCTTTCGTATATACATGAAGAATTCCAGACGCTGTTATTCATAGAACGTGCTTTTAGGAGATTTTGTGAAAAAATTAAATAAGAGGACTCAAAGGTTGAAATCCTACCTAAACCCACTTGGCAAGTAAAAAAACCCACTAAATGGCAATCTCCCACATGTCCTGAATCCAAATCGGATTTTGTAGTCATTGTTTAATAAAGATATATTGGTCTATATGAGCTGCATTCGGATGGTTCTTTGTCAGGTTTTAGCAATAGGATTATGTTCACTTCATATAGAGTGTGGGGATGTTGTGGAGTGTCCGGATTCTATGTGGACTGACCCTCCCGTCGGGGATGCGATAGGGGATTTGCGGTATCTGCGTATTTGCGTTTGTTGTATTTACTTGTTTTAAAGAACATGTCCACCCTTAAAAAAAAAAACAAGTGGCCAATTGTCCGTTATCTGCCCCAACACTAACTGATATATTTTGCAATTTATTACCTGCTTTAATAACCAGATATTTAAGGATATTTATTTTCCCCATTCTGGGAGAGTAAACTGACCACTCCCTCAATGCAGTTAATCAAGGCAGTGACAACTGACATCACAGCCAATAACTGAATGCTGTTTCATGTTGTGCAGATACATTTGCCAGAATGGAATATAACTTATCATAAAATATCTGGTTACAAATGAATGTAATAAAGTGGTAAAAACAGCAGTTTTGCTTGTGGGCAGATAACTGGCAAGTCACTTGTTTTTTGTTTTAGGGTGGACACGCCCGTTACAATCTTATGACTGGTGTTTATTTTTAATATGTGCACTACACATAGACAATTTAATATGTGCACTACATTAATTTGCTTTTGACTTTTGAATCGGTCCCTGTTCCCACACATTGCTTATCTATTTCCTTGACTGTCTTGCACCTGTCAATGGCAGAAAGTGTCTGCTGGTTAGATGCTGTGGATAAGGGGGAAACAGTATTGAGTCTGTTATTTAGGAACAATGCAATAAAATAAACTTTCTTTTAGTATTACAGCACTTTAGACAACCTCCCATTATCTGAAATACTACAGCTTGTAGAAACTACTCAGGAAGCTGTAGATGATGTCTGGAGACAAACAGATTGTGATCCTTATCCTGAACATCGCATGAAACATTTACTGGAAATCATAGGTAATGTAGCCTGTATTTCAAATCTACTGCTCCTTGAATCCATTAACGCAGTGTCTTATTCTATTGTTTCGTAATAAAACTAGAAAAACAGCTAGAGGAAAAAATGGCTAGTATAAAACTTAATATTTATTTGATCTTATTAAAAATATGTATCAAAATTAGTGTCAAAAGTGATAACTTTACAGAATAAATACAATCATGCCATAAGTGTGCAGATAATCATGTCTGCACACATGTCTGCACATAGGTGAGGTGCTCCCTCACCTATGGTCTCCCCTATCCTTCTTGGAAGCTTTGGCACTGTCCAATTGACTTTTATCCTGGTACTCTGCTCATAGTCCTGACTGCCGTGCACGGACGACATTGACTTTTGTGACTGATAAGTATTATGGGGTGGATGGGAGTCCCTTTATACACTTATTTATATGTTTAGGTGGGGTAAAAGGCATGATATACTTACATGCTTATTGTACATGATTATCTGCACACTTATGGCATGATTGTATTTATTCTGTAAAGTTATCACTTTTGACACTCATTTTGATACATATTTTTAATAAGATCAAATAAATATTAAGTTTTATACTAGCAGTTTTTTCCTCTAGCTGTTATTCTAGTTTTATTACGATTATCCTTAAGAGGTAGGCTGATTATCTATGAGGTATTATTGTTTTTGACATTATTCTATTGTTTCAGCATAGGCCAGATTTTATATCTCTTTCTGGGTTTATAAAAATATTCTGTTTTATGGAGTAAAATATTAGTGTCTAGCCAGGCAGACCGGCTCTGTAAAAAGCATGTCGTCCTATAAGCAGCACATCCCCTGGATAGCCAGCCCCAGGAAGGGGCAGGGTCAGAAGGAAGCAGCAGCATTAGTTTGGAGATAAGTATTCTAACTACCTGCTGTACTCCCAGTGGTAAAGCATTTTAGTCCCCACCCTCGGTACAGATAAGTGGGTGTGGGGTGAAGAAATGGTTTGGTTCCCCTTTAAATTAAGGTAAATTTTTTATAGTTTGTATTGTCCATATTTATCTAAGTACACAGTGTGACACTTTCCATTATATTCCATTTCTAAGATACAGTGTGTCAAAGTTTTCTTAATATTTTATCAGAAGAAGCAACTAACATTACTTCCTGATGGTCGTTGAAACTCTTTATAGTTACATCTCTCCACCGTGACAAAGCCTTCATCTTCTTCCAATACCGCCATTCTTTCAGGTTGCAGCCGTAGGTCACAGCCAATAATTTATGGCTGCAAAATGGCTCTTTTCTGCTGCTGTGTGAGCTATTTAAATGTGGCCATATACTACAAAAGGTTATTACGATCGTAATTACGATCTTAATCTGATCGATCCTTTAATAGACAGATGTACAATGTTAATTGTACGTAGATGTACCATACATATTGTTCGATATTCAATTTTTTTGTAATTAATGTCGTCTATTGTGAGGTTACATTACATTTGCATTTAATTGGAACTTCAGAAAACACTACGATCATTTTACCAATCGACTTAAAAAAAGGACTTCCCTATCGTAATTATGATCAAATGTCGCATAATAAGATCGGAAAATGTAAAAATTTTTGGCCAATCAATGGAAATGTCTGATTGTTCATAAAATCGGCCTAATGTATGGTCCCCTTAAGAGGGCATGTATAACTTTTAGTGCAGGGGGTGGACATGCCCTTTAAGAGATTTTTAAGAAACAGCAGTAATGTCAGGTGCTCCTATTGTAAGAGCATTTTTACACCATTTGATTCAGAAAAAGATGAGCAATACTCGGGAGGGGGGAGAAGTAAAATGTTTGTTTGTACTTGCTAATTTTACCAACTTTAATGTTTCTTTTCTTAATTTTTTCCCTGCATGATTTTCTGATCTTTCAATGGATGTTTCCTTTTTTTTTAGCGAGTGCCTTAGGTAGAAGTGTTCAGAAAAACCTTTGCACTCTGGATCTTTGGAGAGATCCATTCCCCATAGTGAAAGAGAATTTAAGGATAGGAATCACTATCTGTGATCAGTGGGCGGCTGCTTGTGAACATCTGACTGGTCAAGTCTGGCATCGTTTTACTCCACATCCCTGGAAAACAGAGAAATATTCCCCTCATACTCTTATGATGCTTGGGAAGCGACTTGAAGAGGTGATGCAGGCACATGGTGTCTAAATCTTTGTAGTATTACATTGAATTATATTGCTAAATTAAATGTTGCTTGGGTACTTAGGATCATAAATCTTTGTGGGCCCAAAGCATAAAGAGTTTACTGGGGTTCATCATAATAATATAATTAATTTACTTTGCGTAGCTTAATAGTACCATCATTTTGCCAGACAGTGTGGTTTCAATGAGCAAAGGCTTTTGTTCTTTCCCCTATAGTGTGTGTGTGTGTGTGTGTGTGTGTCTCACGGTCAGTCTCCCTTTCTATAGAACAGAACATGTGGGGATTTGTAGAGGATCGCTAAGAATTCTGTAATGTGTAAAAAGCTTTATACTCTATATCGGACAAGCGTTTAATTAGACAGGATGGTTAATTTTGCTGATCGGCCCAAAATGTGGAGTGCGGTACTACCAGCCAAACTATCGATTTAGCCAGACAATCAGGTCTATAAATATCTCCAGCCTAAAGAGAGGAAGTAGGACACAGAGAGCTTATAGGACAAGTTCACCCCTCAAACAAAAAATTGTAAATCACCCTACCAAACCGTAAACTACAAATTATATGCCCTACCTCTGCCATGCTGCTGTGGAGTGCGGTACTACCAGCCAAACTATTGATTAAGCCAGACAATCAGGTCTAAAAATATCTCCAGCCTAAAGAGAGGAAGTAGGACACAGAGAGCTTATAGGACAAGTTCACCCCTCAAACAAAAAATTGTAAATCACCCTACCAAACCGTAAACTACAAATGTTAGAAATCTGAAAGATGTAAGCCTAACCTGAAATTCTGTCAATTGAGTTCATGCAGTCACTCATTATGGAGTAAGTGACTGTTTCTGTGTGAGCTGGGCATGGGGGCATTTTATATGTACCTCTCTGTGTTACCTGGACATGAAGGTGTAAGAATAATATATCCTACACTGATCCAACCTGGAAACTTGATGCCTAGTCTAGAACATTGAAAAAGCCTCACAGCTGCGGAAGATAGAATTGAGACACACACATGGCATGTACTGAAAACTATCTCAGTTATTTGGGTCATACATTGGCATATATGAAACAAAGGAAAAACCTTGCATGACGAAAAGGGGCTTTACCACTTTAATGTCTGTAAACATATAATAAACATGTCTTGGAATGCGAGAATAGAGACAAGTTGACATAGGAGGCAGAAGACCTTGAGATAACGTATTATCTATGGCCATGAGAAACACAGCTTGGGCTAGGTACAGCTTGGTACTTTGAGAAAAACAGACTAAGTAATATGCGCACAAAATGGAGTCGAAAACAAAATGGCTGCTATTAGGCTACGTGATTATACAGAATAATAAAAAACCTAACAGTCACCACCCTTTTATCCCAAAGGGATAACTAAACGGAAATTATAGTAATTTATATGCAACATTATCAGTGGAAATAGCATTCATAGCGATTACATCAGTATACATTGCAGCGTGAGCAATAGTTTTAACGATTAGTAGGAAACCTGGCAAACGATGCGAATATAGAAATACATCCTGGGGCACATTGAATACAGCAGCAACAGAGAATCAGAACACATATGATTATTATAATTGTACCCAAAAATATTGCGAATCGACCCCAGGAGGGAAGCCACCAAAAAAGCATGTCCCCATAAAGAAAATTTACCATCATCTACCTTGATGTGATTACTAAGTTGTTGCAAAGTACTGATCTGATATTTAATAGTGAGGTATGATCAGAAAGGTTTAAAGCAGCACATACCTTCAACACTTTCACATCCTTGACTATGCAACAAAAGTAGTAATCGATAGCAGCACGATTTGGAGAACACATGTTCCAGAGTATTATAGTCAGTTAGCATATGGTAAGGATAGAGCTAGTTATATTTTATTTCTTTAGCTACTACACATGCAAGATAAAGCAATTGTCTACCAGTATATTTGCTAGACCTGGAACTCCTACATACTAGCACCTAAAGCAACAACTTCAGTTTCGATAGGGGATGTAACATTAGACTTACAATCCTCTGGCATAGTTATAAGATCCCTGCGATTACGTTTACCTGAAGAGAGGAAAGAAGAAGATTGCAAATGTGTGCTTGGCACTATCACCATACTTATCTACTGATGGCACAGACCTCCAGAAATGTTAGCAGGTAAATAGTGTAGCTAACATTCCCACAGCCATAACCCATCCCTCTGAAAAACAATGTGTACATAATTTGATGTCGTTTGGTAGGTGAGATTACACTTCAGGTTATTATTCACAGAAACACATTGTGTAGCAGCAGGACAAGTAAAAATAAAACAACTTCAGCATCAGTAACTTTTGAGTCCGAATCATAACTATATCACAGTTCGTTGTCGCGGGAAGTTTGTTGAGTGTTTGTTCTGGAAAATTTAAAGGCGGGTTACATCATCTTTCGGATCATTGGGATCCAATATCTTATAGTGTTGATCAGTCAGATAGTATTGGAGACATATTGGAACTGAAACTGGAATAGCGACCTAAACAAGTACTTATAATGTCCTGAACACTTTTACATTTCCTAAACAAAAGTCAGTTATATTTAGGGCTTCTTTAAAATATACCTCCCAAATGTTACCTGGGTGGCAATGGAACACGGGGAAAAGTATAGAGCGGGAAGCTCTGTTCATTATAATAAATTCAAAATAGAAAAACCACAGAATAAGATGAAAAATGAACAGGTCAGAAAATATATTTATCTGGATTTCACAATTCATCACTGGTTTGGAATCCGGGCTCATCTTAATCCTCCTCCTTAGGGTGGGTGTGTTGTCATCTCTGAAGTCATCTGGGTGGTCCCTGAAGTCATCTGGGCGTGTCTGAAGTCATCTGGGCTGGCGGTCTCTGAAGCCATCTTGTTCTCCAATCAACAGATTCGGTGTGCGCTTTACTCTGGAAGCATGTATCCACGATGGATTGCTTCAACCAAGATAGCTATCGAGTCAAACGCCTTCATCAAGACCACATCACCTGATTTAAACGGGTGCGTCAGAGCACTAGAAAATAAGAAAAAAAAACAAAGAAACATCACCATAGATGCCATTCAATCTTTCAATCCGTTTTACCACATAAGCTTCCTGGATAAATTCCAGGTCACCTGTATTAATGTCCCTGTCTTAACTGCCCAAGGCGTAGGGAATGGTTTACCCATTAAAATTTCGAAAGAAGACAACTTGTATGTAGAATTGGGGGCCATAAGAATCTCTGCAATACAGCTGGTAAATAAATATCCCATTTACTGAAAGAACCTGCAGTAGCCTTCCTACTTCTCTTTATTGTGCGGTTCATTCGTTCAACAACATCTGAACTCGGGGATAGAAACTTCTATTCAATGAACATCAATTACACAATCTGCTGTAATAGAAATAAAAGCTGGCCCTTTATCTGAATCTATCCTAACAGGACAAACCTCATTTAGGAATAATAATTTTAGCAAGTTTTCAAATCTTCTTTTTAAACATATATACATTTGGGCAATAAACATAGTGGCTAAGACTTTTATGAGCCATATTATTACTATAACTATCCCTCTTTACTATAATAAAACCCAAAGGTCTAAAAACAATACTTGAAAAAAAAAATCTTTAAAAAAATGAATGGGAGAAAAACAAAAATTAAAACCGAAACAATAACATTCTCATGGAAAAGTATGAACGCAGGAAAAACAAAAGAAACGGAGAAAAGAATAGCACTTATACACATATATAAAATAACATTCCCTTAAACATGAAAAGTACTCACAATCATTCCATTCAAACACTAAAACATAAGGAAGATAATAATCCACAAATTAATTAATGTAAAGTCAGCTCACCATTCTCATTTATAAACTATCTACTGCCAAATTCTACCAAAAAACCAACTACAATTAAAATCATACCTGGAAACAATGTACTAACAGCTTAAACCTTAAACAAAACACAAGCACGGGTTAAAAAAAAATTAACTAATAAACAAAACACGGTACCGGACTAAATCCCAACGAATCTGGGAATTGAAGTTCCATATACACTATACACAAACACAACCATAAACAGCTCTAATTGGTAGAGAATCAAATCGGACTGGGTAGAGATTTACACCTATATTGCTTGGGTATTATTTAACCTAATCTTAATACAGTAAATAAAAGGAATATACCATGGGTAAGACCTGAATATATCTAACTTCTAAACCATGATGATTTAAATAAACCTCATACTCTGTGAGACATCGGATAGTTCATTTCTATTCTTTAGCATTTATAAACATGATTGGATGTTAACTAACATTCTCCGTGCCCAATAATAATAAGTTGGGGCCCTCACCAGCCATTGTACAAGCTGCAGAGATGCATTCTCTTACAGTGACTGCCAATGACTTAGGAGAAAAAAAAAAATAAGTGACTATTTCAAGGTGTCTCTGTGATATTGTGATAAACTGCCACCATGATTTTACAATGTTTCTCTTATAATACAAATGAAAAGATTTATCATAATTCACAAAGCTCAGAGCAGGGGCAGAGATAATGTTATAACAATTATTTAAACATTCTTTGTCATTTGCAGTGTCCATAGAATGATGTTTGGACAGTCTTTGATGGTGCATTTGGAGCATTTGTTCCCAGTGGGAGTTGGCTGGGATTCATTGTTGGTAAAAGTTCATGAAGCCGACCAATTCAGCTTTATTACAGGGTGTTTGAAATGTCTTTATCTCTGGCGGGGCTGACCAGATATTCACCCTTAGATATTATACACCAGATATTGAACTGAGTCTTTGCAATATTGTATTTTCTGGAAGCTTTTGATGCAAGACGGTTGAGGAGAAGAGAAACATTTTACATACCTCCATGCTCTGAATACACAATAACCACATTAACATATTTGACAATTACACATTTTCACATAATCTTAGAACCATGTGCTAAACCCATTATTATTTTAACACCTTCACAGAGAGCCATAGAGTCTGTCACTGGCAATTCCACCAGTCTCTATGTCAAACAGTGACACATAAATTGGGACTTTTCAAAAAAAATGAATACAAAAGACTGAGCCGTAGCACCAGCCGACATGCAGAAAAAAGGCATATCTCAAAATCAACAACTGTATTACATTGGGTATTGGCAGAAATGCTAATAAGAGGGCTTAATATCCAAAACTATAGAACTATCTGTATTATGAGCTATAAGGGGTATAAAATAGGAAGATATCTTTATAATCACTCATTGCTTTACAAAGGTACAACCATTGGCAGAATACTATCAATTAATCTTGTTAAAGGGGGTTAGGGGCATAAAAAAAAATAAACTTTTACTTCCAACAAGTTATGCCACTAAAGAATTAAGATACACAATTTACTAAATCCGGTATTATCAAATTAATGGGGTAATCTGGTAATAATTCAAAGGAAAATAAGACATAACAATTGGCCATTATCCCTATTAGTGGCAAATATTTTTATTCTTAGTCTCTGCAAGTACCACCCCAATAAATCTCTACAAAGACTTGCAATTGCTGAGGGACCATTAATATAAGGAAGCTTTGATAGAGAGCACATAGTCCCTGTATCACCAAAAAAAATTAAACAGCTTACCTGTATTGAGAAACACAATAGGATTACCCATTCTGTCCATGAGCTGTACCACAGCGAGGGAATCACTTGAGGGAAAAATCCATCACAACTGCCATCATAGGGGATATCTATCTGTGACTGTAATTTTCACATCCTACTTAGCTATAGGATATAACAGATCTTACTAATGATCTAATTATTACAAATAAACATTGCTATTATTAAGCTGATCCTCTTTAAAAAAACCACCAGAAACTCTACCAGATCCTTGCCCTTCACTTTCTAAATCTCACTTTCTCAAAACCCTATAATATAAGAAAAAAACTTCCTACCATTCCTACCTCCATTCGCAATTATATACTTCCCATTAACTAGTTATAACATGCGAGCGAAAGAAAGAAGGAGGCGGGGGAAGAGGGGGGCTAGGAATGTAGGCAAGATAACGTTCACAGAATTTTACGAAACTGAAAAATCCAGGATGGAAAATACATTTATAATAGAAAACATCGAGTCCAAGCATTCTAAGTGAAACCAGCATTAACCAATTTAAACTCTACTTATTAATATAACCAGATTTATAATAAATTCACTAAGAGAGCTCACAATAGAATATACATCTTTTACCAACCCAATATTATCAAACCATGGATTGCCATAATCTGTACCACCAATGCGGATCACCTAATCCTCTTGAGTTTCCAGGAAAATTCTTCGGATATCAGTATTTTCCTCCCACACATTGGAAACCTGTAACTTAGAATTAAAACACTTTAATATACTTTAAATGACTTATCATGTTTGGGTCAAGACACCTTTACTGTGAAACCTCCATCCTGTAAGCAGAAGGTTACAATAAGCGCAGTGAATACAATTAGGGAAACAAATCACACTGAAGCAAAGAGAGGAGAGAGAAAAAAAAAAACTTATACTCTAATAAATCAGACATTACATATAAGCATGCAAGACAGACAACAAATAGTAGGGTTTCTCAATGTTCCGTATAATGCTAGCTAGCAAAGAACACAACTCAGAAGTTCGAACTTCAAATGAACCGGACCACACTGTCCGTTCTATAATGGTTAAGCTAACCTCTTAAGTCCCGTCCCTAACTCCCGTGTTACACTTCACTTCATCACGCTGAAGAAACTCTTAGTTTAAAGAGAAAACAATAACTCTCTATGTGCAGGTCGTCGCCTGCGGAGTATTATCTCGTACCACTACGAGTTGCGAGTCCAACCCGCAAATAGGGATCCTATCAATACGGGGAAAATATATCTCTTGTACGGCTCCCAGTTACCTCTTCCAAAGAGAAACTAAAAATGCAGATCGCCCCCTGCGGGAGTCTACCTTAACCTTTAACTCTCTAAACACCCAGCACCAAGTTTTTACATTCCACTCAGGAATAAAACTCTTTCAGAATTTACACTCCACCCACGAAGCAACTTCCTTAAGAGAACTCGATCACAGGTCCCAGCCTGCGGGCATTCTACTTACAGACACTCCTACTTACAGACCTATCTGTAAGACGTGGGGCATGCGTCCGCCCTTCCAGACCCACGTTTTAAAATCTATACCAATGTGCTGATACAGTTACAGAACAAGCAAGACAGAACTTAAAATTAATAAGTTCAATACTTACGGTCCTGTAGGTTGTATCCCACTTCTGACACCAATTGTAAGAATAATATATCCTACACTGATCCAACCTGGAAACTTGATGCCTAGTCTAGAACATTGAAAAGCCTCACAGCTGCGGAAGATAGAATTGAGACACCACACATGGCATGTACTGAAAACTATCTCGTTTATTTGGGTCATACATTGGCATATATGAAACAAAGGAAAACCTTGCATGACGAAAAGGGGCTTTACCAGACTTTATGTCTGTAAACAATATAATAAAACATGTCTTGGAATGCGAGAATAGAGCAAGTTGACATAGGAGGCAGAAGACCTTGAGATAACGTATATCTATGGCCATGAAACAGCTTGGGCTAGGTACAGCTTGGTACATTTTGAGAAAACAGACTAGTAATATGCGCACAAAATGGAGTCGAAAACAAAATGGCTGCTATTAGGCTACGTGATTATACAGAATACACCTTATATGCACCTTTCTGTGTGATATGGGCATGATGGCTTCTAAAATGTTGCAGTCTGTGTAGGCTGGGCATTATATTCTCCTTTGATATTGCCATTACCTGTATTACCTATAAAATAGAACTTTAGGCATAGTTTTCTTTTTACAAACATAAACACTTTTCGTTTCAGGTGTTAACAATTAGAATGGTCCATGAAAAGCTGATACATTTTCTACCCTCTGGTGAAGATCAGGCATTACGGTCTATTAAAGTCTTTGAGCCATTCACTGGCTTAAATCCCGTGCACTATAATCCGTACACTGAGGTAACTGTTGTATTATTATTGGTTTGCTAAATAATACCAGCCAGCAAAGAAATTGACTTTATTTCATTCCTTTTTTCAAGCCACTGTGGAGAGCTGCAGTTTCTCAGTATGACAGGATCATTGAACCTGCTGAGCAAAAGATAGCGAGCAAGCTCAAAGCATACTTCTCTGAATTCCATGATAGCCCACAACAGGTACAGTTTTCTGTGGATTATAAGGTTTTGAACATGCAGTATTTGGCTGTTCTACTTAAAGAATAACTAAGCAAACTCAATCTTCCTCCTTGGTTTTTCATCCATTTTGATAGATTTTGTTTCCTGTATTTAGCTATTGCAGGCTTTTCACAAACACAAGGAGCTGGTAAAGCGTCCAAGTCTGAAAAAACAGCTTAATTTAGAGAGGGAAACACTATCTGCTAGATTACAGGACTATATCAAGGGTAAGTTGTGTGTTTATTATATTGAAACTACTTTATGTCCTTGTATTTGAGTATAAATAAAACAGAGCACAATGACTGTACATGCATTAATAGTGTACTGTATTTAATCTGCGATACAAAATGAGAGGTGATACATGTGGCACGATTGTCCTGCTTGTCTCTACAGAGCACAGACACCTGGTCAAACCCGCCTCTCACAGTAATCGGTCCTCCAATCACAGCACAAAGAAGGCTAGGTTTAAGTAATAAAATATTTCCAACTTTGTTTAAACACAATAAAAGCATAGTGGTCCGTGTAATAACTACAGATAATGATGGGGTAAGCTCCATCCTATGCATTTTGTCTCACTTTCTCGGGTTCTACTTTTACTGTGTTGAAATTAAGGTTGATTTTTTTTTTTTTTATTATTCCTGGCTCTCCGGTGGCCTACCTGGTCTTCTTTATGCTGTGTACACAGACTGTATGTTAAAGGGACACTAGTGGGATAAATGACTTGCCTTTATCCAAATAAGCTTCACTTTTATAGAATGGATAGTTTCTAAAGAACTGTCAAACTCCCAGAGCTGAAAAAAATAAGGAATATGAAGGTCTGAAAAGATAAAAATTTATTTTAGATTGTTGGTTATTAATCGTTATTACTGTGTGATTAGTTGGATATATGATTTGGCACAGTTTACATGTCCTATAAAGAGTGATCGTTTATATTTTATATGTTTTTTTTGCTGACAGGTTAAAGTGACTTTTTTTTACAGTTAACAACACTGACGTGGCAAATCAACATTTGTTTGCTGTGACTTTAAAAAGCTTAAGTGGTAAAAGTCACTAGTTGTGTCTGACCCCATCTCCACAGCCCTAGCTCTAGCAGCTCTATGTAATGGCTCTATTGGCTGTATGCAGTGCCGGCCTTAGGATAAATAGCACCCTGTGCAAGATTTGTTACTGGTGCCTACCACCCCCTCCAAAACACCCCCCTGGGTACACATAATACAGTGTTGAATGCTGCTTGCCATGGCCTGCTTCAAATCAAGTTCCCCACCTGCGCTTACTGTCTTTCAGTAACTTCAGTGCGTGCTTGTATATATTGTGCATGTATTATCACATAACACGTAACATACTAAATGCACAGACAGAAAAGCACAGCATACAGACATCTTAAGTAAGGTCCATGACTTAAGACTTCCGGCTGGCCCCCCCCCCCCCCCCGGTAATGTAACCTGTGTTTTTATAAACCTTAAAGATGATAAAATACAAACCTAAAAAGCATAATTGGAGATGGTCCTTTTCTTGCTCCCATGCTACTTTGCTATGAACAACACATTCTGGTAAGGCAACTTTTTATTTGGCTCCAGCCCCATGGACTTGACTTTGGCTGACATCACTTACCGGTACAACAGATGACTGTCAGGAACGGAAAGAGAAGCAGGGTCAATAAGATGGTTTTAATATATATATATTCCATTGCTCCTGTGGCACAAAGTGCACTGAAATTGGGCCACAGTAGGGGCACTCCTTAAATACAGTCTCAGACAAATACTTTAGCTGTATGTGAAACTCTGGTACAGAAAGTAAGGGTGACTATTGTGAACTATACCGTAACTCAAGCATCTTGACAAAAATAATTTATTTAATCAACCCTCAGAAGTACTTTTTTGGATGGTTGTGGAAATTAATTTAAAAAGCTGTATATTTTGGATTACAGTACACTGCCTACATTTTGTGTTGTCAAAAAAATTAGGGTGGATTCAATAAAAGGTGTCCATTTTTGCCCCTGTTCTTAATCTGCAGTACCCAATCATTTTTTTCCCAACTGTAGTAGATCAGTAAAAAGAACACATCTGATTGGTTGAGGCAAATTAAATGCTCAAGCATAGTTTCTATTCCTTATACAATAAACTATCAGGGAGATTCAATAAAAGTTCTTCAGGGAGATTCAATAAAAGGTCTTATCGTTTAAAATGGTGCTAATTTTGCCCCAACCAATCAGATCTTATTTAACATTTGAAAGCTAACATCTGATTGGTTGGGGCAAAATTAGCACTATTTTAAACGATAAGAACTTTTATTGAATAACCCTGTAAATATTCTAAAAATGTTTTTATATTTTAAATTCATTTAGATGTTCTCTCTGATTTCGAAACACGTTGTCACGGAACTCCAGGGGATTCCTCTGGCCCCCTCACTGGAAAAAATCTGCCAGAAGTTGTAAATAACATTGTATGGGTACGGCAACTCCAGCTGAAGGTAATGGTTATCTGTAAGGGGTAGATTTATTATGTCTGACGAATTGAATACAACTGATAAGGGATTGCAGAGATTGCACCAGAGCTTTGCACAAAAAACTGTTTCAAATTATATGCCCAACCTCTGCCACACTGCCCCCCATGCAGTGATAGGGCTGTGGGTGTAGCCCCACTCCCAATCTGCCACACACCCAAGTCCTGTACAGGCCAGAAACAAAAAAAAGCGTGGGTCGCTTGTGTGATGCAGGTTGGCCACCACTGGTATAAAGTTCATTTAAATGTCCAATGCACACAACAAAAGTAGGATTTAGGGCTCGTTCACACTAGAAACTGACAGTAACGCACAGCATGTGTTTCTGTCAGTTTGTATTCATTTTTTTCATACATTTGTATCCATTTTTTAACAATGTATTCCATAGATTTCTATAGAAAATGCATGAAAAAACGGACAGAAATGCTGCATGCAGTGTGTTTTTTTTAAACGGACTGGAACGGATTATAAAGCAGCAGGTATGAACGATATTATGAAATCCTATGGGGTTTTACTGTCTGTCCATTTTTTTTTAAACGCACCTGTATTTGAAAAACGGATACAAACTGATGTAGTGTGAAGGAGCCCTTAGGGATTTTCTAATATTGTATAAACATTAGATTGTGTGTGGTGCATGGGGATTGTATGTTTTGTCATCCCTCCCCATCGGTTTTTATTGGATCTATACCGTCATCATACGATCAGTATTGTTATGTGAATGGCCCCATTACACTTACAAAGATACATATACAATTGTTTGTTAATTAAATAACTTATTATATTGATTTCCCTCTTAATATCTATATATATATTGTGCTGCAGTATTTTTATTTGTTTGTCTTCAAGGTGGAAGATACTGTCAAGATTACAGTAGCCCTTCTTTCAGATTTATCTGGATTTGCATCTTTTAAGCAGAATTCAAAAGATTTGCTTGATCAGCTGAAAGTTTATGAACAGGAACAATTTGATGATTGGTTACGAGAAATGAACGCTGGTCTATCAGATCCCAAATCAGGCTTCTGGTTAGTAAAAGTGTTTCATACTGCTTTAACATTTAACTTTTCAAATGCAGGTTGTAATGAAACGAAAGAATCGGATTTTGAAATGGACTTTTACATTACAAATAAGAAAATGTAAAATATGAAAACGTTAATGCTGGTTCCAACAGAAAATTAACAGTAAACTGCAGTTTGTTGCATTTGGGGCTGCTTAGCCGCACAATTCTGCCTATCTTACTTCATTCCTTAGTGACATCTAGGAGGCCTATGTTACACTGCTCTGTAACAGTCTCTTTGGTTTCTGCATTTAGTTCATGGAATTCTATTAAAAGTTTTTATAAGGTATAGAATTTCTTAAGGTTCGTACACACGTACGATTTAGCCATTAATCCCCGATACCGAGCGCTACCTGCGTCGAACGGCTGTTTCGGCTGAGAAACGTCCATGTGTATAAGTTCGGTCTGGGGACCTTCGCCGATCCGCCAGGCGTCAGCCATACATAAAGGGTAACTAAAAACAAATTTTGATCAATAATCAAGAATGTTTGTTTTTTAACTTTCAACCTAATCTAGGTACACACACCTACTGGAAAGTACACTCCAGCACACCTTCTTTGGCACGGCCTTCAGTTAATAGGTGCAATCCTCCCAGCCCTCCACCTTAAGGGCCACAGCAATATGGCAAATGCAAAAAAGTTGGAGGAGCAAGGGGAAGGGGAATTTACATCCCCCGAAAAGTTGTATGTCTTTTTGCTGAATAAACACTGGAAATGAAATAGTGTGCTCCTCCAACTTTTTTGCATTTGACACACACCTACTTACCTACCCTTTTATTTTCATGGCAGCCATATTTAAGGGGTAACTATAGTCAAAACAATTTTGACTAATCATCAACAAAGTTTGTTTTTTTTAATCCCCAACCCGAAACAGGTACACACACCTACTGATCTACTTATCCATTACTGTGCCAGCCATACTTAAAGGGTATGTCCACTGATAAAAACAACTTAGCCTCTAATAGCAGACCAAATAAATGTATTCACATACCCCAAAGTACAGCCTCCTAGGATCTGTGCAGAAGAAGTTATTCAGCTTCAGATGCCTGTACACATTACAGGCATCTGATCGGCGTCATAATAGTCCACGCCAGCAGGAGATCCTCCGACGCGCGTTCACAATTCCCGCGCATGCGCAGAAGAATTCTTCCGTAGTCGGAAGAAATTGTCCTTTGGTTTGCGTCTATCAGCCAATGGGAATGTTAGCAGCATGTTCCCATGGCAACCTGAACTATGTGTGCGCGCTCGCGATCATCAGAAGTTAACTGTATGATAGCATCTTAAAGCATCAGTTAGTAATCCCGAGGTCCTACAACACAGGATATTGATACACAATAGATTCACACGTGCAGGGGTTGGATTGGTTATTTCTGGCACTAGCAGACAAAAGCTTGTTGGGCGATCACTCGATTCGCCAACTGATGGAAGCACAAAGGTCAGTTAACAGTCATGCAACCGTGAAACTTTAACCCACACCCAGGGTGACGGGGATGGACATTGCCTTTAAGAATAAATAATATCAATGTAAATAAGTGTGTGAGTGAGAGAGAGTGTATGTGAGTGAGAGTATATGTTAGTGTGTGTGAGAGTGTGAGTGTATGTGAGTGTGTGTGTATGAGGGGGAGTATGCGAGTGAGTGTGAGTAGATATGAGTGTGTGTGAGTGTGTGTGTTTAAAGTCATTATTTTTGATTTATGATTTGTGTGTGTGTGTGAGAGAGAGTGTATGTTAGTGTGTGTGAGAGTGTGAGTGTATGTGAGTGTGTGTGTGTATGCAGGTGAGTATGTGAATGTGAGTGAGTGTGAGTGCATATGAGTGTGAGTGTGTGTGTGCGAGTGAGTGTTGTTAAAGTCATTATTTTTGATTTATCATTTATTTTTATTTTAATGATTTTAATATTTTGTGAGAGAGAAACTCCCAGCATGCCCTGTAAAATACACCTTCTGTGACACTCCCAGCAAGCACTGCAATACATCTATCCCCCACCAATATGGTTTTTATAAAGCTTATTAACTTTTGACTTTATAAATATATATGTATACAATTGAAAAACACACAAGTCTCCCCAGCCTACTTATATCAGTGTGTTACAAGCTTCTATCTTTCCTTTGTCTCTCCCTGCACTATCAGCTGTGAATAGATCATTCACAGACAGGTAGAAAGGCTTTGTTTACATTTGGCTTCACTGTGGTCAAGTGGGAGTGGCAGAAATCATGAATATGCATGTGATGATGCACATTGACTGACAGCCTGCCCAGCACAGTAGCAGAAATGAACAGAACTTCCCCTGGCTGCTGCAAAGAAACAGAGGACTTTTTTGAGATAATAAAGGTAGGAGGGGGGTTGGGGGAAGGTGTACTATCAGATAGATTAAAAAAAAAAAAACGTTTTTCCATCAGTGGAGATACCCTTTAATAAGTAACTACACACACCTACTGACCTACCTTTCCATTTCCATTGCAGCCATATTTATAGGGTAATTATAGTCAAAAAAACAATTTTAAGTTTGTTTTTTTTAACCCCCCAACCTGAGCCAGTCAAAAAAGTTATAGTCAAATAACAAATTTGACCAATAATCAAAAAAGTTTTTTTAACCCCCAACGTGGCACAGGTACACACACCTACTGACCGACCCCTCCATTACTGTGGCAGGCATACGTAAAGGGTAACTAAAGTCAAAAAAACTAATTTTGATTAATCATTAAATTTTTTTGTTTTTTTAACCCCCCAAGCTAACACAGGTACACACAACTACTGACCTTCCCCTCCTTTACTGTTGCAGCCATACTTAAAGGGTAACTAATGTCAAAAAAACTAATTTTGATCAATAATCAAAAAAGTTTGTATTTTTAACCACAACGTGATCCAGGTACATGCACCTACTGACCTACACTTCCAGCTGGGTACACACTACAGATTTTTGAAAGATGACAGAAAGGATCTACCAGATCCTGTCTGCCATATTTCAAAGATCTGCATACACACAGCCCTAAGCTTTCTCCCTATGCACATCACAGGGAGAATGCTCTGGACTGCGGCAGACCCTTCTATAGGTAATGTCACGAACGCCAGTTCGCTGGGCATGTGATCTGACCAATCATTCGGTAAAAGCTGCCACCACTTCAAATTAAAGCTTTGAAGATGCCCACCAATGATTATTCTGGACTCTCACTGATTATGCACACCCCTGTCCTGGCAGCTAAATGGTTAACACTACACCATTCACTCCAGCAACTAACTGGTTAATTAGCATTTACACTGCCAAGCATTCCATACACTTAATAACTTATCAGAGGCTAACTGAGTTCTTTTAGAGCATCAAAGACAAAACTTATTCAATTTTAGATTTAATATTCCAAAAGGTGGACAGTGCATATAATGCAAAAGAAAATGGTGTTACAATAAAATGACATACAATAGGTACAGCTGTTATATAAAATAAAAAGGATAAAAAATATTCATAGACCCTACTCACTAAAAGTCCTGTGTCTCGGAGCGAGAAGGAACATATGATCCATACACATTTAGCATGTCCCCTCAGTATGAACAAAGTTATAGGGGCTACAAGGATTTTTAAGCCCATTGGTGATCCATCCCCCTACTTAGCTATGCATGAGGTGGGAGTGTTCAGGAATGTCCAGACTAGCCAAAAGCATTCATTCTCCCTCAGGCAGATTCCATATAACTTTAGATATGTACATTGTACTGGGATATAGACCACATATTCCTCTCCTGTAGTAATTATCAATTCCTACAATACCAAACATGACCTGTGTGTAATACATATTTCCCAAGATATTAATAACTTACCTTGGCAAGGGAATAAGGTCTCCATGTTGGGTATAATTTTAATGGGCCTACCTTCCCATTCACAAATATAATATTGGTTTCTGTCTCACATATTCCAATACCGAAATACATTTATTTTACATGTATGACTGTCCTTAAAATTACCTCTTAAGGTACCCACCAGCTGTAGAGAATTCCAGATACACGGTTCGGCCCCACATTGTCTGGAAAAGAAGATCTAGTTCCATGCCTCACTAACCCTAATATAACACTGGGGACTGTTTCCAGGGTGGAATGGCATTTTTATTTGTCCTTTGAAAGAACTAATACCAATAGTTAACCCATTCTTGCCAAGACTCTCTTTCCTGACAGGTATTCTACCGCGGCTGAGGGAATTTTTAGTTTTTTCCTGAACGACCGCTCGTTTGGTAAAACCGCAACACACACTAGCGATAAAGCCCCGATACCGTTGGATAGCAATCAAGGCTTTATCGCTAGAGTGTTTACCTAGCTTTAGTCTTTTATCCCCCAACCTGACATGAGTACACACACCAACTGACCTACCCTTTCATTTATGTGACAGCTATATTTGAAGGGTATGTAAAAAACAATGATGTCCTCATCATTGCCATTATTGAATTTTAAAATCTGCAGCACAAACACACACATTCCCTTCCAAAATGTGGCCTTTCAAGCCAAATTCAAAGTTTATACTTAAACTTTCCCTTTCTAGTTATCTTTTGCAATAGAAAGAACATTAAAGGGCTTGTCCACCCCAATAAAGACATTTCTTGTAAACCATCCCCCCAAACCCTGAAACTGTAATACTGACAATACCCATAAGTGATGCAGCTGCAGCTCAATGTTCTTCAAGCACCATTGAGAGCGGCAAAAGCTTTCATGCATACCCAGTGGAGAAATCTCCAGGTAGGACCAGTAGTCGCTGACTGTGATATCATCCATCACAGACATGACCGGTCTACCCAGAAGAGACGGGAGATCCTTTACATGTATAAGAAATTTCATTTTGTGGGGTACATGCCCTTTTTAACATAAAAAATAATGAGTTTGTTTTCTCTTTTTTTTTCCTCACATTTTTTTAAAAAAAAATGCAAAATGCTGTTTTAATGAACCATAACCATCAATGTTAACATTTTAACAATATTTCTTAAGCCTACAGCCTAATAGCCAGGTTATGGAATTGGACCACTCCAGTGGGATATTAAAAATCCATTATTCTGATCGGCTTATAACACTTTTGAGAGAAGTCCGTCAGCTTTCTGCACTTGGATTAGTTATTCCTGCCAAGATTCAGCAAGCAGCCAGAACAGCACAAAGGTTCTACAAGCAAGCAGTAATTCTCAAACAGGTAATCACATAATATATTATCATTTCCTCTGAGCTTTGCTTCACCTTCTGGACTAGAGTTAATTTAATAATAGGAATATATTTTACCCCAACAAGGTTTATACTTTTAAAACGAACAGATTTAGAAAAGTAATATATTTATAAGGGGACCTAATTTTTTTTAAAAAATTTCCTCCTAATGGAGGATTTTCTTAATAATATAAGTAAAATAATACAGGTACAGAACATAAATAATACCGTATATACTCGAGTATAAGCCGACCCGAGTATAAGCCGAGGTACCTATTTTTACCTCAAAAATTAGGAAAACCACATTGACTCGAGTATAAGCCGAGGGTTGAAATTGACCAATACTGCCTTCTGTAGCCATGTGCATTTTATTGCATACTGGTAGCCATGGGGATTACTGGTAGCCATGGGGATTACTGGTAAGCCATGGGGATAACTGGTAGCCATGGGGATTACTGGTAGCCATGGGGATTACTGGTAGCCAGGGGGAAAATGGTTAGCCATGGGATTACTGGTAGCCATGGGGATACTGGTAGCCATGGGGATAACTGTGTGCCATGGGGATTACTGGTAGCCATGGGGATAACTGGTAGCCATGGGGATAATGGTTAGCCATGGGGATAACTGGTAGCCATGGGGATTACTGGTAGCCATGGGGATAACTGGTAGCCATGGGGATTACTGGTAGCCTTGGGGATTACTGGTAGCCTTGGGGATCACTGGTAGCCATGGGAAATGTACTTACAGTTTGGTGTGCAGAGCCTTCCGGACATCATCCCAGAGCCTTCCGGACGCCTTCGCAGAGCCTTACAGACGCAGCCGCAAGTCAGGATGGTAAGCCGGCAGTTCGCAGTAGTGCTTTGCGGGTGCGCGATGACGTCATCGCGCCGACGTGCGCAAAGTACTACTGGGAAGTGCCGGTTCTCTTACCTGACTCGCGGCTGCGTCCGGAATTAAGGTAAGTCCCAGCTTGACCCGAGTATAAGCCGAGGTTCATTTTTCAGGTGATTTTTAAGACCTGAAAACCTCGGCTTATACTCGAGTATATACGGTAGATGGATTACAAAGATAGTCATGGTTATTATATTGTGCGCAGTGTTCAATTATATTCATTAAACAGCATTTAGTTATTTTGTTTCCGTTCTGTTACAGTGTACATTGTTTTCCATTAAAATTGTAAACATTAAAAAACTAGAGCTGAAAGAAACGTTCTGCCTTTTGAGTTATTTATAACCTTAAGGGATAAAACTAAAGAGTGGACATTTAGCCAATGCCGGACATTTATCTTGATTTAAATTCTCAATCATTGCATGTGTGGGGGGAGGTTTCCCATCTAGACCAAATTTTTTCATATTTAGTGGGGCAACCCTGGTGGGTGTATATTAATTTTTTAAAAGGGAGAGTTTCGTTGATGGAGGTTTTCCATCTTACCAGTGAAGGGAGGGTTGGTTGAATCCAGGTTGAGCAAGTTTCCGGGTAAGGATTCTTCCATGATACCTAGGAGGCAAATTTTGGGGTCCAAACCCCCCGGGGATCCCATATGGTCATATAAAAATGTTATTACCTGGTGCCAGAAACCCTGGATTCTGGGGCATTCCCATATCATATGATAAAAGTTTCCCGGTGCTAATAAACATTTCTGGCAGTGTTGGCCGTAATTAGGTTTGAAGCGTGAGAGGTGGCCTGGGTGCTCTATATTTGAGTTATTCTGTATTCAGCCCAATCCCCGCCTGTGGAATAGAGATGAACTCTGGCAGTATTTTGTTATACCACAGAGGTGTGTCTCCATTGGTGTTTGGGATGTTCATTATCTTGAGTGCCGGATCCCATATTTTTAATGCTTGGATGAGAAGAGAATGTGGGTTGTTAGTGAGTTGGGTGCCTTTGTAGCCTCTAGCGATAAATTCTAGTGTGTTAGAATTGGTGTTAATGTTAGGGTATGGACTCTATCTCTTTCCTCTAGGGACCAGTGAAGGGGGCCTAATTTTAATTTTTTTTAAACATCCTGTATTTATAGTTCAAATAAAGCATTTAAGTAGTGAATATATCAATAATCTAAGCAAGCCATGAACTGACAAGAGATATACCAACATTATATAGACATATCTGTTGTATTCAATTAGATCAACTGGACTTGAAGTTTAGTTCTTGAAGACGTTTCGCTAGTCATTCGACTGGCTTTCTCATTTCAGAATGACTTGTACAAGAATCTGTGGCAATTATGTACCCTGGAAAATCCCAATTAGCATATCACAGCCAAGTGTTAAGGTCGTGATTAGATAGTGGCTAAGAGGTGTTATAGGAACGCCCAGAGTAAGGTGTCAAAACAGCATTGTACATGGCAGACAGTTGGTGTCGAACCCCCCCACCTCTATTTAGGCTTGGTTTCTTTATTTTCACATAAATGTCCTCCTTAACACCTCTCTTGAACCGGTCACGTTCCTTTGCCAATATGTTAACATTACAATCTTCAAAGGTATGTCCTTTATCCTTAAGATGCAGGTACACGGCTGAGTCCTGACCCAAGGAATTGGCTCTTCTGTGCTGGGCCATAAGTTGATGCAGTTGTTGTTTGGTCTCCCCCACATACAAATCAGAGCATTCTTCACTGCACTGCACTGCATATATGATGTTGCTTTTCTTGTGTTTCGGTATTGGGTCTTTCGGATGTACCAATTGCTGCCTCAGCGTGTTGCTTGATTTAAAGCAGACAGGGATACAGTGTTTTTTTGAAAACTCTTCTTAATTTCTCAGAGACCCCTGCTACATATGGGATGACCATGTTCTTTCTCCTGTCTTGCTTTTCACCTTCAATGTTGGTATTCGTGTTCTTTTCTTTCCTTCTACTTCTTTTGACATTTATGTGAAAATAAAGAAACCAAGCCTAAATAGAGGTGGGGGGGTTCGACACCAACTGTCTGCCATGTACAATGATGTTTTGACACCTTACTCTGGGCGTTCCTATAACACCTCTTAGCCACTATCCAATCACGCCCTTAACACTTGGCTGTGATATGCTAATTGGGATTTTCCAGGGTACATAATTGCCACAGATTCTTGTACAAGTCATTCTGAATTGAGAAAGCCAGTCGGATGACTAGCAAAATGTCTTCAAGAACTAAACTTCAAGTCCAGTTGATCTAATTGAATACAACAGATATACCATGACCTGGATGAATGAGAACCTTCACAAGCATTATATAGACATGTAAAGTAGTTACACCATATTAATTATACATAGTACGATATAAAAGGGTAAGAGGCCCACCTGTGCTAGGACAAATCACATTGCAGAGTAGGAGTCCAGGAGAATACAAGTGTCCATCCCTCGATTGCCTGCCTAGGCTAGGCTTCCAGACACACCACCTGGACCATATTTTTTTAAATATATTGAGACAACCTCTTCCCATAAATGCCTTCCTTTAAGTATGGGAGATCCCCATTTAACAGGGCCCTCCACTATCTCAGTTTTGGGGTTCAGACACCATCCATTTTAATAATATGGTCTTTTAGCATTTCCCTCAGCAAAGCCATTTGGTACCTATCGCAGTCATCCATTTCGGGGCCCCCCAGGATACAAAATTTGGGATCTTAAGGGTATCTGCCCAGTAAGCTTGAAAGGGTTTGGGTTATTTTGTTCCAGAATCTGACAACACATGGGAAATCCCATATCAAATGCCAAAAGTTTGCTCATATAGCTAAGCATTTAGAACAGTGCGAGTCCTTGCCCTGGGCTATGTGATGGAGGATAATGGACTAAAAGTAAGCTCATTGTAGTATATAAAATTGTATAATTATATTTTTGCCGCAGGTGACACAAAGGTATGGGAACCTATGCTCCCATTCCTCTGAAGTAATGGAATCCACCTTTGCCATGAGGAAAGGACTGTATTGTATAGAGGGCTACATTTCTTTGTGTAGTAATTCGTAGGTTTTAGATCTAAAACTAGAGCTATTTAGCATAAGGGGGCCTAATTTTAAAAACCAAGCCCCAACTCATCAAATACACCCATGGTGAGGACCAAATACACTAGGTAATCTACAACCCTGGGAGAGCGGCAAATTG
This sequence comes from Hymenochirus boettgeri, assembly GCA_019447015.1. Classification (NCBI taxonomy): domain Eukaryota; kingdom Metazoa; phylum Chordata; class Amphibia; order Anura; family Pipidae; genus Hymenochirus; species Hymenochirus boettgeri. Next base: position 316,242,024 of record CM033470.1, on the reverse strand, counting down.
TACTTACCTGGTGTCTTGCTTCATCTGGCTGCTTTACTTGCACATGCAGATGATTAAGTTCTTATAATTGGTTTAAATTGCCTTTAAATAGCTGTACATAGAAAAAGAAATCAAGCTCTATGAGACATAAGGTCTGAAATGTTTTAGAATATGCACTGTACTCTAATGTGAATTGACTTTGCTTTTCTTGTAGGCATTTAAATACCTCAACAATTTATTAAAATAAACTTCTTCTCAGTGCTGCAAATGGATTTGGACACATTGAGGTCTAGCTAAGGAGCCTGTTGAGGACTGGAACAGTGTGCAGCCACCTTTCCGGAAATCATTAGACATATTAAAGGGATGGCAAGCTTTACATTTGCCTGGGATTCTATGTATTTCCCTTGAAACACAAAGAAAATAATACACTTAGGAAAAGTTTTCCCTCTTTTATATTTCTCTGTAGTTAATAGGGAAGATATGCACTCCATAAAGACAGCTCATTGTGTAAACCATTCACGGTAATATACATTTACTGGTGTATGGATAGGTACACACTGGTTGATATATTGTAGATACAAAGTGGACTGCACTCCAAAATAGAACGTTTTATTCAAAGCCAAACATCAAACAGCAAAATACGACGTTTCGAGGGATACACCCCCTTCATCCTTCATCCAGGATGAGGGGGTGTATCCCTCGAAACGTCGTATTTTGCTGTTTGATGTTTGGCTTTGAATAAAACGTTCTATTTTGGAGTGCAGTCCACCTTGTATCTATGTTAGTTGACCTATTTCCCTGTGGAGTAGGGGAATTTGGACATTTTTGCACCCACCTGGGGATTAGTGTGCATATGGGCTACTTATACATACTTGGTTGATATATTGCCTCAGCTAACTGCCTAGTGTGATATTTTGGTCAATTGGAACAAACAATATATTATCATCAATACATTATTGTGGATTTATATAGCTCCAACATCTTCCGTGTCACTTTACAATAGCATTAATATACATGAGGAAAACATACATGTTACATACAAGGGGTAGTGCAAATAATTCAATAATTCATATTATCAAAATTGTTGCGGACTAGACAAGACACAATGGTCATTTTGATCCAGTCCTAATTAGTTTAAAACACAGGATCAGGGTGAAATCTATTGGCTGCACTGCATATTTTCTTGCTGACAGTCTGCACAGGGCGGTCCATCTTGTTTGCATGCTTGGTTATTACATTATGTTAATTAGCATTTGCCTAATAAACATAGTGGAATGGAATACACATACAGGAATTCGATAAATGCACAGGTTCGTTATACATAAATAAATAAACCACTATCACAATATATGCACACTTTTGAAACATTATACCAAAGGTTCTTGCCATGGATAGCTAACCATGCATAGTATATTTGCTTATAATTTCCCCTTAGGTTGTGGCCACACTATGGTGGACAACAATGCATTTTGTTTATGCTGCGATCCGTGCAATAGTCCCATATCCGTAGTGCATGAGCATGGGCTCTGAAAAATGCAAGGTGGCCACCCACATTGACATGCACTGTTCTGCGATTCTCACGCAACAAATGACACAAATGCGATCGTTAGCACGTGAGAAATAGCGTTACTGTGGTCTAGCCCTAGGGCAGTCTGTTTATATGTTAAAAATGAGAGGCCTTAAAGACAATGTCCAGTCTTTACCTTAGGAAGACATATTGCATCTAAAACTAACCAAGTGTGTTGGCAATTAGCTGGGATGTTCAATATAATGTTTCATATGAAATATTATGTTTTCAATGTGCCTGTGTTTGCTGTTTTTCTACTAAATCCTTGTTTGTACAGCTATGAAAAGGACGTTCCAGCTGCACAGGCAATAATTTCCTTCAATCACAATGTCAAAACGTCTCTGTGCTTTCTTATGTTTCCTAATGTAGCTCAGAATATAATGGATTTCTGTCTTGTACTGCTCAATGCAACTGCACTGCTAAGGACATGATTGACGTTTCTCACATTTTATCAAAATGTTCCCGTATTTTCTATAGTTTACAATGCAAAACAACCAGCTGTCATATAGGGACATTCAGTTCAACTTGGGAGACTCTTTGTACTGTAATTGCTGTGTATTATGCAGTGCCACACTGTTTATAGGATTTTGTGCCATGCAATACCAACTTTACTAAACTACGACTACTGCTACTACTACTTACTAATCCTTAAGCATTAAAAATCTTTGAAAGATGAATCTGCAAGACTCCCCTAGACAGAATCAAGAGCATTCTTCGTATGTATGTATATGTTTATTTATATAGCGCTACTTGGGGACGCAGTGCTGTACAATATTATAATACAAAAAGCTGTACAAGGGGGACAAATCATGTAAATTAATCTGTATGTGCATCTTAAAATATAATTGAATCATGTAGCACGGGGAAAGAGGACCCTGCCATGTAGAGCTTATGTAAAGCATAGGGAGAATGCTTGGGTCTGCACATTTCTCTTGGCCGTGATTTTCAGTCCCGAGCTTTCCCCTATGCTTTAAATAAGGAGAACACTCGGGGCTGTGTGTAATGGGTGCTTTGAAAAATGACAGAATCTTGCAAATTCTGTTTGTCATGTATCAAAGATCACTAATGTGTGTACCCAGCTTTAGTGTGTGTAGATATACATCTATTGGGTTCAACCCAGTAGCCCTACCCATGATACCTGTCTACTGTAGTTTCATCTGGGTAATTGGCATGCTTGCTAACAGCAATATACTGTGTGAAACTGTTAATATGCTTGCTGTAGTTTTGTATTTGCAGGGTGCAGTGTTTATAAATCCTCTTTAGTTTCCAATGGATTCTAGGATGTGATCCAACAGCTACATAGTATAAAGCTGTTTAAGTGCCTCTTCAGTTTACTAAGAAGACACACAAGATCTAATTAATAACAGTGGCAGAATGGTTCAGTGAATTATAGCGATGTTCAGTGCCAAGCTAATATTTCGATAACTAATCATTTTTGTAGGCAATCACAGTATGTGTTTAACACATCTCATTTATTGCCAGACAATCCATTTACTTCCTTTACATGCTTAGGGATGCAAGGGCTGCCATTTCTGTCTAAGATGATGTTTAAATAAATGCCACTATTATTCTAGCTGCACAAATACATCTTTCGTCAAGCAGTTTGGTTTCACCTCACATATGTTTTTTTCACTTTTAAAATGTATTTGTCCCTTTTCATTAGGTTGCACATTTTTATAATACAATTGACCAGCAAATGATTCAGAGTCAGAGACCCATGATGTTGAATTCTGCTTTAGCATTTGAGCAAATAATTAAGGTAAGTTTCTCTTTTTTTTTTATATGTCAGGGATGTCATTGATATACTGTGTGTAGTTCTGTGTGTGTCTTATCCCCTAAAAATGTCTTATCCCCTAAAAAGGCACTACCAGAAATGGGAACAGTAATGATACACTGGTACCCATTTATTCAATTAGTAATAAATTATTCTTTTTTATTATGTTTTTCTGAAATAAAATGTCTTACTTTACTTTTAAATGATTGTGATCCATCTGTCTCTGTCTGTTCCTCCATTATGAAGAGAAGTTTAAAATGCTTGCAAAAAAACACCCAAGGGGCAGTCCCAAGGACACCTGTGAATCGTGCGCACATGCCCAGTATCCTGCTGATGAAATTGTGGCTATGCCTGCATGCCAGAGATGTAGCAACATAGTGTATGGTAACTATGCTGCCTGTCTCCATGCTTCCGTGTGTTTCTTGCGTTTCTCTCTCTAGTGGAGAATCAATTGAAACTGCATGGACTCTCACTATCTCCCTCTAGTGGTGAGTCCATAAAAACCGCAGTGACACACACAGAGCCACACACCCACACGCCGCTTTAGCATTTTATTATGTAGGATGTGTTTTGTAGTTTTCTGGCAACATTTTTTTGGTGGGATGACAATGGCCCTTTAATGTAAAATTCTCTATGCCCCATACTTAATAGTTCTGGTTAATTATGTTTCTTTACTAAATAAGTGTGAATGCAGATGCCTCAGTACATAAATATGTTTGGTTGTATGGAAAGTTCAGTAAGAGGGAAAACTTTTGGAATGATTCTAACAAGTGAAGCCCAGTGTAGAAACCAAATCATTAGCATGTCCATGAAAAGACAGCTGGTCTGGTCTTGATATTTTCATCTAAAGGGAATTACCGTATATACTCGAGTATAAGTCGATCACAGTATAAGTCGAAGTACCTATTTTTACCTGAAAAATTTGTAAAAACTGATTGAGAATAGAGTATAAGCCGAGGGTAGAAATTAGTTGCCCTTTAAATGGACAGCAGAATTCCCATATATGGATCCCATACAGTAATAGCCAAACGCAGTACCAGTTACCCCCAATTCATTCGCACTCCAGATGTTTGGAAACTACAAATCCCAGCATGCTTTGTTTGCTAGGAGTTGTAGTTTCTAAACATGTGGAGTGGCAAGGTTCAGTAAACTTTTAATTAAGCTTACCATCATTAACAATTCTCCTGACCCCCATATAGTAAAGGGCCCTCTGACCCCCATATAGTAAAGGGCCCTCTGGCCCCCATATAGTAAAGGACACTGGCCCCCATATAGTAAAGGCCACTCTGACCCCCAAATAGTAAAAGGCACTCTGGCCCCCATATAGTAAAGGGCACTCTGGCCCCCATATAGTAAAGGGCACTCTGGCCCCCATATAGTAAAGGGCACTCTGACCCCATATAATAAAATGTCACCTGAGTGTTGTAGTTTCAAGCTGTCATTTGCACTGAACTAAGATGTTTTTTGCCCCAAACTGAGAAGACCCATCAGATTTACAGTATCCAGATGAGCAGTGACAGTGCTGAGTGCATCCAGCAGCCAGACTGCAGGAAGGAGTGTAAAGGCAGATCAGCTCCTGTAACTTGCTATGCAGGTGAAGGATTTTTTAACACAGCGCCACCTACTGGTTACTATACACAATTGCAGCATTTGGATCTAAATTAGGACTTGACCCGAGTATAAGTCGAGGTTAGGTTTTCAGGCTAATTTTAAAGCCTGAAAAATTCGACTTATACTCGAGTATATACGGTAGTATAGTATTTGAGGTTGAATAAAGACATTCGTCCATCCAGTCCAACCTAATTTAGCAATACCCTCATTTCCTGCCTAACCTTTGATACAGAGGCAAAAAGCAGAAGGCAAAAAAACGCACCATAATTATGAAGGGGGGAAAATCCCTTCCTGATTCCAAGTGGAATCGGAAATTTCCCTGGATCAACTTTACTTTATGTGTCAATACTAGTAACTTGCAACATTCATAAACTCATCCAGCTTTCTTTTGAAACTGTCCCATGAACCTGCCATCACGTCCAATGGAAGACAGGTCTACCAGTCTTCTCACAGTGAAAAACCCTTTAAAAAAGAAGACTAAACTTCTTTTTTAGAGGATGTTTGTCCTCTAACATGCCCTATTGATGATCAATGTCCCAGATAGTTTATTTTATGGCACACTAACGTATTTATACACTAATCATATCCCCACGCAAGAGCCTTTTCTCTAATGTACATAATTGTGATTTACCCAATCTTAATATTCAATCTACACCATTTCCTTAATTATTTTAGTTGACCTTCTCTGAACCCTTTCCATTTCCAAGGTGTCCTTTTTGTACACAGGATTCCAAAATTGCACTGCATATCCCATTTGAGGCCTTACCAATGCTTTGTAAAGATGGAGAATAACCTGTTTCTCCCTTGAATCCATACCTATCATCATCTGTTCGTTCCCATTCTATTGTATGAATGCAGCTATCTAAATAAACAGCAGTTACATTTATCTAAACCAGTTACTTTGTAAATATACTGCTGAATAGCAGTGTGCAGTATCCCTACGAATATCTTATGTAGCAATCTGATTTTACCTTACAGTACTCTGGAAGGTAAAAAAGTGATCGATAGTCTACTGGTTGGAAAAAAAAACAAAAAAACACAGCAGTGCTGATATTTTGGTGCGACCCATCAGAGGCCACATGATTGGATGAAATTTACCAACATTTCTGATTAAACTGTTTGTCCAATTTTTCTGAAAATGTAACAGATATCTGATATCTTTGGTATTTCTACCAAACTATGACACTTGTCAGCCCATCCTGTGTTTAATGGTCCATAGAGTGCTTTTTATGGCAGTCGGGTTTTTATTTCATGGGTTTAATATTTCAAAAGAAAACCAGAATGGACCTGTACATTCTATGACCAGGTTTGTATTTAAATCGATGTCCATTCTCATTTTTTAGTTGTGCAAAGCTGTCACATGCAAGTTGATTAAAACTTCTGCACGGGAGAAATTAGTCACGCAATTGGTTCTTTAATATTAGGCCTCACTTTTAATTTCTCTCCTATTACTTTAAAAGAATTCTGGAACAAATTCAAAAGAGTCAAGTAAAAAAATGCACATCACCTGGGACAATCCTAAAGATTTGCAAGACTCTATCGAGAAGCTCCAAGGGGCAGCTCAACAACTTGCTACAGAGAACCGGAAACTACGAAAGAAACACCAAGATTTCTGTGAGAAGGTAAACAGTGTTGTCATCTTAGAAAAGTGTGTTTGGGATTACTTTCAGTTTTAGGCTTTCATCTCGAAATCTTCATTACAACAATGTCACCATTTTTAAAATGTGGATAAATAGACTTGTGTTTAGGGACCTGCTTGGTAAGTCAAGTAAATGTTAATACTTATTGGATAACTTCAGAAGAATTGTTTTTTTTCCTGCTTCCTATTTATGTTATATAAACTTTGTTATAGAAAGCTATTCAGATTTGGTAGTACATTTGTAGAATAAGCCTTTTCAAGCTTCTTGTTTTTGTTTAACCAGTTATTAGTCAATAATAAACTGGCTTCCAAATATTTTCCATTATGTGTTGCTTATTGTTCTAGAGCAGAAAGCAACTCAGGTGTTGGTGTTTTACTGGGTTACCAAAGTTAGAAAACATCTATTTGGTTTCTGCAGATTAATAGCACAGGCAATTTTTTGCCTGTTTGTAACCAGTTATGTGGCTTTTGGAAATTCCACTTATATATAATAATACTAACGGTTTTCCGCAGTGGTGTGGGAGGTGAGGGTGAGAATAGTGCTGGTGAAGTAAGAATATTCTCACACTTGGGGCCATGTTTAAAATGGCGCGGAATTGCCTTTAATGATTGTAAAATTACGATAGTGATTGCAATTTTACGATCGCAGTCATACAATTATGATCACAATCATACATTTATAATCACAAATGTAATTGTACGATTGGCCATACTTTACCATTTCGGAAGTTTACTACCACATGTTAATCTACGCGCAATAGTTCAGAAATTCATAAAGGATTATTATTTTTGAAAAATTATTATGAAATCCACAGCTCTACATTTATAAATATAAAGTATATAACAGTTAACACAGTTGTGTAAGGGTGACTGGATTTCATTCATATTTACAATGAAAAAAAGCATACTAGTATGGCTATTACTGTATGGGAGTATACTGTATACTAGCATTGCCCTAATAATCTAACATGTACCACACATTTCTCCATCCCAGCTTCCCAAGAGAAAGGGGGGGGGGGTGCTTTCGAATTATCATCTTTTTATATTCTCTTTCATACATATACATCACTTCCTGTGGAGCATACAGAAAGTTTTTTTGATTGGCTAAGACTGTCACGTTTTACAAACATTATTGGATGTTATACTGACATTACCACTTACTTTCAGTATCCACAGGGGTGTGGTTTAAGCTTACATTTTTACCTTTTACCTTTCCTAATCAGTATGTAATATCCTTTACTCCCCACCTTATTGGTAGCTCCTGAAACTCAATGCTATCTCCTATGAAGATATAAATATGTTTACATAATATAAAGGATGTATTTCCTTTTATGTATTTGAATAGGTTGTATCCTTGATGAACATTGATTTGCTTCGACAGCAGCAGCATTGGAAGGACGGTCTTCTTGAAATCCGAACTGTCTTTTCAAACCTTGAGTATCAGGTATGACTGTTTCAGTGATTGGTATAAAATGTAGCAAATTAACATACAGTGCAAATACATACTGTAAATTTTCAAAAACTTAATCTGCCCATCCATTGATTGAAGTACAGACTTCCTGTATACTGCACGGGCCGAACCCCCAATAGTGTCCATTATGGTCTTGCCCTTGACCCAGCCCCTAGGGTAATTCATTTGCTCAGTAGAGATCTGAGCATGTTTGACCCATCGAACAGCCAATGAGGTAAAATTTACTGTTAGGAACATTTCAAGGGTATGAGCATCCTGGGAAGAAGGGCCATTACAAGAACTGAAATAGCAGCTCACTGGTAACCACAACAAAGCATAGCAAAAGATATGAAATGAAAATATTTTTCCAAGTTGAAGAGAATATGTAGTATGCCTTGTTATGTGTATTAGAAATAATACATTACAATGCTGGTATATCCTGTCTAACATGTGAAAACCTGGTTATGGCCATGTTTTCAATTATAGGATAAACATATCTATTCTGTGCCATAGGGGCTCCGTTCAAGTGATATGAGAGCATGGAGACAACACTGGAATCATCAGCTGTACAAAGCTTTAGAACATCAGTACCAGATGGGCCTAGAAGCTCTTAATGAAAATCTCCCAGAAATCACCATTGATTTAACGTTTAAGTAAGTATCATTGTAACTACCTCTCTATCTATCTAGTCTTAATCAATTTATTTGTATTCAAATACTTACTCTTGGTTTACGTTAAAGACAAGGAAGGTTACAGTTTAAACCGCCCTTTGAAGAAATCCGTGCCAAGTATTACCGGGAGATGAAGAGGTTCATTTCTATTCCAAACCAGTTTAAAGGACTAAGTGAAGCTGGAGACGAACCCATTTTTGCTGTCATGTCGGAGAGGAATGCAAACGGCTTCATCACAGTGTTCAGTAAAGCAGAGGATTTGTTCCAGAAGTTGTCTTCAACCATGGATCGATATAAGGTCTGTTTGGAATACCAATGTATTTTTCTGTCTGTTGGGAAGGTACAAGTAAACAGGGTTACAAAGGGCTTGTTCAATCAATAAAATTAAACCCTTGCCATCTCTTATTGTAAGAAGTGTATAGTTTTTCACATCTCGCTAATGGTGCTCACAATTAATGATTAAAGGGCATCTATAGTGGGAAAATTAACTTTTTTCCCTTTCTTTCCATGTGTTCTATAATTCCCCCCAACCCCCAGAGTGTCTTTCTTTAATTTATTCAGTTTCCCTCTCTGTCCTGAGATACACAAATTAGAAGAATACGTGATTGCATTACTCTACTCCTACTGTCAATCAAATCCCTGTGACGTTACCCTCTTCCCTGCTCAAGTACCTCCCTCCTCCCTGCTCTATTATAAACATAGATATAAGAGCGTTAGTAGGAAGAGAGAGGTAGCTTTGACTGCAGGGATAAGGCTGCATTTGATCCCCCTTCTTGATAGATTTCACTGATGATGGGTCACAAAGAGAGAGATTGTGTTGCAGCATTAAACTGTGCTGTTCTTCTTTTGTGTCTCCAGGACAGCTTCCTTTCTATTGGCCACTGCTGCATGTTTTTCAGGATGTTGACCTTTAACTCCTGCACATGAAAAGCTTGTCGGGCAGCTGGTGTTTAGACATGGAAGAGGTAACAGAGGGGAGGGGGGAGTGCTGCAGAGAGATCTGACACCATGGAGTCACTGACAGAGGTAGGAGAAAGGCAGCACAGAGTACATGAAATTAACTTTGCAATGGGGCAATGTGTTTCTTTCACTATAGCTGCCCTTTAAGGCCAAGCATAGCTTTACAAATAGACTACTAAAAATTTTTTTTAAGGGTATCTCCACCTCTAAAACTATTTTTTGCTGTAGTGTAATGGACTCTATCCCACCCTCAACCGTCATGTTCATTTACAAAATGCCAGTGGGTACATTTACAACCAATCCAACCATCAGATTACAGGCTTTTTATTTGTCATTGTTGATAGCAATGTCTTTTCTCTAAAGCTCTGTGCACACGCTAGGTAACTGTATGGCTACACTGAAATCAATGTAGCCTGCATCATGCCTCTTATAGAAATTATAACCGGCCATTTGTCTTGTAGATTACATATGTGTTCAGGTCATTATCCTCCACCTGCAGCACCGCACAATCAGTCCTATGTAAGAAACATTCTTATTGTTAAAAATGGTGCTAATTTTGCCCCAACCAATCAAATGTTATGTACCATTTGAAAGCTAAAATTTGATTGCTGCAAAATAAGAACTTTTAATACATGATAGTTGTTTCTATAAGTACATTAAACGGAAATGTTGGAAGGTTTGGCACTCGCAGCTCTGCACCATGTTTTTTTATATAAGTTTACCAATTAAAGGGGTACTGTTGGAAGGGATGCATACTTGTTCTATAAAATGTATGCAGCAGGGGGGCTGCCTGTGGGAAGTGATTAACTATGACATTGTTTTGAACAGATTTGGATTTTGACCCTAAAAAGCATTGCATTTGGTGTGATTTATTATTCTATATTGTTTAATATTGTTCAAATGTGTATTTATGCATTTTTGTGATGTCATTATGACATCATCATTTTGCACATATTTGGATTTTTACCCCCCAAAAAATTGCACTGGGCGTGACTTCTTATTCTACGTCTTTTAATAGTGTTTAAATGTGTCTGGGTGTATTTTTTAGTTATGTCACTTTGATATTAGCATGACATCATAATTTTGCATAGAATAGAATTTTAACCCTAAAAAGTATTGCAGTTGGTGTGATTGCTAATTCTATATATCTTTATTGTGTTTAAATATGCCTGTGTGTATTTTTTAGTGATGTCACTATGACATCAGTGTGACATCATCATTTTGTAGAGAATTAAATTTTGACTCTAAAAAGCATTGCACTTGGTGTGATTTCTTATTCTGTATCTTTTAATAGTGACATCAGCATGACATCATATTTTTTTTAAAAAAAATTGTTTTAACTATGATTCACCAAAAGAAATTTTATATACAGCATGGTAGCTTGACAATGAATTGCATACCTGTGAGACCTTTTAGCTGTTACATTTATATCGCAGTATTGGAATATACATATATAATTTGGTGAGCATATTATTTCTAGTAAAGACCTCATAAATTAGCATAGATTTTGATTTTGACCCTAAAAAGCATTGCACTTGATGTGATTTCTTATTCTATATTATTTAATAGTGTTGTCCAAATGTGTCCTTGTGCATTTTTTAGTGATGTCACTTTGATATTAGCATGACATCAACATTTTGTACACAATTGAATTTTGACCCTAAAAAGTATTGCTGTTGGTGTTATTTCTTACTCTATATATTGTTTTAATATGTCCGGGTGCATTTTTAAGTTATCACTATTAAATCAGTATAACATCATAATTTTGAACAGATTAGGATTTTAACCCCAAAAAGCATTGTACTTGGTGCAACTTTGTATTCTATATCATTTTAAAGTGTTCAAATGAGTCTGGGTGCATTTTTTGGTGATGTCACTGACATCAGCATGACCTCATAATTTAGCACACATTTGGATTTTTTGACCCTAAAAAGCATTACACTTGGTGCAATGTATTAATCTATATCTTTTCAATAGTGTTCAAATGTGTCTGGGTGCATTTTTTGTGATGTCTATATGATATCAGCAGTATATCATCATTTTTTACAAATTTGGATGTTGACCCAAAAAAGTATTGCAGTTGAAGTGATTTCTTATTCTATTAATTGTGTTTAAATATGTCTTGGTGCATTTTTTGGTGATGTCACAATGACATCAGCATGACATCATTGTTTTGTACAGCATTGAATTTTGACCCTAAAAAGTATTGTACTTGGTGTGGTTTCTTATTCTATACATTGTTCACATTTGTCTTGGTGCATTTTTTAGTGATGTCACTATGACAGCATGACATTATAATTAAGCACAGATTTGGACTTTTACCCTAAAATTCATTGCACTTGGTGTGATTTCTTATTCTATATCATTTAGTAGTGTTCAAATCTGTCTTCATGCATTTTTTGTGATGATACTATGACAAGATAGTTTGGCACAGATTTGGATTTTGACCCAAGAAAGCATTGCGTTTGGAGTTGGTCCAAAAATGACTTTAGGTAAATTGATAGGAATTGCTCTCCTGAGAATTTTTGCAATTTATTGTCATTGTTTATTTTGCATAGTTTTGAAGATATTTAGATTTCTGTGCGTGATATGGCAGCAGCATCACCCGGTCCCTTGCACTTCCTGCTTCCTTTTCTGAAACCATGTCAGTCAATCTGCCCAGTGTCTCCTCCTCCCCTTTGCAGCCCCCCTGGTCCCTCTCACTCATGGACCCCATGGTCCCTCCAGTTGCAGGCCCCCCTTGGCTCACTCACTTGTGGGTGCACAAGCCCCACCCAATCCAGAGTGCATAAGCCCCGCCCACTCCCGGGTGCCGTGGGCCACTTAGACCCCTCCCCCTTCAGAAAACTTTGTGGAAACAGCCTTTTCAGGCAGAGTGAGAACTCTGCCTGAAAAGGCTGTTTTCACATAGTGGGAAAGAAGGGCTGTAGATTCCCTTACCTACTCTGTCAGGACTTCACACAGCAGGGAGGGGGAGGGACTTCCTGTCTCCCTCACACACTGAGGGAGTCTGAGGCTGTGCTTTCCGGCGGCACTGTGCAGGAGAAGCCTTAGGAATGTCACATGTCAGCCTCCCACCCATTAACTTTATGGTCATTAATTTCTTTATATCTTGGGCTGTGAAGGTAGGAAACTGGCCTTTCATTTAAATTCAACTTGTTTTGAGACCACAGTTCCCCTTTAATTTTAACCCTAAAAGGTTTTGCAGATGGTGTGATTTCAATATATCTTAATTGTGTTTAAATATGCCTGGGTGTATTTTTAAGTGACATCAGCATGACATCATAATTTTGCATAGATTTTGAACACCCCCCCAAAGTTTGAGATACTTGCCTCAACAAAATTCTCAGCATGGAAGATTCCACTCAGGTGCCATTCCTTTTCCTCTTTGAGATCATTTTAGGTTCTGTTCGTTCCCCAAGACGAAGCTGACAGTTTCCCATGTCTTCATTACATTTTCTGAACATGTGTGATTTCCACTCCCACCTCTTAGCCCCTATGATGTAAGAATATATTAAATCATCAATATTCACATTGCAGAAGTATCTGGGTGGTGCAGAGAGATTCACATTTTTGAAGGGAAATGTTAGAGGGTAGATGGAATGTGTTTGTTCATGATGTATAGAAACAACATGCTGCAGAGCTGTAGGGGGAAGATAATGAAGTGAACCTGATCTTAGCACAGCTCTGTGCAATGAATTTCTAAGTAATGTACCTATTTATAGGGTCAGGTTTTGCCTGATAAGTGAAACATTTAGGGACACCTATTGAAAACTTGGCTATGCTAGGGCTAGGCCACACCAGCCCATTTTAACATTGCGTGTTAAAAAGCGCACACTAATGTGACCCAATTGTTGTGGCCACACTAGGTGCGCTGCAATCCTATAATCAGAGCGAGAGTGATCTGCATTTTTTGTACAATCGTATGCGTACCTTGTGCAGTCGCAACCTGCACAAGCACACCGGAAATGCTTGTGCTCAGGGTCAGACTTGCCTACCGGGAAAATCCCTGGTAGGCCCAGGCTTAGTGGGCCATTACATACACATGCCACTAAATTAGGCCCCCACCCAGCAACTTTTAAAAAAAATAACTGGGACTGGGAGTCTGTCTGCTGCAGCCCCTCTCTATCTGCATATATCTATTGTGCCTACCTACATTGCCTAGAGCACAATAAAACTTTTCTTAACCTCCTGGGCACCTTATCCAGCCTGTGACACACACCCAGAAGGACTGCTAGCATTGTGCAAAAAAGTAAGTTCTGGAATCCTTACCTTTGTCACATCATGATGGCTGGGAAGTATGCAGACGCAGCTGGAAATGAGGCAGAGCGTGAGATAAAAGAGAGAGGGGGACTGTACTATGCAGGTGATGTCAATTAGAGTGTGAAGGAATTAATGTGGGTTGAGGGATTTGTGTTGGTGCAAATGTATACTTGGGGTTTGGGGGAGGAAGCTGTCCACTGCTCTCATAATGGGGGTGGGGGTTACTCTCTTATGGACCCTTGTATTCGCCTTGAGGGTTGTGGGGTGGTGGTGGTGATTGCTCTCATGGAGGGCTCCTGTATTTGAAGAGGGGAATGGGGGGTTACTCTTACTCTTGATGGGCTCCATTATTTATCTTGGTGGGGATAGGGGTGGGCATGCTCTCATAATGGGCTACAGTATTTATCTTGGGGGTAGGGTGCTCATAATGGGCTCCTGTATTTATCTTGGGGGTAGGGGGTGCTCATAATGGGCTCCTGTATTTATCTTGGGGTAGGGGGTGCTCATAATGGGCTCCTGTATTTATCTTGGGGTAGGGGATCTCATAATGGGCTCGTATTTATCTTGGGGTAGGGGATGCTCATAATGGGCTCCTGTATTTATCTTGGGGGTAGGGGCTGTCATAACGGGCTCCTGTATTTATCATGGGGGTAGGGGGTGCTCTTAATGGGCTCCTGTATTTATCTTGGGGTAGGGGTGCTTATAATGGGCTCCTGTATTTATCTTGGGGGTAGAGGGGTGCTTATAATGGGCTCCTGTATTTATATTGGGGGTAGGGGGTGCTCATATGGGCTCCTGTTTTATCTTGGGGGTAGGGGGGCTCATAATGGGCTCCTGTATTTACTTGGGGGTAGGGGTCTCATAATGGGCTCCTGTATTTATCTTGGGGGTAGGGGGGTGCTCATAATGGGTTCCTGTATTTATCTTGGGGTAGGGGGGCTCATATGGGCTCCTGTATTTATCTTGGGTAGGGGGTGCTCATAATGGGCTCCTGTATTATCTTGGGGTAGGGGGTGCTCATAATGGGCTCCTTATTTATCTTGGGGGTAGGGGTGCTTCTCATAATGGGCTCCTGTATTTATCTTGGGGGTAGGGGGGTGCTCATAACGGGCTCCTGTATTTATCATGGGGGTAGGGGGGTGCTCATAATGGGCTCCTGTATTTATTTGGGGGTAGGGGTGCTTATAATGGGCTCCTGTATTTATCTTGGGGGTAGGGGGGTCTCATAACGGGTTCCTGTATTTTCTTGGTGGTAGGGGGTGTCTCATATGCTCCTGTATTTTTTGGGTGGTAGGGGTGCTCTAATGGCTCCTGTATTTATCTTGGGGGTAGGGGTGTGCTCATAATGGGCTCCTGTATTTATCTTGGGTAGGGGGTGCTCATAATGGCTTCTGTTTTTATCTTAGGGGTGTGTATGTGCTCCTATATATTATCCATTGGCTTACCAGTACTTCGTATACATTTTGATGTGCTTTCCAAAATGTTATCAGCATCTTTAAAAAGTAAAAACCTTGCAGGACAAGTTTTGGGTGTTGTCACCAAAATATTTTTTTTTTGGGGGGGTGGGTGTTGGTGTCACGAACACCAGTTTGCTGGGCAAGTGATCTACGATCAATTGGTAATCGCACGTGTGTACGAACCTTTAAAGTCCACGATCCTTTAAAGTACATCAAAGACAAAACTTATTAAATTTTAGATTTAATTGCGAGACGCACAAGTTTCTCTTCTGGTACTCGGGGCAGTCACCGCAAACAAAATCATAGTTGATTAAGTGCCACTTTAAACCTTAAAGGGCAAGTCCAGCCCTGAAATGAAAACTTAAATATAGGTAAATCACCCCCCAAAACCCTAAACGGTAATAGTTTCGAAATCTGTGAAATATATAAGTTAACCTGAAATCCTGCACATGTCCTGTTTCCCCTGTTTTCTGCTTCCTGGTTTCCCAGTTAGTCTGTCAGTTGTGATTTGACAGTTGACATCACGCCAATGACTGAATGTTAATCCCCTAGCTGCCTCTTCTGAGCATGCCCGGCTCAGTAAAGGTTTTCTAAATTTCTCAGGTTCCACAAGGCACCAGAAGCATAGCAGGCATACAGTAATGAATTCATAGGACACAGTATGATATATCAACATATTGTAAAGAGGCCCATTCTTTCTAAAAGATGTTCTTATGAGGGTGGAGTTTGTCCTGCAATCCGCCTTCTTGAATTACTCTGATGGTGTCATTATCTTGTAATACAAGTAAACTTGTACCATACTTTTTCAAGGTATAACAAAATGTTTTCCCCCCGGGAAAAATAACCATAGGTTACTCTTGTACTGTAAAATATGATAACACTGGCAATGGTATTTCTAACATTTGCAAGTGGTTGGTGGGCCTTGGCACAAGATTCCCTGGTGGGCCCCAGGCCCCCAGTGTCTGTCTGCTGCAGCCCCTCTCTATCTGCATATATCTATTGTGCCTGGTGCTCATAACGGGCTCCTGTATTAATCATGGGGGTAGGGGGTGCTCATAATGGGCTCCTGTATTTATCTTGGGGTAGGGGGTGCTCATAATGGGCTCCTGTATTTATCTTGGAATCATGCCCACCCCTATCCCCACCAATAATAATATGGAGCCCATCAAGAGTAAGAGTAACCCCCCATCCCCTCCTTCAAATACAGAAGCCCTCCATGAGAGCCATCACCACCACCACCCACAACCCTCAAGGCGAATACAAGGGTCCATAAGAGAGTAACCCCCACCCCCATTAAGAGAGCAGTGGACAGCTTCCCCCAAACCCCAAGTATACATTTGCACCCAACACAAATCCCTCAACCCACATTAATTCCTTCACACTCTAATTGACATCACCTGCATAGTACAGTCCCCCTCTCTCTTTTATCTCACGCTCTGCCCATTTCCACTCAGCTGCGTCTGCATACTTCCCCAGCCATCATGATGTGACAAAGGTAAGATTCCAGAACTTACTTTTTGCACAATGCTAGCAGTCCTCTGGTGTGTGTCACAGGCTGGATAAGGTGCCCAGGAGTTTAAGAAAGTTTTATTGGCTCTAGGCATGTAGGTAGGCACAATAGATATATGCAGATAGAGAGGGCTGCAGCAGACAGACTCCCAGTCCCAGTTATTTTTTTAAAATTGCTGGGTGGGGGCCTAATTTAGTGGCATGGTATGTATGGCCCACTAAGCCTGGCCTACCAGGATTTTCCCGGTAGGCAAGTCTGACCCTGAGCACAAGCATTCCGGTGTGCTTGGCAGGTTGCGACTGCACAAGGTACGCATACGATTGTACAAAAAATGCAATCACTCTCGCTCTGATTATAGGATTGCAGCGCACCTAGTGTGGCCACAACAATTGGGTCCACTTGTGTGCGCTTTTTAACACGCAATGTTAAAATGGCTGGTGTGGCCTAGCCCTAGCTAGCCAGTTTTCAATAGGTGTCCCTAAGGTTCACTTATCAGGCAAAAACCTGACCCTATAAATAGGTACATTACTTAGAAATTCATTGCACAGAGCTGTGCTAAGATCATGTCACTTCATTATCTTCCCCTACAGCTCTGCAGCATGTTGTTTCTATCATCATGAACAAACACATCCATCTACCCTCTAACTTTCCCTTCAAAAATGTCATCTGAATGTGATATCTCTCTGCACCACCCAGATACTTCTGCAATGGAATATTGATGATTAAATATATTCTTACATCATAGGGGCTAAGAGGTGGAGTGGAAATCACACATGTTCAGAAAATGTAATGAAGACTGGGAAAATGTCAGCTTCGTCTTGGGAAACGAACAAACCTAAAATGATCTCAAAGAGGAAAAGGAATGGCACCTGAGTGGAATCTTCCATGCTGAGAATTTTTTGAGGCAAGTATCTCAAACTTGGGGGGGGGGGTGTTCAAAATCTATGCAAAATTATGATGTCATGCTGATGTCACTTAAAAATACACCCAGGCATATTTAAACACAATTAAGATAATTGAAATCACACCATCTGCAAAACCTTTTAGGGTAATTAAAGGGGAACTGTGGTCTCAAAACAAGTTGATTTAAATGAAAGGCCAGTTTCCTACCTTCACAGCCCAAGATATAAAGAAATTAATGACCATAAAGTTAATGGTGAGGACTGACATGTGACATTCCTAAGGCTTCTCCTGCACAGTGCCGCCGGCGAGCACACCTCCAGACTCCCTCAGTGTGTGAGGGAGACAGGAAGTCCCCCCCCTCCCTGCTGTGTGAAGTCCTGACGAGTAGGTAAGGAATCTACAGCCCTTCTTTCCCACTATGTGAAAACACCTTTTCAGGCAGAGTTCTCACCTGCGAAAAGCTGTTTCCACAGTTCGAGGGGTCAGGGCAGGGGGTGGGCGGGCTTATGCACTCTGGATTGGGTGGGGCTGTGCACCCACAGTGAGTGGCCAGGGGGCCTGCACTGGAGCCATGGGGTCCTGAGTGAGAGGGACCAGGGGGGCTGCAAAGGGGAGGAGGAGACACTGGGCAGATGACTGCATGGTTTCAGAAAAGGAAGCAGAAGTGCAAGGGACCGGGTGATGCTGCTGCCATATCACGCACAGAAATCTAAATACTTCAAAACTATGCAAAATAAACAATGACAATAAATTGCAAAAATTCTCAGAAGAGCATTCCTATCAATTTACCTAAAGTCATTTTTGGACCAACTCCAAACGCAATGTTCTTTGGGTCAAAATCCAAATCTGTGCCAAACTATCTTGTCATAGTTCATCACAAAATGCATGAAGACATTGTGAACACTACTAAATGATATAGAATAAGAAATCCCACAAGTGCATGATTTAGGGTAAAAGTCCAAATCTGTGCTTAATTATGATTTCATGCTGTCATAGTGACATCACTAAAAAAGGCACCAAGACAAATGTGAACACTGTAAAGAATAAGAAACCACACCAAGTACAATACTTTTTGGGTCAAAATTCATGCTGTACAAACAATGATGTCATGCTGATGTCATGTGTGACATCACCAAAAAATGCACCAAGACATATTTAAAACAATTAATAGAATAAGAAATCACTTCAACTGCAATATTTTTTGGGTCAACATCCAAATTGTAAAAAATGATGATATACTGCTGATATCATATAGACACACAAAAATGCACCCAGACACATTTGAACACTATTGAAAAGATATAGAAATATACATTGCACCAAGTGTAATGCTTTTTAGGGTCAAAAAATCCAAATGTGTGCTAAATTATGAGGTCATCTGATGTCATGACATCACCAAAAAATGCACCCAGACCCATTGAACACTTTAAAATGATATAGAATACAAAGTTGCACCAAGTACAATGCTTTTGGGGTTAAAATCCTAATCTGTTCAAAATTAGGATGTTATACTGATTTATAGTTGATAACTTAAAAATGCACCCGGACATATTAAACAATATATAGAGTAAAATAACACCAACGCAATACTTTTTAGGGTCAAAATTCAATTGTGTACAAATGATGATGTCATGCTAATATCAAAGTGACATCACTAAAAAATGCACAAGGACACATTTGGACAACACTATTAAATATATAGATAAGAAATCACATCAAGTGCAATGCTTTTAGGGTCAAATCAAAATCTATGCTAATTTATGAGGTCTTTACTAGAAATAATATGCTCCCAAATTATATATTATATTCCAATACTCGATATAAATGTAACAGCTAAAAGGTCTCACAGGTATGCAATTCATTGTCAAGCTACCATGCTGTATATAAAATTCTTTTGGTGAATCAGTGTTTAAACAATTTTTTTTAAAAAAAAATATGATGTCATGCTGATGTCACTATTAAAAGATCAGAATAAGAAATCACACCAAGTGCATGATCTTTTTAGAGTCAAAATTTAATTCTCTACAAAATGATGATGTCACACTGATGTCATAGAGCACTCACTAAAAAATCACACAGGCATATTTAAAACACAATAAAGATATATAGAATTAGCAATCACACCAACTGCAATACTTTTTTAGGGTTAAAATTCTTTCTATGCAAAATTATGATGTCATGCTAATATCAAAGTGACATAACTAAAAATACACCCAGACACTTTAAACACTATTAAAAGACGTAGATAAGAAGTCAGCCCAGTGCATTTTTTTGGGGTAAAAATCCAAATATGTGCAAAATATGATGTCATAATGACATCAACAAAATGCATAAATACACATTTGAACAATATTAAACATATAGAATAATAAATCACACCAAATGCAATGCTTTTTAGGGTCAAAATCCAAATCTGTTCAAAACAATGTCATAGTTATCACTTCCCACAGGCAGCCCCCCTGCTGCATACATTTTATAGAACAAGTTTCATCCCTTCCAACAGTACCACCTTAATTGGTAAACTTATATAAAAACATGGTGCAGAGCTGGAGTGCCAAACCTTCCAACATTTCCGTTTAATGTACTTATAGAAACAACTATCATGTATTAAAAGTTCTTATTTTGCACAATCAAATTTTAGCTTCAAATGGTACATAACATTTGATTGGTTGGGGCAAAATTAGCACCATTTTAACAATAAGAATGTTTCTTACATAGACTGATTGTGCGGTGCTGCAGGTGGAGGATAATGACCTGAACACTATGTAATCTACAAGACAAATGGCCGGTTATAATTTCTATAAGAGCATGATGCAGGCTACATTGATTTCATGTTAGCCATACAGTTACCTAGCGTGTGCACAGAGCTTTAGAGAAAAGACATTGCTATCAACAATGACAAATAAAAAGCCTGTAATCTGATGGTGGATTGGTTGTAAATGTACCCACTGCATTTTGTAAATGAACATGACGGTTAGGGTGGGTAGAGTCCATACACCACAGCAAAAAATAGTTTTAGAGGTGGGGATACCCTTAAAAAAAATTTTAGTAGTCTATTTGTAAAGCTAGGGCAGCTATAGTGAAAGAAAACACATTGCCCCATTGCAAAGTTAATTTCATGTACTCTGTGCTGCCTTTCTCCTACCTCTGTCATGACCTCCTGGTGTCAGATCTCTCTGCAGCACTCCCCCTCCCCTCTGTTACCTTTTCCATGTCTAAACACCAGCTGCCCGACAACTTTTCATGTGCAGGAGTTAAAGGTCACATCCTGAAAAACATGCAGCAGTGGCCAATAGAAGGAAGCTGTCCTGGAACACAAAAGAAGAACAGCACAGTTTAATGCTGCAACACAATCTCCTCTCTTTGTGACCCTATCAGTGAAATCTATCAAGAAGGGGGATCATTGCAGCCTTATCCCGTCCAGTCAAAGCTACCTCTCTCTTCCTACTAACGCTCTTATATCTATGTTTATAATAGAGCAGGGAGGAGGGGGTACTTGGGCAGGGAAGAGGGTAACGTCACAGGGATTTGATTGACAGTAGGAGTAGAGTATGCATCACGTATTCTTCTAATTTGTGTATCTCAGGACAGAGAGGGAACTGAATAAATTAAAGAAGACACTCTGGGGGTTGGGGGGATATATAACACATGGAAAAAAGGGAAAAAAGTTAATTTTCCCACTATAGATCCCTTTATCATTAATTGTGAGCACCATTAGCGAGATGTGAAAAACTATCCACTTCTTACAATAAGAGATGGCAAGGGTTTAATTTTATTGATTGAACAAGCCCTTTGTAACCCTGTTTTCTTGTACTTCCCAACAGACAGAAAAATACATTGGGTATTCCAAACAGACCTTATATCGATCCATGGTTGAAGACAACTTCTGGACAAATCCTCTGCTTTACTGAACACTGTGATGAAGCCGTTTGCATTCCTCTCCGACTGACAGCAAAAATGGGTTCGTCTCCAGCTTCACTTAGTCCTTTAAACGGGTTTGGAATAGAAATGAACCTCTTCATCTCCCGGTAATACTTGGCACGGATTTCTTCAAAGGGCGTTTTTAAACTGTAACCTTCCTTGTCTTTAACGTAAACCAAGAGTAATTATTTGATACATAAATTGATTAAGACTAGATAGATAGAGAGGTAGTTACAATGATACTTACTTAACGTTAAATCATGGTATTTCTGGGAGATTTTCATTAAGAGCTTCTAGCCCATCTGGTACTGATGTTCTAAAGCTTTGTACAGCTGATGATTCCAGTGTTGTCTCCATGCTCTCATATCCTTGAACGGAGCCCCTATGACAGAATATATGTTTTATCCTATAATTGAAAACATGGCCATAACCAGGTTTTCACATGTTAGACGGATTAACCAGCATTGTAATGTATTATTTCTAATACCACTAACGGCATACTACATATTCTCTTCACCTTGGAAAAATATTTTCATTTCATATCTTTTGCTATGCTTTGTTGTGGTTACCAGTGAGCTGCTATTTCAGTTCTTGTAATGGCCCTTCTCCCAGGAGCTCATACCCTTAAATGTTCCTAACAGTAAATTTTACCTCATTGGCTTTTCGATGGGTCAAACATGCTCAGATCTCTACTGAGCAAATGAATTACCCTAGGGGCTGGGTCAAGGCAAGACCATAATGGACACTATTGGGGGTTCGGCCCGTGCAGTATACAGGAAGTCTGTACTTCAATCAATGGATGGGCAATTAATTTTTTGAAAATTTACAGTATGTATTTGCACTGTATGTTAATTTGCTACATTTATACCAATCACTGAAACAGTCATACCTGATACTCAAGGTTTGAAAAGACAGTTCGGATTTCAAAAGACCGTCCTTCCAATGCTGCTGCTGTCGAAGCAAATCAATGTTCATCAGATACAACCTATTCAAATACATAAAAGGAAATACACCTTTTTATTATGTAAACATATTTTATCTTCATAGGAGATAGCATTGAGTTTTCAGGAGCTACCAATAAGGTGGGAGTAAGGATATTAACATACTGATTAGGAAAGGTGAAAAGTAAAAATGTAGCTTAACCCACACCCCTGTGGATACTGAAAGTAAGTGGTAATGTCATTATAAACATCCAATAATGTTGTGTAAAACGTGACAGTCTTAGCCAATCAAAAAAACTTTCTGTATGCTCCCAGGAAGTGAGTATATGTATGAAAGAGAATATAAAAAGATGATAATTCGAAAGCACCCCCCCCCCCTTTCTCTTGGGAAGCTGGGATGGAGAAATGTGTGGTACATGTTAGATTATTAGGGCAATGCTAGTATACAGTATACTCCCTACAGTAATAGCCATACTAGTATGCTTTTTTTCATTGTAAATATGAATGAATCCAGTCACCCTTACACAACTGTGTTAACTGTTATATACTTATATTTATAAATGGAGCTGTGGATTTCATAATATTTTTCAAAATAATACTCTTTATGATTTTCTGACTATGCGCGTAGATTAACATGTGGTAGTAAACTTCCGAAATGGTAAAGTATGGCCAATCGTACAATTACATTTGTGATTATAAATGTATGATTGTGATCATAATTGTATGACTGCGATCGTAAAATTGCAATCACTATCGTAATTTTACAATCATTAAAGGCAATTCCGCGCCATTTTAAACATGGCCCCAAGTTGTGAGAATATTCTTACTTCCACCAGCACTATTCTCACCATCACTCCCACACCACTGCGGAAAACCGTTAGTATTATTATATATAAGTGAATTTCCAAAAGCCACATAACTGGTTACAAACAGGCAAAAAATTGCCTGTGCTATTAATCTGCAGAAACCAATAGATGTTTCTAACTTTGGTAACCCAGTAAAACACCAACACCTGAGTTGCTTTCTGCTCTAAAACAATAAGCAACACATAATGGAAAATATTTGGAGCCAGTTTATTATTGACTAATAACTGGTTAAACAAAAACAAAAGCTTGAAAAGGCTTATCTACAAATGTACTACCAAATCTGAATAGCTTCTATAACAAAGTTTATATAACATAAATAGGAAGCAGGAAAAAAAACAATTCTCTGAAGTTATCCAATAAGTATAACATTTCCTTGACTTACCAAGCAGGTCCCTAAACACAAGTCTATTTATCCACATTTTAAAAATGGTGCATTGTTGTAATGAAGATTTCGAGATGAAACCTAAAACTGAAAGTAATCCCAAACACCACTTTTCTAAGATGACAACACTGTTTACCTTCTCACAGAAACTTGGTGTTTCTTTCGTAGTTTCCGGTTCTCTGTAGCAATTTTTTGAGCTGCCCCTTGGAGCTTCTCGATAGAGTCTTGCAAATCTTTAGGATTGTCCCAGGTGATGTGCATTTTTTTACTTGACTCTTTTGAATTTGTTCCAGAATTCTTTTAAAGTATATAGAGAAATTAAAAGTGAGGCCTAATATTAAAGAACCAATTGCGTGACTAATTTCTCCCGTGCAAAGTTTTAATCAACTTGCATGTGAACAGCTTTGCACAACTAAAAATGAGAATGGACATCGATTTAATACAAACCTGGTCATAATGTACAGGTCCATTCTGGTTTTCTTTTGAAATATTAAACCCATGAAATAAAAACCCGACTCCATAAAAAGCACTCTATGGACCATTAAACACAGATGGGCTGACAAGTGTCATAGTTTGGTAGAAATACCAAGATATCAGATATTCTGTTACATTTCAGAAAATTGGACAAACAGTTTTTATCAGAAATGTTGGTAAATTTCATCCAATCATGTGGCCTCTGATGGGTCCGCACCAAAATATCAGCACTGCTGTGTTTTTTTGTTTTTTTTTCCAACCAGTAGACTATCGATCACTTTTTTACCTTCCAGAGTACTGTAAGGTAAAATCAGATTGCTACATAAGATATTCGTAGGGATACTGCACACTGCTATTCAGCAGTATATTTACAAAGTAACTGGTTTATAAATGTAACTGCTGTTTATTTAGATAGCTGCATTCATACAATAGAATGGGAACGAACAGATGATGATAGGTATGGATTCAAGGAGAAACAGGTTATTCTCCATCTTTACAAACATTGGTAAGGCCTCAAATGGGATATGCAGTCAATTTTGGAATCCTGTGTACAAAAAGGACACCTTGGAAATGGAAGGGTTCAGAGAAGGGCAACTAAAATAATTAAGGAAATGGTGTAGATTGAATATTAAGATTGGTAAATCACAATATGTACATTAGAGAAAAGGCTCTTGCGTGGGAATGATTAGTGTATAATACGTTAGTGTGCCATAAAATAAACTATCTGGGACATTGATCATCAATAGGGCATGTTAGAGGACAAACATCCTCTAAAAAGAAGTTTAGTCTTCTTTTTTAAAGGTTTTTCACTGTGAGAAGACTGGTAGACCTGTCTTCCATTGGACGTGATGGCAGGTTCATGGGACAGTTTCAAAAGAAAGCTGGATGAGTTTTAGATGTTGCAAGTTTACAGTATTGACACAATAAGTAAAGTTGATCCAGGGAAATTTCATTCCACTTGGAATCAGGAAGGGATTTTCCCCCCTTCATAATTATGGTGCGTTTTTTTGCCTTCTGCTTTTTGCCTCTGTATCAAAGGTTAGGCAGGAAATGAGGGTATTGCTAAATTAGGTTGGACTGATGGACGAATGTCTTTATTCAACCTCAAATACTATACTACCGTATATACTCGAGTATAAGTCGAATTTTTCAGGCTTTAAAATTAGCCTGAAAACCTAACCTCGACTTAACTCGGGTCAAGTCCTAATTTAGATCCAAATGCTGCAATTGTGTATAGTAACCAGTAGTGGCGTTGTGTTAAAAAATCCTTCACCTGCATAGCAAGTTACAGGAGCTGATCTGCCTTTACACTCCTTCCGCAGTCTGGCTGCTGGATGCACTCAGCACTGTCATCTGCTCATCTGGATACTGTAAATCTGATGGGTCTTCTCAGTTTGGGCAAAAAACATCTTAGTTCAGTGCAAATGACAGCTTGAAACTACAACACTCAGGTGACATTTTATTATATGGGGTCAGAGTCCCTTTACTAAGGGGGCAGAGGCCCTGACTTATGGGGCCAGAGTGCCCTTACTATATGGGGGCCAGAGTGCCTTTTACTATTGGGGGGTCAGAGTGGCCTTTACTATATATGGGGCCAGTGTCCTTTACTATATGGGGGCCAGAGGCCCTTTACTATATGGGGGTCAGAGGGCCCTTTACTAATGGGGGTCAGGAGAATTGTTAATGATGGTAAGCTTATAAAAGTTTACTGAACCTTGCCACTCCACATGTTTAGAAACTACAACTCCTAGCAAACAAAGCATGCTGGGATTTGTAGTTTCCACATCTGGAGTGCGAATGAATTGGGGGTAACTGGTACTGCGTTTGGCTATTACTGTATGGGATCCATATATGGGAATTCTGCTGTCCATTTAAAGGGCAACTAATTTTCTACCCTCGTCTTATACTCATTCTCAATCAGTTTTTACAAATTTCAGGTAAAAATAGGTACTTCGACTTATACTGTGATCGACTTATACTCGAGTAATACGGTAATTCCCTTTAGATGAAAATATCAAGACCAGACCAGCTGTCTTTTCATGGACATGCTAATGATTGGTTTCTACCTGGGCTTCACTGTTAGAATCATTCCAAAAGTTTTCCCTCTTACTGAACTTTCCATACACCAAACATATTTATGTACTGAGGCATCTGCATTCACACTATTTAGTAAAGAAACATAATTAACCAGAACTATTAAGTATGGGGCATAGAGAATTTTACATTAAGGGCCATTGTCATCCCCACCAAAAAAATGTTGCCAAAAACTACAAAACACATCCACATAATAAATGCTAAAGCGGCGTGTGGGTGTGTGGCTCTGTGTGTGTCACTGACGGTTTTTATGGACTCACCACTAGAGGGAGATAGTGAGAGTCCATGCAGTTTCAATTGATTCTCCACTAGAGAGAAAACGCAAAGAAACACCACGGAAGCATGGAGACAGGCAGCATAGTTACCATACACATGTTGCTACATCTCTGGCATGCAGCTAGCCACAATTTCATCAGCAGGATACTGGGCATGTGCGCACGATTCACAGGTGTCCTTGGGACTGCCCCTTGGGTGTTTTTTTGCAAGCATTTTAAACTTCTCTTCATAATGGAGGAACAACAGAGACAGATGGATCACAATCATTTAAAAGTAAAGTAAGACATTTTATTTCAGAAAAAACATAAAAAAAAGAATAATTATTACTAATTGATAAATGGGTACCAGTGTATCATATACTGTTCCCATTTCTGGTAGTGCCTTTTTAGGGGATAAGACATTTTAGGGGTATAACACACACAGAACTACACACATATATCAATGACATCCCTGACATATAAAAAAAAGAGAAACTTACCTTAATTATTTGCTCAAATGCTAAAGCAGAATTCAACATCATGGGTCTCTGACTCTGAATCATTTGCTGGTCAATTGTTATATAAATGTGCAACCTAATGAAAAGGGACAAATACATTTTAAAGTGAAAAAAACATATGTGAGGTGAAACCAAACTGCTGACGAAAGATGTATTTGTGCAGCTAGAATAATAGTGGCATTTATTTAAACATCATCTTAGACAAAATGGCAGCCCTTGCATCCCTAAGCATGTAAAGGAAGTAAATGGATTGTCTGGCAATAAATGAGATGTTAAACACTACTGTGATTGCCTACAAAAATGATTAGTTATCGAAATATTAGCTTGCCACTGAACATCGCTATAATTCACTGAACCATTCTGCCTGTTATTAATTAGATCTTGTGTGTCTTCTTAGTAAACTGAAGAGGCACTTAAACAGCTTTATACTATGTAGCTGTTGGATCACATCCTAGAATCCATTGGAAACTAAGAGGATTTATAAACACTGCACCCTGCAAATCAAAACTACAGCAAGCATATTAACAGTTTCACACAGTATATTGCTGTTAGCAAGCATGCCAATTACCCAGATGAAACTACAGTAACAGGTATCATGGGTAGCTACTGGGTTGAACCCAATAGATGTATATCTACACACACTAAAGCTGGGTACACACATTAGTGATCTTTGATACATGACAACAGAATTTGCAAGATTCTGTCATTTTCAAAGCACCCATTACACACGCCCGAGTGTTCTCCTTATTTAAAGCATAGGGGAAAGCTCGGGACTGAAAATCACGGCCAAGAAGAAATGTGCAGACCCAGCATTCTCCCTATGCTTTACATAAGCTCTACATGCAGGGTCCTCTTTCCCCGTGCTACATGATTCAATTATATTTTAAGATGCACATACAGATTAATTTACATGATTTGTCCCCCTTGTACGCTTTTTGTATTATAATATTGTACAGCACTGCGTCCCCAAGTAGCGCTATATAAATAAACATATACATACATACTAAGAATGCTCTTGATTCTGTCTAGGGGAGTCTTGCAGATTCATCTTTCAAAGATTTTTAATGCTTAAGGATAGTAAGTAGTAGTAGCAGTAGTCGTATTTAGTAAAGTTGGTATTGCATGGCACAAAATCCTATAAACAGTGTGGCACTGCATAATACACAGCAATTACAGTACAAAGAGTCTCCCAAGTTGAAACTGATTCCCTATATGACAGCTGGTTGTTTTGCATTGTAAACTATAGAAAATACGGGAACATTTTGATAAATGTGAGAAACGTCAATCATGTCCTTAGCAGTGCAGTTGCATTGAGCAGTACAGACAGAAATCCATTATATTCTGAGCTACTTAGGAAACATAAGAAAGCACAGAGACGTTTTGACATTGTGATTGAAGGAAATTATTGCCTGTGCAGCTGGAACGTCCTTTCATAGCTGTACAAACAAGGATTTAGTAGAAAAACAGCAAACACAGGCACATTGAAACATATATTTCATATGAAACATTATATTGAACATCCCAGCTATTCCAACACACTTGGTTAGTTTTAGATGCAATATGTCTTCCTAAGGTAAAGACTGGACATTGTCTTTAAGCCTCTCATTTTTAACATATAAACAGACTGCCCTAGGGCTAACCACAGTAACGCTATTTCTCACGTGCTAACGATCGCATTTGTGTCATTTGTTGCGTGAGAATCGCAGACAGTGCAGTTCAATGTGGGTGGCCACCTTGCATTTTTCAGAGCCCATGCTCATCACTACGGATAGGGAGCTATTGCACGGATCGCAGCATAAACAAAATGCATTGTTGTCCACCATAGTGTGGCCACAACCTAAGGGAAATTATAAGCAAATATACTATGCATGGTTTAGCTATCCATGGCAAGAACCTTTGTATAATGTTTCAAAAGTGTGCATATATTGTGATAGTGGTTTATTTATTTATGTATGAAACGAACCTGTGCATTATCGAATTCCTGTATGTGTATTCCATTCCACTATGTTATTAGGCAAATGCTAATTAAATAATGTAATAACAAGCATGCAAACAAGATGGACCGCCCTGTGCAGACTGTCAGCAAGAAAATAGCAGTGCAGCCAATAGATTTCACCCTGATCCTGTGTTTAAAACTAATATGGACTGGATCAAATGACCATTGTGTCTTGTCTAGTCCGCAACAATTTTGATAATAGATTATTGAATTATTTGCAATATTTCACTACCCCTTTATGTAACATGTATGTTTTCCTCATGTATATTAATGCTATTGTAAAGTGACACGGAAGATTTGGCTATATAAATCCACAATAATGTATTGATGATAATTATTGTTTGTTCCAATTGACCAAAATATCACACAGGAGCTTAGCTGAGCAATATATCAACCAAGTATGTGTAGAGTAGCCCATATGCCACACTAATCCCCAGGTGGGTGCAAAATGTCCAAATTCCCTACTCAACAGGGAAATAGGTCACTAACATAGATACAAGGTGGACTGCACTCCAAAATAGAACGTTTTATTCAAGCAAAGCCAACACAAACAGCAAAATACGACGTTTCGAGGATACCCCCTTCATCCTGGATGAAGGATGAAGGGGGTGTATCCCTCGAAACGTCGTATTTTGGCTGTTTGAGTTTGCTTTGAATAAAACGTTCTATTTTGAGTGCAGTCCACTTTGTATCTACAATATATCAACCAGTTGTGTACCTATCCATACACCAGTAATGTATATTACGTTGAATGGTTTACACAATGAGCTGTCTTTATGGAGTGCAATCTTCCCTATTAACTACAGAAAAATATAAAAGAGGGAAAACTTTTCCTAAGTGTATTATTTCTTGTGTTTCAAGGGAAATACATAAATCCCAGGCAAATGTAAAGCTTGCCATCCCTTTAATATGTCTAATGTTCCGGAAAGGTGGCTGCACACTGTTCCATCCAGTCCTAACAGGCTCCTTAGCTAGACCTCAATGTGTCCAAATCCATTTGCAGCACTGAGAAGAAGTTATTTTAATAAATTGTTGAGGTATTTAAATGCCTACAAGAAAAGCAAAGTCAATTCACATTAGAGTACAGTGCATATTCTAAAACATTTCAGACCCTTATCTCATAGAGCTTGATTTCTTTTTCTATGTACAGCTATTTAAAGGCAATTTAACCAATTAAGAACTTAATCATCTGCATGTGCAAGTAAAGAAAGCCGCCAGATGAAGCAAGACACCAGGTAAGTACAATTTGCCGCTCTCCCAGGGTTGTAGATTA
Organism: Hymenochirus boettgeri; assembly: GCA_019447015.1. NCBI lineage: Eukaryota > Metazoa > Chordata > Amphibia > Anura > Pipidae > Hymenochirus > Hymenochirus boettgeri. The sequence continues at coordinate 316,211,521 of CM033470.1, read as the reverse complement.
CCTAGTGTATTTGGTCCTCACAGTGTGTATTTGATGAGTTGGGGCTTGGTTTTAAAATTAGGCCCCCTTATGCTAAATAGCTCTAGTTTTAGATCTAAAACCTACGAATTATACACAAAGAAATGTAGCCCTCTATACAATCAGTCCTTTCCTCATGGCAAAGGTGGATTCCATTACTTAGAGAATGGGAGCATAGGTCCCATACCTTGTGTCACCTGCGGCAAAAATATATTATACAATTTTTATACTACATGAGCTTACTTTTAGTCCATTATCCTCCATCACATAGCCCAGGGCAAGGACTCGCACGTTCTAAATGCTTATGCTATATGAGCAAACTTTTGGCATTTGATATGGGATTTCCCATGTGTTGTCAGATTTGGAACAAAATAACCCAAACCCTTTCAAGCTTACTGGGCAGATACCCTTAAGATCCCAAATTTTGTATCCTGGGGGCCCCGAAATGGATGACTGCGATAGGTACCAACTGGTTTGCTGAGGGAAATGCTAAAAGACCATATTATTAATGGATGGTGTCTGAACCCCAAAACTGAGATAGTGGAGGGCCCTGTTAAATGGGGATCTCCCTACTTAAAGGAAGGCATTTATGGGAAGAGGTTGTCTCAATATATTTAAAAAAATATGGTCCGGTGGTTGTCTGGAAGCCTAGCCTAGGCAGGCAATCGAGGGATGGACACTTGTATTCTCCTGGACTCCTACTCTGCAATGTGATTTGTCCTAGCACAGGTGGGCCTCTTACCCTTTTATATCGTACATGTATAATTAATATGGTGTAACTACTTTACATGTCTATATAATGCTTGTGAAGGTTCTCATTCATCCAGGCATGGTATATCTTTGTATTCAATTAGATCAACTGGACTGAAAGTTGTCTTGAAGACGTTTCTAGTCATCCGACTGGCTTTCTCTCAATTCAGAATGACTTGTACAAAATCTGTGGCATTATGTACCCGGAAAATCCCAATTAGCTATCACAGCCAGGTGTTAAGGGCGTGATTGGATAGTGGCTAAGAGGTGTTATAGGAACGCCCAGAGTAAGTGTGTCAAAACATCATTGTACATGGCAGACGTTGGTGTCGAACCCCCCCCACCTCTATTTAGGCTTGGTTTCTTTATTTTCACAAAATGTGCAAAAGAAGTAGAAGGAACAAAGAACACGAATACCAACATTGAAGGTGAAAGCAAGACAGGAGAAAGAACATGGTCATCCATATGTAGCAGGGGTCTCTGAGAAATTAAGAAGAGTTTCAAAAAAACCTGTATCCTCTGTCTGTTTAAATCAGCAACACGCTGAGGCAGCAATTGGTACATCCGAAAGGACCCAATACCGAAACACAAGAAAAGCAACATCATATATGCAGTGCAGTGCAGTGAAGAATGCTCTGATTTGTATGTGGGGAGACCAACAACAACTGCATCAACTTATGCCAGCACAGAAGAGCCAATTCCTTGGGTCAGGACTCAGCCCGTGTACCTGCAATCTTAAGGATAAGGACATACCTTTGAAGATTGTAATGTTAACATATGGCAAAGGAACGTTGACCGGTTCAAGAGAGTGTTAAGGAGGACATTATGTGAAAATAAAGAAACCAAGCCTAAATAGAGGTGGGGGGTTCGACACCAACTGTCTGCCATGTACAATGTCTGTTTGACACCTTACTCTGGGCGTTCCTATAACACCTCTTACGCCACTATCTAACACACCTTAACATTGGCTGTGATATGCTAATTGGGATTTTCCACGGGTACATAATTGCCACAGATTCTTGTACAAAGTCATTCTAAATGAGAACAGCCAGTCGAATGACTAGCGAAACGTCTTCAAGAACTAAACTTCAAGTCCAGTTGATCCTAATTGATACAACAGATATGTCTATTAATGTTGGTATATCTTCTTGTCAGTTCAGGTTGCTTAGATTATTGAATATTCATACTTAAATGCTTATTTAAAGAACTATAAATACAGGATGTTTTAAAAAAATAATTATTAAATTAGGCCCCTTCACTGGTCCCTAGAGGAAAGAGATAGAGTCATACCCTAACATTAACACCAATTCTAACACCACTGAATTTATCGCTAGAGGCTACAAAGGCACCCAACTCACATAACAACCCACAATTCTCTTCTCATCAAGCATTAAAAATATGGGATACCGGCACTCAAGATAATGAACTCCCAACAACACCATGGAGACACACCTCTGTGGTATAACAAAATACTGCCAGAGTTCATCTCTATTCCACAGGCGGGGATTGGGCTGAATACAGAATAACTCAAATATAGAGCAACCGGCCAACCTCTCACGCTTCAAACCTATATACGGCCAACACTGCCAGAAATGTTATTAGCACCCGGGAACTTTTATCATATATATGGGAATGCCCCAGAATCCAGGGTTTTGGACAGCCAGTAATAACATTTTATATGACCATATGGGATCCCCGGGGGGGTTTGGACCCCAAAATTGCCTCCTAGGTATCATGGAAGAATCCTTACCCGGAAACTTGCTCAACACTGGATTCAAACCAACCTCCCTCCATGGTAAGATGGAAACACCCCATCAACGAAAACTCTCCCTTTTAAAAAATTAATATACACCCACACACAGGGTTGCCCCCTAAATATGAAAAAATTTGGTCTAGATGGGAAACCTCCCCCACACTGCAATGATTGAGAATTTAAATCAAGATAAATTCGCGGCATGGCTAAATGCCACTCTTTAGTTTATCCCTTAAGGTTATAAATAACTCAAAAGGCCCAGAACGTTTCTTTCAGCTCTAGTTTTTTAATGTTTACAATTTAATGGAAAAACATGTACACTGTAACAGAACGGAAACAAAAATAACTAAATGCTGTTTAATGAATATATGAACACTGCGCACAATATAATAACCATGACTATCTTTGTAATCCATCTACCGTATATACTCGAGTATAAGCCGAGGTTTTCAGGTCTTAACAAATGACCTGAAATGAACCTCGCTTATACTCGGGTCAAGCTGGGACTTTACCTTAATTCGGACGCAGCCCGCGAGTCAGGTAAGAGAAACCGGCACTTCCCAGTAGTACTTTGCGCACGTCCGGCGCGAGACGTCATCGCGCACCCGCAAAGCACTATGACGAACTGCCGGCTTACCATCCTGACTTGCGGCTGCGTCTGTAAGTGCTTGCGAAGAGGCGCGGAAGGCTCTGGGATGATGTCCTGCAGGCTCGCACCAAACTGTAAGTACTTTCCCATGGTACCAGTGATCCCCAAAGGCTACCAGTAATCCCCAAGCTACCAAATCCCCATGGCTACCAGTTATCCCCATGGCTACCAGTAATCCCCATGGCTACAGTTATCCCCATGGCTACCAGTAATACCCATGGCTACCAGTAATCCCCATGGCTACACCATTATCCCCATGGCTACCATACCCCAGGCTACCAGTAATCCCCATGGCACAGTACATGGCTACCATACTCCCCATGGCTCCAGTATCCCATGGCTAACCTCCCCCTGGCTACCAGTAATCCCCATGGCTACAGTAATCCCCATGGCTACAGTTATCCCCATGGCTACCATAATCCCCATGGCTACCAGTAATCCCCATGGCTACCAGTATGCAATAAAATGCACATGGCTACAAGAAGGCAGTATTGGTCAATTTCACACCCTCGGCTTATACTCGAGTCAATGTGGGTTTCCTAATTTTTGAGGTAAAATAGGTACCTCGGCTTATATCGGGTCCGGCTTATACTCGAGTATATACGGTATTATTTATGTTCCTGTACCTGTTTATTTTACTATATATTATTAAGAAAATCCTCCATTAGGAGGAAATTTTTAAAAAAATTAGCGTCCCCTTATAAATTATTACTTTTCTAAATCTGTCGTTTTAAAAGTAAAACCCTATTTTTGGGGTAAATATATTCCTATTATTAATTAACCTCTAGTCCAGAGGTGAAGCAAAGCTCAGAGGAATGATAAGTATATTATGTGATACCTGTTTGAGAATTACTGCTTGCTTGTAGAACCTTTGTGCGTTCTGGCTGCTTGCTGAATCTTGGCAGGAATAACTAATCCAAGTGCAGAAAGCTGACGGACTTCTCTCAAAAGTGTTTATAAGCCGATCAGAATAATGGATTTTAATATCCCATGGAGTGGTCCAATTCCTAACCTGGCTATTAGGCTGTAGGCTTAAGAAATATTGTTTAAAATGTTAATTGATGGTTATGGTTTCATTAAACAGCATGTTGCATTTTTTTTTTAAAAATGTGAGGAAAAAAAAGAGAAAAACAAACTCATTATTTTTTTATGTTTAAAAAGGCATGTACCCACAAATGAAAATTTCTTATACATGTAAAGGATCTCCCGTCTCTTCTGGGTAACCGGTCATGTCTGTGATGGATGATATCACAGTCAGCGACTACTGGTCCTACCTGGAGATTTCTTCACTGGGTATGCATGAAAGCTTTTTGCCGCTCTCAATGGTGCTTGAAGAACATGAGCTGCAGCGCATCACTTATGGGTATTGTTCAGATTACAGTTTCAGGGTTTGGGGGGATGGTTTACCAGAAATGTCTTATTGGGGTGGACAAGCCCTTAATGTTCTTCTATGCAAAAGATAACTAGAAAGGGAAGTTTAAGTATAAACTTTGAATTGGACTGAAAGCCACATTTGGAAGGGAATGTGTGTGTTTGTGCTGCAGATTTAAAATTCAATCAATGGCAATGATGAGGACAATCATTGTTTTTTACATACCCTTCAAATATAGTGTCACATAAATGAAGGGTAGGTCAGTTGGTGTGTGTGTATCATGTCAGGTTGGGGGATAAAGACTAAAGCTAGGTAAACACCTCTAGCGATAAAGCCTTGATTGCTATCCAACGGTATCGGGGCTTTATCGCTAGTGTGTGTTGCGGTTTTACCAAACGAGCGTCGTTCAGGAAAAACTAAAAATTCCCTCAGCCGCGGTAGAATACCTGTCAGGAAAGAGAGTCTTGGCAAGAATGGGTTAACTATTGGTATTAGTTCTTTCAAAGGACAAATAAAATGCCATTCCACCCTGGAAACAGTCCCCGTGTTATTAGGGTTAGTGAGGCATGGAACTAGATCTTCTTTTCCAGACAATGTGGGGCCGAACCGTGTATCTGGAATTCTCTACAGCGGTGGGTACCTAAGAGGTAATTTAGGACAGTCATACATGTAAAAAAATGTATTGTCGGTATTGGAATATGTGAGACAGTAAACCAAATATTATATTGTGAATGGGAAGGTTAGGCCCATAAAATTTACCAACATGGAGACCTTATTCCCTTTGCCAAGGTAAGTTATTAATATCTTGGGAAATATGTATTACACACAGGTCAGTTTGGTATTGTAGAGATTGATAAGTTACTACAGGAGAGGAATATTGGTCTATATCCAGTACAATGTACATATCTAAAGTTATATGGAATCTGACTGAGGGAGAATGAATGCTTTTGGCTAGTCTGGACATTCCTGAACACTCCACCTCATGCATAGCTAAGTAGGGGGATGGATCACCAATGAGGCTTAAAATCCTTGTAGCCCCTATAACTTGTTCATACTGAGGGGACATGCTAAATGTGTATGGATCATATGTTCCTTCTCGCTCCGAGACACAGGACTTTTAGTGAGTAGGGTCTATGAATATTTTTTACCTGTTTTATTTTATATAACAGCTGTACTATGTATGTCATTTTATTAACACCATTTTCTTTTGATTATATGCACTGTCCACCTTTTGGAATATTAAATCTAAAATTGAATAATTTGTCTTTGATGCTCTAAAAACTCGTTAGCCTCTGATAAGGTTATTAAGTTGTATGGAATGCTTGGCAGTGTAACTGCTAATTAACCAGTTAGTTGCTGGAGTGAATGGTGTAGTGTTCCATTTAGCTGCCAGGACGGGTGTGGCATAATCAGTGAGAGTCCAGAATAATCATTGGTGGGCATACTTCAAAGCTTTAATTTGAAGTCGGTGGCAGCTTTTTACCGAATGATTGGTCAATCACATGCCGCGCAACTGGCGTTCGTGACATTACATAGAAGGGTCTGCCGCGGCAGAGAAAAAAACAACACTCCAGAGCATTCTCCCTGTGATGTGCATAGGGAGAAGCTTAGGGCTGTGGTATCAGATCTTTGAAAATATGGCAGACAGGATCTGGTAGATCCTTTCTGTCATCTTTCAAAAATCTGTAGTGGTACCCCGCGGAAGTGGTAGGTCAGAGGTGCAGTACCTGATCACGTTGTGGTTAAAAATACAACTTTTTGATTATTGATCAAAATTAGTTTTTTGACATTAGTTACCCTTTAAGTTGGCTTTCAACATGTAAAGGAGGGAGGTCAGTAGTTGTGTGTACCTGTGTTAGCTTGGGGGTTTAAAAAACAAAAAAATTTAATGATTAATCAAAATTAGTTTTTTTGACTTTAGTTACCCTTACGTATGTCTGCCTCACGTAATGGAGGGGTCGGTCAGTAGGTGTGTGTACCTGTGCCACGTTGGGGGTTAAAAAAACTTTTTTGATTTTGGTCAAATTTGTTATTTGACTATAACTTTTTGACGGCTCAGGTTGGGGGTTAAAAAAAAACTAAAATTTTTTTTTTGACTATAATTACCCTATAATATATGGCTGCAATGGAAATGGAAAGGTAGGTCAGTAGGTGTGTGTAGTTACTTATTAAAGGGTATCTCCACTGATGGAAAAACGTTTTTTTTTTTTTAATCTATGTGATAGTACACCTTCCCCAACCCCCTCTCTACCTTTATTATCTCAAAAAAGTCCTTGTTTCTTTGTCAGCAGCCAGGGAAGTTCTGTTATTTCTGCTACTGTGTGGCAGGCCTGTCAGTCAAGTGCATCATCACATGCATATTCATGATTTCTGCCACTCCCCCTTGACCCCAGTAGCCAATGTAAACAAAGCCTTTCTACCTGTCTGTGAATGATCTATTCACAGTCTGATAGTGCAGGGAGAGACAGGAAAGGATAGAAGCTTGTAACACACTGATATAAGTAGCTGGGGAGACTTGTGTGTTTTCAATTGTCTACATATATATTTACTAAGTCAAAAAGTTAATAAGCTTTAAAACCATATTGGTGGGGGATAGATGTATTGCAGTGCTTGCTGGGAGTGCACAGAAGGGGGTATTTTACAGGGCATGCTGGAGTTCTCTCTCTCACAAAATTAAAAATCATTAAAATAAAATAAATGATAAATCAAAAATAATGACTTTAAACAACACTCACTCGCACACACACACTCACACTCATATGCACTCACACTCACTCACATTCACATACTCACCTGATACACACACACACTCACATACACTCACCTCTCACCACACACTACACTCTCTCTCACACACACAACACAAATCATAATATCATAAATTATACTTTAAACACCACACTCACACACACTCATATCTATCAACACTCACTCGCATACTCCCCTCATACACACACACTCACTACACTCACACTCTCACACACACTAACATATCCTCCACTCACATACACTCTCTCTCACTCACACACTTATTTACATTGATATTATTTATTCTGAAAGGCAATGTCCATCCCCGTCACCCTGGGTGTGGGTTAAGTTTCACGTGTTTGCATACTGTTAACATGACCTTTGTGCTTCCACAGTGGCAGAATTCGACGTGATCGCCCAACAAGCTTTTGTCGCTAGTGCCAGAAATAACCAATCCAACCCCTGCACGTGTGAATCTATTGTTTATCATAATCTGTGTTTTAGGACCTAACACTATCACAATATATGCACACTTTTGAAACATTATACCAAAGGTTCTTGCCATGGATAGCTAAACCATGCATAGATATTTGCTATATTTCCCTTAGTTGTGGCCACACTATGGTGGACACATGCATTTGTTTATGCTGGGATCCGTGCAATAGTCCCAATCCGTAGTGCATGAGCATGGGCTCTGAAAAATGCAAGGTGGCCACCCACATTGACATGCACGTTCTGCGATTCTCACGCAACAAATGACACAAATGCGATCGTTAGCACGTGAGAAATAGCGTTACTGTGGTCTAGCCCTAGGGCAGTCTGTTTATATGTTAAAAATGAGAGGCCTTAAAGACAATGTCCAGTCTTTACCTAGGAGACATATTGCATCTAAAACTAACCAAGTGTGTTGGCAATCTGGGGATGTTCAATATAATGTTTCATATGAAATATTATGTTTTCAATGTGCCTGGTTTTCTGTTTTTCTACTAAATCCTTGTTTGTACAGCTATGAAAGGACGTTCCAGCGCCACAGGCATAATTTCCTTCAATCACATTGAAAACGTCTCGTGCTTTCTTATGTTCCTAATGTAGCTCAGAATATAATGGTTTCTGTCTTGTACTGCTCAATGCAACTGCACTGCTAAGGACATGATTGACGTTTCTCACATTTTATCAAAATGTTCCCGTATTTTCTATAGTTTACAATGCAAAACAACCAGCTGTCATATAGGGACATTCAGTTCAACTTGGGAGACTCTTTGTACTGTAATTGCTGTGTATTATGCAGTGCCACACTGTTTATAGGATTTTGTGCCATGCAATACCAACTTTACTAAACTACGACTACTGCTACTACTATATCTATATCCTTAAGCATTAAAAATCTTTGAAAGATGAATCTGCAAGACTCCCCTAGACAGAATCAAGAGCATTCTTCAGTATTGTATGTATATGTATTTATTATATAGCGCTACTTGGGGACGCAGTGTGTACAATATTATAATACAAAAAGCTGTACAAGGGGGACAAATATGTAAATTAATCTGTATGTGCATCTTAAAATATAATTGAATCATGTAGCACGGGGAAGAGGACCCTGCCATGTAGAGCTTATGTAAAGCATAGGGAGAATGCTTGGGTCTGCACATTTCTCTTGGCCGTGATTTTCAGTCCCGAGCTTTCCCCTATGCTTTAAATAAGGAGAACACTCGGGGCGTGTGTAATGGGTGCTTTGAAAATGACAGAATCTTGCAAATTCTGTTGTCATGTATCAAAGATCACTAATGTGTGTACCAGCTTTAGTGTGTGTAGATATACATCTATTGGGTTCAACCCAGTAGCCCTACCCATGATACCGTCTACTGTAGTTTCATCTGGGTAATTGGCATGTGTCTAACAGCAATATACTGTGTGAAACTGTTAATATGCTTGTGTAGTTTTGTATTTGCAGGGTGCAGTGTTTATAAATCCTCTTAGTTTCCAATGGATTCTAGGATGTGATCAACAGCTACATAGTATAAAGCTGTTTAAGTGGCTCTTCAGTTTACTAAGAAGACACACAAGATCTAATTAATAACAGTGGCAGAATGGTTCAGTGAATTATAGCGATGTTCAGTGCCAAGCTAATATTCGATAACTATCATTTTGTAGGCAATCACAGTATGTGTTTACACATCTCTTTATTGCCAGACAATCCATTTACTTCCTTTACATGCTTAGGGATGCAAGGGCTGCCATTTCTGTCTAAGATGATGTTTAAATAAATGCACATTATTCTAGCTGCACAAATACATCTTTCGTCAAGCAGTTTGGTTTCACCTCACATATGTTTTTTTCACTTTTAAAATGTATTTGTCTTTTCATTAGGTTGCACATTTTTATATACAATTGACCAGCAAATGATTCAGAGTCAGAGACCCATGATGTTGAATTCTGCTTTAGCATTTGAGCAAATAATTAAGGTAAGTTTCTCTTTTTTTTTATATGTCAGGGATGTCATTGATATACTGTGTGTAGTTCTGTGTGTGTCTTATCCCCTAAAAAAGTTTATTCCCTAAAAAGGCACTACCAGAAATGGGAACAGTAATGATACACTGGTACCCATTTATTCAATTAGTAATAAATTATTCTTTTTATTTATGTTTTTTCTGAAATAAAATGTCTTACTTTACTTTTAAATGATTGTGATCCATCTGTCTCTGTCTGTTCCTCCATTATGAAGAGAAGTTTAAAATGCTTGCAAAAAAACCACCAAGGGGCAGTCCCAAGGACACCTGTGATCGTGCGCACATGCCCAGTATCCTGCTGATGAAATTGTGGCTATGCCGCTGCCCGAGATGTAGCAACATAGTGTATGGTAACTATGCTGCCTGTTCCCATGCTTCCGTGTGTTTCTTGCGTTTCTCTCTCTAGTGGAGAATCAATTGAAACTGCATGGACTCTCACTATCTCCCTCTAGTGGTGAGTCCATAAAAACTGCAGTGACAACACAGAGCCACACACCCACACGCCGCTTTAGCATTTTATTATGTAGGATGTGTTTGTAGTTTTCTGGCAACATTTTTTTGGTGGGATGACAATGGCCCTTTATGTAAAATTCTCATGCCCCATACTTAATAGTTCTGGTTAATTATGTTTCTTTACTAAATAGTGTGAATGCAGATGCCTCAGTACATAAATATGTTTGGTTGTATGGAAAGTTCAGTAAGAGGGAAAACTTTTGGAATGATTCTAACAAGTGAAGCCAGTGTAGAAACCAAATCATTAGCATGTCCATGAAAAGACGCTGGTCTGGTCTTGATATTTTCATCTAAAGGGAATTACCGTAATACTCGAGTATAAGTCGATCACAGATAAGTCGAAGTACCTATTTTTACCTGAAAATTTGTTAAAACTGATTGAGAATAGAGTATAAGCGAGGGTAGAAAATTAGTTGCCCTTTAAATGGACAGCAGAATTCCCATATATGGATCCATACAGTAATAGCCAAACGCAGTACCAGTTACCCCCAATTCATTCGCACTCCAGATGTTTGGAAACTACAAATCCCAGCATGCTTTTTTGCTAGGAGTTGTAGTGTTTCTAAACATGTGGAGTGGCAAGGTTCAGTAAACTTTTAATTAAGCTTACCATCATTAACAATTCTCCTGACCCCCATATAGTAAAGGGCCCTCTGACCCCCATATAGTAAAGGGCCTCTGGCCCCATATAGTAAAGGACAGGGCCCCAATAGTAAGGCCACTCTGACCCCCAAATAGTAAAGGCACTGGCCCCCAATAGTAAAGGGCACTCTGGCCCCATATAGTAAAGGGCACTCTGGCCCCCATATAGTAAAGGGCACTCTGACCCATATAATAAAATGTCACCTGAGTGTTGTGTTTTCAAGCTGTCATTGCACTGAACTAACAATGTTTTTTGCCCCAAACTGAGAAGACCATCAGATTTACAGTATCCAGATGAGCAGTGACAGTGCGAGTGCATCCAGAGCCAGACTGCAGGAAGGAGTGTAAAGGCAGATCAGCTCCTGTAACTTGCTATGCAGGTGAAGGATTTTTTAACACAGCGCCACCTACTGGTTACTATACACAATTGCAGCATTTGGATCTAAATTAGGACTTGACCCGAGTATAAGTCGAGGTTAGGTTTTCAGGCTAATTTTAAAGCCTGAAAAATTCGACTTATACTCGAGTATATACGGGAGTATAGTATTTGAGGTTGAATAAAGACATTCGTCCATCCAGTCCACATAATTTAGCAATACCCTCATTTCCTGCCAACCTTTGATACAGAGGCAAAAAGCAGAAGGCAAAAAAACGCACCATAATTATGAAGGGGGGAAAATCCCTTCTGATTCAAGTGGAATCGGAAATTTCCTGGATCATCTTACTTTATGTGTCAATACTAGTAACTTGCAACATTCATAAACTCATCCAGCTTTCTTTTGAAACTGTCCCATGAACCTGCCATCACGTCCAATGGAAGACAGGTCTACCAGTCTTCTCACAGTGAAAAACCTTTAAAAAAGAAGACTAAACTTCTTTTTTAGAGGATGTTTGTCCTCTAACCTGCCCTATTGATGATCAATGTCCCAGATATATTATTTTATGGCACACTAACGTATTTATACACTAATCATATCCCCACGCAAGAGCCTTTCTCTAAGTTACCTAATTGTGATTACCCAATCTTAAATTCAATCTACACCATTTCCTTAATTATTTTAGGTGCCCTTCTCTGAACTTTCCATTTCCAAGGTGTCCTTTTTGTACACAGGATTCCAAAATTGCACTGCATATCCCATTTGAGGCCTTACCAATGCTTGTAAAGATGGAGAATAACCTGTTTCTCCCTGAATCCATACCTATCATCATCTGTTCGTTCCCATTTTATTGTATGATGCAGCTATCTAATAAACAGCACGTTACATTTATCTAAACCAGTACTTTGTAAATATATGCTGAATAGCAGTGTGCAGTATCCCTACGAATATCTTATGTAGCAATCTGATTTTACCTTACAGTACTCTGGAAGGTAAAAAAGTGATCGATAGTTACTGGTTGGAAAAAAAAACAAAAAAACACAGCAGGCTGATATTTTGGTGCGACCCATCAGAGGCCACATGATTGGATGAAATTTACCAACATTTCTGATTAAACTGTTTGTCCAATTTTTCTGAAAATGTAACAGATATCGATATCTTTGGTATTTCTACCAAAATAGAAAATTGTCACCCATTCTGGGTTTAATGGTCCATAGAGTGCTTTTTATGGCAGTCGGGTTTTTTTCATGGGTTTAATATTTCAAAAGAAAAACAGAATGGACGTACATTCTATGACCAGGTTTGTATTTAAATCGATGCCATTCTCATTTTTTAGTTGTGCAAAGCTGTCACATGCAAGTTGATTTAAACTTCTGCACGGGAGAAATTAGTCGCAATTGGTTCTTTAATATTAGGCCTCACTTTTAATTTCCTCTCATTACTTAAAAGAATTTGGAAACAATTCAAAAGAGTCAAGTAAAAAAATGCACATCACCTGGGACAATCCTAAAGATTGCAAGACTCTATCGAGAAGCTCCAAGGGGCAGCTCAACAACTTGCTACAGAGAACCGGAAACTACGAAAGAAACACCAAGATTTCGTGAGAAGGTAAACAGTGTTGTCATCTAGAAAAGTGTGTTTGGGATTACTTTCAGTTTTAGGCTTTCATCTCGAAATCTTCATTACAACAATGTCACCATTTTTAAAATGTGGATAAATAGACTTGTGTTTAGGGACCTGCTTGGTAAGTCAAGTAAATGTTAATAATTATTGGATAACTTCAGAAGAATGTTTTTTTTTCCTGCTTCATTTATGTTATATAAACTGTTATAGAAAGCTATTCAGATTTGGTAGTACATTTGTAGAATAAGCCTTTTCAAGCTTCTTGTTTTGTGTTAACCAGTTATAGTCAATAATAAACTGGCTTCCAAATATTTTCCATTATGTGTTGCTTATTGTTCTAGAGCAGAAAGCAACTCAGGTGTTGGTGTTTTACGGGTTACCAAAGTTAGAAAACATCTATTGGTTCTGCAGATTAATGCACAGGCAATTTTTTGCCTGTTTGTAACCAGTTATGTGGCTTTTGGAAATTCCACTTATATATAATAATACTAACGGTTTTCCGCCGTGGTGTGGGAGGTGATGGTGAGAATAGTGCTGGTGAAGTAAGAATATTTCACACTTGGGGCATGTTTAAATGGCGCGGATTGCCTTTAATGATTGTAAAATTACGATAGTGATTGCAATTTTACGATCGCAGTCATACAATATGATTCACATCCTACATTATAATCACAAATGTAATTGTACGATTGGCCATACTTTACCATTTCGGAAGTTTACTACACAGTTAATCTACGCGCAATAGTTCAGAAATTCATAAAGGATTATTATTTTGAAAAATTATTATGAAATCCACAGCTCTACATTTATAAATATAAAGTATACAGTTAACACAGTGTGTAAGGGTGACTGGATTTCATTCCTATTACAATGAAAAAAAGCATATAGTATGGCTATTACTGTATGGGAGTATACTGTATACTAGCATTGCCCTAATAATCTAACATGTACCACACATTCTCCATCCCAGCTCCCAAGAGAAAGGGGGGGGGGGGGTGCTTTCGAATTATCATCTTTATATCTCTTTCATACATTACATCACTTCTGTGGAGCATACAGAAGTTTTTTGATTGGCTAAGACTGTCACGTTTTACAAACATCATTGGATGTTATAATGACATTACCACTTACTTTCAGTATCCACGGGGTGTGGTTTAAGCTTACATTTTGACTTTACATACACCTTCCTAATCAGTATGTAATATCCTTACTCCCCACCTTATTGGTAGGTCCTGAAACTCAATGCTATCTCCTATGAAGATATAAAATATGTTACATAATATAAAGGATGTATTTCCTTTTATGTATTTGAATAGGTTGTATCCTTGATGAACATGATTTGCTTCGACAGCAGCAGCATTGGAAGGACGGTCTTCTTGAAATCCGAACTGTCTTTTCAAACCTTGAGTATCAGGATGACTGTTTCAGTGATTGGGATAAAATGTAGCAAAATTAACATACAGTGCAAATACATACTGTAAATTTTCAAAAACTAATCTGCCCATCCATTGATTGAAGTACAGACTTCCTGTATACTGCACGGGGCCGAACCCCCAATAGGGTCCATTATGGTCTTGCCCTTGACCCAGCCCCTAGGGTAATTCATTTGCTCAGTAGAGATCTGAGCGATTGACCCATCGACACAATGAGGTAAAATTTACTGTTAGGAACATTTCAAGGGTATGAGCATCCTGGGAAGAAGGGCATTACAAAGACTGAAATAGCAGCTCACTGGTAACCACAACAAAGCATAGCAAAAGATATGAAATGAAAATATTTTCCAAGTTGAAGAGAATATGTAGTATGCCTTGTTATGTGTATTAGAAAAATACATTACAATGCTGGTTATCGTCTAACATGTGAAAACCTGGTTATGGCCCTGTTTCAATATAGGTATAACATATCTATTCTGTGCCATAGGGGCTCCGTTCAAGTGATATGAGAGCATGGAGACAACACTGGAATCATCAGCTGTACAAAGCTTTAGAACATCAGTACCAGAGGGGCTAGAAGCTCTTAATGAAAATCTCCCCAGAAATTACCATTGATTTAACGTTTAAGTAAGTATCATTGTAACTACCTCTCTATCTATCTAGTCTTAATCAATATTTGTATTCAAATACTTACTCTTGGTTTACGTTAAAGACAAGGAAGGTTACAGTTTAAAACGCCCTTTGAAGAAATCCGTGCCAAGTATTACCGGGAGATGAAGAGGTTCATTTCTATTCCAAACCAGTTTAAAGGACTAAGTGAAGCTGGAGACGAACCCATTTTTGCGTCATGTCGGAGAGGAATGCAAACGGCTTCATCACAGTGTTCAGTAAAGCAGAGGATTTGTTCCGAAGTTGTCTTCAACCATGGATCGATATAAGGTCTGTTTGGAATAACAATGTATTTCTGTCTGTTGGGAAGGTACAAGTAAACAGGGTTACAAAGGGCTTGTTCAATCAATAAAATTAAACCCTTGCCATCTCTTATTGTAAGAGGTATTAGTTTTTCACATCTCGCTAATGGTGCTCACAATTAATGATTAAAGGGCATATTAGTGGGAAAATTAACTTTTTTCCCTTTCTTTCCATGTGGTCTATAATTCCCCCCAACCCCCAGAGTGTCTTCTTTAATTATTCAGTTTCCCTCTCTGTCCTGAGATACACAAATTAGAAGAATACGTGATTGCATTACTCTACTCCTACTGTCAATCAAATCCCTGTGACGTTACCCTCTTCCGCTCAAGTACCTCCCTCCTCCCTGCTCTATTATAAACATAGATATAAGAGCGTTAGTAGGAAGAGAGAGGTAGCTTTGACTGCAGGGAATAGGCTGCATTTGATCCCCCTTCTTGATAGATTCACTGATGATGGGTCACAAAGAGAGAGATTGTGTTGCAGCATTAAACTGTGCTGTTCTTCTTTTTGTGTTCCAGGACAGCTTCCTTTCTATTGGCCACTGCTGCATGTTTTTCAGGATGTTGACCTTTAACTCCTGCACATGAAAAGCTTGTCGGGCAGCTGGTGTTAGACATGGAAAGGTAACAAGGGAGGGGGGGGGGAGTGCTGCAGAGAGATCTGACACCATGGAGTCACTGACAGAGGTAGGAGAAGGCAGCACAGAGTACATGAAATTAACTTTGCAATGGGGCAATGTGTTTTCTTCACTATAGTGCCCTTAAGGCCAAGCATAGCTTTACAAATGACTACTAAAAATTTTTTTTAGGGTATCTCCCTCTAAAACTATTTTTTGCTGTTGTAGTGTAATGGACTCTATCCCACCCTCAACCGTCATGTTCATTTACAAAATCCGTGGGGACATTTACAACAATCCAACCATAGATTACAGGCTTTTTATTTGGATTGTTGATAGCAATGTCTTTTCTCTAAAGCTCGTGCACACGCTAGGTAACTGTATGGCTACACTGAAATCAATGTAGCCTGCATCATGCCTCTTATAGAAATTATAACCGGCCATTGTCTTGTAGATTACATACGTGTTCAGGTCATTATCCTCCACCTGCAGCACCGCACAATCAGTCCTATGTAAGAAACATTCTTATTGTTAAAAAGGTGCTAATTTTGCCCCAACCAATCAAATGTTAGTAACATTTGAAAGCTAAAATTTGATTGGTGCAAAATAAGAACTTTTTATACATGATAGTGTTTCTATAAGTACATTAAACGGAAATGTTGGAAGTTTGGCACTCACAGCTCTGCACCATGTTTTTATATAAGTTTACATTAAAGGGGTATGTTGGAAGGGATGCACACTTGTTCTATAAAATGTATGCAGCAGGGGGGCTGCCTGTGGAAGTGATTAACTATGACATTGTTTTGAACAGATTTGGATTTTGACCCTAAAAAGCATTGCATTGGTGTGATTTATTATTCCTATTGTTTAATATTGTTCAAATGTGTATTTATGCATTTTTGTGATGTCATTATGACATCATCATTTTGCACATATTTGGATTTTTACCCCAAAAAATTGCACTGGGCGTGACTTCTTATTCTACGTTCTTTTAATAGTGTTTAAAGGTCTGGGTGTATTTTTTAGTTATGTCACTTTGATATAGCATGACATCATAATTTTGCATAGAATAGAATTTTAACCCTAAAAAGTATTGCAGTTGGTGTGATTGCTAATTCTTATATCTTTATTGTGTTTAAATATGCCTGTGTGTATTTTTTAGTGATGTCTCTATGACATCAGTGTGACATCATCATTTTGTAGAGAATAAATTTTGACTCTAAAAAGCATTGCACTTGGTGTGATCTTTCTTATTCTGTATCTTTAATAGTGACATCAGCATGACATCATATTTTTTTTTAAAAAAAATTGTTTTAACTATGATTCACCAAAAGAAATTTTATATACAGCATGGTAGCTTGACAATGAATTGCATACCTGTGAGACCTTTTAGCTGTTACTTATATCGCAGTATTGGAATATAATATATATTTGGTGAGCATATTATTTCTAGTAAAGACCTCATAAAATAGCATAGATTTTGATTTTGACCCTAAAAAGCATTGCACTGATGTGATTTCTTATCTATATTATTTAATAGTGTTGTCCAAATGTGTCCTTGTGCATTTTTTAGTGAGTCACTTTGATATTAGCATGACATCAATCAGTTTGTACACAATTGAATTTTGACCCTAAAAAGTATTGTGTTGGTGTGATTTCTTACTCTATATATTGTTTTAATATGTCCGGGTGCATTTTTAAGTTATCACTATAATCAGTATAACATCATAATTTTGAACAGATTAGGATTTTAACCCCAAAAAGCATTGTACTTGGTGCAACTTTGTATTCTATATCATTTAAAGTGTTCAAATGAGTCTGGGTGCATTTTTTGGTGATGTCACTGACATCAGCAGACCTCATAATTTGCACACATTTGGATTTTTTGACCCTAAAAAGCATTACACTTGGTGCAATGTATTAATCTATATCTTTTCAATAGTGTTCAAATGTGTCTGGGTGCATTTTTTGTGATGTTATATGATATCAGCAGTATATCATTTTTTACAGATTTGGATGTTGACCAAAAAAGTATTGCAGTTGAAGTGATTCTTATTCTATTAATGTGTTTAAATATGTCTGGTGCATTTTTTGGTGATGTCACAATGACATCAGCATGACATATGTTTTGTACAGCATTGAATTTGACCCTAAAAGTATTGTACTTGGTGTGGTTCTTTTCTTACATTGTTTTACATTTGTCTTGGTGCATTTTTAGTGATGTCACTATGACAGCATGACATATAATTAGCACCAGATTTGGACTTTTACCCTAAAATTCATTGCACTTGGTGTGATTTCTTATTCTATATCATTTAGTAGTGTTCAAATCTGTTTCATGCATTTTTTGTGATGATAACTATGACAAGATAGTTTGGCACAGATTTGGATTTTGACCCAAGAAAGCATTGCGTTTGGAGTTGGTCCAAAAATGACTTTAGGTAAATTGATAGGAATGCTCTCCTGAGAATTTTTGCAATTTATTGTCATGTTTATTTTGCATAGTTTTGAAGATATTTAGATTTCTGTGCGTGATATGGCAGCAGCATCCACCGGTCCCTTGCACTTCCTGCTTCCTTTTCTGAAACCATGTCAGTCAATCTGCCCAGTGTCTCCTCCTCCCCTTTGCAGCCCCCCTGGTCCCTCTCACTCATGGACCCCATGGTCCCTCCAGTTGCAGGCCCCCCTTGGCCCACTCACTTGGGGTGCACAAGCCCCACCCAATCCAGAGTGCATAAGCCGCCCACTCCCGGGTGAGAAAACTCTGCCTGAAAAGGTGTTTTCACATAGTGGGAAAGAAGGGCTGTAGATTCCCTTACCTCTCTGTCAGGACTTCACCAGCAGGGGGGGGGGACTCTGTCTCCTCACACACACTGAGGGAGTCTGAGGCTGTGCTTCCGGCGGCACTGTGCAGGAGAAGCCTTAGGAATGTCACATGTCAGCCTCCCACCATTAACTTTATGGTCATTAATTTCTTTATATCTTGGGGTGTGAAGGTAGGAAACTGGCCTTTCATTTAAATCAACTTGTTTTGAGACCACAGTTCCCTTTAATTTTAACCCTAAAAGGTTTTGCAGATGGTGTGATTTCAATTATCTTATTGTGTTAAATATGCCTGGGTGTATTTTTAAGTGACATCAGCATGACATCATAATTTTGCATAGATTTTGAACACCCCCCAAAGTTTGAGATACTTGCCTCAACAAAATTCTCAGCATGGAAGATTCACTCAGGTGCCATCCTTTTCCTCTTTGAGATCATTTTAGGTTCTGTTCGTTCCCCAAGACGAAGCTGACAGTTTCCCATGTCTTCATTACATTTTCTGACATGTGTGATTTCCCCTCCCACCTCTAGCCCCTATGATGTAAGAATATATTAAATCATCAATATTCACATTGCAGAAGTATCTGGGTGGTGCAGGAGAGATTCACATTTTGAAGGGAAATGTTAGAGGGTAGATGGATGTGTTTGTTCATGATGTATAGAAACAACATGCTGCAGAGCTGTAGGGGGAAGATAATGAAGTGAACCTGATCTTAGCACGCTCTGTGCAATGAATTTCTAAGTAGGTGTACCTATATAGGGTCAGGTTTTTGCCTGATAAGTGAACTTTAGGGAACACTATTGAAAACTGGCTAAGCTAGGGCTAGGCCACACCAGCCCATTTTAACATTGCGTGTAAAAAGCGCACACTAATGTGACCCAATTGTTGTGGCCACACTAGGTGCGCTGCAATCCTATAATCAGAGCGAGAGTGATCTGCATTTTTGTACAATCGTATGCGTACTTGTGCAGTCGCAACCTGCACAAGCACACCGGAAATGGTGTGCTCAGGGTCAGAATTGCCTACCGGGAAAATCCCTGGTAGGCCCAGGCTTAGTGGGCCATTAATACCCATGCCACTAAATTAGGCCCCACCCGAAACTTTAAAAAAATAACTGGGACTGGGAGTCGTGTCGCTGCAGCCCCTCTCTATCTGCATGATCTATTGTGCCTGGTGCTATAACGGGCTCCTGTATTAATCATGGGGGTAGGGGGTGCTCATAATGGCTTGTATTTATCTTGGGGTAGGGGGGCTCATAATGGGCTCCTGTATTTATCTTGGATGTAGGGATGCTCATAATGGGCTCCGTGTTTATCTTGGGGGTAGGGGATGCTCATAATGGCTCCTGTATTTATGGGGGTTAGGGGGGCTCATAACGGGCTCCTGTATTTATCTGGGGTGGGGGTGCTCTTAATGGGCTTCCTGTATTTATCTTGGGGGTAGGGGGTGCTTATAATGGGCTCCTGTATTTATCTGGGGGTAGAGGGGGCTGCTTATAATGGGCTCCTGTATTTATATTGGGGGTAGGGGGGCTCATAATGGGCTCCTGTATTTATCTTGGGGGTAGGGGGGCTCATAATGGGCTCCGTATTTATCTTGGGGTAGGGGGGCTCATAATGGGCTCCTGTATTTATCTTGGGGGTAGGGGGTGCTCATAATGGGGTTCCTGTATTTATCTGGGGTAGGGGGGGCTCATAATGGGCTCCTGTATTTATCTTGGGGTAGGGGGTGCTCTAATGGGCTCCTGTATTTATCTGGGGTAGGGGGTGACTCATTAATGGGTCTGTTTTATCTTGGGGGTCCCCAAGATAAATACAGGAGCCCATTATAAGCACCCCCTACCCCCAAAATAAATACAGGAGCCCATTATGAGCACCCCCCTACCCCCATGATAAATACAGGAGCCCGTTATGAGCACCCCCCTACCCCCAAGATAAATACAGGAGCCCATTATGAGACCCCCTACCCCCAAGATAAATACAGGAGCCCATTATGAGCCCCCCTACCCCCAAGATAAATACAGGAGCCCATTATGAGCACCCCCTACCCCCAATATAAATACAGGAGCCCATTATAAGCACCCCCCTACCCCCAAGATAAATACAGGAGCCCATTATAAGCACCCCCTACACCCAAGATAAATACAGGAGCCCATTAAGAGCACCCCCTACCCCCATGATAAATACAGGAGCCCGTTATGAGCAGCCCCTACCCCCAAGATAAATACAGGAGCCCATTATGAGCACCCCCTACCCCCAATATAAATACAGGAGCCCATTATAAGCACCCCCCTACCCCCAAGATAAATACAGGAGCCCATTATAAGCACCCCCTACCCCCAAGATAAATACAGGAGCCCATTAAGAGCACCCCCTACCCCCATGATAAATACAGGAGCCCGTTATGAGCACCCCCTACCCCCAAGATAAATACAGGAGCCCATTATGAGCATCCCCTACCCCCAAGATAAATACAGGAGCCCATTATGAGCATCCCCTACATCCAAGATAAATACAGGAGCCCATTATGAGCACCCCCTACCCCAAGATATGTAGGGGATGCTCATAATGGGCTCCTGTATTTATCTTGGGGGTAGGGGTGCTCATAATGGCTCCTGTATTTATCTTGGGGTAGGGGGTGCTCATAACGGGCTCCTGTATTTATCATGGGGGTAGGGGGTGCTCTTAATGGGCTCCTGTATTTATCTGGGGTAGGGGGTGCTTATAATGGGCTCCTGTATTTATCTTGGGGGTAGAGGGTGCTTATAATGGGCTCCTGTATTTATTTGGGGGTAGGGGGTGCTCAAATGGGCTCCTGTATTTATCTTGGGGGTAGGGGGGCTCATAATGGCTCCTGTATTTATCTTGGGGTAGGGGGGCTCATAATGGGCTCCTGTATTTATCTTGGGGGTAGGGGGTGCTCATATGGGTTCCTTTTTTATCTTGGGGTAGGGGGGCCATAATGGCTCCTGTATTATCTTGGGGTAGGGGGTGCTCATAATGGCTCCTGTATTTATCTTGGGTAGGGGGTGCTCATAATGGGCTCCTTTATTTATCTTGGGGGAGGGGATGCTCATAGGGGCCCTGTATTTATATTGGGGGTAGGGGGTGCTCAACGGGCTCCTGTATTTATCATGGGGGTAGGGGGGTGCTCATAATGGCTCCGGTATTTATCTGGGGGTAGGGGGTGCTTTAAATGGGCTCCTGTATTTATCTTGGGGTAGGGGGGTGCTCATAACGGGTTCCTGTATTCTTGGTGGTAGGGGGGTCTCATAATGGCTCCTGTATTTATCTTTGTAGGGGTGCTCATAATGGGCTCCTGTATTTATCTTGGGGTAGGGGGTGCTCATAATGGGCTCCTGTATTTATCTTGGGGGTAGGGGGTGCTCATAATGGGCTTCTGTTTTTATCTTAGGGGTAGTTGAGTCTCCTATATATTATCCATTGGCTTACCAGTACTTCGTATACATTTGATGTGCTTTCCAAAATGTTACAGCATCTTTAAAAAGTAAAAACCTTGCAGGACAAGGTTTTGGTGTTGTCACCAAAATATAATTTTTTTTTGGGGGGGTGGGTGTTGGTGTCACGAACACCAGTTTGCTCAAGTGATCTTGACCGATCAATTGGTAATCGCACGTGTGTACGAACCTTTAAAGTCCACGATCCTTAAAGTACATCAAAGACAAAACTTATTAAATTTTAGATTTAATTGCGATGACTGCACAAGTTTCTCTTCGGTACTCGGGCAGTCACCGCAAACAAAATCATAAGTTGATTAAAGTGCCACTTTAACACCTTAAAGGGCAAGTCCAGCCCTGAAATGAAAACTTAAATATAGGTAAATCACCCCCCAAAACCCTAAACGGTAATAGTTCGAAATCTGAAATATATAAGTATAACCTGAATCCTGCACAATGTCCTGTTTCCCCTGTTTCTCTTCCTGGTTCCTCCAGTTAGCGTCTGTCAGTTATGGATTTGACAGTTGACATCACAGCCAATGACTGAATGTTAATCCCCTAGCTGCCTCTTCTGAGCATGCCCAGGCTCAGTAGAGGTTTTCTAATTTCTCAGGTTCCACAAGGCATCCAGAAGCGTAGCAGGCATACAGTAATGAATTCATAGGACACAGTATGATGATATCAACATATGGTAAAGAGGCCTTCTTTCTAAAAGATGTTCTTATGAGGGTGGAGTTGTCCTTAAAGAGCACTTCTCCGCCATCCGCCTTCTTGTAAATTACTCTGATGGTGTCATATCTTGTAATACAAGTAAACTTGTACCTACTTTTTCAAGGTATAACAAAATGTTTTCCCCCCGGGAAAAATAACCATAGTTACTCTTGTACTGTAAAAATGATAACACTGGCAATGGTGATTTCCTAACATTTGCAAGTGGTTGGTGGGCCCTTGGCACAAGATTCCCTGGTGGGCCCCAGATGCCCAGTCCAACACTGCGCGTGCTTGCATGTCCATTTTCAGAGCATTTGTATGTGTTTACAGTGTAGCCTCAGCCTTAAGCCTCATAAACACTCATACGATACAGTGCACGACATCCAAGAGGTAGATGGCCATTTAGCACAATAATCGCACATGTTGAGCATTGTTGTTAGTAATGACCAATCATTTGTGTGCGTGAGGCCTTAGAATTATGCTGTTTAATTGCACAAAATCTCCAACAATCCACACTATTCCGCTTAACCTGTAATCCGATCACAATTGCGGTCGAATGCGTGTTAAAATGAGCACGCTAGTGTTGGCTAATTGGTGTGGCCACACCAATTGGCATGCTGCAATCTGATTTTTCGTATTGCATGTAATTACCATTTTTTTTCGCAGATCACATGTGATCCTATTGCGTAACATTGCTCAGACCACGAACATGTTAGGGTAACATGCTCGGTGCCGTCAGCTTTAGTGTGGCCTCACCCTTAATCAGTACACTTATAGAATGCAACATAGTGCAGAGCAAGGAAAGTTTATGTGAACCTGATTTTTAGCACAGCTCTGTGCAATGTACCAATTAAAGGTGAATGTTGGAGGGTAGGCAATCAGTGCAGACCTGCTACACCATAATTACATTAAATACCCTCCACCATTCACCTTTTAATTGGAACACTAGATTGCATTGCACATTCTGTGCTGATATCAGGTTAATTCATTGTTCTCCCCATGCAGCTTTGCACTATCAGGCCTGTGTATAACCCAAACCCTTTTGAAATTGCCACTGCTGTAGAGCTACACTGAAATCATGCAGCTAGCGTTACACTTCTAATGGTACATGCAGCAATACACACTAATATAATTGGTAGAGCTCAGAAATAATATTTCTGATGATTGGCTGGGAGACATAAAGGTGCATACCATGTTGCGATTGCTTGTGCCATCCGTGACGCACAAGTGTATGCACGGCTGTTTCAGCCAACAATCATGCCGTGTAAGGGCACTTTGTAGCCCGAAGCGGCCGTTTGGTCAGGCTCATATCACCAACGTTCCCCCAGCTGTTTTGCGTGATCGCACATGTGTTTGAGGTTTAACAGGTTTGTATGAGGTAACTGTTACATGCAGCTTTGCATAAGGGGATGGGAAACAAACACATGGCACCTAGTTAGCATGTGCAGAAGGAGTTTTGGGTCCAGGACCACCAGAAATGCAACACTAGAAACCAGCAGTGACATCTTAGATTGCCAGTACCCTAAATGTTCTATAAATGATTTCTACACAGGTTGAATTCAAGTCAGATGTGAGAGACCAATGGTTTACTAAGTGACATTTAAAAAGTCTGTGGAGCCCCTTTGTATTTTTGGTTTCGTTCTCCTTTAACTGTATTGTTTGTCCAGAAGTGTAATGTATTCTGTTCCCAGGGAACGGGTTCAGATATAATTCCAGTCTTGGTTTTAAAGAGGATGATTGATATATCTGTTTAGTCTGATATAGAGATGCCTTGATTAAAGGGCATGTCCACCCCCAAAACTATAACCCCCAACTACTGGCCCCATCATGTAGTGTAGTATAAATCCTACCTCACATCCCAGCTCCTATGGTTCTCCTGTAGTCCCCCCCCCCAAAGTCCCAAAAACTATAGCAGATTCCAAGTAACTTCCCAAATAAGAAAATGTCTTTTGTATTGAGTTAGATCAGTTGGACTTAAAGTTTATTTCTAGGATCTACCAGATCTGGATGAATGAGAACCTTCATGTCATTTTGGAGGAAAACCCTTAACTTGTACGGCAATATGAAAAGACAGCAAGGAAGTTGTCATTCTGAATTGAGAAGCCAGTCGGATGACTAGCGAAACGTCTTCAAGGACTAAAACTTTAGGTCCAGTTGATCTAACTGAATACAACAGATATACCATGACCTGGATGAA
This sequence comes from Hymenochirus boettgeri, assembly GCA_019447015.1. Lineage (NCBI taxonomy): Eukaryota > Metazoa > Chordata > Amphibia > Anura > Pipidae > Hymenochirus > Hymenochirus boettgeri. The sequence continues at coordinate 316,186,359 of CM033470.1, read as the reverse complement.
TGAAAACCTTCACAAGCAAACAATAACATGCTTTAATTACAACCTCTATGTAATTTGATACACAGACTACATGAATGTATTGCAAACATCAGTTAACGGCCAGAACAAAAGAAATAAACTCACCTGGAGACGTTCAGCTTCTTTGCCTCCACTTTCAATGCCTTAAAATTTTTTCCCAGTCGTGGACATCATGCGGTGTTTGTTCATCAGAGCATCCACGTCTACCTGGCCAATTACCACCCATTCCTAAGTTACAAGCCGGGGCAAGTATGTTACAGATTATAACCAAAATAAGAATTCTAATAGGAAATAATAAATATACGGTTGCCTTATTCTTTTTACACAATTGCGTGGAGGAATAAAGTACACGTATTCTACTTGTTTATTTTTTAAACATCGTAAAGTGGCACATAAATGAATCTGTCTTCATCTATCTTTCTCTCAACAGTAAGTAACGATTTTGTTAAGGCTTTATGATTAAAGGACAAGTCCACCCCCCAACTGAAATGTGTCCCAATGCTGAGCCCACTGTGTGTGTTACGGTACTTTTCTCTTTTGCTGCATATAGTTCTCCTCCATGGGTGAAATACAGTACAGGAATGAAGATAAGAGTCTTTCCCTGGTGTATACTGCTTTCGCCTTAACGTGGACATGGAGTTGAGCCCCCCCACGTTTCCCTCGCTTTTGCTTAGAAAACATGTAACACTAATAATTCCTAACCAAGAACATAATAAATAAAATCTTTTACTACAGCAGGCCCTGCAGTAGCAGCTTGTCTTGGCACAAGAGTGATTGGAAAGTCAAGGTGGAAGGGTTCTGTGGAATGGATTCACAAAGGTGTGGTAGGCAAATAATACCATTCTAATCAGCATTTTAAGGGCTATAAGAGAGTTAGGGCTGGTGCAATTAAGGAGCAAAAATTTGCCCCACTTACCTTAAATTAAGTAGGAATGAGAATAAGAAATATTAAGTAGTATTTTTAATGTAATATAAATGAAAACAACCAACCCTGAAAAATATTTTTTATCAGTGTAGATGCATTAAATGCCAATATTTATAGACTATTTCCATGCAATACATTATAACATGTTGCAGTGAAGGCAATACATTTATCTTATATTTTGTAAGTATTATTTAAGTATTTAGAAATAAGTTGTGGGCCGAAGCCTGACAGATTAAAGAGTATTACATTATTATGGCTGCAATAAATAGTACTTTAGAAACAATCTTTTGTTTGCATATCACCCTCTACTGCTATTATTCAGGTATTCATGTAAAGTGAAGGGAATACGTTTTAATTTTAAAGGGTATGTCCACCCTAAAATAATTTTTTAATATAAGATTCCCCCTGCCAGCCCAGCCCCAACCGCTATATTTATGTTTGAAAGCTCCCCAAACTCTACTTACTCTTCTCTTCCTCCGCCGCGCTGCCGGCCCTCTGCTTGCGAGAAATGTAAGCAGAGGGGCGGGACGGCAGTCGTGTCTGTGATTGGCTGAGCGGCAGCCAATCACGGACACGGCTGTCGGGAGCTCCATTTCGGCGGAGGAAAGAGGAAGGTAAGTAAAGTTTGGGGAGCTTTCTAAACATATAAATATAGCGGTTGGGGCTGGGGGGACAGGGCAATACTATATATTAAGGGTTTTACACTAGGAGAGGGATCCGAGAGGGAGGGAGGGAGGGGGAGAGGGCTGCAGTACGCATGCCAAACTCTTCCCGGAGGCCAGGTAGGAGGCAGAGTCCTATATGGACTCTGCTATAGTTTTTGGGACTTTGGGGGGGGGGGACTACAGGAGAACCATATGGAGCTGGGATGTGAGGTAAGGATTATACTACACTACATGATGGGGCCAGTAGTTGGGGGGTTATAGTTTTGGGGTGGACATGCCCTTTAATCATAGGCATCTCTATATCAGACTAAACAAATAATCAAATCATCTCTTTAAAACCAAGACTGGAATATATATCTGAACCAGTTCCCTGGGAAAGAAATACATTAACTTCTGGACAAACAATACAGTTAAAGGAAACGAAACCAAAAATACAAAGGGGCTCCACAGACTTTTTAAATGTCACTTAGTAAAACCATTGGTCTCTCACCTTGACCTGAATTCAACCTGTGTAGAAATCAATTATAGAACATTTAAGGGTACTGGCAATCTAAGATGTCACTGCTGGTTTCTAGTGTTGCATCTTCCTGGTGGTCCTGGACCCAAAACTCCTTCTGCACATGCTAACTAGGTGCCATGTGTTTGTTTCCCACTCCCCTTATGCAAAGCTGATGTACAGTTTACCTCATACAAACCTGTAAAACTCAAACAATGTGCGATCACGCAAAACAGCTGGGGGACGTTGGTGATATGAGCCTGACCAAACGGCCGCTTCGGGCTACAAAGTGCCCTTACACGGCGATGATTGTTGGCTGAAACAGCCGTGCTATACACATGTGCGTCACGGGATGGCACAAGCAATCGCACATGTGTAGCACCTTTAATGTCTCCCAGCCAATCATCAGAAATATTATTTCTGAGCTCTACCAATTATATTAGGTGTGTATTGCTGCAATGTACCATAGAAGTGTAACGCTAGCTGCATGGATTTCAGTGTAGCTCTACAGCAGTGGCAATTTCAAAAGGGTTTGGGTTCTACACAGGCCTGATAGTGCAAAGCTGCATGGGGAGAACAATGAATTAACCTGATATCAGCACAGAATGTGCAATGCAATCTAGTGTTCCAATTAAAGGTGAATGGTGGAGGGTATTTAATGTAATTGGTAGCAGGTCTGCACTGATTGCCTACCCTACAACATTCACCTTTAATTGGTACATTGCACAGAGCTGTGCTAAATACAGGTTCACTTCAAACTTTCCTCTGCTCTGCACTATGTTGCATTCTTAAGTGTACTGATTAAGGGTGAGGCACACTAAAGCTGACGGCACGAGCATGTTACCCTCAACATGGGCAGTGTCTGAGCAATGTTACGCAATAGGATCACATGTGATCTGCGAAAAAAAATGGTAATTACATGCACTACGAAAAATCAGATTGCAGCATGCCAATTGGTGTGGCCACACCAATTAGCCAACACTAGCGTGCTATTTTAACACGCATTCCGACCGCAATTGTGATCGGATTACAGGTTAAGCGAAATAGTGTGTATTGTTGGAGATTTTGTGCAATTAAACAGCATTAATTCTAAGGCTCACGCCACAATGATTGGTACATTACTAACAACACAATGCTCAACATGTGCGATTATTGGCTAAAGGCCATCTACCTCTTGGATGTGTGCACTGTACGTTGAGTGTTTATGAGGCTTAAGGCTGAGGCTACACTGTAACACATACAAATGCTCTGAAATGGACATGCAAGCACGCGCAGTGTTGGATGGGCATCTGGGGCCCACAGGGAATCTTGTGCCAAGGGCCCACCAACCACTTGCAAATGTTAGGAAATCACCATTGCCAGTGTTATCATATTTACGTACAGAGTAACCTATGGTTATTTTTCCCGGGGGGAAAACATTTTGTTATACCTTGAAAAAGTATGGTACAAGTTTACTTGTATTACAAGATAATGACACCATCAGAGTAATTTACAAGAAGGCGGATGGCAGAGAAGTGCTTTTAAAGGACAACTCCACCCTCATAAGAACATCTTTTAGAAAGAATGGCCTCTTTACATATGTTGATAATCATACTGTGTCCTATGAATTCATTATCGTATGCCTGCACGCTTCTGGATGCCTTGGGAACCTGAGAAATTTAGAAACCTCTACTGAGCCTGGCATGCTCAGAAGAGGCAGCTAGGGGATTAACATTCATCATTGGCTGTGATGTCAACTGTCAAATCCATAACTGACAGACGCTAACTGGAGGAACCAGGAAGCAGAAACAGGGGAAACAGGAACTTGTGCAGGATTTCAGGTATACTTATATATTTCAGATTTCGAACTATTACCGTTTAGGGTTTTGGGGGGTGATTTACCTATATTTAAGTTTTCATTTCAGGGCTGGACTTGCCCTTTAAGGGTTTAAAGTGGCATTTAATCAACTTATGATTTTGTTTGCGGTGACTGCCCGAGGTACCAGAAGAGAAAACTGTGCAGTCATCGCAATTAAATCTAAAATTTAATAAGTTTTGTCTTTGATGTACTTTAAAGGATCGTGGACTTTAAAGGTTCGTACACACGTGCGATTACCAATTGATCGGTCAGATCACTTGCCCAGCAAACTGGTGTTCGTGACACCAACACCCACCCCCCAAAAAAAATTATATTTTGGTGACAACACCCAAAACCTTGTCCTGAAGGTTTTTACTTTTTAAAGATGCTGAAACATTTTGGAAAGCACATCAAAATGTATACGAAGTACTGGTAAGCCAATGGATAATATATAGGAGCACTCACTACCCCTAAGATAAAAACAGAAGCCCATTATGAGCACCCTACCCCCAAGATAAATACAGGAGCCCATTATGAGCACCCCCTACCCCAAGATAAAACAGGAGCCCATTATGAGCACCCCCTACCCCCAGATAAATACAGGAGCCATTATGAGCCCCCCTACCACCAAAAAAATACAGGAACCCGTTATGAGGCACCACCACTACAGGGGATGCTCATAATGGGCTCCTGTATTTATCTTGGGGGTAGGGGGGTGCTCATAACGGGCTCCTGTATTTATCATGGGGGTAGGGGGGTGCTCATAATGGGCTCCTGTATTTATCTTGGGGGTAGGGGGTGCTTATAATGGGCTCCTGTATTTATCTTGGGGGTAGGGGGGTGCTCATAACGGGTTCCTGTATTTTTCTTGGTGGTAGGGGGTGCTCATAATGGCTCCTGTATTTATCTTGGGGGTAGGGGGTGCTCATAATGGGCTCCTGTATTTATCTTGGGGGTAGGGGGTGCTCATAATGGGCTTCTGTTTTTATCTTAGGGGTAGTGAGTGCTCTCATGATGGCCTCCTATATATTATCCATTGGCTTACCAGTACTTCGTATACATTTTGATGTGCTTTCCAAAATGTTATCAGCATCTTTAAAAAGTAAAAACCTTGCAGGACAAGGTTTTGGGTGTTGTCACCAAAATATAATTTTTTTTTGGGGGGGTGGGTGTTGGTGTCACGAACACCAGTTTGCTGGGCAAGTGATCTGACTGATCAATTGGTAATCGCACGTGTGTACGAACCTTTAAAGTCCACGAACCTTTAAAGTACATCAAAGACAAAACTTATTAAATTTTAGATTTAATTGCGACGACTGCACAAGTTTCTCTTCTGGTACTCGGGCAGTCACCGCAAACAAAATCATAAGTTGATTAAAGTGCCACTTTAAACCCTTAAAGGGCAAGTCCAGCCCTGAAATGAAAACTTAAATATAGGTAAATCACCCCCCAAAACCCTAAACGGTAATAGTTCGAAATGTGAAATATATAAGTGTAACCTGAAATCCTGCACAATGTCCTGTTTCCCCTGTTTCTGCTTCCTGGTTTTTCCAGTTAGCAACTGTCAGTTATGGATTTGACAGTTGACATCACAGCCAATGACTGAATGTTAATCCCCTAGCTGCCTCTTCTGAGCATGCCCAGGCTCAGTACAGGTTTCTAAATTTCTCAGGTTCCACAAGGCAGCCAGAAGCATAGCAGGCATACAGTAATGAATTCATAGGACACAGTATGATATATCAACATATTGTAAAGAGGCCATTCTTTCTAAAAGATGTTCTTATGAGGGTGGAGTTGTCCTGCCATCCGCCTTCTTGTAAATTACTCTGATGGTGTCATTATCTTGTAATACAAGTAAACTTGTACCATACTTTTTCAAGGTATAACAAAATGTTTTCCCCCCGGGAAAAATAACCATAGGTTACTCTTGTACTGTAAAATATGATAACACTGGCAATGGTGATTTCTTAACATTTGCAAGTGGTTGGTGGGCCCTTGGCACAAGATTCCCTGGTGGGCCCCAGATGCCCAGTCCAACACTGCGCGTGCTTGCATGTCCATTTTCAGAGCATTTGTATGTGTTACAGTGTAGCCTCAGCCTTAAGCCTCATAAACACTCATACGATACAGTGCACGACATCCAAGAGGTAGATGGCCATTTAGCACAATAATCGCACATGTTGAGCATTGTTGTTAGTAATGTACCAAATCATTTGTGTGCGTGAGGCCTTAGAATTAATGCTGTTTAATTGCACAAAATCTCCAACAATACACACTATTTCGCTTTAACCTGTAATCCGATCACAATTGCGGTCGGAATGCGTGTTAAAATGAGCACGCTAGTGTTGGCTAATTGGTGTGGCCACACCAATTGGCATGCTGCAATCTGATTTTTCGTAGTGCATGTAATTACCATTTTTTTTCGCAGATCACATGTGATCCTATTGCGTAACATTGCTCAGACCACTGCACATGTTGAGGGTAACATGTTCGGTGCCGTCAGCTTTAGTGTGGCCTCACCCTTAATCAGTACACTTATAGAATGCAACATAGTGCAGAGCAGAGGAAAGTTTATGAAGTGAACCTGATTTTAGCACAGCTCTGCAATGTACCAATTAAAAGGTGAATGTTGGAGGGTAGGCAATCAGTGCAGCCCTGCTACCATAATTACATAAAAATACCCTCCACCATTCACCTTTTAATTGGAACACTACATTGCATTGCACATTCTGTGCTGATATCAGGTTAATTCATTGTTCTCCCCATGCAGCTTTGCACTATCAGGCCTGTGTATAGACCCAAACCCTTTTGAAATTGCCACTGCTGTAGAGCTACACTGAAATCCATGCAGCTAGCGTTACACTTCTAATGGTACATTGCAGCAATACACACTAATATAATTGGTAGAGCTCAGAAATAATATCTCTGATGATTGGCTGGGAGACATTAAAGGTGCATACACATGTGCGATTGCTTGTGCCATTCCGTGACGCACAATGTGTATGCACGGCTGTTTCAGCCAATAATCATGCCGTGTAAGGGCACTTTGTAGCCCGAAGCGGCCGTTTGGTCAGGCTCATATCACCAACGTCCCCCAGCTGTTTTGCGTGATCGCACATGTGTTTGAGGTTTAACAGGTTTGTATGAGGTAAACTGTTACATGCAGCTTTGCATAAGGGGAGTGGGAAACAAACACATGGCACCTAGTTAGCATGTGCAGAAGGAGTTTTGGGTCCAGGACCACCAGGAAGATGCAACACTAGAAACCAGCAGTGACATCTTAGATTGCCAGTACCCTTAAATGTTCTATAAATGATTTCTACACAGGTTGAATTCAGGTCAGAGGTGAGAGACCAATGGTTTTATTAAGTGACATTTAAAAAGTCTGTGGAGCCCCTTTGTATTTTTGGTTTCGTTCTCCTTTAACTGTATTGTTTGTCCAGAAGTGTAATGTATTTCTGTTCCCAGGGAACTGGTTCAGATATATATTCCAGTCTTGGTTTTAAAGAGGATGATTTGATATATCTGTTTAGTCTGATATAGAGATGCCTATGATTAAAGGGCATGTCCACCCCCAAAACTATAACCCCCCAACTACTGGCCCCATCATGTAGTGTAGTGTAATCCTTACCTCACATCCCAGCTCCATATGGTTCTCCTGTAGTCCCCCCCCCCCAAAGTCCCAAAAACTATAGCAGAGTCCATATAGGACTCTGCCTCATACCTGGCCTCCGGGAGAAGTTTGGCATGCGTACTGCAGCCCTTCTCCCCCTCCCTCTCCCTCCCTATCAGGATTCCCTCTCCCTAGTGTAAAACCCTTAATATATAGTATTGCCCCTGTCCCCCCAGCCCCAACCGCTATATTTATATGTTTAGAAAGCTCCCCAAACTTTACTTACCTCTCCTCTTTCCTCCGCCGAAATGAGCTCCCGACAGCTGCGTCCGTGATTGGCTGCCGCTCAGCCAATCACAGACGTGACTGCCGGTCCCGCCCCTCTGCTTGCATTTTCTCGCAGAGGGCCGGAAGCGCGGCGGAGGAAAGACGGGAGGTAAGTAGAGTTTGGGGAGCTTTCTAAACATATAAATATAGCGGTTGGGGCTGGGCTGGCAGGGGGAATCTTATATTAAATAATTCTTTTTAGGGTGGACATACCCTTTAAAATTAAAAACTGTATTCCCTTCACTTTACATGAATACCTAGAATTAGCAGTAGAGGGCGATATGCAAACAAAAGATTGTTTCTAAAGTACTATTTATTATTGCAGCCCATAATAAATGTAATACTTCTTTAATCTGTATCAGGCTTCTGCCCACAACTTATTTCTAAATACTTAAATGCTTTTAAATACTTACAAAATATAAAGATAAAATGTATTTTGCCTTCACTGCAACATGTTAATGAAATGTATTGCATGGAAATAGTCTATAAATATTTGGCATTTAATTGCATTCTTACACTTGATTATAAAAAATATTTTTCAGGTTGGTTGTGTTTCATTTATAATTACATTAAAAATACTACTTAATATTTACTTATTCTCATTCTCTATCTTAATTTAAAGTGAAGTGGGGCAAAGTTTTTGCTCCTTTAATTGCACCAGCCCTAACTCTTCTTATAGCCCTTAAAATGCTGATTAGAATGGTTTATTATTTGCCTACCTACACCTTTGTGAATTCCATTCCACAGAACCCTTCCATCCTTGACTTTCCAATCACCTTGTGCCAAGACAAGCTGCTACTGCAGGGCCTGCTGTAGTAAAAGATTTTATTTCATATTATGTCTTTGGTTAGGAATTATATAGTGTTACATAGTTTTTCTAAGCAATAAGCGAGGGAAACGTGGGTTTGGCCTCAACTCCATGTAACAGTTAAAGGCGAAAGCAGATTACACCAGGGAAAGACTCTTATCTTCAGTTCCCTGTACTGTATTTCACCCATGGAGGAGAACCATATGCAGCAAAAGAGAAAAGTACCGTAACACTACACAGTGTGCTCAGCATTGGGACACATTTCAGTTGGGGGGTGGACTTGTCCTTTAATCATTAAAGCCTTAAATCAAAAATCACTTGTTACTTGTGAGATAATGAAAGAACTATGTAATGGTACAGATTCAGTTTATGTGCCTACATTTCAGAAACATGTTTATAATAAAATAAACAAGTAGAATACGTGTACTTTATATTCCTCCCAGCAATTCTGTAAAAGAATAAAGGCAACCGTATATTTATTATATTCCTATTAGAATTCCTTATTTTGGTTATTAAATCTGTAACATACTTGTCCCCCGGTCTTGTATTACGGTAGGAATGGGTTGTAATTGGCCAGGTAGACGTGGATGCTCTGATGAACAAACACCTGCATGATGTCCACGACTGGGAAAAGAATTTTAAGGCATTGAAAGTGCGAGGCAAAGAAGCTGAACGTCTCCCCAGGTGAGTTTATTTCTTTTTCTGTGCGCGTTAACTGATGTTTGCAATACATTCATGTAGTCTGTGTAGTCAAATTACATAGAGGTTGCAATTAAAGCATGTTATTGTTTGCTTGTGAAGGTTCTCATTCATCCAGGTCATGCTATATCTGTTGTATTCAGTTAGATCAACTGGACCTAAAGTTTTAGTCCTTGAAGACGTTTCGCTAGTCATCCGACTGGCTTTCTCAATTCAGAATGACAACTTCCTTGCTGTCTTTTCATATTGCCGTACAAGTTTAAGGGTTTTCTCCCCAAAATGACATGAAGGTTCTCATTCATCCAGATCATGGTAGAATCCTAGAAATAAACTTTAAGTCCAACTGATCTAACTCAATACAAAAGACATTTTCTTATTTGGGAAGTTACTTTACATTTTTATGAGACATGTTAGAACGTTGCACCAGGGACGGCCTTAGGATAAATAGCACCCTGTGCAAGATTTGTTACTGGCTCCTAGCACCCTGTCCAAAACACCCCTAGGGCGCACACAATATGCTGTTGAATGCTGCTTGCCTTGGCCTGCATTAAATCAAGTCCCCCACCTGTCCTTCAGTATCTTCAGTGCGTGCTTGTATATATAGTGCATACACCATTATGTAACACGTAACATACTAAATGCACAGACAGAACAGCACAGCATACAAATATCTTAAGTAAGGCTTATGTGTGTTGGGGCTAAGTATGTGGGGTGGTGCTGATACATTAATTTGATCTGCAGGATCGTAACTGGAGGGGCTGTAGCACTGATGCACCACTTTGACCTACAGGTCCGTGACCTAAGACTCCCGGCTGGCACCCCCTGGTATTGCAACCTGTGCGACCCATATCAAAGGCCGGCCCTGCATAGCACCTATAATTATAGTATAGTACAGGTAGCCGACTGCAATCTCAAGGCCACCAGTGAACAATAGAAACTGTAGTAGAAACTTAAATGATAAAAGGGCAGTTCCTTTAAATGGCATGACCACCCCCAAAACGATCATTTAACTTGACCCACTTCTAGCCCCACTGTGTAGTGTAATAAAATCCTTACCTTACATCCCAGCTCCAAATGGCTGCCCTGCTATGCCCCTCCAAAGCCCAGAAAACTGTCCACCAGGAGCCTGGCAGAGTCCATATATGACTCTGCCTGCTGTCTCTCCTCCGGGAGAATTTTGCCATGCGCACTGCAGCCCTACCTCCCCCCCCACCCCCCCTTCCTCTTCCACCTGTTTTGCTCTCCCTCCCCCTAGTGTGTAACCCTTTTGGGGTATAGTTTGGGTTTACTATACCCCCCAAAAAAATACCCCTTTTGGGGTATAGTAACCCCCAGCCTCAACCGCTATAACAGCTTTTACAGAAACTCCCCTGATCATTACTTACCTTACCTCTCTCCCCCGGAGTCCTCCACTGCCTCTCAGCCAATCAAGGATGTGGCTGCCGATCCGGCCCCCTGCTTGCAGAAAGAGGTAAGGTAAGTAATGATTAAAAACTATTATAGCGTTTGGGGCTGGGGGAGGGAGCCCTACTATACCCCAAAAGTTATTAAATGGGGTAGACATGCCCTTTAAAATGTGTACCAGGCTTCTGTTAAGATGTCCCCTAAGAAAAGCACCTAATCTTGTAATGCTGGCAAAAGGGCTAAGACCCATATTCCAGCCATAGTTTATAATTTTAACCATTTAATTGTCTCTGTATTTACCACCCGACTTAGTTAATTTATGTTTGTAGATGCTCATTTCTGTATGTTAGAAATGTTGTCAAAAAATAAATGAATGTAAATTTATTCTACAGTTCTATCAAGGTTGATTGCATGACCATTAATTGTAACCCGGTGAAGACTGTCATAGACGATCTCATACAGAGACTTTTTGATTCTCTTCTAATATCATTAAAAAAATCAATCCAAGGTATGTATGTATGTATGTATAATTTTATTTATAAAGCGCCACTTGGGTACGCAGCGCTCTACATGATAAAATGCAGAGTATACAAACAAGGGGATAAGTGCAAGAGATTATACAGATATATAAAAATTAAATAAAGTTTTATCAGATTTGCTTTTCTTCCTGACTTGATCTCAATGCATGTGCTTCCAATTGTTTTTTTTTTTATTTTTTTTTAGGGATAATTGTCAAGGTTTCAATAACTGTTTCATTGACAATCTATATCTTTTGGGAACTAGTTCTTTTTAAGAAATAGTTAAGACTCGGCACTAGCTACAGTATATAAACCCTACAGTGAGGGGAATTGCACTACAAAAAACTGTATCAATTGATATTTTGGCCTAATTTTAGTGGCAATGGTTAACTGTGCCCATGTATTGAGATTCAAAGATCTTTTATTTTGTACCACTTACCTTTTTTTTATATGAACAATTTAACTTGATTGAACAATTGAACAAATAAAGACACCAGCCATCTTGACTAGCCCTTACAGACCTGAATGTCAAACTTTTAGTAACATTTTAAAGCGTAAAACAAATTCATTATTTTCTGTTGTGTGAATTTCTGCTTATTCCTCATATTGTTTTCCTTTCTGCACATTGCTCTAGCTCACTTGCATGAAATTGATGTATTTGTGACTGAAGGAATGGAAAGTTTGTCCAGCCGTCCCCAGACTGTTGAAGAAATCGGGGAAGCCAACATGAAACATACACATCTAAAGCTGAAAAAACCCGAGGTCCATTAATCTTTATTAAACAATGCCGGTATTGTACATGGGAACATTCCCTCTGTCCATGTTTCACTACTGCATTGACTAGAGGTTTTTAAACAGCATTTGCTTCTGATAGTGACTCTTTGTTCCTGTACGTGACACAGATACTTGTTAAGAAGCTAAAACATGCCCAGTTAAAAGCATTGGCACATCAGAAATATACTAATAGGAGCAAAACTTTCCCTGTGATATTAATCTGCAGCAACCAATCAGATGTTATTCTACTGCAGTACACCAGTTAAAAGTTAACATCTGATTGGTTCCTGCAGATGAATAGCACGGGTAGACTTTTGTTTTGCTAATTTATGTCATATTTTTTTCAAGTTTGACGTCCTATCCGTAATACCCACCTATCCAATGCAGGTACACATGGGTCAATGTTTGTGCCAATTGACTGGCTGTCTTGATGTTTCGGTTTGATCTGGTTGTAATCACCTGTGAAATAGAACACAACAGATCAGTAACTTAAAACAAATGTACGTGTCTGTAAATCCTAACCAATTGTGTGATCTTCAATAAGCCACACTAACAGTTGGGCCGAAATATTGTCTGGGACATTTTGATTCTTGACCAACCATTTATTGATATATATATATATTGGTCAGTAGATTTGTTGGTGAGAATATCGGGCAGAAGTACCAGAAATCAAACCAGCTGAAAGACACCAGAAATTGGGGTATAGCCTAGATAACGGCAGCATTAAACTGTTAATATCAGCATATCTGTAGTGTATCTGTGCTATAAAAACATTGAACCAGTTGTTGGAGGAAGTTATGCTTTTTGTCGATTTTAACGATTACCTGCTGTATCTACAGATTCTGCCTTTATTTAAAGAAGCTGAAGAGAAAAACAGACTCCTACGGTCCGTTGCAGGCGGCGGATTAGACACCATTAGCAATCTCCGAGCCAAGTGGGATAAATTTGAGTTAGTGATGGAGAGTCACCAGCTCATGGTCAATGAACAGGTACAGGCATCTTGTCCTTCCAACATTCCAGTTTAGATGTAGCCCATTAAATACAGTATGTCATAGGTGTAGATTATGTATAGGTTGAATTAATTATTTATATAAAAGGAATGTCCACCCCAAAAAAATAACCTTCCCACTATCTGCCAAATTAAGAAGTCCCAACTGCTCCACTCCAGCAGTATAACCTTCCCCCTTGAATGCTGCAGCAAAGATGCATTGCCCCCCCTAGGTTGACACCCCTGCAGTGTGAGCTATTTATTTATCTGAGCATGCATAGAGGCAGCATGGAAGGCCAATCAATGCTTCAGCCAATGTGGACAGTTGTAGAGCTGGAGTGAAGCGTTGACGTGAGAAACAGGAAGGCGGATTTTGTTGAATTACTAGTTTTTGTGCTGTTTTCGTTCTTCTTTTCATTGTTAATCTTTATACAGATTGAAATAATGAAGGAAAAGGTAAAGTCCAGGGTGCAGATCTATAATCAAGAAATAGAAAAATTCAAAGCACGCTGGAACCATTTCAAACCAAGCGATGACCTTATTGAGTCGGGAGGAGAGGATGTTTTGGAGAAAAGTGCACAGTCGATAAAAGAAAAGAAAGCAGAGTTTGATGAACTTGAAGAAAAAAAGAAGAAATTAATGTGAGTAACAATGTGGTTTAACTCTCTATTATACCTGATTTTCTTATCAGGAGAAGCTGGATAAGAAATAGTTTACAAATAGTGCTGTTTTTTAACAACTCTTTTTGATATAAACATAAAACATATACATTTATAAATCTTTCCCAGTTTATTTCTGTGATACAGGTAACCGTAAACCACATCTGACCCTATAGCAACTGGCATCCCCTACCCTCCTTGACTACTAATGTCACTCAGGGTGTATCTCTACTACTTGATTGTTAGAAATTGTGATATGTCTTAGACACTGTATATATGATTTGGAAAATATAAATAATTCACAACTGTACAAATTGTTTAATAACAATACATGTTTATTGTAATAACTGCAAATATATATACACCTTGTGCACTTGAAACTTGAAACAAGTTTAGAAAAAAAAAATCTTTCCCAGTTGTAGTGGGCAGTGCAGAGGAACTCCTTTCCCTACCTTCAGTAAAATCAAAGATTGTCTAATGCTGGCCATACATTTTTTAAACATTATATAGATTCAACATTTCATTGTTGATTTTATTTAATACTTAAGTGCTCAATATCTGGGCCAAAATGTGACTCTATGAAAATAAGTTTAGGCCAGTGGGACCACCTTATCGCCAGTGCTATTGCCTGGGAGCGGGTGTGGTCAAGGTGGCAGCCAGTTTGGGCACCCTTGATCTTATATCTAAAATGCCTGTTTGTTTCACCTCCTGATGTTCCTCAACCTGGCTCAAGTGTTTTGCAGTCGAACACTGAGAAATATTGAGGTCATTTTGTAGTGTATGGCCAGGATAATTTGCAATGCTGTAAATCTCTTTGCAAGACTTACTGCATCGCGAGATCAGGTCAGATAAAACTTGAGGTTTGCGCCTCCATAGAAAAAGCTTTATATCTTGTGCAAAACTCACATAGCTGCCATTATAACATCGCCCTGATAAAATTTACTGCATCTATGTTGGACAGTGATTGTTGCTCAATAAGATCTGTTGGTAAAGTTTTTATTTCTCTTGCACAAAGTCTAAACCCCCTTTCCCCCCCCACAGTCGCTGATGGTAATGTTAAATAATAGCAATATTTCACTGGGTCACTCATATATATTTTACTCATAAAAATTCTTTGTTTCACATTAAAGGACAATTATACTTACCATTTCCCCAATCCATTCCTGCAAAGTACCCAGGGTGAGGACCTAAAACACTAACAGGGTTATTCAATAAAAGTTCTTATCGTTAAAAATGGTGCTAATTTTGCCCCAACCAATCAGATGTTAGATTTTAAATGTTAAATAATATCTGATTGGTTGGGGCAAAATTAGCACCATTTTTAACGATTAGACCTTTTATTGAATCTCCCTGTAAGTCCTCACCTTTGGGTACTTTTCAAAAGTCCTGCACTACTTACTTAATCTGCCTCGTCGCTCTGGTCCGATCCTCCCCACTGGCACTGTCAGTGACAGTCTGGGAGGCAGCCAATGGGAAGGCACGCCTCCTTGCAGAGCGACTCAAAGAGCCAGTGGGGAGGATCGGACCGGAGCGACGAGGGAGATTACAAGTAGTGCATGACTTTTGTAAAGTACCCAGAGGTGAGGACTTAGCGTTTTAGGTCATTACCCTGGGTACTTTGCAGGAGTGGGGGGAAAGGAACGAGGGGGAGGTGAGTATAATTGTCCTTTAAGGTTGATTTTCTTTTTCTTCCCATTGTAAACTGTAAATCGGTTTGGTTTATAATTGAGGGGATAATAATAATTTGCCTTGTATTGTTTGGAAATATATTTATTTTTGATCCTTGTTGTTTATGCTTTTATATAACATTTGAAATTGTCCCTGTCTCAGGGAAGATTGCCTGCATTTTGGCATGGAAGCTCCTGATTTCTTCTTAGCCGATGAGATACGTATAGATATTGAGGACTGTACCAAAAATTGGGCTTTATATGAAGAGTTTTATCAAGGATTTAATGAAAAGGCTAAAGAAGACTGGATATCATACAGGTAAAATTTTGATTTATTTGTATGTAAGGACTTCCTCATATTAATATGTAATATAAGGACATTTCCTTTTAATGGAACCCCCTGAAGAACTGGAAAAGATAACTAGGTGTATGTGAATTGTCTGGTCAGGCCTTCTGACCTCAGTCACATGCTTCCATACTTGTAGATTGTAACAGGATTTGCTAGACAAATAACATACTGCAACAATTTTCTGCAGTAGCACCGGGCATGTGCAAAGAATATGGCCAGTGGCCCAAATGCTTTCTACTGGAATGCTGGGAATTAAAGCACAACCCCAATATTGGTAAGGTATATTTTCCAGCACCCTCATCAAAATTATAAGTGATTAAACAGATTACTGCTTTTATGCCAAAGTGATCTGCCTTCTATACCAGTGTTGTTTTGTAGCTTTAGTTAATGTCCTTTCAAAGTTTATTTTATTGGGTATTTTTGTTACTTTGTATTTAACATTAAGTCTCCTTTTCCTTTTTAAATAAAATACTAGTAAAATAATTTTTTTCATTTCTGTAAATGTTTGAAGGTAAATGAATTTAGAACTAATGTCACCCTCTGCTTCCCCTTTCCATGCAGCAGCTGCAAATCAATTTGCTATTGCTATTTTTGCGAATCCTTAATGCCAGCAATGTAGCAAGATATTTATTAAGAGGCACAATCACAATATTAAGTCAACACAGGAGGTGCAGTGGAGATTGTCTGCAGCTATTGGTAAATTAGTCTGTATGCAAACTTGTTTACTTCCATCTCCCAACCCCTATCCTGAAAATCAAGACCGCAATAATTACCAGACTCTTGAAAGTCCTTAAAGGAAGATCTTTATGTCAGTGTTAACCACCCCTTAAACCAGATGCAAAAAGATATCCAGTCTATTGTAGCCTTATTTGTTTTCATGATAGTTTTATTTAGATCAGATTTGATGCATGTTTAAAAAGACTGTTTATGCTGTTTATTAGGAATTTGCTTTCTCTTGACTTATAGGAGTAGGTGTTATAGTTTTGAAGAATTCATTTTAACATGGCATGAGCGATTACGGAAATTGGAAGAACATACCACAATGTCTGTGAAGCTGCAGAAAGAAATCGATAAGTACAAGGTAATATTGAAGTACGCAAGTAAAATCAGTACAATATGGAGCTCTACAGGCAGTAGTAATTCTTCCAGTGAGGATTGAGCACAATTTGAAATGGAATCTCTTGATATCTTTCTGCCAGACGAGATTCACGTTGATATTTATCTACCAAATAAAAAAATACAACTCCCTTTCTGTATTATAAAGTAGAAAGCTATGAGGGATGTTATGACATTTAGGTACTGCAGAACTGTGAAGGTTAAAAGCATATGTTTGTCTATCCCAAATTGTGCTGTCCTTTTTAATTCTTTAGAGGAATAAGTACAAAATGGAGTCCACAGACAAACACCTTATTGGTTATTTCTGATGATTCATTGTGACTCCCAGTTGGAATATACTGACTGTGTTTGTATATTTGATTCCATACTACAGCATTATTATGTTGTACACATTTATTAGTACAATTTTAGGGACTTTTAACATGTGCTGTCTTTTTTTCTTTTGCAGACGGTTGTTCCAGTGCTTAAGTACGTACGGGGAGAGCAGCTTTCTCAGGATCACTGGTTAGATCTTTTTAGGTTACTTGGACTTCCAAAGGGAACCACTTTAGAAAAACTGTTGTTTGGAGATTTGCTTAAAGTTGCTGATGTGATTGTTTCAAAAGCTTCTGAACTAAAAGTAAGTCAACTTCAGTAACGTGTACTGCAGTATGGCACTGTCTTTAAATGGTTTTCCTGTATGTGTCTGGATAAAAGTACATTAATAGTATGCCAGGGCTATGATACTTTTACTGGTAAGAGACAAGTAGCCAGTCGGTTATATACCAATAGAGAATTGTATACCGTATATAAATACAAAGATACTGATATGCCAACAATTCAGATACTGGCAGAGCGCTAACTGCCTGTATTAATAGGAACAGTAATGATATACATGGAGGCTATTCCCATTGCTAAGACTAACCTTCTTCTCAATAACATTGATAAATTAGTGTATAACTTACCATCTGTAATTGTGATTTGAATGTTTATTTTATCAGCAATAAAACAAAAATTACATCCTTCGGTATATAAAAATGTGTGCAGCAAAGGCATCTGCAAATATAAAATCGATTGTTTACAAATAGAGAGTAGGAATTGAGATTATATGGAAATTTAAAGTTAAGTTAAAACATATTTCTTAAAACTAGGACCTAAACAGCCGCGCTCAAGGAGAAATCACCATCCGAGAAGCACTGCGGGAGTTGGATCTTTGGGGTGCAGGAGCTGTTTTTACATTGACCGATTATGAGGACAACCACAGAAGAACAATAAAGCTGATTAAAGACTGGAAAGATATAGTCAATCAAGTAGGGGACAACCGCTGCCTTCTTCAGTCTCTTAAGGATTCTCCTTATTACAAAGCATTTGAGGACAAAGTGTTTGTGTGGGAACAAAGGCTTGCAGAGCTGGATGAATATCTGCAGAACTTAAACCAAATACAAAGGAAGTGGGTGTATTTGGAACCAATCTTTGGCCGTGGGGCACTTCCAAGGGAAGAGGCACGTTTTAATAGGGTTGATGAAGACTTTCGGTAGGTAAACCACTGTAAACCATTAAATGTCTTCATTATTTATTTAACATTTTTTATTATCCCTGCATTTTAAAAATTAGCAAATTCTAGATGATTTTCTGCCAGCTATGGTTGGGTTTTATTTAATTGATTAGTTCTACTTTTTTTATTTAATGTATGTCAAAGCTACAGCTGAAATTTCATGAATCCAATGTTTTATTTCTGTGTATTTTGTGTTAAAAGATACAGAAATCTTCAGGTAGCTCAACAATTAAAGGGTATCTCCACTGCTTAAAATATTTTTTTGTCATTCGGTTTTATTGAAGAACAGTAGGTAAAGGAAATTTGTCTTACCTCCTGTTCTTCAATAAAACCTGCAGGAACTTACCCCCTCGCTCTTTTGCCGCATCCTCTGGCAGGTCCCGACACTATGTGCAATGTGCATAGAATACAGAGTCCGTCGGGACCTGTCAAACTACGCAACGGAGGAGCGAGCAATCGGGTAAGTTCCTTACCTTCTCTCCCAGCTCCCGCAGGTTTTATTGAAGATCGGAGGGTAAGACACGGCTCCTTTACCTCCCATTCTTCAATAAAACCGAATAGCAGAGTTTTTTTTAAGCAGTGGAGATACTTTTTAACAGTAAAAAATCCGTAAGCTAAACTGAGACATTTTTACCTATACCCCTCTGCAGGTAGTGATATCAAGTCTCTTTGTGGACTAATTATAGTTCAGAACCCTTCTGTGTTGGGCCATATGTTGGTTCAGCTGCTGTTTAGTGTCACTACATACAAATCACAACACTCTTCACTCTATTGGGTCTTTTTGATGCACCAGTTTCTGCCTCAGTGTGTTGCTAGTTTTGAAGCAGACATATGGGATGGCATATGTTCTTTCTCCTGTCATGCTACTTTCCTTCACTAGTGGTATTGGTGTTCTTTTCTTTCCTTCTTCCAAATTTGGTTCAGCCCAGATATCCACAAAAAGGCTTATCTCAGTGGACCCCCAGCTTTATCCACAGGAGTTTTCTGGGAGGAAGCTATATCCAGTGTTCTCCCTAGGGTCTTTTAGCCGAGTGGCCCACCTGACTACTTTTTCAAGCAACCCGAAACACTAAGGGAACACTTGTGATTTAATAAAGAATTTAGATGTAGATTTAATAGGTGCCAATAGGTCAGCAAAAACTCCCCGGCCAATACCCCTTTTATACACTTATACACAGAGATTATTTTAGCACATGTTAACTAGCTTTTCCATATCCCCAAAGCTGCTAAAGGGTGGCACAGCAAACCTGCAACACACTCTGTATGTGGGTCACATGTACTTGTGCCGCCATGTTATATCAGAGTTACTTTAAGATGTTTTAAAATACAACTCCCTGCATTCTGCAGCCATGGAATGCTAGAAGTCATAGTTTTCAAACATCTAGTGTGATGAAAATTAGAGATCTATATAATGAGCATGATGCAAGGCTGTTCAGTTTTTCTATTACAATATGAAGAAGGCTGTATTTGTTTCAATGTAGTTATACTGCATGAGTTTAAAGGGCATGTCCAACCTTAAAGTAATTGAAAATAAATGTGCACTATTTTTTGTAGTTAATTATTAATTTTCCCCACCACCAAATTTCCCCCGTCCCGCCCCACCCAGCTACTTTTTCATGCCACCCAGCTGGAAAAAAATTCTGGGGAGAACACTGTATATCTGTCACAGGGAACAAAAGAAGATGCAGGCCCCTTGACCCCCAGGTCCCTCTGTGGTTGCCCCCCTGGTAGTTATGCCCCTTGCTCCTCTGAGATGTTTAATTTCTATAGCCTCAGTGTTAGTGGGGATGTTCTCTGCTTGATATTGTATGGCACTTGGCTTGTGGGTGGTGGGAGTTAAACATCAAGTACTGGTCTGTATGGGTTATTTTAATTGTAAACTTCCAGGATACCATTCTCCCTGAATTCTAGAAGCAGTCACAGAAAGGAAGTGTGTTGTCTTGTACATCTTCTCATGTAAATCTGATGCAAGCTGATGTGTTCTGTAAAGGCTTGTACTTCTTTGTTGTGAATTGTAACCAGGTATCATCCACATATCTGAAACAGTTGTGTGCAACTCTTTATAGCCCGTATTTGCACTTACTCTCATTGTATTTATAGCCTGTGTTTGCACTTGCCACCCATTGGTTTGCCACAATGGGTGAAACCCATAGCACATAGGTGGTATTCAGGCATAAGTCCAGTAGGAAATACACCTGTTCTTGGTTAAGTTTTGTTCTGCTGGCAAAGGTGTTGTCTTGGAACAGCCATTTTCTCACCATTTTAACAGCCCTAGTGGTGGGTATACAGATGTCAGCTGGTTGGATCCCTTGCTAGAGCCTCATATATGTAGCTATCTCCCAGGAGTGCATCTTCCTTTATTTGCAGGATTGTGATACTGGAGTCTTTCTTGAGGGATTTTAAAACTCTTCATCATCTGTGGTCGGGTTTGAGGATACTGATTCAGCACTGGCAAAGGCTGCTGGGTCCTGTTTGACTAATTTCTCTCGCGTTCTTCCTTGTTATGCAATGTTCCTATTTCCTCCTTGGTAGCTCGTCTGCTTTTAGGGAGCTTGCAGTCTAGGATGATGTTGCTGTGCTTATAGTGATTCCCCAGACAACAATAGGTAGCTGCAAAGTCTGGCTCTGTTCTAGATGGCTGACATGTTTTAAAGTGTTTATAGTTGATCTAACTGATTTATACAGATGTGCCATAAGCTGGATGGAAAAAAACCCTCACAAATTTAATAAAAAATGAGAAAATGAACTGATGAGATAAGACTTGTATTCAGCAATCCAGATCTTTGTCTTATTCTTGTCAAAGTATTAGACTTTTTTTAAAATGCTGATGGGGGTGTAAACTTTAACCCACCTTTTGGGTAGTGCAATTGGGCTGGCATTGCATGCTATACACATGTGCAGTTCACCAAATGCTAGAGGTGTGGCTTGCTGTCAATTTGGTTGGATCTCTGTATCAACGAATGCTGTGCTTCAGCCCTTCTTGGTGAATTGCAAATCCTAACATTCGCCAACAGTTGGATGCTTTAGGATTGTTGGGATAAACCGTATCTCCGTAATCTATACGCTGAATTCATTTATTTATTCATAAGTTAGTTTTATCATCTCCAGTCTGTTGGTGTATATTCCACTCCAGCACATTAATATTTGTGAAACTGTATTTATTTTAAATTGGTCAGGCGTATGTTTTGCTGGAGGCATCAGTTGATGATCTACCTAAACAGTACAGTGTTTATTTTAGATATGAAATTCTCTATAAAACACCAAAATCAATAATTTAAATAGCAAATAGAACTAGTTCTGTCAATTTATATTTGTGGACTAGCTTATCATCTTCTTCCTTGCAAATGACTTCCCATAATAATGTCTGTATTTTTATTTATAACTGATAGAGCGTATGAAGATCTTCCCCGTATTCCGAAATGTAATATTCATTCACATTTAACCTGAGCATAATCTGTCTGTATAAATCAAACGTTACCATAGGGAATTCAGTATATGCAAACAGAAACATTAAAATGTCCAGGCAATGTTGTTGTTGTCACAAACTTGTTTAAAGGCACCAGGATTTATTATACTGCAGTGTTTATACCACAAGTACTAAAAGAAACATTTCGATTTATAAATATCTAAAAATACAGAAAGCCACAGTTAACAACTGGCCTGATTGCTGATTTTAAGTATGTATCTATTAGTTTTGCAAACATTTGGTTCGACCAATCACCAATTGTGTCAGATCGAACAGGGATCAGCTATGATTTTTCAAAATGGGCGATCATTCCCAAAATTCCCTGACAAATTGACATGCTGGTAGATCATGCCGATGGTAAGCATTTTAATAGTCCTCACAATAGGTCAGGGTGAAATATTTATGCCGTCATTTTAAAGGAGAATTATACCTATACAGTAACTGACACATCCCCTCATCTCAGTCATGAACATGTGTTCTCCAATTTTTGAGATGGAACAATAGTCAGTGGCTGTGTACCAAAAAGTCCAGTTCTGCATAAGTATAATTCTCCCTTAATTCTTTACTGACTACTACCAACCGGCACATTGATCGATAAATTTGTTGAGGGGGGTTATTTGGCCATAATCGTCCCATGTGTTTCATGCCTAACAATTATAAAAACACATGGCAGAACTGAGTCTTTGCAGGGAAACCAACGGAACATTACATAATATCTGTGCAGGATATCAGTGGGGATCTGTATTTTATTTTTTTACAGGGCTATACCTTATTGTAATCTTTATTTATTTTAAAAGATCTATAATGTCTGATATTAAGAGAGATAACAGAGTAACTTTATTAACTTCACGAGCTGGAATAAAGAATTCCTTGATTACTATCCTCGATCAACTTCAGAGGTGCCAAAAGTCCCTGAATGAATTTCTGGAGGTATGCATGGGCTTTTTATGCAACAAATGTATGAAAACTATATTTGTTAACTGTTTGCTTATAACACTTGAGCAGTCAGTCCATATAATCAATGATGCACAGTTTTACATGTATTACATAGAACTGTATCTTGAGAGTAATATGTCAGATTTGTCAAAAATGATTCATTTCAAATCAAAAAAGGTAACAACATTACCACTAGAGGTCTCAATAGCTAAAGAAGTTAAAGTTACATCTATTTTTACTGATTTGACACATTAGAATAGATTAACTTTAAGGCCAAGTTAACCTGTATTTGGTTTTGATACTAATGTTTTTGCAAGTCAGGGACTCTACATCTTCTCAAATTTTGGCTGAGTACTATTTATTAGTGCTGTGGCATACACAATTACCTTATATACTTGAGTATAACCCAAGTATTTTATTTTTTAAAATGAACCTGAAAAGTTAGCCTTGGCTTATACTTGAGTCACTGCACTTTTGCTGCACACTGCCCCTTTAAGGCAGCTAGAGGGGCATTCAGTTGCCCCACTAGCCCCTCGATCCCCCATCGGTTTGGTCCAAATCCAGTGTGGGGATTGGTAGCTAGCATTGGGGTTACTGTATGGGATTACTTTCTATTTAACTAATAGAACTAATTAACTAATTCCTCAAAACAGTACAGAATCAGGAGGATGGTATTGGATGCCTTCTGATTCTGTATTGTTTTGAGGCTTTAGTTGCCCTTTAAATGGACAGCAGAATTCCCAGTAGTACAGTAGTCCCATACAGTCATAGCCAAATCCAGTATGGCTATTACTGTATGGGACTACTATATGTAGTGGTCATAATTTCAACCCTCGGCTTATACTCAAGTCAATCAGGTTTTACCTTGGCTTATACTCGGGTCGACTTATACTCAAGTGTATACGGTATATCTTAATATTGTACTTGTTGATGACTTTTTTTAATTTTAAAATGTTTATAAAGGGTTAAGAATATGAATTTATGAATTGAACCTGTCTTTCATTAACAGGAGAAGCGCTCAGCCTTTCCAAGATTTTACTTTATTGGAGATGATGATCTTTTAGAAATACTGGGACAGTCTACAAACCCTGCTGTGATTCTGTCCCACCTAAAGAAACTCTTTGCTGGTAAATCTTCTGAATTATTTGCTAGTTTATGTTCTGACTGAAAATAAAAATGGCTGCTTACAATGTAATGTAAACCCTGAACTGAATGTAAACACACAGTTTAGGCCTGATATCTCTGCACAAAACGTTATAGTGCTGTACGTACTCATCGCTTTTTGTATACATTCATGTAAACCTCTAAAATGTAGCAATTTCTTTCATAGTATAGTCAGCCTTAAATCCAATGCTGATGGCCTTTGTTTTATCACTTAACCTATACTGAATAGGTGTAAACAGTGTGGACTTTGATGAAAATTTTAAGCACATCATTGCTATGAAGTCTCTAGAGGGAGAAACTGTACCACTGAAGAACAAGATACTTGTTACTAGTGATGTTGAGGTAAGAACTGTTGGGTATTAGAAAAATGTTGTTATCTTCCCAACCGTGTCATTCTATAGTGTAATGACGCTGGAAGGGTAGGTATGCACAAGCACTTTTTGCACATGACTAATTAAATATATAAATATAGCTAGCACAAGTCAAGAACTGTCCATATAATTAATCTCTGAATAAGGGGTAGTGCATCCTGCAACATTGTAATGGACACTAGGGGGCATATTTCTAAAGGTGTGGTAATATTGCCATTTTTGCATCAATGGACTTCTCAATGAGGATTTGTGTTATTGTAAAGAATGTTGCATGTTACCAGTATTAATACATAAGGTTGATCCAGGGATATTTCCAATTGTCAACATATGTCTTAATTCAAATACTATACAAGGTGGTAATATCCCAAAAAATCATTGCATTAAGGCAAAATAGAAGAATGTCATCAAACTTTTCCCAATACCAGACCTGGGCAGTAATAGATAATAAGGAGAGAAAAAATTGCTAATAATGACCAAAAATAGTCTAACATCCCCACTAGACACTTATTTGTATTGCAAAACCAACCAAATATGCCCCCAGGTGTTGCTATTTTGATTTTTCTTGCAAAAAATACTTAATTCTCTATATCTCTCTAGAATTGGGGATTTACTGGTGAGCTATGTTAGATAAGATATTGTCAGTGCACATTACTAACCACTTCTTTGTATTGTACAGATTTGGTTAAGTCAATTAGCTGACCAAATGAAGTCAACTTTGGAGAAGTTGCTGGTGGAATGTGTCACTGCAGGGAAAAAATCACAGGGTGCCATTGATCCTTTGCTGTTTCCATCTCAGGTAGGTTTCTAAATCTTCTGTTATCGATGCTTACTAAAAATGTTAAAAATTTACAAATTATAGAAAAGAAAATAACTGTCTTCACAGTTATTAAAACTGTTTCAGCCCCGCTCTAAATACAGAATCTTCTGCAACAGTTCAACAACCGTCTGGGCTGATCTTTTTGCAATCTTATGTTGGGAATAGCCTGCATCACAGTATGTGCATGTCATACAGAGACCATATATCACGTACACAAGAGGGCAAACACAATAATTAGAAAGGGGGTCATTAGTTATGTCATCAGTTATATTTATAATATTTTGTGATGACTTACTACATATGAACAATGACTCTTGATAAGGGAGTCGTCAATAAAATACAATATTGATCATACATTCATTAAGGGTAATAACAACCTTAGACTTTTTTTTTACTTGTCTTCTACATCCTGATTGTATGACACATGAGCAACTTTTTGAATAGCTGTTCTAAAATGTGACCATTTACCAGCCATATGGCAAGAAATATCAAATAATACTGGGCACACCAGTCTTGACCAACACTCTATTTATTATAGTGACGTTTTGGTGCTGTAGTGGCACCTTCCTCAGACAAAAATATTGCACAATATTTTTTGTCTGAGGAAGGTGCCACTACAGCACCGAAACTGTCACTATAATAAACAGTGTTGGTCAAGACTGGTGTGCCCAGTATTATTTGATATTTCTGTATCTACTGTTGACAGCTCTGGTTGCACCCAGCATCTACCTACCTTATGACTTGTCAGTAAATGTGTGCAGGATCTCTCTCCTTTTTTAGCCATATGGCAAGGGTGCACTTTGAACCTCATTTCCTGAAATATTCCAGTAGCAGATAAAATTGCTGAGCTCAATCTGTCATGGAGACTTTGGGCCAACACCGCAAGATAAGCAATTTCCCACACAGCTGTATTAAAGGAATACTATATTCCTGCAGGAGCTGAAAGCTTTCTGTCCCCTCCCCCAGTCTGCTCTCCCCTTCATTAACATATTATTGTCTTTGTCAAAGACATTGGGTGTGTTAGGGACACTATGTGTGGGAGGAGTAGGTAGTGTCCCTTTAAAGGGCTTGTCCACCCCCAAAACTAAAATTTAACCCACTACTGGCCCCACTGTGTAGTGTTAAAAATCCTTACTGTCAGGTTTAAATCTTAAAAAGTGCAAAGAAACAGACTTACCAACCTTTGTTCCCCCAGTTCTCTCAATAGCTAGCAGCCGCGTATGTGATTGGCTGACTCTCAGCCAATCACAGACGCTGATGCCAGTCCAGCCCCTAATGCTACTTTGTTCCTAAAAATAGCATTAGAGGCAGAGGCCGAGGAAACAAAGGTTGTTAAGGATGTCTCTGGGCACTTTTTTAAGATTTAAACATGGCAGTTAGGGTTGGGAGGGGGTACCCTACACTACAGAAAAAAGTACATTTTGGGATGGAGATATCCTTTAAGTAGTATGTAGGTAGGGTTCAACCTCAATTACGATGTATTTTAAAGCCAAAATAAATGTATGTGCTCTCTTTAGCAAAGGTGGAGGTCTAATATGCAATAGTTAGATAATCTTGAAGTCTTATTTTGTCAAAGCCACTAGCATTTTGTGTTGTTGTTAAAGAAGTGATTGATCCCCTTTTCAATCAAGTATGACAGAAACATTTATCCTTTTTCAAAGATTCTTTGTCTAGCTGAACAGATTCAGTTCACTGAGGATGTGGAGGTTGCCATACGTGATCAAAGACTGCATCAAGTAGAAATAGAACTCATGGCTAAATTGGATCATTACACCAGCATTGAAACAAACATGGGGGAAACAACAAATAAAGGTAAATTTCTTTCTACATTAATGCTTTGCAATATAGCTGAGAAGGTGTATGGGTGCATGCATTCTCTGGAACCTTTTCTTCAAATTTGGTGGCAGATACCCTACCTAAAGTTGGCACAATTTAAATAAACAAGAAAGTCTGTAGTGTCAAATAAAAGGTAATTAAATCTAATCAAATCTGGAACTAAATGAACCTAACACCCTCAGCTATTTCCTTTTCCGCTTAACTATGCGATTTGCTACAGAGCTGTCAGACATTATTGCCACCTTTCTCTTCTGTACTCTTTTTCACCTAGGGACATGTTTGTTGTTGAAACAACTTCTGATGTTGCATTAGTGTGTTTGCCAACATATAATTGTTCAAAATAAAGTATTCAATGCAAGATGATATGCGTGGGTGTTAAAATTTGAGTGGTAAAAATAAGGTAGCTACTGTAAAGTACTTTTTAAAAAAAAAAGGTCACACCTGTAGTATAGTATAGTACAGTGAGGTTGAATATAGATACAAGTCCACCCAGTTCAACCTACTCAGCAATACCCACTTTTCCTGCCTAATTGTTGATCCAGAGGAAGGCGAAAAAAACTCCATAATTATGAAATGGAAAAAAATTATTTCCGGACTCCAAGTGGCAATGGGAAATATGCCTGGATCAACTCTACTTTATATATCAATACCCGTAACCTTCAACATTCCTTGTTTTTAGAAACTCGTGCAGTTTTTTTTTAAACTATTTAATGAAACTGCCATAACAACTTCCAATGGAAGACAGTTCCATAGTTTTACCGTTCTCACAGTAAAAACCCCTTTCCGAACTTGAAGATTAAATTTCTTTTCTTCAAGTCTTAAGGGATGTCCACGTGTCCTCTGACATGTTCTATTGGTGAACAATGCCCCAGATAGTTTATTGTATGGCCCGTTAATGTATTTATACACAGTAATCATATCCCCACACAAGCGCCTTTTCTCTAGTGTACATAATTGTAACTTATCCAATCTGTCCTCATATTCAAGCTCCCCCAATCCCCTTATTATTTTAGTTGCCCTTCTCTGAGCCCTTTCCATTTCCAATATGTCCTTTTTGTACACAGGATTCCAAAATTGCACTGCATATTCCAATTGAGGCCTTACCAATGCTTTGTAAAGAGGGAGAATAACAGTTTTCTCGCTTGAATCCATACCTCTCCTTATACAAGTAATTATCTTGCTGGCTCTAGCTGTTGCTGCCTGGCACTGCTTGCTACCTTTAAGTTTGTTATCCACCAAAACTCCAAGATCCTTTTCCAACAGAGATTCACTTTACACTGGGCCATTTATAAGCAGCACAAGGATTTTTAAGTCCAAAATGCATCACCTTACATTTATCAACATTGAATCTCATCTGCCACTTAGCAGCCCAATGTGACAATCTATCTAGATCCACCTGTAAAGATTGCACATCCTCTGAAGTTTTTAATGGTCGACAAAGTTTTGTGTCCTCGGTAAACACAGAAACCTTGCTGACAATACCCACCTACAATCATTTATATCTATCAACCAACTTTCTATTCATGTAAAAATGTGCCAACAGACCTTAGCTTATACATTATTTGCCTGTGGTAGACTGTATCAAAAATTCAAGTATACTACATCTACTGCTTTGCCAGAGTAAAATCCTACTCACTTCCTCATAAAAGTAATTAGATCAACTGGACTTGAAGTTTAGTTCTTGAAGACGTTTTGCTAGTCATCCGACTAGCTTTCTCAATTCAGAATGACTTGTACACGAATCTGTGGCAATTATGTACCCTGGAAAATCCCAATTAGCATATCACAGCCAGGTGTTAAGGGTGTGATTGCACAGTGGCTAAGAGGTGTTATAGGAACACCCAGGGTTAGGTTTTAAAACAGCATTGTACATGGCAGACAGTTGGTGTCGAACCCCCCCACCTCTATTTAGGCTTGGTTTCTTTATTTTCACATAAATGGCCTCCTTGGCACCTTATGTCCTTTATCCTTAAGATGCAGATACACGGCTGAGTCCTGACCCGAGGAATTGGCCCTTCTGTGATGGGCCATACGTTGATGCAGTTGCTGTTTGGTCTCCCCCACATACAAATCAGAGCATTCTTCACTGTACTGCACTGCGTATATGATGTCACTTTTCTTGTGTTTCGGTATTGGGCCTTTCGGATGTACCAATTGCTGCAGTGTTTTTTCAAAATTATTCTTAATTTCTCGGAGACCCCTGCTACGTATGGGTTGACCATGTTCTTTCTCCTGTCTTGCTTTTCCCCTTCACTGTTGGTATAAGTGTTCTTTTCTTTCCTTCTACTTCTTTTGAGAAAGGCCCAGTCTGGATAACTACTACCCTTTTTGAATATTTTTTTCCAATTCAGAGGCACACAGTGTGTAGACACACTGTGAGGTGACACTTTGCACAATAGAGCTTTCAAGCAAGAGTTTTGAAAGATACAAGAAATCGTAAAGTTAACAACGAGATTTAGATTACTTTTGTTCTGTACCATATTTAGGCTGGTTACAAAGAGCTTGTTTAGGCTTTACAGAAATCCTCAGCTCTACTGCTTTATATACCATAACAAGTTTGGTTTCTTTGGATGGTTTTGCCAAGTACAAGCTCAATTCTTATAGCAAATTGTTTGCTATGGAAATAGCTGACCTTGATGGTTTGCATGTCTTGTGATTCCATTTTGGAATGTTATAATCCAAGGTGTAAGTTCTGTTCAGTGTTATTTTTATTATTAATCACAGGTTAGTTAATTTTCCTTTTACCACATTCTCATATCTTAGCTGTACCAGTCCTTATTCCTTTATTTTAAAGATGCTGGGATCCTTGAACTAAAGCTTAAAGCTCTTATCCTGGATATCATTCACAACATCGATGTGGTAAAACAACTAAACCAAACACAGGTTTATAGTACAGAGGACTGGGCATGGAAGAAGCAGCTCCGCTTCTACTTGAAAGAGGATAAGAAGTGTTATGTAAAGATGGTGGACGCTGAAATGGAGTACACTTATGAATACCAGGTACTAATTATAAATTAACTGGCAGCTTGACAGATATTTACTGTAATGGCAAATACTGCATAGTAGATCCTTTCAACCCAACTTTGCATTTTGTAGGGCAATGCTCCCAAATTGGTTTATACTCCACTGACAGACAAATGCTACCTGACGCTCACTCAGGCAATAAGGCTGGGACTGGGAGGAAATCCATATGGTCCAGCTGGGACTGGTAAAACAGAATCTGTGAAGGCTCTCGGTGGGCTGCTGGGAAGACAAGTTTTGGTCTTTAATTGCGATGAGGTGAGGCCATTTTATGAGCAAGTCTTCACGTTTTTTTCAAGATATGTTTCCCCTTGTGCATTGCTCATTTGATGTTTTTGGAATGAGGAATAAGTTATGTATTTAATAAAGAAGAGAAATACTGTATCTGTACCGTGCAAGTCTGGGTGAATATGTCCCAAGTTTGTAACATACACCGTACTCTAGGCAGGGTTAGTAATATATTAATTCCACTACTCGCTAACATTGTGTTAACCCCTCCCAATATAAATAAAGGGTAGGGGGAATAGTATTATATGTCTTTTAAAGTTTGACCTGTATTTTCCTGCAACAGTTTGACATGTTTGTGGCGATTCTCATTAACTTTAATGTAAGACAGCTCTGTAATATGGTCACTTTGGGGAGAAACGGACCTGCAACAAAACACGTAGCAGTCACCTGGTGACCTGTTACCCTACTATCAGCAGACGTAGCCATATTGGGTGTGCTGTTTGGGTAGCTGGTAACCTAATTGATAAATTTGATACATAATCACATGTGTACCATCCATTGCAGGGAATTGATGTAAAGTCAATGGGAAGGATTTTTGTGGGATTGGTAAAGTGCGGAGCTTGGGGCTGTTTTGATGAGTTCAATAGACTGGAGGAAGCCGTACTTTCTGCTGTGTCTATGCAAATACAAACCATCCAGGATGCTCTGAAGAATCAAAGACCTTCCTGTGATTTACTAGGGAAAGAGGTAAAGTACATTTCATTCCTATTATAATCTCTTTACTTTAAAAAAGTAATGTAAAAGGGGAATGGGAGTGTTCGTATAAATTCAGGCTCATATTTTGCTCTGAATAGTACAGTCTAATAAAATATCACTTTCATGTTAAATTGATTTCTGTATAGTAATGGAAGCTTCTAAAAAAGACAGACTGCAACAAACAACAGAAAATGTTGCCAGCTGGCTGCTTCCTGATCGGACAGGACAAGTTGCTTAAAAAGCCTCACGGTCCGATTTCCATCTGGATTTTTTAATCCAGAAATCATCCAATGACACGGAACCTGCTCTTGCAACTAAGTTACCTAATCTTGTTAGATCCTAGTGGGACAAGGGCTTATGGCCCTTTTAAATCTTTTTTTTTTCCCCCACCTAATTCCTAGGCAAAAATGAAATCCACAAACGAAATGCACTATTTGGATGTCTTATTTATACATCAACTATACAAGCATTACAGAAAATAGTAAAATTAATGGGTTCCCTTCATTAAGGGGACTTGAAATATGTTTTCAAGTGCAATTTACCACATAAAACCCACCTTATTAAATGTAAAACATAATGATACCCATTAAAAGAACCCAAGGTTTTCAATGTTTCCCTCACCAGTCTGGTCTACTTCTGCCTGGCCTGGTCAATGGGAGGCCTAATTTCTTGGAGAGCAAAAGTTTGGGGGGCAGAGCAGAATTGGATTGGCGACGGAATCTTTAGGTAAACAGCTATTTTCTTTTAAACCCAGGGATCCCTAGCAGTTTAGGTTCTCACCCTGGGTTCTTTTACCCCTGGGAGGGTGTGGGTAGGAACAGTATTTTTCTCCTTTCATCTGGTAAGTAAACTTGCACTTCTTTTAATTTATCCTTATTATCTTTGTTCTGGTGATAGGTTACACTGGATCCTAATTCAGGAATCTTTATCACAATGAATCCTGCTGGTAAAGGTTATGGAGGACGACAGAAACTACCAGATAATCTAAAACAGCTTTTCCGACCAGTCGCAATGTCACGTCCTGATAATGAACTCATAGCTGAAGTAATTCTTTACTCTGAAGGTTTTAAAGATGCTAAGAATCTTGGGAGAAAGTTAGTGGCCATCTTTAATCTAGCCAGGTACAGTAATATGGTGTCTGTTCCTTATTTTTTTTAAATATATTATATATATACATGGGACATTGGCCTAAAGCCTTACACGGTTCCAATATTAGGTTTGTTTGTCATTCACTTGACAAATCAATATAATATTGAGTCTTGTTGACTTACCTGCCATAGTTCTTTTAACATTTACCAGCCTGGACATTTTATTTTGTGATCAGTTGTTGATCTCAAATGATCAGCCTGGGCTGCTGTTAAAAATCACAGGAACTGGCGACTACTGTAACATTCTACTGCTTGGACTCCCGGCCCCTCATCTCTCTCCTCTCCAGTCTATCTTAAACTCAGCAGCTCGGATCATCTCGCTCTCCTCCAAAAGAGAACCCGCAACCCCGATACTTCAGTCCATAGGGTAGCTTTCCATCAAACAAAGAATCATATTCAATACCCTTCTTTTAACCTTTAAATCCCTTCGCTCTACTGCACCTCCCTACTGCTCTTTTCTTTTGGTCCCCTATGTTCCTGGCCGTGCCCTCCATTCCTCGCAAAGGGAATCTTCTCCACAAACCCCCAACAAAAACTGCTGCCTCCCACCTTAAACCGTTCTCTCTTGCTGCTCCCTACCTTTGGAACTCTCTCCCTCTCTCGCTTCCTCTGGTGACATCCATTAATGCTTTCAAATCTAGACTGTTATCCTACCTTTCTGGGCATCTGCAGAACAAATGATTGTTAGCCACCTCAAGCACTTGGTACCCATCCCCCCACTTGTACCTGTATGTTGTCCCCACTTAGATTGTAAGCTCTTCGGGGCAGGAATCTCATTCCTAATGTGACGAGGCTTGTTGCACTTATATCCATTTATACATAATTTATATATATGCTTTCTTATATGAAATTGTATTTAACTTAATTTAAGTTTATCTGTATAATAGCTTACACTTATCCCCTTGTTTGTATACTGTATTTTATAATGTACAGCCGAGTGTGCCCAAGTGGTGCTTTATAAATAAAGTTATACATACATACATACAGGAACATGGTTAGGTAAGGCTAGGTACACACGGGCAGATGTTTCGGCCCAGCCAACCATTCAAAGCATCCGATCGATTCGCTGAAAATTAGGCCAATCTTTCGGTCCTGATAGAAGCTTGCATTAATGGAAATGATTTTCAGCCATGTTTCTTTAGTTTGATCCAGCCAGAAACAACAATTGGACATTGGACTATGGAGGTTAATTAGTACTTCATATATTTCGGGCCGACTGTCCGAAATATCGGCAGTTTGTCCTGGAATATCTGCTTGAGTGTACACAGCCTGAGTCGACAAGTGTATGGCCTGCATAAATACCCTGTAACAGATTACAGTTTTATGTTCATCTTATGTTACGTTATCTGCTGTTTCGCTTCTCAATACAGGGAGCTATTAACACCCCAGCAGCATTATGACTGGGGTTTACGTGCATTAAAAACTGTACTGCGGGGATGTGGGAACCTACTACATCAATTAAAGAAAAATGCAAAAGAAACACAAAGTAAGTTTATTCATTTTCATTTACTGATGTCAGTTAAAGTATTTCTATATAGGGGATGTAAGTTAAATATGCAGAGCTGCATATTTGTCTGATTATTTTGTATTGTTGCAATAGCTGGATTGGTTATTTGTTACTTGTTTAGTAATCCTAATATCTTGTGTTAATTCTGTGTTAATATTTACTTTTCAGGGTTATAGTTTTTTTTAGCACTAACTGGTAGTTATTTGTTTTTTTTGTTTCCTTGCTTTTCAGACAATGAAAGCCACATTGTGGTGCAGGCCTTACGTCTCAATACTATGTCAAAGCTTACATTCGGTGATTGTTCCCGCTGCGATGCCCTGATTAAAGATGTCTTTCCTGGAATTGATTTTAAAGATGTGGAGTATATTGAGCTGAATACAGCATTGCATCAGGCTTTTCAAGAAGCCAATTTAGAAATCATTCCAAGTCAGGTAAACTTGAAAGCCTGTTCCAATGTATAGCCATTGGGTTTCAAAAGTTCTGTGATTTGTGCACTTTAGGAAGTGGTGATTAGTGATAGATCCAGCCATGGCTAGGAGATCAGCCCCCCTGTCCTCTGCACACGTGTGACTATTTTCTCCTTAATATAGAAATGGGAGAAATACTTATGCTTGGGATACAGATGACGCGCAGTCAGCTGCAGCACTAGCAAATCTATTGACAGCTCACTGCTCTCAATAGTATGCTTTTCTACTTCTCTGGGAAATGTACTATGATATTATTATTTAATTTATTATAGTTTCCCCTTTAAATTGAATTTGCAGCATACACATGCCTTATTTTAAAGAATTGTAAAGCTGGGTACACACATTACCGATAAAGGGCCAATCCTGTCGGTACCAAATGGAAAGTTTCCCTGTGGTCGCTGCTGTACTATAGTATAGGGAGTCATCCTTGATCGTTAAGTGTATGGCAGTCATGAGTGATCTCCCTATACTTAAATAACGTTTGTGACTGTGTGTTGCCACACCTTTCAAAGAAATCAGACAGAATTTTATAGATTCTTACTGTGTGTACCCAGCTTAAGTGATGCAGTATTGTAAATGGGAAATTATTTGTAAAAGATATAGGGCTTTTAGTAACTTTATCCATCACTTGCAGATTAAAAAGGCCCTGGAGCTGTATGAACAGTTGCGTCAGAGAATGGGGGTAGTTATTGTTGGACCCAGCGGTGCAGGCAAATCATCCCTGTGGCGCATGCTACGAACGGCTCTTAATAAGACTGGAAAAGTTGTAAAACAGTACACCATTAACCCTAAAGCAATGGCCAGGCACCAACTACTTGGTCATATAGACATGGATACAAGAGAATGGTCAGACGGTGTCCTAACAAACAGTGCTCGGCAAGTTGTGCGAGAGTCACAAGGTAAATAAGTTATTTTCTCTTTATTTTACTAACTCATTTTTTTTGGATATCATTGCATTAAGCAAGGTTCATAATGCAGTTTGTGCTGTAAAATTAAAGTGAAGTACACAATGTTGTGGAGGAGATCATTTCATTTCTACTGTCTGTTTACAACTGAAATAGTGGTTTATTTTTATCCTTGTGATGGCTGTGCAGTAGGGGGCCTATAGATGCAACAATCCTGATCATACAATATGGACAAATCCCAGGATCATTCAATCAGTTTTGTTGTGTATATGAGCTCCTTAGCACTCACTGTAATTAATTTCTCCTTCAGCCATATCTGGGCACCCAGGTTACTCAGGGGTTAAGGAAGCCATCTCCAGGAGTAGACAATTACTAACAAAATAAAGACTCTGGTGCTCCTTTGTTCTTCCCCATGTACACCGGAAACCTCCTTCAAGTGTCCGCTTCAGAAGTTGGATTAATTTCTACACAACCGGATTGGGTTTTTTACCTGCAAATGCAATTTTCAGGCATGAGAACGATTCTCTCCCTGGTATGCCATGGAGGGGGTTTGTGTATATTGCTTCAACATCTTGTTTTCCTGGACCTACCCTCCTCCACTTCTAGGAAGCCAACTCTATAGCTTAAGCTTCCCGCACTGCAGAATACCTGTATGGCATCTAACTGGAAGCTGCCTGCCTCCATTTTCTTCAGCACATTTCCTCTCTCCTTTGGTCCTGCAGCTGTGTGGTGATTCTCCTTCTTCCTGGTCTGACTTCTTCATATAAAATTATTTTTTTTTCTGTGTTCATTCTTTTCAGGTTGATGTGCTTTTAATTATTTTTTATTTCATTTTGTTTTTGATCCTCTGTGGGATATCTTTCCATCTTTTGTTTGCCTGAGGGCTTACCCTATACCTTCACTTTTTAATCTTATCTATTCTGTCCTGCTCTAAGGACACCCAAAGGCCTTCAGTCAATGTTTATAAATGCAATTTCACACAAGTGGCCAGCTGGGCACTCTG
This sequence comes from Hymenochirus boettgeri, assembly GCA_019447015.1. Lineage (NCBI taxonomy): Eukaryota > Metazoa > Chordata > Amphibia > Anura > Pipidae > Hymenochirus > Hymenochirus boettgeri. Next base: position 316,150,337 of record CM033470.1, on the reverse strand, counting down.
TTCCACTGTGTGATTCCTGCAGCATGTACAGCCCCCCCCCCCCCGAGCTAATTTATAATCCGGCTCAGAATTAATTGATTCTCTTAAAAATCCTATAATGGGGTCTGCAGTGTCCTCAGTTCCTGAGGGGCCTCCTCGGGAGCTTATCCTTCTCTATATCAGTGATCTCTACCTATCTCTGCCAGGCCCTTCAATGCGTGGCACCTTCAGGGAACAAAATGGAGACAGGTTCTTTAAGGAATAGTTCACAGAAAAAATTAACTATTCCTTTAATCCCATAATTGAAGAACTTTGGGTAAAGTAGCATTGCCTTACCTTCCGTTCCTTAATGAATTGAACAGGAGCCATGAAGTAATTTTACAATGCGTGCAATCCACTAACTGCTCGATTGACAGGTCCTGATCACTTCCGGCTTTAGTTTTACTATAGCGTGCTTGTACTTAAACTAAACATGGAAGTGGTCGGGATCTGTTATTAGAGCTGGCGGTGGATTATGCGCAAGGTGAATTTCCCTTCGTTCCTGACTCTCTATTTCAGTGAACTATTCCTTTAAACTCCTTCTTATGTGACTCTTTATGAAGAGAACAACATGTTGGAAACCTTAAGGCTTCTTTGATTTCTACCCCTGTTTATTAATTTTTCTACATGTGTACGACTGTTCGTTTCTGCCGATTATCGGCCTGTGTGTAGGGCCTTTATCGGCTGAAACGGACGGTCATTCGGGGATCCGCCAAGTCGGTTGTTCGGCAATACCCTACTAAACGTCCGTTTCGGGCGATAAAGGCCCTACACATGGGCCGATTATTGGCCGAAACGAACGTTCGTACACATTGTGCGCTGCGTGTACGAACCTTTACAATGGAATTTGAGTGCCATTAATGTTCAAGATAAGAACAATGCTATAGGTGTAAAGGTGGCTTCACACATCAAAGATGTTTGGAAGATCACAAACTGGATCACAAGATCCTGTCTGTCATTTTTCAAAGATTAGGTTACACACAGTCCAGAGTGTTCTCCCACTACACAGCATAGGGAGAACCGACTGAAAATTTCCCTCTGACACGGTCAGGCCTCTGTACTAAAGTAGTCTGCTATGGTTGAAGGGAATGTGTTGGTCCCTAATGTTGTCCCTATACTTTATATGTATATTGGGAAAACGCTAGGGAGCCTAATCATTGAAAAATGACAGACAGAATCTTACAGCAGTTATTTTTAAGATTATTTTGTTTACCCTGCTGAACACAATGATTAAAATAATAAAATGGCTAGTGTTATAGCAAATGAATATACAAATACATATTTATTTTAAATTAAGGCTTTTCTTAAAAAATGTATTTATTTTTTTAAATGCATTTAACGGTGATGTTCTATTTAATATAATTGAGCCCAGCTGATATAGTTTTTACTTTTCCTGATAGAGATAAATTCCTGGATAATATGTGATGGAGATATTGATCCTGAATGGATTGAATCATTAAATTCTGTCCTTGATGATAATCGACTTCTTACCATGCCAAGTGGAGAGAGAATCCAGTTTGGTCCCAATGTGAACTTTGTGTTTGAAACACATGATCTGAGCAGTGCATCCCCAGCCACTATATCAAGAATGGGAATGATCTTTCTAAGGTTAGTCTTTAGCCTGACAAGTATTTCTTATTCAGGACCATTTGTTTATAAAAACTCAATGGTTTTTGTAGCTGCACAATAACTACAATTCTAAATAAATACTCAATGGTTCTTGTAGCTGCACAATAACTACAATTCTAAATAAATACTCAATGGTTCTTGTAGCTGCACAATAACTACAATTCTAAATAAATACTCAATGGTTCTTGTAGCTGCACAATAACTACAATTCTAAATAATTCAGTGGTTCTTGTAGCTGCACAATAACTACAATTCTAAATAAATACTCATGGTTCTTGTAGCTGCACATAACTACAATTCTAAATAAATACTCAGTGGTCTTGTAGCTGCACAATAACTACAATTCTAAATAAATACTCAGTGGTTCTTGTAGCTGCACAATAACTACAATTCTAATAAATACTCAGTGGTTCTTGTAGCTGCACAATAACTACAATTCTAAATAAATACTCAATGGTTCTTGTAGTTGCACAATAACTACAATTCTAAATAAATACTCAGTGGTTCTTGTAGCTGCACAATAACTACAATTCTAAATAAATACTCAATGGTTCTTGTAGCTGCAACAAAACTACAATTCTAAATAAATACTCAGTGGTTCTTTTAGCTGCACAATAACTACAAATCTAAATAAATACTCAGTGGTTCTTGTAGCTGCACAATAACTACAAATCTAAATAAATACTCAGCGGTTCTTGTAGCTGCACAATAACTACAAATCTAAATAAATACTCAGCGGTTCTTGTAGCTGCAAAATAACACAATTAAATAAATACTCAGTGGTTCTTTTAGCTGCACATAACTACAAATCTAAATAAATACTCAGTGGTTCTTGTAGCTGCACAATAACTACAAATCTAAATAAATACTCAGCGGTTCTTGTAGCTGCACAATAACTACAAATCTAAATAAATACTCAGCGGTTCTTGTAGCTGCACAATAACTACAAATCTAAATAAATACTCAGCGGTTCTTGTAGCTGCACAAACTACAATTATAAATAAATACTCAGTGTTTCTTGTAGCTGCACAATACTACAAATCTAAATAAATACTCAGCGGTTCTTGTAGCTGCAAATAACTACAAATCTAAATAAATACTCAGTGGTTCTTGTAGCTGCACAATAACTACAATTCTAAATAAATACTCAGTGGTTCTTGTAGCTGCACAATAACTACAATTCTAAATAAATACTCAGTGTTTCTTGTAGCTGCACAATAACTACAAATCTAAATAAATACTCAGCGGTTCTTGTAGCTGCAAAATAACTACAAATCTAAATAAATACTCAGTGGTTCTTGTAGCTGCACAATAACTACAATTCTAAATAAATACTCAGTGGTTCTTGTAGCTGCACAAACTACAATCTAATAAATACTCAATGGTTCTTGTAGCTGCACAATACTACTAATCTAAATAAATACTCAATGGTTCTTGTAGCTGCACAATAACTACAATTCTAAATAATACTCAGTGGTTCTTGTAGCTGCACAATAACTACAAATCTAAATAAATACTCATGGTTCTTGTAGCTGCACAATAACTACAATTCTAAATAAATACTCAGTGTTCTTGTAGCTGCACAATAACTACAAATCTAAATAAATACTCAGTGGTTCTTGTAGCTGCACAATAACTACAATTCTAAATAAATACTCAATGGTTCTTGTAGCTGCACAATAACTACAATTCTTGTAGCTGCACAATAACTACAAATCTAAATAAATCTCATGTTTCTTGTAGCTGCACATAACTACTATCTAAATAAATACTCAATGGTTCTGTACTGCACAAAACTACAATTCTAAAATACTCAGGTTCTTGTAGCTGCACAATAATACAATTCTAAATAAATACTCAATGGTTCTTGTAGCTGCACAATAACTACAATTCTAAATAAATACTCAATGGTTCTTGTAGCTGCAGAATGACTACAATTCTAAAGTCTCGTACACACGTCCGATCTTGGCAACAACCCCCGACCGCGGCACCTGCGCCGAAAGCCTGTTTCGGCCGATAACTGCACGTGTGTATGCGTTCGGTCAGGGGCCTTTGTTAATCTGCCATGGTGGATTAACAGATGACCCCTGAACGAACGTATACACATGTGCGATTATCAGCCAAAACGGGCATTCGTCATGAGCGTGAACGATCGTTTCGATGAATGTCCCCCCACCTAACGCAAACATGTGCGGTTATCGGGCGAAACGGACGTTCGTTGCGCATGTTAAACCGCTTGGGGGTCGTGGGTTGGTGCTAAGATGGGATGTAGGTAGTAGGTGTAGGTGGATAAAATAAGAATGCTATAATATTGCTTGCATTAAAGTGCAATAACTGGCTTTATATAGTAACATCTATGTGTTAAATATCCCTCTAAGAATCATTCTATAAGTCACCTTGAAGGAGTAATATTTTCTCACTTCAGTATTTATCAGTGTCCCATCTGCTCTGCTCTCTTTATTTACACTGCATTAAAGGTTCTTTAGAACCCTTTGTATTGTATTAAAATCTGTTTTTCCTCTAAAGTGATGAAAATACCGATTTGCAGTCTTTGATCCGATCATGGCTCCGAGGTCAACCGGAACACATTAGGCCTAATCTGGAAAACTGGATTGGAGATTATTTTGAAAAAGCTTTAAATTGGGTTTTGAAACAGGTATGTGACTTAACACAAAACAACAGTAATATAATAGACTCACTATTAAAGTGTGTCTTTTTGTAAGGAGACTTAAACTCTATTAGTATAGCAGATAGATGATTACGTCTGATGTGCCTGTTAATTGGTGCTTTGATTTCCAGAATGACTTTGTGGTGGAGACCAGTTTGGTTGGAACAGTAATGAATGGATTATCCCACTTGCATGGCTGCAATGATAGGAGCCAGTTCATTGTTAGTCTTATTCATGGACTTGGAGGAAACCTCAACATGAAATCAAGAAATGAATTTGCTAAAGAGGTAATACATCTTTATATAACATTTTTATCATAAAGAACTCATTGATATTGGGGAATTTATTTGCATGGTTATGTTACGAATTAATTTGTCTTCTCTATCAATTTATTTATAGGTTTTCAATTGGGCACGTGAATCTCCTCCTGATGCTCGCAAACCCTTAGACACATATTATGATTGTAACTCAGGACGCTTAATGACTTACGCTCTTGAAAAGCCTGACAATTTAACTCTAGAGGACTTCAGCAATCCTCTTATGCTCCCAGTTATCAGGACACCTGATATTCAGAGGGGGCTAGATTATTTCAAACCATGGCTCGACTCAATCACAAAACAGCCATTTATATTGGTTGGCCCAGAAGGATGTGGAAAAGGGTAAGGCAAACAATGTAGCCAATCATTTAAAGGACTAAAAAATAGACCTTGGGCATCTATATTTCCTCTATCTGCATACATATATATAAGCAATGACAGAAGTATGGACTGTTGCTTGCTCTCTCTAGGAACATTTACCAGAAGGAAAGACCCTTTAGAATGGCACAAAAATGTGTCTTGTCACTTGCCACCAATGATGTGTTACACCATTACCTATTGAGACTGGTGAATCAAGATAAGGGTGTACCACTGGCATCACATTAATGGAGAATACACTGCTTATTGGGATTCTGTAACTTGTATTACTGTGTAATGCTGACCATACACTAAGTATGGGTACATACCATACAATATATATCTGAGTATCGGGCGGGCAGAAATATTGTATGGTGTGGGTGGCCGCGATCTCTGTTGCCCTTTCATTGGGATCGGACATGTGAGCGGTCGGGTGTGTTGGTAAATCATGGCCAATTGTGGGATACTCTTTGGGACTGCACAATTGATTATGGCAAACTGTCAGCCGCAGCAACTTTTACCACAGCCGACAGTTTGCTACACAGGACAAATGTCATCATGTGTACCCAGCATAAAGCGGTTTTACATTCAATGTGAAGTGGAGGAATAACAGCCACTGTTTTATAACTGATAAATTATAACTGGGAAATGTTGGGAAATCATTTGTGTAGATTTCCATGTACCAAACAAATATTTAGGCAGAATATTTACTTATCGACCAACAGATTACTGATCATTATATTGATTGTAGCTTTAATCCAGAGCAGGGATCTGCTTGTGTTTACCCAGTGTAAAATTTGAAAACATCCTTTGTTGATTTTCTTAATAAACCTTCCCACTTCTTTTTCAGAATGCTGCTGCGTTATGCATTTTCTCAGCTTCGATCCACTCACGTTGCCACAGTCCATTGTAGCGCTCAGACATCTTCTCGACATATCTTACAAAAACTTACCCAGACCTGCTTGGTTATCAGCACAAACACTGGTCGGGTATACAGGCCAAAAGACTGTGAGCATCTAGTTTTGTATTTAAAAGATATCAACCTCCCCAAACCTGACAAATGGGGGACCAGTACTTTAGTTGCGTTTTTACAGCAGGTAAGCAGATTTTTCCTACTGTCCTGTAGTTGATTTAAGACACTCATCCCATCTCTAAAGTGGGTTCACAGCAGTAGTATAACTGCAATGCCCCTGGCCCCTGCCTGGCATCTCCTATTTTAAGCAGCTTATTGGCGTGCAGACTGGCACCCTTTGTCCTTGGGGTCATGGGGGCAATTGTTACTAAGATGCTTATGTTTGGGAAGGAGGTGTGAGACCTGGGGTAGTATGACTTGTTACGACCATTTGGGGGGAGAGGTATTGTTAAGCTTCGTACACACGTTGGATAATTGTCGTACGATGCAGCCGAGGAACAAGCAATTGCACGATATTCGTACGAAAATATAGCATCAACGATCATCAAAGACCGTCGACTATTGTCGTTTTTTCCGACGATCAGCCTGGCGGATTTGTTCTGCCGATTATCGTATATTTGTACAAGGTCAGCAGATTATTGTTATCATTCTACGAAAAAATATATAAAAGGCGCATGCGCTGCTTTCGTAATTGAGCGAAGATACAAACGCTACATTACTTACGAACGTCTATATCTAACGACTATCACCGTGACTATTGTTGCTGTGTATACAGAGGTCGTTTCAATTATGAGGATTAACAATAATGTTGTTAAACGTTTGTCGGCTACATCGTTCGAAAATTATCCAACGTGTGTACGTTCCTTAGCCTTGTTATATTTTTGATGTGCATGTATGATAGCCAAATGGAACATGTCCACTTTACATAATCCTTTTAAAGGACACATTTAGCCTAAAACACCTTTTTTTTTTGACTCATAGCCCAGCTAAGTAAAGCAATTTATCACCTTTGTAAGTAATTCCAAACCTGTGTAAATCAACCTATTCTAACCCTTCCTTCTATCCAAGCCACTGGCTTAAGCATGATCGGTGTGCTTTGTCCAGGGAGCAAGAGTGGCTGTCCAATGATAAAAATGCAAAATATGGTGTTTTAAAAAGCAAGTTGCAGCATAGTTACATACATAATATGAAAATATTATTATATCTGATTTAAATTACTTTAACTAACATATACTTCAAAAAGACATGTGATGTCTGCTAATTAACACTCCTAATAATAAAAATTAGAACAAGAGAGGGTGCTGTAGTGTACCATAGTGCTGTAGTGTACCATAGTGCTGTAGTGTATCATAGTGCTGTAGTGTACCTGACTGAATGAATACAAACACGCGATTCTTGGCTGAAATGGCTGTTCATCTCGCGAATGTATTAGCGCCGTGGCTGGTTGCCAAATTGGCAGTGTGTACGAACCTTTAGGCAGAGCTGTTAAACTACCCTGACATTCTAGGTGCTGTGTGGCTGCATAGACAGTCAAACAATAGTCCTACATGACAAAGTTTGCCACTTTATAATTATAATACCACCCATAAATGTTATCTGCTTATTGCAAATTCCATTCGTATACGTATATACGGTATATAAAATGCTAATTTGTCTTGCAGTGCGCAGATTACATTGGTGTCTGATATTAAATAGATAGTTATACTGTACACACGTGGTAAACCTCTAAAATACAGATTAATTTATTCTTTAGATAATGCTATCTATGTTGATCAAAGTTATATTTCTTACTAATTACATACAGCTGTGTAGAGCATGTGCAGAAGTCACAGACTGCAAGGAGAGGGTTGACGAAATATAAACATTGTGCCCCCCCCACCCTGTGGAAAAATTTAAAGCCTTAGACCTTAACTGTCATAAAGTTGGAACATGTGTATATTTAATTTTTCCCCCTTTTGCTGAAGGTTTTAACATATCATGGCTTCTATGATGATAATCTTGAGTGGGTTGGACTTGAAAACATTCAAATTGTGGCATCCATGTCAGCTGGAGGATCAATAGGAAGGCACAAATTAACAACTAGATTTACCTCTGTAGTCCGGATATGTGCAATTGAGTAAGTATTACATTAAGAGGGGTCCTAAAAACTTTTAAAGTAAGTATCAGTGGAGAACTATTGTGTCTAAGATTACAATATGCAATGATCTGCTAATGAAGAGAGCTGTGAATAACGGAATCAGTTGTTATAGTGACGGGGGTAGTCGAGAGGACTCCAACTCCCTGTCATTTAATGGATGATTAGTTAATTAACCAGTGCACCTTTTCTATAATTGAAATGTAGTTATGTATTTATGTATTCCATCTCTTGTTTTCTGGACCATAATTCCCATATACTCCTGTAGATTGTCATTTGTTCCTTGCTTACTGTATGTGATTTGGATCTATTACCTGCCATTGACAGGGAGGGGACTCCTGACTGCTATTGATTTCTTTACCTCCAATTGTTTTGTGCAGGACTTGGTTTCATAAACAGGAAATACATTTTTAGACAATATTTTAGAGGAGGAACATTTAAACATTTACCCATGGAAACACCATAGAAATCACGGTTAGAAAACCTGAATGCTAAATTCTTTCTCATTCCAAACTCATTCACAGTTATCCAGAAAGAGATCAATTACAAACAATTTGCAGCTCGTATTTGGAACCTGTTATTCTCAAGAAGCTAAGGAATCATGCAACATGGGCCTCTGTTTCAAAAATCCAGCAGCTAGCAGGATCCATGGTTCAAGTGTATGAGCAGGTATTTCTTTTAAAAATCATTTTGTTCTTCAAACACACAGTTAAACTAATACATTACCTAATCGAATCAACAATAATAACTGTGTCAACAACTAAACAATTGGAGTAATATACTAATTACTGATTATAGCAAGGTAATAGTTTAAAATCTGAAATATATAAGTCTAACCTGAAATCCTGCACAATGTCCTGTTTCCCCTGTTTCTGCTTCATGGTTCTTCCAGTTAGCAACTGTCAGTTATGGATTTGACAGTTGACATCACAGCCAATGACTGAATGTTAATCCCCTGTCTGCCTCTTCTGAGCATGCCCAGGCTCAGTACAGGCTCAGTACAGGTTTCTTAATTGCTCAGGTTCCATGAACACTCCAGAAGCATAGCAGGTAAACAGTAATGAATTCATAGGACAAACTATGGTATATCAACATAAGAAAAAAAGAAGCCATTCTTTCTAAAAGAAAGGGTGGAGTTGTCCTTTAAATAATGCAGATCTACTGTATTAGTAATAGACTCAGGTCCCCAATCTGTGACATGGAAAACTTGAATCATATTGTTTATTTAGGAGCTATTGGTTTCGTAGTAACATTTCTTATGCACTTTGTAGTATTAGTTTATATTAGCTTTCTTAAGAACTTTCAATGGTTTTTTAGGATCCAATCAAATTCAGTTTTATTGTTATTAATGCATATTATGCTAAAGTGATCCACAGATTTGCATTTTGTCTTCAGAGTCATCTGGGGCAAATTAAATGAAATCTAACCTCAATCATGTATTGTCATTGTTTAAAGGGCATGTCCACCCCCAAAACTATAATCCCCCCCACTACTGGCCCCATTGTGTAGTGTAGTTTAATCCTTACCTTACATCCCAGCTCCATCTGGTTCTTCTGCTATACCCCCCTAAAGTCCAAAAAAACGCCCACCAGGAGTACTGCAGAGTCCATATAGCACTCTGCCTCCTGTCTCTCCTCCAGGAGAATTTTGCCATGCGCAGAAGAGCCCTCCCCCCCCCCTCCCTCTCCCTCCCGATTAGGATTTCCTCCCCCTAGTGTAAAAATCTTTTTAAATTATATTCCCCCTGTCAGCCCAGCCCCAACCGCTATATTTTTATTATCAGAAAATGCCCCAAACATTACTTACCTTTCCTCTGCCGCACTGAACTCCCGGCAGCCGCTTCCGTGATTGGCTCCTGCTCAGCCAATCACAGACGCGACTGCCGGTCCCGCCCCTCTGCTTGCATTTTCTCGCAAGAAGAGGGTCTGGCAGCGCGGCGGAGGAAAGAGGGAAGGTAAGTAATGTTTGGGACACTTTCTGATAATAAAAATATTGCGATTGTGGCTGGGGGGGCAGAAGGAATATTATATAAAATTTTTTTTAGAAGGGTGGACATGCCCTTTAAATAAAACACTAATTCCAAGATATCTGTTGTATTCAGTTCAATCATTTCACTAGTCATACGACTGGCTTTCTCAATTCAGAATAAAGTTTGTCTTGTACAATAATCTGTTAAATGTAAGTTATATTTCTTACATTACTATAAATACAAAGTAAGGTATTTTGTCAAGGTCTCTAATCTTCGCTTCCACACACTGGTACAGAACACACTGATCATGTCAAGAAGTCACAGTATTTAAGTAGAGGGCTGCTAACTATGAGATGGTAACCCCTTAGGGCAAATTACCAAAGTGTGAATCTTGACTGCTAAAGGGCCACTGTGATTTTAACATATAACAGTAAGGCCTATGCATGAGGTGCACCATTTTTAGCCAAAATCTTTTTCTGGCTTTAGTTGCCCTTTAGAATTGGATGTATACAAAAAAAATATATATATATATTTCTTTCAAATCGATTAAAAACTTATCTTAGCTTTTTTTAAATTTTTTTTTTTTAAATCTGCTAGTTAATTAAAATCCAGATGTACTATAAAATGTTTTCTGCTCCATGTTTGTCTAACCATAGGCCAACTCTGGTTGTTGACTAGAATAGTAAATTTTTTTGATAACCACAGTTTTGTGAAGGTTATAGAATTAAACCGGCCCATGTGCCTACAGACAAAAACTGGTTAAGATTCTTAAATATATATGCGCGCCTAATATTATATTATCTGTTAATTAAAAAAAAACGAGCTAGTATAGTATTGCAGGATGAATAAAGACATACATTCATCCAGTCCAACCTACTACCCCCATTTCCTGCCTAAAAGTTGATCCAGAGGAAGGCAAAAAAAAATAATTGGAAGTATAGTATTTCAGGTTGAATAAAGACATACGTCCATCCAGTCCAGCCCATCTAGAAATACCCTCATTTCCTGCCTAATTGTTGATCCAGAGGAAGGCAAAAAAAAACCCACCAAATATATGAAGGGGAAAAAAAATTCCTTCCTGACCCAAGTAGCAATCGGATATTTCCCCGGATTAACTCTACTTTATGTATCAATACCAGGAACTTGCAACATTCCTTGTTTGCAGTAACTCATCCAGCTTTTTTTTTTTGAAACTCACCAATGAACCTGCCATAACAAGGATTCCAAAATTGCACTGCATATTCCAAATGAGGCCTTACCAATGCTTTGTAAAGAGGGAGAATAATATTTTCCTCCCTTGAATCCATACCTCTCTTTATACAAGACAATACCATGCTGGCTCTGGCTGTTGCCGCCTGGCACTGCTTGCTACCACCAAAACAGGGATTCACTTAACACAGAGCCATTTATAGTATAAGCATATATAATAGTAATAAATAATAAGGATTTTTAAGTCCAAAATGCATCACCTTACATTAACACTTGAGTCCATAATGATGTAGCCCCATTAACAACTACTCTCTGCATCCTATTCATTAGCCAATTTTTTATCCATGTACAAATGTGACTCCCCAGACCAACAGACCTCAGCATATACATTAGTCTCCTATAGGGGACTGTATCAAAAGCCTTTGCAAAATCCAAGTATAGTACATCTACTGCTATGCCAGAGTCTAAATTTCTACTTATTTCCTCATAAAAGCCAAGCAAGTTAGTTTGACAAGATCTATTCCTCCTAAATCCATGCTGGTTACTATTTATAATGTCAGTCCCTGAAACATACTCTAGAACATGTTCCCTTATTAAACTTTCCAGTATCTTCTCCACCACTGAAGTTAAACTTACAGGCCTGTAATTACTCGGCTGTGAGCAACTACCGTTTTGAATATTGGAATAACATCAGCCTTTTTCCAATCCAGAGGCACCCCACTGGACATGAGGGAATCTGCAAAAATAAGAAACAATGGCCTAGATAAAACTGAACTTAGCTCCCTAAGTACCTGAGGATGTATTTTATCCGGTCCAGGAGATTTATTAATATCAACCTTATTTAGTTCTTTCTGTACCATATCCTCGGTTAACCAAAGTGCACTTGAATCTTTTATACCATTATTGCTACTATACTCTATGATATCTGTACTTGGATCTTCTATAGTGTATACAGAGGGGAAAAAAAACATTTTAGACATTTGCTTTATCGCCATCCTCCGTAACTAACTTATCCCCATTAATTAATGGTGCCACATTTTCAGTCCTCATCTTCTTACTATTAATATACTTAAAAAGAAAAAATAGGCTTAGTGCTGCTTTGTTCAGCAATCCTAACTTCATTATTAAAGGGTATGTTCATCAAAAAATTTACTTTCTTTCTAACTGTTTTACTGAAAAACAGGAGGTAAATGCACAATTTCTTACCTCCCGTTCTTCAGTGAATCTTGCAGGAGAGCAGGAGAACTTACCGGGATCGTTCCAGCACTGACAGAGCCGCGGCTGAAATCCCCGATGCCTCCAACGCATCTCCAGTCCTTTGCACTGTGCGCGCATGCGCACACTGTACTAAGGAGAGTGGAAGTGTTGGAGGCGTCGGGGATTTCGGCTGCAGCTCTGTCAGCGCTGGAACGATCCCGGTAAGTTCTCCTGCTCTCCTGCAATTCACCCATTTTGTCAACCCGGCTTCTCTCATTTGGAAACATACATTTTAAATTATGATCCTGCAATTTATTCTTACACTTTAATACACATGCCTCCCTATCCTCTATGCTAGCCCCATCCCCCTTTCCACCCACCACTGGCCTATCAACACCCTGCTTTCCTTCTGGGCTATCTATCCCAGTGAGACTGCTAAAACCCGCCTCCAACACTTCCACTCTCCTTAGCACAGTGTGCGCATGCGCGCACAGTGCAGGACTGGAGATGCGTTGGAGGCATCGGGGATTTCAGCCGCGGCTCTGTCAGTGCTGGAACGATCCCGGTAAGTTCTCCTGCTCTCCTGCAAGATTCACGAAGAACGGGAGGTAAGAAATTGTGCATTTACCTCCTTTTTTTCAGTAAAACAGTTAGAAAGAAAGTAATTTTTTGATGAACATACCCTTTAATAATGAAGTTAGGATTGCTGAACAAAGCAGCACTAACCTATTTTTTTTTTTAAGTATATTAATAGTAAAAGATGAGGACTGAAAATGTGGCACCATTAATTAATGGGGATAGTTAGTTACGGAGGATGGCGATAAAGCAAATGTCTAAAATGTTTTTTTTTCCCCTGTATACACTATAGAAGATCCAAGTACAGATATCATAGAGTATAGTAGCAATAATGGTATAAAAGATTCAAGTGCACTTTGGTTAACCGAGGATATGGTACAGAAAGAACTAAATAAGGTTGATATTAATAAATCTCCTGGACCGATAAATACATCCTCAGTACTTAGGAGCTAAGTTCAGTTTTATCTAGGCCATTGTTTCTTATTTTTGCAGATTCCCTCATGTCCAGTGGGGTGCCTCTGGATTGGAAAAAGGCTGATGTTATTCCAATATTCAAAACGGTAGTTCTCACAGCCGAGTAATTACAGGCCTGTAAGTTTAACTTCAGTGTGGGGAAGATACTGGAAAGTTTAATAAGGGAACATGTTCTAGAGTATGTTTCAGGACTGACATTATAAATAGTAACCGCATGGATTTAGGAGGAATAGATCTTGTCAAACTAACTTGCTTGGCTTTTATGAGGAAATAAGTAGAAATTTTAGACTCTGGCATAGCAGTAGATGTACTATACTTGGATTTTGCAAAGGCTTTGGATACAGTCCCCTATAGGAGACTAATGTATATGCTGGGGTCTGTTGGTCTGGGGAGTCACATTTGTACATGGATAAAAATTGGCTAATGAATAGGATGCAGAGAGTGTTGTTAATGGGGCTACATCATTATGGACTCAAGTGTTAATGTAAGGTGATGCATTTTGGTTAAAAATCCTTATTATTTTACTATTATATAGCTTATACTATAAATGGCCTGTGTTAAGTGAATCCCTGTTTTGGTGGTACCAAGGTAGCAAGCAGTGCCAGGCGGCAACAGCCAGAGCCAGCATGGTATTGTCTTTATAAAGAAGGTATGGATTCAAGGGAGGAAAATATATTCTCCCTCTTTAAAAAGCATTGGTAAGGCCTCATTTGGAATATGCGTGCAATTTGGAATCCTTGTTATGGCAGGTTCATTGGTGAGTTTCAAAAAAAAAAAAGCTGGATGAGTTACTGCAACAAGGAATGTTGCAAGTTCCTGGTATTGATACAAAGTAGAGTTAATCCGGGGAAATATCCGATTGCTACTTGGGTCAGGAAGGAATTTTTTTTCCCCTTCATATATTTGGTGGGGTTTTTTGCCTTCCTCTGGATCAACAATTAGGCAGGAAAGAGGGTATTCTAGATGGGTTGGACTGGATGGACGTATGTCTTTATTCAACCTGAAATACTATACTTCCATTATTTTTTTTGCCTTCCTCTGGATCAACTGTTAGGCAGGAAATGGGTAGTAGGTTGGACTGGATGAATGTATGTCTTTATTCTCCTGCAATACTATACTAGCTCTTTTTTTTTAATTAACAGATAATATAATATTAGGCGCGCATATATATTTAGAATCTTAACCAGTTTTTGTCTGTAGGCACATGGGCCGGTTTAATTCTATAACCTTCACAAAACTGTGGTTATCAAAAAAATTTACTATTCTAGTCAACAACCAGAGTTGGCCTATGGTTGAACAAACTGGGGCAACAAGCCAAGGTGTGAGGACCTAGCAGGTTGGGTACATATAAAGGGGTAGGGGCACTTTGTTGCCCTTTAACTGAACACAAAATGTAAGACACAATAATGACATTCCTACATTTTAAGAATGTACCTGATGACAGGAGGCTATTGACCATCTCCAGAAAAGCAGGGTGGACAAACTGATAGTCCTCAAGAAGTAATACTACTTGTTGTCCTTCAATGCCAGCAACTGCATTACCTATAGCAGAAACAAATGTTATTAAAACACTTTTATAAATCAGCACAAATAAATCAGCAACAATTGGTCTAACCCTGGCATTGACCAGTGCTAGAAGCACCCTAGTGCTTTATCTAACCAAGACAGTGTAATTGACCAGTTGCTAGAAGCACCCTAGTGTTCTGTCTAACCCAGATGGTGGCATTGACTAGCTGCTAGAAGCACCCTAATGATCTGTCTTACCCTGACGATGTTATTAAACATCTGCCTGCTGAAGCATCCTGGTGTTTCTTCATAACACTGACAGTGGCAATAACCAGATGCTAGAAGCACCCAAGTGTTCTATCTAACCAGACAGTGGCATTGACCAGCTGTTAGAAGCACCCTAATGCTCGTCTTACCTAGATGGTGCGATTAAACATCTGCATGAAGCATCCTAGTGCTCTGTGAATTTCATGCTGTTGTATAAAAACATCTGCTAGAAGCATCCTAGAGCTCTGTCTAACCAATGCGTGCCATTAATCATCATCCAGAAGCACTCTGTGAAACCCGCACTGTGGCATTAAACACTCTAGAAAACACTGGTCACGGGATTCCCCTTAACGTCTATGGGAAGTGTCAAAAGACAATTTTTAGAATTTTTGCCATTGTCCATAGTCAAGATATTCATGGTCAGGTAAATACTTCTCCAGAAATCGCTAGGACAATAAAGATATCATTAACACAAAATTGGATATTTGTATTAATAATAAAAATATTTCGGATAGTCTCGATTCTAAAATAAAAGTTTTTTTTCTAAGGGGCTAAAGAAAATGTTATGCAAATCCAGAGCATTTACATATGTATTATATTACATCTGTTAACATCTCATTAACACTCTAATAAAGCTTTTCTTTTTAATAGCCCTCCTGGGTATCTTTTCATTGAAATACATTTACTTGGGGCTGCCATGTTTTTTATTTGGATGTTGCAATGCACTTCTTTTTATCCAGTTTACTGCAGCAGTATTTCACGAATTACCAACCGCAGAGACCAATTAATAAAAAAAAAAAAAATCTCTACTACAAGGATCTCTATACAAGATGTCTCAGTTTTTAAACTTGGCTGAGAGTCTGTAAGCATATAACAAAAGCCTGCACTGCACACACAAGCCAGTCTTCACATTCAATGGACTGAGTGTGTGCCTGTGTCCAGTTTTGCCAACTTGCTCTCTTTGGTTTGTAATTTATTCACTCATGCATGAAATGAATTCAGCTCGAAGTCTGAATCTTATGCTCTTTCTCCATCCACCTCTAGTCTGCTGCTATTTCAGTCCTTCTAAATCCCTTCTTTATAAAGTGCTCAATTATTTCTTTTTTAATCTCAACTGTCACAGCGACAGTAGGAAAAAATCCAATTTACTGTAGTGAGTATTAAACAAATTTGTTTGAAAAATAGACTTGAAAAAAAATGTTCTTTCAATTTATGAGATATAAATGTTTTATTAAAGTGCTTTACAATATGCAATTTCTAGGCTAGTTATATTATTTATATGTGGATTGTTTGGCATTTTAACAGTTCAGGCAAGGGCAATTATTCACTAGGCTATGTTCCATCAAACTAACAAGTTCCCCCTAGTGCAACCACCGAGCTCACACTATCTCTTGGAGGTTAACAAATTCCTACTAAAACTAACAGAACTCACACTATTTTTATGGAGGTAACTAGTGCCTTCTAGTGTAACCACAGAATTAACACCAACTCTTGGAGGTTAACAAGTTCCTTATGAAACCACAAGATCACACTATTTTTTGAAGGTAACTAGTTCCCTCTAGTGTAACCACAGACCTCACACTTACTTTTGGAGTTTATTAAGTTCCTAATTCAACTACATAACTCACACTATTTCTTGAAGGTAACTAGTTTCCTTCTAGGTAACACAGAAGTCACTATCTCTTGGAGGGTAACAAGTTCCTTATGAAACTACAGAACTCAAACTATTAGGAGATTAGATGGTCCTAGTGCAACTACAGAACTCACACTATTAGGAGATTAGCATGTTCCTAGTGCAACTACAGAACTCACACTATTAGGAGATTAGCATGTTCCTAGTGCAACTACAGAATCCACACAATTTCTTAGGAGATTAGCATGTTCCTAGTGCAACTACAGAACTCACACTATTTAGGAGATTAGCTGTTCCTAGTGAACCACAGAACTCACACTATCTAATCAGAGGTTAAATAATTTCTTTAGTGTAACCAAGTATTCACTATTTCTCTTAAAGAGTCACAAAATCCTTCGAGTGTACAAATTAGAAAAATCAAGGAAGGGGATTCCACCAGGAATCTGCACACCCCCTCCTCACCTACCTCCCGAAACGTTGTGTGATCGCTTTTTAGCACAATAAATTGAATGTTTAAGTTATTGATGAGTGTGCCTCCCATTTGAAGTTTAACCACAGAACTTACACTATCTCCCATCTGTCCCAGACATAGTATGATCTATATTGAAGGACCTAGTCTGTTATTTCTTGTTAATTCATACCTTTATCTCAAGTAATTTCTTTACCTGCTTTAGATCATTTTTGAACTGTTTCAGCTCATATCCTCTAGAAATCTTTGGGGTAAAGAGTACAGCGTTGTGCATATGGCTAATTAGAGAAGTGACAGTTCTGCGGCCTACGCCACTGCGGCCTGCCAGAAGAAGAGAGCCTCCTGGGAAGCTAAGCACTCTGTCTACACGTGAAATATAGTCCAGAACTTCATGGAACAGTAGGAGCTCAAGTTCGTTATCATGGCTGTATTGGATTGAACCCTAAAAACAAAAAAAAAATAACTGCAGGTAAATACAACAGACATGTAAACAGATGAACTGAGAAATACAGTGTTTTAGGTTACTGAATTTATATACAAATATCCTGCATACCTTTTTAATGACATCCTGCAAATCATTAGAATTTAGCCTTCCAAGAGGTCTTCCATGTGGGGGTAAAGACTGTCCAGGTGCAATCACAGCACCTGCCTCATGCAGAGCTCCCACGTGACATAATAAAAATCTAAAATGTGTTGAAAATACAGATATTGGGTTAAAAAAAAGACAACTGCCCATCAAGTTCATCATTCATACTAAACTCAAAACGCCAACACCCAACAGTCAGCCATGTTTATTGCAGTACTCTGCAAAAAGACATATCCATTCACACAAGTAACTATAGATGCAATATACTGTACTGACTGTAACCCCAGACATTCTTCCAGTCCAACAAGACCACCAAGTCTCCTCTAAAGTTATGCTCAACTAGTAAACAATTTTATACAAGTCTAATGTTGGAAATATGATTGAAACAAACAATAGATAAATGACGGTATTTAGCCCACACAATGCAATAAAGTGTCCAACACATAGAATAGTATATATATCTCTCTCTTCCCAGTTAACCTGTTTATTGCTCACCTAAGTGAGAGGAGGCTGGGTGCAAATGCCCAGAACCTCTCGCTTAGTATAATCACCCCAGCGTAGTATAATCGTCCCAGCAATAATCACTGTAGGACAGCAAAAAACAAGGAGAGAGGCTATGAGAATTTCCGTGAAGTCGGGTGCTGTCTCCCCAGACCTGTTGCTATTAGGGTATACAAATTTCGAAAAAATTTAAGAAAAAAAAAAATTCCTATTGAATGATTGAAAATTATTATTGCAAACTCGAAAATTGCAATTGAAATTTATGACTTTGGAACTTCAATAAATTCGCTGCACAGCTGCAGAAACAAAACTTGACAGTTTCTCTTGCGATACCTGTTGCAACCGCCAAAAGCAAGAGTTAATGTTGCACTAACCAGCAGTGAATAGGTTAGCGCATCCTTATCCTGAGCTCACTGCGGTGTGGGTTTCCATGAATCCTGACACTAATTCAATCACGAATCTCGAATAATTCCCTTATCATGTGATACATATACAATCCTAAAACACATACCACTATTTGTATTCTTCTGACTGTAACAACATGATAGGAAAATACCCCTATAGTAGTCAATGGATCATATTGCATGGTTAAAATTAAACACAATTAGGCTTTTACGAATAGCCACAGAGTCTCTAAAGGTGTTTAAGTCAGTTAAGATTTGCAATTAGCTATTGT
Source organism: Hymenochirus boettgeri (assembly GCA_019447015.1). NCBI lineage: Eukaryota > Metazoa > Chordata > Amphibia > Anura > Pipidae > Hymenochirus > Hymenochirus boettgeri. The sequence continues at coordinate 316,131,238 of CM033470.1, read as the reverse complement.
GACTTAACCCCTAGGTAAGATACTCAGAGCTGTGCACCTCTGGTAAATCCCTTGCACCTGTGTCTGAGCAATTCTACCTTAGTGAGCCTTTTCAATAAGAGGTGCAAATGTTGCAGGGTTTTAATCGCAGCAACCAATCAGATATTATCAAACGTTTTCTAACTGTAGTAAACCAGTAAAAAGGTATCATCTAATTGGTTGAGGCAAATGAACCGCTCAGGCAATTTTTTGCCCAATTGAATAAGCCTTAGGCTGTGTACCCACTACGCAATTTTCAGGCCGATAGTTCAGTGTATCAGTCGATCAGGTAGAAAAAATGGCATGGAGTTGTGGCAGCCTATGCCCGACCATTCGCTCATCCAAATTAGATGAATGGACACGTTGGAAAACCCCGCAGATCATGAAATCAACAATGGACCAGAGGTTTATTTGCGCCAAATTATCGGCTGCGGCTAATTTTTCTGGCCAACCGGTCGATAGTGGCGAAGATAAGCCATAATGAAGGGTCCCATGGTGTGTACCCAGCTTAAAGGTATCAACCTAGGAAAACTACTTTTGAGGTTTCAGTTTTATGAAGAACTGAGGTAAAGATGCTGTGTCTTACCTCCCCTTCTTCAATAAAACCTGCAGGCGGCAAGAGCGAAGGTAAAAAACGTACTGGTCTCACGCTCCTCCGCCGCATTCTCTGACAGGTCCCGATGGACTTTGGATCTATGCGCATAGTGTACAAAGTCCATCAGGACCTGTCAGAAGATCATGGAGCATGAGACCAGGTAAGTTTCTACCTTTGCTCCTGCAGGTTTAATCGAAGAATGGGAGGTAAGACACATGTCCCATTCTTAGGTTGACATAACCTTTATAATCGAAATACTAGTACTTCCCATCCAACAAATTTCCACCACATTGCTAATAGTTGTTCTCCTTGGGAAAATCTCTACATTGACCATAAGGGTTATTTCTCCCCAGTGATCACACTTATACATCAGTCTATAAAGACTACAGAAAGTATCAACAGCTCTAATTTGCTATCACCATTGGACAAGAAGATTAGAAAACCCAAGTATAAAGAAAGATGAATTAATAATTACCTGTCAAACTGTCCAAAACATCAAAGCCCCAGTCTCCCTGCAGTACCGACATTAAAATGTTGTCAAAAACATTCAGTTCCTTAGCAGTCACAATTCTGTCACGGAACAGTCTTCGGGCTTCATAAGCTACAACTTCTAAGACACAATCTGAGGATGCTTTTGAAGACCTTGAAGTAAAAAACTTTATTTATATCGTGCAGGATTGAACCCCAATCTCAAGGAAAGTGCAAAAAGGATTTTAACAGGATCTTCTATCGCCAAAAACGTAAAAGCAAGACTCACATTATAAGTAATTGTAATTGCTTGACTGCTAATAACGGAAATTTCAAGTTTGGTTTAGGTTGTCAAAAGTATCAACAGACATGGCATTTAATATCAGTGTCTGGAACTATGTTGACATGTATCACCACACTAAATGACAAATCATATTATTTTGATACAGTAATTTCACTCTGTGACATTCTAAACCAAATCTTTGTGCATGTTCAGGCCTCTCCTACTGTAGACTGATATTTACTGGAAGATATTTAGTGCTTCTCTGATTTATCTTGTATCGGATATCATGGTACATCCCTGGTGAACTCTGCCCTTCTCTAAAGCTGGGTACACGCATACTGATAAAGAAACAAGGAGAGAAATCCTGCACACACCTGAAAGCAAACAGTGTTTGGTAGTGCTGGGTGCAAATGGCAGACTGAGGCAGAAAGCAGTCAATATAGCAATCATAGAAAAAATGCCATGCACACCAGACTTGACGTCCTGTGTATTTATTGCTTATACACAAGAACATCAAAGTGACGTTTTGGTACAACGTTGTACCTGCTACACCTTCTTCTTCATTAAAATTTGGTCTGAAGAAGGTACAACGTTGTACCGAAACGTCACTTGATGTTCTTGTGTATAATGCAATAAAATACAAGGATTGCAAGTCTGGTGTGCATGGCATTTTTTCTATGTCATTACTGATAAAGGGCAATCCAATCTGGTACTGATGGGAGCAGCCCTGTTCTGTATGTGTGCACATCCACAAGACTGTTTCCGATGCCGACGAATATTCAGCGTTTCATCGAAAATACTTTGTTACATTTCAGGGACTCCGTCATGGTCGGACCCCTGTACTAAAGTTTATGGAATTGGCCTTGATTGTTAGGTGCATGGCAGTCACAAAGCAATCTCCCAAAACTTTATATAAGGAGAATGCTTGGGAGTGTGTGAGCACAACTTTCAAAGATGACAAAGATTGTGTCTGTCATCTTTAAAGATTGGTATAGTGTGTACCCAACTTAATACTTTTTCTCTTATGATTTCCCTATGTGCATTCTCCCATTTACTTACTCTCCATTTTGTTTCCACACAAATACCAGCATTTCATAGCACTTCTCTTCGTTTCACTGATGTTCCCCTCCTTTCACAACATGTACTTATTTGTCTGTTCTCCTCCTTGCTTTCACTTGCACTTTTTTGCAATTTTTTATTCTTCCTCCTAACATCCTGTTCCGCTTATTTTCCATTTGTCCCTCATTCTGCAAGCCAATCATTAATTGTTGTCGGTCCTTTGATTCACTACCTACAGCTCTCCTATTGCCTCTGTCGACAAATGTAAACCATGCCACAGAATGGATATGAACTAGCATTGAACTTCTCAGTCTTTCTGAAATTTTTCTACCTCTCTACCTGCAATCAGTACAGCAGATTTTTTAATGATGCAACCAACCTCCTGTTAAATCATATCTGAAGAGCCCGGTGATCCACTGAGTGAGGATGCAAGGTGTGAAAAGGTAATGACTATAATCATCAACTGAAATTTGGCCCGGACCTGAAATAATAAAGGAAAAAGTTTTGGAATCCTGTGTACAAAAAGGATATCTTAGAAATAAAAAAGGGTTCAGAGAAGGGCAACTAAATAAATAAGGGGATTGGGGGAGCGACTTGAATATGAAGAGATTACATGACAACACAGTTAATATAACTTACACTACATCAATTTAAAAACAAATACTCTGTGAAGTGCATAAAATATGGGTAATTTCAACTTTAGTCCAACATTAGAAAAAAAATTTGCATTGACAAGTGTGCCACGGTCTGAAAGAGTTTGAAAACCACTGGTATAAGCAGATTTTTAAGTCCAAAATGCATCACCTTACATTTTCCAAAGGAGTTTTTCACTGTGAGAATGGTAAAACTAAGCAACTGTCTTCCATTGGACGTGGTAATAGCAGGTTCATAGACAGTTAAAAAAAAAAAAGAATGTTGCATGTTACTGGTATTGATACATAAAGCTGGAGTTGATCCAGGGTGGCAGTGCAGCTGTTTTAGATGAGAAGATGGCTAGAGGGTTTGAGGAGATTTTAAACTAGGTTTGGGGGGGGGGGGGGGAGGTCGGGGATTTCGGCTGCAGCTCTGTCAGCGCTGGAACGATCCCGGTAAGTTCTCCTGCTCTCCTGCAATTCACCCATTTTGTCAACCCGGCTTCTCTCATTTGGAAACATACATTTTAAATTATGATCCTGCAATTTATTCTTACACTTTAATACACATGCCTCCCTATCCTCTATGCTTGCCCCATCCCCCTTTCCACCCACCACTGGCCTATCAACACCCTGCTTTCCTTCTGGGCTATCTATCCCAGTGAGACTGCTAAAACCCCCCCCCCCCCCCACCTAGTTTAAAAACCCCCCCCCCCCCCCCAGCCATCTTCTCATCTAAAACAGCTGCACTGCCACCCTGGATCAACTCCAGCTTTATGTATCAATACCAGTAACATGCAACATTCTTTTTTTTTTAACTGTCTATTGAACCTGCTATTACCACGTCCAATGGAAGACAGTTGCTTAGTTTTACCATTCTCACAGTGAAAAACTCCTTTGGAAAATGTAAGGTGATGCATTTTGGACTTAAAAATCTGCTTATACCAGTGGTTTTCAAACTCTTTCAGACCGTGGCACACTTGTCAATGCAAATTTTTTTTCTAATGTTGGACTTAAAGTTGAAATTACCCATATTTTATGCACTTCACAGAGTATATTGTTTTTAAATTGATGTAGTGTAAAGTTATATTAACTGTGTTGTCATGTAATCTCTTCATATTCAAGCTCCCCCAATCCCCTTATTTATTTAGTTGCCCTTCTCTGAACCCTTTTTTATTTCTAAGATATCCTTTTTGTACACAGGATTCCAAAACTTTTTCCTTTATTATTTTCAGGTCCGGGCCAAATTTTCAGTTGATGATTATAGTCATTACCTTTTCACACCTTGCATCCTCACTCAGTGGATCACCGGGCTCTTCAGATATGATTTAACAGGAGGTTGGTTGCATCATTAAAAAATCTGCTGTACTGATTGCAGGTAGAGAGGTAGAAAAATTTCAGAAAGACTGAGAAGTTCAATGCTAGTTCATATCCATTCTGTGGGGCATGGTTTTACATTTGTCGACAGAAGGCAATAGGAGAGCTGTAGGTAGTGAATCAAAGGACCGACAACAATTAATGATTGGCTTGCAGAATGAGGGACAAATGGAAAGATAAGCGGAACAGGATGTTAGGGAGGAAGAATAAAAAAATTGCAAAAAAGTGCAAGTGAAAGCAAGGAGGAGAACAGACAAATAAGTACATGTTGTGAAAGAGAGGGGAACATCAGTGAAACGAAGAGAAGTGCTATGAAATGCTGGTATTTGTGTGGAAACAAAATGGAGAGTAAGTAAATGGGGAGAATGCACATAGGGAAATCATAAGAGAAAAAGTATTAAGTTGGGTACACACTATACCAATCTTTCAAAGATGACAGACACAATCTTTGTCATCTTTGAAAGTTGTGGCTACACACAATCCCAAGCATTCTCCTTATATAAAGTTTTGGGAGATTGCTTTGTGACTGCCATGCACCTAACAATCAAGGCCAATTCCATAAACTTTAGTACAGGGGTCCGACCATGACGGAGTCCCTGAAATGTAACAAAGTATTTCCGATGTAAACGCTGAATATTCGTCGGCATCGGAAACAGTCTATGTGGATGTGCACACATTACAGAAACAGGGCTGCTCCCATCAGTACAGATTGGATTGTCCCTTTATCAGTAATGATCATAGAAAAAATGCCATGCACACCAGACTTGCAATCCTGTGTATTTTATTGCATTATACACAAGAACATCAAAGTGACGTTTCGGTACAACGTTGTACCTTCTTCAGACCAAATTTTAATGAAGAAGAAGGTGTAGCAGGTACAACGTTGTACCAAAACGTCACTTTGATGTTCTTGTGTATAATGCAATAAAATACACAGGACTGCAAGTCTGGTGTGCATGGCATTTTTTCTATGATTGCTATATTGACTGCTTTCTGCCTCAGTCTGCCATTTGCACCCAGCACTACCAAACACTGATTGCTTTCAGGTGTGTGCAGGATTTCTCTCCTTGTTTCTTTATCAGTAATGCGTGTACCCAGCTTTAGAGAAGGGGCAGAGTTCACCAGGGATGTACCATGATATCCGATACAAGATAAATCAGAGAAGCACTAAATATCTTCCAGTAAATATCAGTCTACAGTAGGTAGAGCCTGAACATGCACAAAGATTTGGTTTAGAATGTCACAGAGTGAAATTACTGTATCAAAATAATATGATTTGTCATTTAGTGTGGTGATACATGTCAACATAGTTCCAGACACTGATATTAAATGCCATGTCTGTTGATACTTTTGACAACCTAAACCAAACTTGAAATTTCCGTTATTAGCAGTCAAGCAATTACAATTACTTATAATGTAGAGTCTTGCCTTTTACGTTTTTGGCGATAGAAGATCCTGTTAAAATCCTTTTTGCACTTTCCTTGAGATTGGGGTTCAAGTCCTGCACGATATAAATAAAGTTTTTTACTTCAAGGGTCTTCAAAAGCATCCTCAGATTGTGTCTTAGAAGTTGTAGCTTATGAAGCCCGAAGACTGTTCCGTGACAGAATTGTGACTGCTAAGGAACTGAATGTTTTTGACAACATTTTAATGTCGGTACTGCAGGGAGACTGGGGCTTTGATGTTTTGGACAGTTTGACAGGTAATTATTAATTCATCTTTCTTTATACTTGGGTTTTCTAATCTTCTTGTCCAATGGTGATAGCAAATTAGAGCTGTATGATACTTTCTGTAGTCTTTATAGACTGATGTATAAGTGTGATCACTGGGGAGAAATATACCCTTATGGTCAATGTAGAGATTTTCCCAAGGAGAACAACTATTAGCAATGTGGTGGAAATTTGTTGGATGGGAAGTACTAGTATTTCGATTATTAAAGGTTATGTCCACCTAAGAATGGGACATGTGTCTTACCTCCCATTCTTCGATTAAACCTGCAGGAGCAAAGGTAAGAAACTTACCTGGTCTCATGCTCCGATGATCTTCTGACAGGTCCTGATGGACTTTGTACACTATGCGCATAGAGTCCAAAGTCCATCGGGACCTGTCAGAGAATGCGGCGGAGGAGCGTGAGACCAGGTACGTTTTTTACCTTCGCTCCTGCCGCCTGCAGGTTTTATTGAAGAAGGGGAGGTAAGACACAGCATCTTTACCTCATGTTCTTCAATAAAACTGAAACCTCAAAAGTAGTTTTCCTAGGTGGATATACCCTTTAAGCTGGGTACACACCATGGGACCCTTCATTATGGCTTACTCTTCGCCACTATCGACCGGTTGGCCAGAAAAATTAGCCGCAGCCGATAATTTGGCGCAAATAAACCTCTGGTCCATTGTTGATTTCATGATCTGCGGGGTTTTCCAACGTGTCCATTCATCTAATTTGGATGAGCGAATGGTCGGGCATAGGCTGCCACAACTCCATGCCATTTTTTCTACCTGATCGACTGATACACTGAACTATCGGCCTGAAAAATTGCGTAGTGGGTACACAGCCTAAGGCTTATTCAATTGGTGCAAAAAATTGCCTGAGCGGTTCATTTGCCTCAACCAATTAGATGATACCTTTTTACTGGTTTACTACAGTTAGAAAACGTTTGATAATATCTGATTGGTTGCTGCAGATTAAGAACCCTGCAACATTTTGCACCTCTTATTGAAGAAGGCTCACTAAGGTAGAATTGCTCAGAGCCACAGGTGCAAGGGATTTACCAGAGGTTGCACAGCTCTGAGTATCTTCACCTAGGGGTTAAAGTCACAATAGCTAATTGCAAATCTGTTAACGTGACTTAAACACCTTTAGAGACTCTGTGGCTATTCGTAAAAGCCTAATTGTGTATTAATTTATAACCATGCAATATGATCCATTGACTACTACTCTAGGGGTATTTTCCTATCATGTTGTTACAGTCAGAAGAATACAAATAGTGGTATGTGTTTTAGGATTGTATATGTATCACAGTGATAAGGGAATTATTCGAGATTCGTGATTGAATTAGTTGGCAGGATTCATGGAAAGCCACACCGCAGGTGAGCCAGGGATAAGGATGCGCTAACCTATTCACTGCTGGTTAGTGCAACATTAACGTCTTGCTTTTGGCGGTTGCAACAGGTATCGCAAGAGAAACTGTCAAGTTTTGTTCTTGCAGCTGTGCAGCGGAATTTATTGAAGTTCCAAAGTCATAAATTTCAATTGCAATTTTCGAGTTTGCAATAATAATTTTCAATCATTCAATAGGAATTTTTTTTTTTTCCTTAAATTTTTCGAAATTTGTATACCCTAATATTAGACTGTCCGGTCCAGTGTGGCTGCAGTCTAAGTATATTCCCAACATTAATAGCAACAGGTCTGGGGAGACAGCACCCGACTTCACGGAAATTCTCATAAGCCTCTCTCCTTGTTTGTTTGCTGTCCTACAGTGATTATATGCTGGGACGATTATACTACGCTGGGGTGATTATACTAAGCGAGAGGTTCTGGGCATTTGCACCCGAGCCTCCTCTCACTTAGGGTGAGCAAAAAACAGGTTAACTGGGAAGAGAGAGATATATATACTATTCTATGTGTTGGACACTTTATTGCATTGTGTGGGCTAAATACCGTCATTTATCTATTGTTTGTTTCAATCATATTTCCAACATTAGACTTGTATAAAATTGTTTACTAGTTGAGCAATACCTTTAGAGGAGACTTGGGTGTCTTGTTGGACTGGAAGAATGTCTGGGGTTACAGTCAGTACAGTATATGCATCTATAGGTTACTTGTGTGAATGGATATGTCTTTTTGCAGAGTACTGCAATAAACATGGCTGACTGTTGGGTTGGTGCTGTTGAGTTTAGTATGAATGGATGAACTTGATGGGCAGTTGTCTTTTTTTTAACCCAATATCTGTATTTCTAACACATTTTAGATTTTTATTATGTCACGTGGGGAGCTCTGCATGAGGCAGGTGCTGTGATTGCACCTGGACAGTCTTTACCCCCACATGGAAGACCTCTTGGAAGGCTAAATTCTAATGATTTGCAGGATGTCATTAAAAAGGTATGCAGGATATGTGTATATAAATTCAGTAACCATAAAACACTGTATTTTTCAGTTCATCTGTTTACATGTCTGTTGTATTTACCTGCAGTTATTTTTTTTTGTTTTTAGGGTTCAATCCAATACAGCCATGATAACAAAGAACTTGAGCTCCTACTGTTCCATGAAGTTCTGGACTATATGTCACGTGTAGACAGAGTGCTTAGCTTCCCAGGAGGCTCTCTTCTTCTGGCAGGCCGCAGTGGCGTAGGCCGCAGAACTGTCACTTCTCTAATTAGCCATATGCACAACGCTGTACTCTTTACCCCAAAGATTTCTAGAGGATATGAGCTGAAACAGTTCAAAAATGATCTAAAGCAGGTAAAGAAATTACTTGAGATAAAGGTATGAAATTAACAAGAAATAACAGACTAGGGTCCTTCAGATATAGATCATACTATGTCTGGGACAGATGGGAGATAGTGTAAGTTCTGTGGTTAAACTTCAAATGGGAGGCACACTCATCAATAACTTAAACATTCAATTTATTGTGCTAAAAAGCGATCACACAACGTTTCGGGAGGTAGGTGAGGAAGGGGGTGTGCAGCATTCCTGTGTGGAATCCCCTTCCTTGATTTTTCTAATTGTTACACTCGAAGGAATTTGTGACTCTTTAAGAGAAATAGTGAAATACTTGGTTACACTAGAAGAAAATTATTTAACCTCTGATTAGATAGTGTGAGTTCTGTGGTTGCACTAGGAACATGCTAATCTCCTAAGAAATAGTGTGAGTTCTGTAGTTGCACTAGGAACATGCTAATCTCCTAAGAAATTGTGTGGATTCTGTAGTTGCACTAGGAACATGCTAATCTCCTAATAGTGTGAGTTCTGTAGTTGCACTAGGAACATGCTAATCTCCTAATAGTTTGAGTTCTGTAGTTTCATAAGGAACTTGTTACCCTCCAAGAGATAGTGACTTCTGTGGTTACACTAGAAGGAACTAGTTACCTTCAAGAAATAGTGTGAGTTATGTAGTTGAATTAGGAACTTAATAAACTCCAAAAGTAAGTGTGAGGTCTGTGGTTACACTAGAGGGAACTAGTTACCTTCAAAAAATAGTGTGAGCTTTGTGGTTTCATAAGGAACTTGTTAACCTCCAAGAGTTGGTGTTAATTCTGTGGTTACACTAGAAGGCACTAGTTACCTCCATAAAATAGTGTGAGTTCTGTAGTTTTAGTAGGAATTTGTTAACCTCCAAGAGATAGTGTGAGCTCGGTGGTTGCACTAGGGGGAACTTGTTAGTTTGATGGAACATAGCCTAGTGAATAATTGCCCTTGCCTGAACTGTTAAAATGCCAAACAATACACATATAAATAATATAAACTAGCCTAGAAATTGCATATTGATAAAGCACTTTAATAAAACATTTAATATCTCATAAATTGAAAGAACATTTTTTTTCGAAGTCTATTTTTCAAACAAATTTGTTTAATACTCACTACAGTAAATTGGATTTTGTCCTACTGTCGCTGTGACAGTTGAGATTAAAAAAGAAATAAATTGAGCACTTTATAAAGAAGGGATTTAGAAAGGACTGAAATAGCAGCAGACTAGAGGGTGGATGGAGAAAGAGCATAAGATTCAGACTTCGAGCTGAATTCATTTCATGCATGAGGTGAATAAATTACAAACCAAAGAGAGCAAGTTGGCAAAACTGGACACAGGCACACACTCAGTCCATTGAATGTGAAGACTGGCTTGTGTGCAGTGCAGGCTTTTGTTATATATGCTTACAGACTCTCAGCCAAGTTTAAAAACTGAGACATCTTGTATAGAGATCCTTGTAGTAGAGATTTTTTTTTTTTTTTATTAATTGGTCTCTGCGGTTGGTAATTCGTGAAATACTGCTGCAGTAAACTGGATAAAAAAGAAGTGCATTGCAACATCCAAAATAAACATGGCAGCCCCAAGTAAATGTATTTCAATGAAAAGATACCCAGGAGGGCTATTAAAAAAGAAAAGCTTTATTAGAGTGTTAATGAGATGTTAAACAGATGTAATATAATACATAGTGAAAATGCTCTGGATTTGCATAACATTTTCTTTAGCCCCTTAGAAAAAAAACTTTTATTTTAGAATCTAAGACTATCCAGAAATATTTTTATTATTAATACAAATATCCAATTTTGTGTTAATGATATCTTTATTGTCCTAGCGATTTCTGGAGAAGTATTTTACCTGACCATGAATATCTTGACTATGGACAATGGACAAAATTCTAAAAATTGTCTTTTGACACTTCCCATAGACGTTAAGGGGAATCCCGTGACTCAGGTGTTTCTAGAAGTGTTTAATGCCACAGTGCGGGTTTCACAGAGTGCTTCTGGATGATGATTAATGGCACAGCATTGGTTAGACAGAGCTCTAGGATGCTTCTAGCAGATGGTTTATACAACTGCATGAAATTCACAGAGCACTAGGATGCTTCATGCAGATGTTTAATCGCACCATCTAGGTAAGACAGAGCATTAGGGTGCTTCTAACAGCTGGTCAATGCCACTGTCTGGGTTAGATAGAACACTTGGGTGCTTCTAGCATCTGGTTATTGCCACTGTCAGTGTTATGAAGAACACCAGGATGCTTCAGGCAGATGTTTAATAACATCGTCAGGGTAAGACAGATCATTAGGGTGCTTCTAGCAGCTAGTCAATGCCACCATCTGGGTTAGACAGAACACTAGGGTGCTTCTAGCAACTGGTCAATTACACTGTCTTGGTTAGATAAAGCACTAGGGTGCTTCTAGCAGCTGGTCAATGCCAGGGTTAGACCAATTGTTGCTGATTTATTTGTGCTGATTTATAAAAGTGTTTATAATAACATTTGTTTCTGCTATAGGTAATGCAGTTGGCTGGCATTGAAGGACAACAAGTAGTATTACTTCTTGAGGACTATCAGTTTGTCCACCCTGCTTTTCTGGAGATGGTCAATAGCCTCCTGTCATCAGGTACATTCTTAAAATGTAGGAATGTCATTATTGTGTCTTACATTTTGTGTTCAGTTAAAGGGCAACAAAAGTGCCCCTACCCCTTTATAGTACCCAACCTGCTAGGTCCTCACACCTTGGCTTGCCCAAAATGTGAACTTGGGATTGCTTTCTGCCCCTATCCGGGACTTCTCCCTTCTAGTAGTAAGGCATTATCCTTGCAGAGTGCTTCTTCATGTTGACTTTGGTTTTGTGGTAAACAGTGTACCCTTGGTACTATTAAGGGAGGGGTGTGGTTTAGGGGCTATAGGAGACAGTATAGGTCTCCTTTAATTTTATGCAGAATTCCTTAAAGGAAAACTACCTGGCGCAGGGAGGTAGGATTGATTATTCCTACATCACAATATTGATTAGTTGAGGAGCACCAGCATGGAAAAACAACTGTGCTCTTCAGATTTTCATCCAGTGTCCTGGTATTTCATCTATTAAAGATAAAATTAGCCATGATAAAAATTATCTGTACTGAAAATCAGCCATTGTCTGTTACCCCCATTGAATGGGGAAACATGCTATCTAAAAAAGTGACCCTTGGATATGACCTTTTATAAAGCTAGTAACTATTATATGTGTTTTACTCTTTCTAAGATAGATGATGCTCTATCCCAGCAGTAGGATACAATCAGGCATACTCAATCCAGAGGAAAGAGGGCAGAACAATGCTGCTGGTAATGTCCCTCAGCCATAGCACCCTCTGTCCCACAGCCAATCCCCCCGTCCCACAGCCATAGCCCCCTCTGTCCCACAGCCATAGCCCCCTCTGTCCCACAGCCATAGCCCCCTCTGTCCCACAGCCATTGCCCCTCCTATGTCCCACAGCCATAGCCCCCCCTTGTCCTACAGCCAGTCCCCCCTCTGTCCCACAGCCAATCCCTTTCTGCCCCACAGCCATAGCCCCCCTCTGTCTACAGCCAGTCCCCCCTCTGTCCCACAGCCAATCCCCCTCTGTCCCACAGCCATAGCCCCCCTCTGTCCTACAGCCAGTCCCCCCTCTGTCCCACAGCCAATCCCCCTCTATCCCACAGCCATAGCTCCCCTCTGTCCTACAGCCAGTCCTCCCTCTGTCCCACAGCCAATCCCTCTCTGTCCCACAGCCATAGCCCCCCTCTGTCCTCAGCCAGCCCCCCTCTGTCCCACAGCCAATCCCCCTCTATCCCACAGCCATAGCCCCCCTCTGTCCTACAGCCAGTCCCCCCTCTGTCCCCAGCCATAGCCCCCTCTGTCCCACAGCCAATCCTCCCCTCTGTCCCACGGCCATAGCCCCCTCTGTCCCACAGCCATAGCCCCCTCTGTCCCACCGCCAATCCCCCCTCTGTCCCACAGCCAATTCCCCTTTGTCTCACAGACATAGGCCCCTCTCTCCCACAGCCAGTCCCCCCCTCTGTCCCACAGCCATAGCCCCTCTGTCCCACAGCCAATCCCCCTCGTCCCACAGCCAATTCCCCCTGTCCCACAGCCATAACCCCCACTCCACAGCCATAGCCCCCTCTGTCCCACAGCCATAGCCCCCCTCTGTCCCACAGCCATAGCCCCCCTCTGTCCCACAGCAATTGCCCCCCTCTGTCCCACAGCCAGTCCCCCCTCTGTCCCACAGCCAATCCCCCTCTGTCCCACAGCCCATTCCTCCAACCGAGTCTTTCTTCCCCCTTGGGGGACCCGCAGGTGAGAGTGGATCCTGGGTGTAGGTGAGACATAGCGGCAAGGTGTGGTAGCCGGGATGTGAGGGTGGCGGGGCGGTTGCATGGTAAGAGCAACGCACATGCGCAGCATCCAGCACGGTGTCTCCGTGTCCATCCCCTTGTCTGCACCACTTGGGGGGAGAGAAACTCTGGAAAAAGTTCAGATCGCTACTTACAGACCCTTCTCTCCCGCGGCATCTCTATTGATGGCAGCTGGGTCTGTGATTGGGTGCCTCTAGCCAATCACGATGCGGCTGCCAGTTGGCCCCTGCTTTCAACTTCCGCCAAGAGAGGGACGCCGGGGAGTGAAGGGGCTGTAAGTAGCGATCTAAACATTTTTTTTAAAGAAATGTATTGGCTGTTTGGGTGGGCAGGGGGCACCTACCTTATGCCCAAAGTTCATTTTTAGAGTGGACATGCACTTTAATGTGTTTATTGAATCATTGCATATAGGTTACCCATATAAAATACACAATATGTTTCATTTCTGTAAAGGAGAAGTTCCCGGACTGTATACAGTAGAAGAACTCGATCCACTGCTATCGCCACTGAAAAATCAAGCTTCAGAAGATGGTTTTACTGGACCAGTATTGAGCTATTTCACTTCCAGTAAGTACATCAGTTATTAAAAGCTAGCCTATCTTAATGAAAAACATACTGAGGGAGATTCACCCAGAGCCACTATTGGTCTGGATAGATCTTCCATGCGCAATTCAACACCTTGTGTGCCGCGTGAATGCTATTAGCTGGTGTTAAATATCACAGAAAATTCAGTGCACACATAATGTAGAATTGCTTGTGCTGGATGTACGGGTGCCTTTTATGATACCAGGCAGCTGGAAAAGCAAGTCGCACCAACAGATATTGAATTTATTTTTCCTTTGCAGGAATCCTCCAAAATTTGCATGTTGTCCTGATAATGGATTGCACAAACGCAAATTTCACGATAAACTGTGAGAGTAACCCTGCTTTTTACAAAAAGTGCTCTGTACAGTGGATGGATAGTTGGTCTGACAAAAGTATGAAGAAGGTAAATTCTCTATAATATATGCAAAACTCATGAAAGTCTTATATTACTGGAACTGATGAGTTAGGACTAGACATTTACCTGGAATTTCCACTGTATAGTGAAAATATCTTTTACATAAAGGGGAAATATGGGAAGTTGCCTATAGATTTTGGTTATTTCTTTGAATAAGTTCTATAACTAACTAATATCACTGTGACTTCTGCCTCTCGGTATGCCAAACATTATCAAGCTCCACAACGTTTTTGCTCTAAGGCCTTAGAGCTGAAACATTTGTGTTTTTACTCTTGTCTGCACATAAAATAAACATGGGAGCACCCCCCATTGGTTTGAACTACTCTGGATTCTATTTCTTCTATGGGTTTTTTAGGCTAAAGGTGCCCACCTCATTTAGCCCCCAAGACTGTTTTTTTTGGTTCGGACAATATTATTTTGTATAAGTGGCCCATAGCGGCATATATCGTTCTAAATAATTAGTGGGCCAAATTGTTCAAAATGCTTTTTTGAATAATCTGTTATTGTGTTCAGATTCCTGGAATGGTTATTTTGGACTCATCTAACCAAGAAAAGGTAAAGACAGATCCAGGATACAAGAAAATTTCTTCAGGTAGGTATCTTGTATTCTAATAAAAATAAAATTTATGTGGACGTGGTAGATATTTGTAACATGATTTTTTAAAAATTTTTTAATGCTGTTTTCAAGGAGATGCTGAATTTTTGAATTCATTTTTAATGATTCACGATTCCTGCAAAGCAACGGTGCAACACCAAGTCGATACATGACATTTCTTCGAGTTTATAGCTGTCGTTTAACAGCAAGAAAGCAGAGATGACAAGAGGCAACAACATTTGCAGGTTAGATTGTAGAATATTTATGGTATTAATGATGACTTGACGCTCTAAAACTCTGTAATGCAGAAGAGAAAACTAACAGGGAGATTCAATAAAAGTTCTTATCGTTACAAATGGTGCTAATTTTGCTCCAATCAGATCCTATTTAACATTTGAAACCTAACATCTGATTGGTTAATCAAAATTAGCACTATTTTTAACGATAAGAACATTTATTGAATCTCCCTGTAAGTCTAAAATATTGGATTCTGTAATTTCTAAATAAAGCTGGGTACACAACTACACCAATCTTTCAACGATGACAGGCCGAATCTGCACCAGATCCAACGGATTGTCCCTTTATCGCTTAATGGTTGTACCCAGCTTAACTGTGGAGGTCAGCTAGTAGTTGAAATGGGACAAGAGTACCCACTGAACAAAGCTGTTTTTCTTGTGTGACCAGCAAGTGTGTATGGATGGGAGGTGTGGGGTGTGTGAATTAGGCTTAAGTGACACCGGGAAACTGAAAAACTGCTAACTATTGAGTATAAATTCAACCATCCATTCAGGGTAATTTATATTAAATCTTTTATTCTCTTAAAGCTGGGAGCTGTAGGAAGAATTTCTTTTTTATCATGCTGATTGGGGGTGGTAGTTCAGAAAATAAAAATGTCAGGTCCTCAAACTTCCAGCTGGAAGTTACAATAAAACGCTAGGTCCCCACTTCTTTGTGTACAGCTGGTACATTTTAGGGGCCCTCGCTACTCTTCTGTGGCCATTCCCCCTCCCTTAAATGAACGCTGATTCATTTAATGTGATGCCAACCAGAGGACGCAGTTTTTGCAGATGGCATGCTCTAATTGGCTGAAATGTCTGGCCTATGAATGGGTGGTGCCAGAGCAAAATGGAGCAGTAAGAGCACCTAGAGTAAGTAAGTTTTCTAACTACAATCTGTACCCAAATGCATGAGGACATAGAGTTTAAGGTGTTCATCCTGGATACAGTTTAAGGAAATACTTTGGTTCTGCAACAGATGAAAGTACCATAAATTCTATATCTAGAGGTCGTTGCTTTATTATGTTTTGCAGCTGTCTGTAAATGATCTTTGTAAAAGAGTCTATTGTGAGGCCAAAATCTTTCTGTTAGTCATTGAAAGTCATTGATTTTTATTTCAAGTGCTACATAGAGATCTTGTAGGATTTTTGATGAAAACCTTTTGCGGTGTAGTGGGCTGTGAAGATGTGTTTTCCTGGAGTACCATTTTATCATATTGTATTGTTGTCATGAGCGGTTGAAGTTGTTCCTCTGGTTGTCCTGCCATTGTCAACCAGAATGCATTTTAAATTCAATTCCTAATTCTGTCTGCCAATTAAACCATGGTAAAACACATGTATCTATTACACGTTGACATGATTTTTATCTTAAAGGGCAAATGTAGTGAGCGGTGAGCTGTCCAACGTCTGCTTGTGCTGCTGCTCCTTCTTCTAGGCATCTGGTCACAAAGACATATATTTTATTTTTTTAAATTTATTGTTGATTATATAAAGGCTGGAGTGTCCAAGCTCAATGAAGCCAAGTCTCTTGTAGATGAGCTGAAGGGAAAAGCGGCAGAACAGAGTTTGTTATTGAAAACAAAACAAGCCGAAGCAGATTCAGCACTCCAAGAGATTACTACATCCATGCAGGTTTGTTAGCTCATTACCTTCACTTTGATTTAATAAACTTTATATTATAAAAAATTTATATGACACCAAATTGAGCAACTAGTCAGTCTAATTATTTCTTGAAATTATTGTAAATCCCTTGTATATCTGAAGCAGCTAGTTTATAAAGTTGTATAATCTCATACTTTTCAGAGTCTTACATATACATTTAAGTTTCAATTTCACAAAGATCTTTGTAGGTCAGTGTTGGAATTTAAGACAACATTTAATTTGCTTTTAGTTGATGAATATACAGGCCTTGAGCACTGTTAGAGAGTTGTACATTGTAGTTCTACACCATGTAGGGATCTAATAATGTCCTTGGCCTAGCTTTAAAGGGAAAGTTCAGTGCAAATACATACAGGGTTATTCAATAAAAGTTGTTATCGTTTAAAATGGTGCTAATTTTGCCCCAACCAATCAGATGATATCTTTCAAATGTTAAATAAGATCTGATTTGTTTGGGCAAAATTAGCACCATTTTAAACAATAAGCAGGAATATTCAATAAAAGTTCTTATCATTAAAAATGGTGCTAATTTTGTCCCAACCTATCAAATATTGTTTAACATTTGAAAGCTAACATCTGATTGGTTGGGGCAAAATTAGCACCATTTCTAATGATAAGAACTTTTATTGAATGACCCTGAAGATCTTTTATTGAATCTCCCTGATATTCTTTTAAGAAAAAAGAGCAATATTTTTCCAATGACCTTAACCTGCCCGTTCAACATTTTGTCTGTGTATAAATAAATGCTTCCAAAATACTGACTTCCTCTTTGCAGGACCCCTAATATAGACTGTCATGGTCTTGCCCTTGACCCAGGGCCCTGGTTGATTCAGTTGCTCAGTAGAGATCTGAACATGTTTGACACGTCCAACAATGTAGAAAAGTTGAAATTACTATTAGGGACATTCCAAGGAAGTGCATTCTGGGAAGAAGAAGGACCGTTGCAGAACCTGAAATATCAGCTCAGTAATGTCAACAGCAGAGAATAGCTGATTTTTTTTAAAATTTAATGTGCTTTTAACTGTACATTTATATAGGTTGATAATGTTTTCCCTCTCATTACACAGGGTTTAAAATATACAAAATTGTCCTCCAAGAGCTAGGTAATCCAGATAGCTTATAGCACAACATCTGTACACAACAATGTAATGGGGTTTAGCCATTTCTCTTGGTGGACACTTCTTTTTATTTGTACATTTAATACTGATGCTTTCTGGTTAGGGAAATAAGGTGACCTCTTCTCAATGTCTACCACAATATCAGTAGCAATATGTGTATATGCTCTATGTATCCACTGCCACAGTAAACATTGCCAGATGTTTATTTAAATAACCCTGTTGGGTATGGAAGTACTTAGAGCTGCTGTGCATTTTGGATTTACAGAACGCCAGCGATCAGAAAGCTGAAATGGAGAAGATACAACACAAAATAGAGGAAGAGGCTGTAAAGATTGCAGAAAGAAAAAGGAAAATTGAAGATGAACTTAAAGAAGTTCAGGTAACCTGTGTTACCCAGTTGCAGTGTGAGACTGTACTGTTGGGGTCTACCACTGCCAGGACGAGTTTAGGGGCCCACTTAATATTTCATATCTCTGTGATCACTTATTTGCATATCTGTCTCGATCCTACTGATGTCTATTGTTTATTTACATGTTTGTTTTTTTTACTGTCCTTCCAGCACCGATGGGCTGTGGGCCCATCGGTGGATTCCCGTTACCCTGTGGTCCAGTCCGACACTGCCCAGTTGTGGTTAATATCATCCGGTCAGTGTAGGTTTTCTTACCCCACTTAGCATGTTTTACTAGCACTCAGACAGGATAAATGTGTAAAGGGATAAAACGACAGGCGAATGAGCTATGTTCCAATATATCACTACATAAGAGTTTTACCCAAGGTCTCCTGGAAAGAGATTATTTATTTTTTTTGCTTTATTAATAACTTTTGAATGATTTACGCACATTTCATAACGTGTTTCATTGATTAAATGGCTATTGAATGTATATCTTCGGATTGTTTTTCCAACCTAGCTTATAGCCAACTTTGTATCACAATGAAACAAATTAGTGTCATCCAGTACTGTGCATTGGAAATGAATTCTGTTGGCTAAAACACATAATTCATAGTGCAGAAACTGTAGGTTACAACATTGCATCAATTGCTTTTCAAAGTTATTTTTGTCTGGATATCCATCAGTGCAAACTTTACCAATGTCAGCAATTTGTACAGTTACAGTGGGTACGCACAGGAAAGAAGATGACACACGATCTGCAAGATCCTGTCTTTCATTTTCAAAAAGCACAATATACACAGTCCTGAGTGTTCTCCCTATACACAGCATAGGGAGAACGCTCGGGATTGTATTCCCTCGGCCGCGGCCGACTCCCATATTGTGAGTTTTCTAAATTCCCGCTCAGCCGACCCAAATGTTTGGCATCCGCACGCTCTTTCGGGAAAAATAGGTTCACACAATACTGATAAAGCACCCATACCACCGGTACTGTGTGTACCTAGCTTAATTCTTTGCCCCCACCTTTCCTTAGTGGAAGACAAAATGGCAGAATTCCTCTTTACTAGTAGTGAGGAATGCCAGTTTTGAAACAAACCTGGTCTCCAAAATCTGTGGATCCAATGGATTTTTTGAAACATTTTTTGAAACTTTTGAAAATCTAGAATTTATGTTCAAAATTTAAAAAAACTTGGATGCAGTTGGATTTTCGGAATTCAATAGGTTCCGCGGAAACACTCGGACCCAATCAGGCCAGGTTCATTCATCTCTGCTACATAGTCACTGCTACATAGAGATCTTGTAGGATTTTGATGAACTTTATTGTTTTGATGAATACCTTTTGCGCTGTAGTGGTCTGTGATGATGTGTTTTCCTGGAGTACCATTTTATCATATTGTTATAATGAGAGGTTGAAGTTGTTCCTCAAGTCGTCCTGCCATTGTCAACAAGAATGCATTTTAACTGCAATTCCTAATTCTGTTCGCCAATTAAACCATGGTAAAAACACATGTATCTAAGCCAAGTTTCTTGTAGATGAGCTGAAGGGAAACTTTTGAAAATCTAAAATTTCTGTTCAAAATTCAAAAATAACTCTTAATTACTAACAAGGATTAGTTTCAGTGACTTCCTCCATCTCCCCTTGGTGAGGGTGAAAAAAGTGACAATGTTCCCTGCTGTACTGAAATATGTACCTGGCTTATTGGTTCCTGGGATGTGGGTGAACATAATGAGTTTTAGATCTACTTTTAGAAACATCTCATTTTGTAACTATAGATCCATGTTTCTTAAACAATATTCATGTTCATACAGGCTGCGAACATTTGTCTGTGGGTATTTAATATAATCCAACAGTGTATTAATGTGTTGCTATAAAAATAGATACGAATCACTGCATATTCAGCTGCTGGTTTACAGCAGGTAGAAAACAGTTTTTAGCTCATGCTTTATGTATAATGGAGCAATAGCAGAATATTAGAAGCACTTTTGTTGCTAAAGTGCAGAATCACAGGCTTAAGATAGATCAATTAATTTTGCTAATTAGCCAATCGCTAGTAATGAGAATTTAATACTTGGGATACCTGTATTAGAGACGGCACATTCAGTTTATTAGTAAACTGTATCACTGATTGTTGTGAATTAAAGATTGTAATTTGTTGCTCTTGGTAAAAGGGTTCTCCCAATGCTTTTTTGAGGTGATTACTTTTGCAGCTTTCTTTTGCATTAGCAACTTGTTTAAAAGGTTCAATGATTAATCTTGTGCTTTAGTGAAACTTTCACTTATACTTTGTGATCTCTTGTCTAAATCAAATCTTTCAACAATAGAACAGACGGAGTATAATTTCTTGTTTATTCACTTTACCTTATGTTTATGTTGAAGATTACTAATTATATAAAACTGCTTTTTATTTTGTTGACTACAGCCTTTGGTCAATGAGGCTAAACAAGCAGTTGGAAACATCAAGCCAGAGTCTTTGTCAGAAATCCGATCCCTACGCATGCCGCCAGATATAATCCGAGATATCCTTGAAGGTGTACTGCGGCTTATGGGTATTTTTGATACTTCGTGGGTTAGTATGAAAAGGTAAGATGCAGTTAATTATAAGTAAATGTCAAATTGATTTGAAGTTAGACTTGGGAAAATTGGCCAAAACTGCCAATAATATGATGTATCCCATAGGTTTTGATTGACAACTAAAGGCCCCCCCAAACAAACATTTGTATTCTGCCTTATTGCCCCCCCAAAACCTCTACCTCGCGAGGTTCTCACTGCTGAAAAGTTCCCCTAAATCTACTTACCAGCACTTGTTCCCTTGGCTGTCTTCTGCCAAGGGAACAAGGGCCAGACAGGCAGTGGCTCCTGTGATTGACTGAGACACACCCTTTAAAACATTTCATTACTTCTGACCCTGGGTCACACCCTCACTGGTCCTCCAACCGATATGGTCAGAAAATGTATACACTGTTGGGTGGCTTGCCTCTATCCTTATTCTGCTTTATTTTTACCTTTTTCGGTAACTCCGTGTTTGCTCCCCCCTCCCCTCTTTGGTCATTCTCCCGTTCAAGTGGTAAATTAAGCCTGTGAAACCAGCTGCTCTCGTTATGTAAGCCTGTAGAAAGCAAGTATCTCTGTTGTTCTGGTAGAGTTAGGTGAGACCCGAGTCCTGCCTTATTACTGCAGTCCGATCTCCCTTTGACAGGCAATAAACTGGTGAAAGCTTGGGGAGGAGGGGGACATCTACTTCCCTTTACTTCTGTTTTTAACCCAGTATTTGCCAAGCATTTTAGTGAGCAGGAAGGAGTCATTGATAGACTTGCTGTAAAACTTGTGTAAGCATACACACTATACCGACATGCTGTTAGGGGATTTGATTGACAGCTCAAGCAGGAATGGTGCAATGAAATCTTCACTTCTTTTAACTTATATATCTCAGGACAGAGGAGGAAACTGAAGAAAATAAAGCTACTCTGGGGGTTGGGGGAAATTACAGAACACATAGAAAGAAACAAAAACAAAAAATGTTTTTCCCCACTATAGGTGCACTTTAACAAGGGTAAGCAGACAGGCTAGTGTATTTTTTTAATCATGACATGACGTGATCATTCAGTGTTCTTCCTATGGTCTTTTAGCTGGGTGGCAGGAAAAAATTGTTGAGAGAACACTTGTGATTTAAAAAAAATTTAGATGTAGGTTTAATAGGTGCCAATATGTCAGTAAAAACTCCTGCCAAAACTGCCCAGTGCAGACCCCTTTTTTTTAGTCTTGCAGAATTATTTTAGCACATGTTAACTAGCTTTTCCAAGATTCCCAAGGCCACAAAAGGGTGGCACATGTGCTTGTGTTGCCATGTTACACCTGGGTTACCTTCAGATGTTTTAGAACTATAACTCCCTGCAGATATTGTAGAGCTACAAGTCCCCGCAGATGTTTCAGAACTACAACTCCCTGTAGATGTTGTAGAACTACAACTCCCTGTAGATGTTGTAGAACTACAACTCCCTGTAGATATCTGTTGTATTCAATTAGATCAACTGGACTTGAAATGTAGTTCTTGAAGACGTTTCGCTAGTCATCCGACTGGCTTTCTCAATTCAGAATGACTTGTACAAGAATCAGTGGCAATTATGTACCCTGGAAAATCCCAATTAGCATATCACAGCCAGGTGTTAAGGGCGTGATTAGATAGTGGCTAAGAGGTGTTATAGGAACACCCAGAGTAAGGTGTTAAAACAGCATTGTACATGGCAGACAGTTGGTGTCGAACCCTGTCAGACCCTTAACACCTGGCTATGATACGCTAATTGGGATTTCCCAGGGTACATAATTGCCACAGATTCTTGTACAAGTCATTCTGAATTGAGAAAGCCAGTCGGATGACTAGCGAAACGTCTTCAAGAACTACATTTTCAAGTCCAGTTGATCTAATAGAATACAAAGTACAGAGAAAACAGCTTGTGGATTAGATAGGGCACACCCAGCAGGGGTAGTAATTAGAATAATCAATTATACTATAGACACTAGTTAGTATAGATAGGGGCTATGGGGTGGTGCTTGGTCACTTCCTCAGTTGAGAAAGTCCGTGGTTGGACGAAACGCGTCCTGCTCTTTGTTGATTTTAACTGCTCCTGTGCTCCTGTCTGGTCATTTAAAGGGCTAAGTATTTTTCATTCTCTATCTTTCTAGCCTGGGGATCTGCCATGTGTCAGTGTCTTACTGCCTATTTGCCTCCACCTTTTAATATATCTATGGTTCTAGCAAAATAATGAACATGTGCGTGCAGTGCTATATTGTTGTGATATTCTTGTATCCATATAGATGTTATTACTCTGCATTTAGATATGTACTTCTATTGATTACTTATGAGACTAACTGCTGTTAGAATTGCTATCATTGATTGTATTGTGTAATCATTTACTACAAACATCAGCAGGTGTGTGAATGAGTGAATGGGTATACCGGTATATATCATAATGAGTATGTTGAAATTGAATCAGGAGATACACAGGAAGTGTTTTTAATGTTTTTTTGCACTTTTTTATTGCCCTCTGGGGTTGGTTATCATTGCACAAATAAATACCTTTTATCTATACTAACTAGTGCTATAGTATAATTGATTATTCTAATTACTACCCCTGCTGGTGTGCCCTATCTAATCCACAAGCTGTTTTCTCTGTACTTTGATTATCACTTATTGTGGAAGGAGCACCCTAGTCTAATTGGGGATATAGGTTACCCCTATATTTTGCAGTAGTGCCGGGCTTTATACTGGTTTCTTTCGATCTAATAGAATACAACAGATATACCATGACCTGGATGAATGAGAACCTTCACAAGCATAACTCCCTGTAGATGTTGTAGAACTACAACTCCCTGCATTCTACAACCACAGAACTCAGGGAGTCAAACGTCTAGTGGAACGAAAGTTAGATATCCCTGATCTATATAATGAACATGATGCAGTGCACATTTTTCCCCACCACCAATTTTCCCCGTCCCACCCCACCTAGCTACTTTTTCATGCAACCCAGCTGGGAAAAAACTCTGGGGAGAACACTTGCATTGATGTCATAAAATAATATATTTGGTTTCCTTTCAGCTTCCTTGCAAAGCGAGGTGTGCGTGAAGAAATTGTTACATTTGATGTTAGAAATATTACCAGCGAAATCCGTTCAAGTGTAGAAGAACTGCTGGAGAAGAACAGGACTTCCTTTGATTCCAAGGTGCTGTTGCTCATTCAAACATTGTAATTACCAGATGCACAATCGGCCTGTGAAATTGCTTCCATAATAAGAGTCAAAGTATAATAAATGCAGCAGATTTAAATAGGGGCCAATGAAACTGTGGAAGAAATAAATTAAATATTTAACAGAATTAAAATAATATTTCGTTTAAAAGTTTTTTTTTTTTAGTACTGACATTTTATGAATATCAACTTATATATAATATAATATAAAGGCAGCTTCGCTGCAGCCCCTCCCGTCCCCTTCCCAGCCCTTGGAAGAGCCTTTGCAGCACTTAGAAGTGCCCTTGCGGCCCTGAAAAGGACCTTATGAGGATGATTGGTTACTGTATAATCATGTGATCGCAAGCATTGACCAATCAGAATTAATATAGGTCCTTCAGCAAACCTATATAAAGAGGTGCAATCTCTGCAGAGCTTGATTGCAGAAGAAAGAAGAGGTCGGCAACATAGGCTCCGTTGAAGTCGCCAGTGACATGGCCTGGTATTGACCACTTCACGGGAGTTTATGGCTGAGAAGAAAGAAGACTTTGGATCAAGACACCAGCAATATCAGCTCTGTTGATGTGGCCAGCGCCGGAGGTGGCCACAGGGACACTGCCCGGTGTTAGCGACACCAGCGGAGTTGGTGTCGCTGGATGGAAGAGAGAAGACACGCCCACGGGCTCTTCTAAGAGCCAATAGGGGGGTCTTGTTTCGAGCTGCAGGACCCCCAACAAAGGCACTTGTCAGTGCCAGGTAGGAGGGTACGGGCTGCGGGACCCCTTAAGCCCCAAAAGGCCCTTCCAAGGGCCGCAAAGGCACTTAAAAGTGCTGAGGAAGGAGCTCCCCTTAAGCCCCAAAAGGCCCTTGTCAGGGCCGGGAAAAAGGGGGGTCCCGGTTCATGCTGCGGGGACCCTTTAAGCCCCAAAAGGCACTTTTCAGTGCCCCCACTGGCAGGTCTCTCCACCCCCCCGCGTAGACAGAGGAGTGTACTGACGGCAAGCTCGGCAGAGGTTAACACCAGAACACAGTTCCCACCGCTTTATAAATAGAAGCGAGCGGTAACTGATGTGATGTTATCATGGTGTTCTATTTCCACTGCTGTTTTCGCCTTTTAGAAACCGTGGTAATTCCGATTTTGCCAAAAATAGCGGGAAAATCGGCGGTGGAAAGTTAACGGCCCTTTATAAATATGCCCCAAAATATTGCAGATTTTGTCATTACAAAATGACAATACTACTACTGCCTATTTCTTTAACATCTTAAAATACTTTTTAAAAAGATGGTTTTGGCCATTGGTACATGTTTCCCAGTTCACTATGCAGCTTTCTAATCAGTTTGTGCTTGTTTAATATGCTTTCAGCTATTGAAATTTTATTTGTCAAGCTTTGCCTCTGATTCACTTCAATATGTTTAACCAGCAAAATTTTGCTAAACAAAGAAATAAAAGAATAATGCTTATTGCTAGCACCACTAAAGTATAATAATACATCTGTAGAAAATCCCAGGCCATAAATGTTCCTTTGCTGAGGGCAAAACCATATTTTCTTAAAGGGCATGTCCACCTCCAGATTGACTATTTCCTGATAGGTAGTTCTCCCTATCCCACCCCCAAACGCTAAGTTTATATGTAAAAAAATCACAACTTACAATAAATACTTTTCTTCATTCCCCCCGGCAATGTAAAGTAGTCCAGTCCTTCTGCTTGCTGGAACTGCAAGCACGGGGCCAGGCCTGCAGCTGCGTCCGTGATTGGCTGAGAGGCAGCCAATCAAGGATGCGGCTGGAGGCAGAAACAGTTTTGGACACATCCAGGCTCCTGCTCTTCACTTTTTTCGGACTTTACAGAGACATTGCATGGCAGCCAATTGGAGCAGGGATGTAAGGTAAGGATTTTTCAAGACTACTCAGTGGGGCCAGTAGTGGGTTAAATTATATAGTTTTGGGGTGGACATGCCCTTTAACAGTTGTTTGTACTGTACATGTTGCTTACAAATGTATAGCAGATATAAAGATGTGTCTACAGAATGTAAATAGAAAAAAAAACAAGATCCACAGTTCCAACAGTGACCATAGAGAGTTTTTTTTCCTAAGGACAAATGTTCTACATATAACTTACTGCATATTCCTATTTTATGTGCAGTAACAGTTCTAATCGGGGTAGTTAATAGTGAATTTCTCCCGCTCACATATTTACAATCCTAAATTCTATGTTGCTGGCTGCTGCCGCTGCACTATTGCCAGTTGTGTATATGATGAAGGTAGAAAAGTTCACAGCGCACTTTAAATAAACACTTTTGCGTTTTAAGACTGGTGTGCCCTATGAACTTTATCTACTCTAATCGCGTAGAACAAACATTATGAACTTTATCTACTCTAATCGCGATAGGACAAACATTCTGAACTTTATCTACTCTAATCGCGATAGAACAAACATTATGAACTTTATCTACTCTAACCGCGATAGGACAAACATTATGAACTTTATCTACTCTAATCGCGATAGGACAAACATTATGAACTTTATCTACTCTTATCTCGATAGGACAAACAAATGAACTTTATCCACTCTAACCGGATAGGACAAACGATAGGACAAACATTACTTTATTCAACATCTTAAGCTCCTTGTGTTCAAACATAGTATTGCTGTATGCATGTCCCATATTCAGCTGTCTTTACTTCTCATCCTCTCTACTGATCTCTTCTTTTTTTTTTTTTTTTCCTTCTGATCTCATTATGCAAGTTTCTATATTTTCATTATAAATATGTCATCACAGAAGTGCTTGGCGTTTAATGGATAATGTACACAATGTACACATGGCAGGTACCACTGCAGTATACTTTGTAACTGTGTCTGTGTTTCCCATCAGAACGCTAAAAGAGCCAGTGCAGCGGCTGCTCCCTTAGCAGCATGGGTAGTGGCTAATGTACAATATTCCCACGTCCTGGAGAAAATTCAACCTCTGGAAAAGGAGCAAGCTGTTCTGGAATCGTAAGTGTAACAAACTGTATTATACAGTAGAATTGTCCATCAATATTTGTCGATGTTATGGCAGTAGATGCTTTTAAAACAATTCAGCAATTGAAGACAAAAAGTCCCCCTCAATGGCAACTTTAGGTAGGCAGTAAAATATCTACAACAGAGCTGACCCCCTGCTCTGCAAATAGTGTCTCTAACGAGAGAGATGCTGGGAAAACAGTGTAGGATAGTGGGATGCTGGCTTTTTTTAAATACTTTGATTTGCTGCGTAGAATGCGTTTTGAGAGGCAGGTTCTTCATCAGGTTCAAGGTTTTGAAGATATAAGATCCTTACTATCTGTATCGTTCCATGTCTGGTCCCTTTAAAGGGTAACTGGTCCAATAACGACTTAAGCTAAATTGACAGGAATTGTTTTCTTGAGTATTTTTGCAATTTACGTTATTGTTTTTTTTATAACATTTTTGAAGATATTTAAATTTTTATGTGTGATATGGTAGCAGCATCACCAGATCCACTGCACTTCCTGCGCTGAAACCGTGTGACAATCCCTCTTCCCTGTGTCTCCTACTCCTCATGGACCCCAATGGTCCCTCCTCTTGGAGTCCCCTTGAAACCCCCTGTCCTCTCTCTCCTCCTTCAGTCACCGTAACTCGATATCTTCCTGGTTTCTTATGCTTTCTCCTACACTGAGCATGTGCCAACCGCAAATTAGAAGAAAAACTAGTATTTGTGACCACATATTCAGAACCTTCCAACCCCTAACTTTCTGATCAGTGATTTCTTCTTATCTTGGGCTCTGCAGCACATAAAGAGGTAGTTGATAGCGTTTAATTTAAAATTAAGTTGTTAGAGACCACAGTTCCTCTTTAAGTTTGTGTGATCAGGCATTTCTGTTAAATGGGGAACTTACTCCATAAACCATTCCCCAAACTTTCTCCTTCTTTACCTTCAAGTTCAAGCACTTTATTTTCATTGTGTAACACAATGAAATTACTTTTCATGACATTCCCACGGTGCATATAGTGATAGTAACAAAGGTAGAAAGAGAAGAGATTCTACAAGTATGCCAGGTATACAGATATTTAAAATTTTTTACACAGTGTTCATTATTACAGAGAGGAGTTCATCAACTTTATGGCGGATGGGAAAAAGCTGTTTTTCAGTCTGTTTGTTTGTATGCCGATTGATCTAAAACGTTTACCTGATGGCAGGAGCTCAATTTAGGAAAATATTTAACTATTCTATCCTAATTTAAAAATAATATATAAAGAGGCAGATGGGTGTTTTATTGATTGCTGGGAAAATATAGATACAAATCAGTATTTTATAATTGTTATGGAAAATAAAACTATGTTCACCCTGTGGAAAATACTGCACGGTGTCTGTATTTGACTGGGAAGTTGTAAGATAGATAACCACATTGCCAAATGGTATTTGTTCTATCTATCTATCCATTATATATAATATCTATCTATTTATCTTCTATTATCTATCAATCTATCTCTCCATCGGTCTTTCTGTTATCGCTCTCTCGAACTATCTGATATCGCTCTCTCGATCTATCTGATATCGCTCTCTCGATCTATCTGATATCGCTCTCTCAATCTATCTGATATCGCTTTCTTCTCGATCTATCTGATATCGCTTTCTGATCTATCTGATATCGCTCTCTCGATCTATCTGATATCGCTCTCCTCGATCTACTGATATCGTCTCTCGATCTATCTGATATCGCTCTCTCGATCTATCTGATATCGCTCTCTCGATCTATCTGATATCGCTCTCTCGATCTATCTGATATCGATCTCTCGATCTATCTGATATCGATCTCTCGATCTATCTGATATCGCTTTCTCAATCTATCTGATATCGCTTTCTCGATCTATCTGATATCGCTCTCTCGATCTATCTGATATCGCTCTCTCGATCTATCTGATATCGCTCTCTCGATCTATCTGATATCGCTCTCTCAATCTATCTGATATCGCTCTCTCGATCTATCTGATATCGCTCTCTCGATCTATCTGATATCGCTCTCTCGATCTATCTCTTATATTTCTCATCTATCTACTCTCTCTCTCTCACTCTCTATCTATCTGACCAACCATAGAACCAGTTACAGAGCACTCACGGACTTGTGCAAAAACATTAACTTTATTTCATGTGCGACAAACAGATAGCAACGTTTTGGTCGGTGTCTTAGACCTTTCTCAAGCTGTTTGTCGCACATGAAATGAAGTTATAGGTTTGTACAGAGAGTAATAGTTTGTACTTGTGCAAAAGTTCTTGCACAAGTCCTGTGAGTGCTCTGTAACTGGTTTTATGGTTAGATACTTTATGATTCAACAACAGCACCCAGGCACCTGAATCACCTGAAGGTAGAGTACAAACTATTACTCTAATTGTATCTGTCTCTCTGTCTGTCTGTCTGTCTATCTAGAACAGAACTTACAGAGCATTCATGGGTCTTGTGAAGTAACTTTTATTACTTTGTAAGAGTTAGATAACTGTTACATGGTAATAAAAGTTATTTGACAAGACCCATGAGTGTCCTGTAAGTTCTGTTATGTTTGCATAACTGTGAGTCTCACACAGTAGCACCTGGGCACTTAAGTACTTATTAAGGCTGAGTGCACATGTTTGGATTAATAATTATCTATCTGTTTGTCTATCTATCTATCTGTTATCTCTCTCTCTCTATTAAGTGTCAGACTGGGGTTTTGGGGCCCACCAGGAAATCTGAGGCTAAGGCCCACTCAACATTTCATATCTCTATTTTTGTTCATTTACATATCTATTTTTCTCCATCTCTATTATTGTTCATTTACATATCTATTTTTTCTCCTTCTGACTCCTTCTATCGTATCCATCTGGTATCTCTCTATTGATCTATCTATATATGTCTTACCTATCTATCTGGTATCTCTCTGGTATCTATCTGTCTGTTCCTAGTAATCCTTAAAGTTCGTACACACGTGCGATCGCGGGTGCCAATAATCATTCTGTGTATGGGCACTTTATCGGCCGAAATGGACACTCATTCAGAGATCCGCCAGGCAGATCGTGCAACGTTCCCCTAACGAACAGCTGTTTTGAGCGATAAAGTGCCCATACACGGGATGATCATTGGACGAAATGGCCGTTTGTACATGTTGCGGGTCGGCACCCGCGATCGTACGTGTGTACGAATCTTTAACCTAGCTGCTGGTGTATGTCCAAGGAATATCGTTTCCCCATATAATTATTTTTTGATGGCAGTGCTGACTTTCTATTGGAAAAATCCAAGTTGCATCTAAATTCTCGTTAATTCGCCAAATAAACACAGAGATATTTTTCAGGAATTTGAGAAGAACAGAAGAAAAAAAGCAAAGGTTAGAGCATCAACTCAATTCTGTTGGACAGAGGGTATCGGAACTGAAAGAAAAGTAAGTAAAACAATTAGAATATTTGCATTGTTTTCTGTATAATAATGACTTAAGTATGATATTTACTTTTAGCTTTGCTTGTGAACACCATCCCTAGTGTAGAGCAATACTTTATTTCTGGCTATAGTTCATATTACTCTCAGTCAGTTAAAGGAGGACTAAACTCCAGAATCAGAATATATCCTCTCTAAAAACACCAATAAAGTGTAAAATCCCACTACAGTAAATAGCATTAAGGTAAATTTAACCCCCCGAAGAACTGGATGAAATAACTGTGTGTATGTACAGTGACTAGTCACACCCCTGACCTCAGTCACATGCTCACTTGTCTAATCTGTCCTGTAAAAGATTGGCTAGAGGCTACTAGTGGGTGTGACCAACTGTAACAAGTTCCTGCAGTATCTTCTGACTGAGCATGTATAAAAAATGGTCTTTGACCCCGCTGTGTGATACTGGTATATTGGTAAATAAAACACAAGACCCATGTTGGAAAGGTAAATTTCCCAGCAACCATATCAAAAAGAGAGGGAGATGCAGATTACTGCTTCTATATTAAGGTTCTCTTCCTTCTGAAAGAGTGTTGTTCTAGGGCTTTAGTTGTCCTTTAAAAGAGACTTCTATATCTTGTCCCAGAACTAACTCACAAGCCAAATTCCTTTCTGATGACCTCAGTAGCCATGCTTAACCATTTAATAAAAGCAGGACCACTTCTACCATTAGGCAGAGTGAGACATTTGTCTCAGGCGGCACCCCTGCACTGGAGAAGAAAGGCGGCAGACAGGCAGTGGTAGAAAAAAAAGTTTTTCCTTGACCGGTCAAGAAAAAAAATAATTTTCCCTAGTAACAGATATGATGTTGTTAAAATCATTTTATATTGTTAGGTTAGCTTTAGTTAGTTTGTTAGGCTAGGTTAGACTAGTTAGGTTAGTTAGGGCCCTGCTGAAAGAGTCTACCTTGACATGGTGGGGGGCTTACAAATCTTTTGGCTAATCTTTTTTATACTACAGAAAGTATGGCATTTCTAATGCATAATCAAGGGCGGCATTCAAAGGTTTGGCTCAGGCAGCAAAAACTCTAGAAGTGCCCCTGAATAAAAGATAATCACTTGGTAATATGATTGGGGTGGATCTTTGTTACTAAGGAAAGGTGAAAGGACAGAGGGGTTCCATTAGCTAAATAGGATGGCAAGGCAGGATGGGAGAGGAAGTGCTATAAAAGATAGGAGCTCGCCATATTCCATATTCAGTTACCTCAGCTTTTCTGAACAGCAACAGAGTTGTCAAAGGCGGCTCCCCACCCACAAAATAAGTAAAAAAAATGTTTTAAATAAATATATTTGAATATAACTGTAAGAAAACTATATGTTAAAAAAAAAGGGAAAGAAAAATATTTTATTGTTGCAGCTGGAGGGGAATGGAGAGATTCAGTTATATATGGCTCGCGGCCAGGTGTTACATTAATATGTTTAAATAAAATAGCTGCAGCCTTTTTCCCACCCAATACTATTGTTGCCAGTGTGTTTATTTAATTAGCAATACGACATCCCATGACCATGGCAAATGCATCAAACAGGGGGCCTCAAAGTGCAGAGCACAGTCATTGTCCCACAACATGCTCTCTGCATTGACATTTCACATAAAGACTACTACCCTGTCATTGTGGGACATTATCTAGGTTGCAGCAAAAAAGAGACTGTGAAAGTCTGTGTCCTGTTTGTATTTGTTATATAATCCATAAATATACTGAGTGTTAGAATATTTGGAGTGGCCACAATCAGACATGTTGCTTACGGTTAAAATAGACAGTGCTGTAACTGGATAAAACCTCTGTAAGTTCATTACATCTTTCTGTTTCTTCCCAATTCCGTAATGTTAATCTTTTTAGAATGTACAATATCAGATTGTAATGTTATTAATTAGAAGATCAGATAAATATATGTGTAATTATTAATAAAAGGTTTCAAACGAGGACGACTGAAGCTGCTAAACTGGAAGCAGAATTATCTAAAGCCCAAGAAATAATTCAGGCAGCAGAATTACTGATCAGCCAATTGGATGGAGAGAACAAGAGATGGAATTCCCAGGTTTGTAGCTGTAGAAACCATTTACTTGGGAACTTGTGTGTGTGACAAGTTTTTAGAGAGAAATAAATGGGAGTTAGATTCTAATTGTTGCTGCGGGTAAAGGAAAATGGAATGCCTGTGCCCTCCAATCAGAGCAGGTCTTACATTTACCTCTTTTATTATTTTAGCACCTGTTTGAAACACATGTAAGCATATGACACAGTTCATGCAGGTTTATGTTAATGATTTGTGCCTACCTTTAGTTAATTCACCCACTGTGTCCCATTTATCCCTTTTATAGTTTTATATAGATAGGATGCTGAGACATAATGGGTTAAGTATAGTGACCCCTTTTTAGAAATTACATCTTCTGTGTACATGATATACATTTTTTATTTCTTGCACTTATAGAAGGGCATGTCCACCCCCAAAACTATTATCCCCCCAACTACTGGCCCCATCATGTAGTGTAGTTTAATCCTTACCTCACATCCCAGCTCCATATGGTTCTCCTGTAGTCCCCCCCCCCAAAGACCCAAAAACTGCTCACCAGGAGGATAGCAGAGTCCATATAGGACTCTGCCTCCTATCTGGCCTCGGGAGAAGTTTGGCATGCGTACTGCAGCCTCTCTCCCCCTCTCCCCTCAGGATTCCCTCCCCCTAGCGTTAAACCCTTAATATATAGAATTCCCCATGTCCCCCCCAGCCCCAACCGCTCCATTTTTATTCTTAGAAAGTGCCCCAAACTTTACTTACCTTCCCTCTTTCCCCCGCCGCAATGAACTCCCGGCAGCCGCGTCCGTGATTGGCTGCCGCTCAGCCAATCACAGACGCGACTGCCGGTCCCGCCCCTCTGCTTGCATTTTCTCGCAAGCAGAGGGCCGGCAGCGCGGTGGAGGAAAGAGGGGAGGTAAGTAAAGTTTGGGGCACTTTCTAAGAGTAAAAATAGAGCGGTTGGGCTTGGGGGGACAGGGGGAATCATATATCCAAAAATGGTTTTAAGGGTGGACATACCCTTTAACAAAGTTTTAAATCCAGGAATTTCAACACAATGCCTTCCATGCAAGGGTAACAAGCTTGTGTCACCTACTTATAAGTTATGTGCTACTTATAAATTAGCGCTTGAATGGCATCTAAGTAATTTAGCCCATTTAATAAACTTTGGTACGTGGCCATTTGCTTTATGACTATTTGCAGTGAGTAATGTATTGTGTATTAATTTTACAACTGTAAATCAGCCTCCTGTTTTGTCATTTAGGTTGCAGAAATAACTGAAGAGTTAAGCACTTTGCCAAAAAGAGCTCAGCTGGCATCTGCTTTTATCACATACATATCAGCTGCGCCCGAGGATCAGAGGAAAACTAGCATTGAACAGTGGATGAAATCTGTCGGATTGGAAAGTAATATAAATATATAGTATACTGTATTTTTATACAGCCTCCCTCACTCTGTCTGTCTTATGTATACAGACTTGCTAATATGCAATACGTAGACAATAGTAGTATTTTGGAAAGAAATTAAAAGAGCTTTGTTGTTCAGGGTTACACTATAACCTTGCTGGATTAGTTTTTTTATAAAGCACTCTCCCTATAATCCATAATAAGTGATAAACACAATGCAGGGAGAATATGTGGCAACACATGTAAACAATCACTTATGGCTTCCTTTAATAAAAGTACAGGGAACTGATAGCGACCAATGAAAAATGTATTTTCAATCTGACCAATGCCACGGCCAATTGCAGTAGTTTGTCAGCTATAGCATCATCTAATTTTCAGCCACACACATGATAATCATTCAATCTTATCGGATCCACAGGGATTTGAGTTTTGTCAGGCATTTTTGTACCCATAATTACCATTTTAAGGATGTGATCTAGTATTCTAGTTTGTAAATTACATTAAAGAGAAAGTTCAGAATGGAAAACATTATTATTTTTAAAACTCATACAGGGAGATTCAATAAACGTTCTTATCATTAAAAATTGTGCTAATTTTTCCCCAACCAATCAGATTTTATGTAACATTTAAAAGCTAACATATTATTTGTTGGGGCAAAATTAGCACCATTTTTAATGATAAGAACTTTTACTGACTCTCCTGGTTAGTTTTTATTATGCATACCCATTTATTCTACATATTCTCTTCCATTTTGAAATACCCCTTGCTATTCCCTGCTGTTGGCATTAGTGAGCTGATATTTCAGGTTCTGTAACAGTCCTTCCCAGAATGCACACTACTTTGGGATGTTCCTAAAAGTAATTTCTACTGATTGGCTGTTGGATGGGTCAAACATGTTCAGATCTCTACTGAGCAACTGAATCAACCAAGACGCTGGGTCAAGGGCAAGACCATAACAGTCTCCATTAGGGGTTCTGAGAAGTCAGTATTTTGGAAGCATTTATTTACACACAGACAAAATGCTGAATGGGCAGGTTAAGTTCAAAATACTGCTATTTTTTCTCAAAAGAATATGTATCTGAAATTAAAATTATGTTATTGTAATAAATTCTCCTCAAACACATTTATACAAATACAGGGTTATTCAATAAAAGTTCTTATCGTTAAAAATTGTGATAATTTTGTCCCATCCAATCAGATGTTAGCTTTCAAATGTTAAATAAGATCTGATTGGTTGGGGCACAATTAGCGCCATTTTTAACGATAAGAACTTTTATTGAATCTCCCTGTTACGGTTTTAATTCAACAATCAAATTATGATTACGGTATCTGCTGCCTCTTTGTATCTGTATGTATCTATATAAAAAATGAAGTATTTTATTTAGGGACGTGGTGTTCTTGTTACAAAAGACTCACATTTTTCCAAGTGAGATTGAAATCCAGCTTTAAATTACATTGATTTCTAGGCCCTATAACAGATGTTTCACTCTGCGGATGTGTATATCATATGGAGATTTAAAAAAAAAAAATAACTTGATGTCAGTGGGCATCGCCCAGTATCACGCCAGCAAATATTGAGAAAGCCTTCACTTGTTCCAGTTTTATAGCAACATTCCCTGTGTTTTGATTAGCTTCCCATCTGCAGAATGTCTGTCCGGGGGACTTGGTTTATTGCTTTCTTTAAACATTGGCCCAAAAGACAATATGAGAAAAGTAAGGTTTATTGATCTTCTTTTCCCTAGAATTTGATTTAAGGAGGTTCCTGTCGACTGAGAGTGAACAGCTAATTTGGAAAAGTGAAGGACTGCCCTCTGATGAGCTTTCTATAGAGAATGCCCTTGTCATTTTGCAGGTAAAGCTGAAAAGATCCTTTTTTATGTATAATTGCCTTACAGTGTAAGATATCTGGTGCTGGTTTACAGGATGATCGACTAAGAGCAAAGAATTGGTGTGTGGAAAGGGAACGGGGTGTGCGGGGAGATTATTCTCTATGGCAGTAAAGGCGAACCCTGGCATCCCTGTTGATTTAGAAATGCTGGTTGAAATAAATTTTTGATATAACAATCCCCCTGTCCCCCCAGCCCCAACCGCTATATTTATTTTATTAGAAAGTGCCCCAAACTTTACTTACCTCCCCTCTTTCCTCCGCCGCGCTGCTAGCCCTCTGCTTGCGAGAAAATGCAAGCAGAGGGGCGGGACCGGCAGTCGCGTCTGTGATTGGCTGAGCGGCAGCCAATCACGGACGCGGCTGCCGGTCATTCAGTGCGGCGGAGGAAAGGGGGATGTAAGTACTGTTTGGGGCACTTTCATAAAATAAACATAGCGGTTGGGGCTGGGGACAGGGGGATTATAAGCAAAGGGTTTACACTAGGGGGAGGGAATCCTAATCGGGAGGGAGAGGGAGGGGGGGGAGGGGGAGAAGGGCTGCAGAACGCATACCAAACTTCCCGGAGGCCAGGGAGAGGCAGAGTCATATGGACCTTGCTATCCTCCTGGTGGGCAGTTTTTGGGACTTTGGGGGGGGACTACAGGAGAACCTTAGGAGCTGGGATGTGAGGTAAGGATTAAACTACACTACACAATGGGGCCAGTAGTGGGGGGATTATAGTTTTGGGGGTGGACATGCCCTTAAAAGTTTTTAAACATCTGGAGTACCAAGGTTCAACATCACTGCTCTAGGGAATCAGTCCCACAAATAAATGCTCTGTTATAAGTATAGCATAACGTTTATTTATATTGTATGACAGTATAAAATAAAGTATCGGTTATGTCAGGATATTCACCCTCTGTTTTATGAGGATAATGACTATGCTTGACCGCAATGACTGTGATATAACAGAGTTTAAAAGCAGCTGGGCTGTCAAAGGCTGGTCATTTTAAATCTTTCAATGTCATTTCCCACCCACAGTTTAACTCTGCTGCCTGTTTATTTATCACAGTAGCACCTTTCCCCTGTTCTTTAAGTCATCCTCTCTGATCAATGTATGAAAGAAAAACTGGCAATCCTAAGCAGCACATATAAATATTTCCTGTGATTTACCATCTTAGCATTACATATAGTATATGTTTGCATGGTATCCTTTCGCTTTTCTGTGTGCTCTTAGTGTTAACACACATAGGTCAGCCCTATCGATCACCCAGGTCTCATTTTGGTTTGGATTGGCCTGGTAGAATTACCACACGACTAAAGGGCACGTCCACCTTTAAAAAAAAAAAATGGTGACTTAGCGGTTATCTGCCCACAACCCCAAATGTATAATAACCAGTTATTACATGCATTTGTAACCATATATCAAATGATATGTTCTATCCTTTCTGGCACAGGTATTGCCTCCTCCCTCTATCTGTGAGCTTTTTATATGCTTGAGCATGTGCAGAGGAGGCAGAAGGTGCCAGCAATCAATTATTGTTTGTGATGTCAGTGTTCACAGCCTTGATTGACGAATAGAGGAGGGGCCAGCTTGCTTTGCCAGAAGGGGACAATATTATCATTAAATATCTGGTTAGTATTGCAGGTAATAAAGAGCAAAATATATCCGTTAGGGTTGAGGGAAAGTAAATGGACAAATAACCAGTTTCTTTTTAAGGGCGAACATGCCCTTTAATGTTTTCAACAGATTTTTAGGCAAAATTGGTCCAAAATAATGATTGGACGTGTTGAATTTCACCTTATATGCCACACAATCGGTCAGACTGAAATATCTCCAGTCTTTCCTTAATTCCATCCACAGAATATCAATGGGTATATTGATCGGTCAGTAAGATAAAGGTAGATGTGGTGTACCAGAATATAGGGAAACCAACATTTCATCTGATATTTTCATTTATTTAAAAATGTGTCACTATGTGTATATTAATTGCCGTTTATTTTTTAAATGCATAATTATTTGTGTGCTAAAGCTAAAAGCTGGTGTTAAAAGTCCGCAATGGTTAAAGAGCTTGGTTCCAAGAGCATATCACCATAAACCTCATTGGTGCAATTGCTTTGGGGAGCGCGATAGCAGCTCTTGGTGCATAGCCATTTAAGTATGCTCTTTATACAGCACCAGGCATGGATATGTGTGCATTCTGCATATTTATCTACTACAGGGAGAGATTTGTAAAGGCCTAAACACACGTGCGATCGGAGTGTATGCACATCTGTTTCAGATGACAATTTTGGCGTATATAGCCTCTTTGCTGGGCGAAACAGCTGTTTGGATGGGTCACGTTCTGATCTGCCCGATCGACAAAGTGCCCATACACTGCATGATTGTTTGGGGGAGACAGAGGGTGCATACACATCATATCATGCGTCACGGGTCAGCCCCTGCGATCGCACAGTGTGTATTAACCTTAAGGCAGGCCATATATTAGTCGATTTTCCTGTTGACACTCAATAATCTGACAATTGTCTGGGCAGATCATTTTGTGATCAATATTCAATCACAACATGAATAGTCCAGTCGGGCGAATGTCAACAGGTAAGTCGTGTTATGGCCGATAATAGATTTAGTGATCGAACTTAAACTGAATCCAATATTTGGGCCAGTGTAGCAGGCAATTATAAGAAAAAAGTTCCCTGTATTGTTTCAGATAAACAGCAACATTGCAGATAATGTTGAGGTCTAGACCATGCATTATGGGCCTCATTTATGGGACTCTTCTGCTGGTAAGCTAGGGGATGTCTAATTGCCTCCTACCCCTGCATAATTTTTCCTCCAGATATATGCTGTGGTTAAAAGGTAAAAAGCCTCAAGCTAATCTTTTGTGAAACTTCATAGCCACCACAAATTAGAAATCACATTGTACATCTCAGTAAAAGACACCCAGTGTGCCATTAGAAAAAAAAATAGGAAACAGTGAAATGACACCGTAGGGGGAGATACTTACATTATAATCACATAGAATGGACATGCGCTCTGAACATCACATCCTGAAAAGAAGTTTGAGTGTTTTCATCTTCGTCTTAAAGAGCCAGGGAGAGGCTTCAGAAAATTTTCTCTCTAATGCTTTTCAGAATGAGTTATATTGAAGCAAACATTAGCCCATCCGTAGTAGCAATGTGGTGATATGATAAAATCAATGGGGGTTGTTTACTGCTCAACTGTGTGACCTGGTTAGTGCAGGAATCTACATTTCAAAATATATCCATATACCAGATAGCATTCAGACACAGTAATAGAAAGGATGATTGGTGTCTTGAATGCAAATAGCTTTCCATGGTATTTTAGTTTCTATATTCTGCATTGGTAAGTGACTACCTTTTGGAAAATGACCTTTCCATTTCCACATTTCTTCCTGCTTGTTGAAAGTAGAAACAAGCTACAACAGATGGTTGATTCACTGAAGCTTTGCTTGAATAGCTGTGAAAATTATCACATCGGAAGGTGTCTAATCCAATTACCATGTCAAAAATCTCTGGTTCCCACCAATAAAATAACTGGTCGTACTGGACCAATGTCCAGTACATTTAATTCTCCATTACTGTTATTCTCCCTATCTAAGCATCTATGATTGCCTCTATTCTAGAGTCAAGTATGTCCATTTTTGATAGATCCATCATCACAAGCAAATGAATGGTTGAAGACTCATTTGAAGGAGTCAGTTTAGAAGTTATACTCAACAGGTAACCGGTGTAAATGTTGGTTGTCAGCTCTGTTAAGTACAATGATACCTTAACCAGGGTAAAACTATTATTAATATTTAACATTAAAGACCACCCCCCCCATTGGTGCATTAAAAATCAACACATCAACACACATCAACAGCATTTATTACCTATGCACAAAATTTCTCGTAAAAGGTTTGTCAAACTTCCTGTCTCATTTTTCTACTCTATTACAGAGTGAGATATTTAATTTACTTGGCCAATGAGAACCCAGTCTTCTTAACATTTTTCTAATCATAGAAAAAAAAAAGAAGGAAATAGATACCTAAGGAATATACTTGCTTCCCCCCAAAACACAAGATACTTTTAAACAAAATAGTTTAATTGTTGCTATGCAGCAGTGAAAATGCTTTTTCTAAGCAAAACGTTGAGCTCTGTGTCTTTAAATTTCTGGATCTTTGTGTAAAAGTGCTGAGTCACCCTGATGGCCGAAACTTAGACTGGCGTGTTTTTATAATATAATAAACTTGGGAAGTCAGCGAGTGCTTTGTCTTCGATAAGGCTCTCTCCTTAACTTGTTAAACCTATTAAGACTTAATATTTGAATGGATTCATGTTTTAGTATGACTGTGAGCCCATACACAATATTACAATTAATCCGACTGTGAGTAGCCATTTCCAATGATTGGCCCAAAAATTGTTTTCGTCTTATTATGCTTATAGTAGAGTGTAATATCGACAATAATATGATCGGGAAAGTCATTTTTTCTAGTCGATCGGTTAAAAGATTGTAGTATTTTCTGAATTTCAAATTAAATGTAATGTAGTAACAATAGACGACATTAACATTAATCAGCAGATGAATTGAAGGTGAAGAATTTATAAGGTACATCTACATACAATTAACATTATGCATCTGTCTATCAAGTCAATTGGTTTACGATCACTATTATGTTCACAATAAGTATTTGTAGTGTATGGCCACCTTCAGAATGGTGCCACCATACTGTTATGGTAATATTTTCCTATAGGCCTTGTATTGAAAGCTCCATCAAGCCCAGTGAATTGTTCCCATTGATATAAAGTTGTGTTTTTGCTTGTGTAGGATGCAAACTTCATTACTGCCCTGGAGCTGGCGGTTCGCTTCGGCAAGACACTTATTATCCAGAGATGGATGGAGTGGAGCCTGTACTTATCCATTACTTAGAAAAGATCTCATTGCACAGGGTGAGGCAAATTAGATTTATTTTTATCTTCCTTGTTTCTACTTAGTAGATCTGTTTTAAAAGCCAAGTTGTATATTTCTTGAATAAAATGGCTGGACTAAGCAGGATATGTATGGTTGTTTATTAAGTGATCAATGAAATTATACTGAAAAAATAAATGTCCATTAAAATAATAATCAAATTATCTAAATCATAAAACATTCTATTTGCAAAATACAATAGAAATTAATCTGAACATGCCAAGACTCTTAGTAACATAAATGGTATTCTATGTGATTGTCTATTGACCATTAGAAGATATGTACATAAGAAGAATCATGTTTTAGACTATTATCCACCATCATAGGCTTTACACCAAATGTTTACTCAATTGCAATAAAGCCATGATTGGTAAGAAGGATATGCAGAATTGGTCCATGTGACATTCTATTATTTTGGTCAATAAGTACTAGATGGATGGTTTATATATCCGTGCAATCATTAGGACTTTTATATAATAAGTAATAGGATTTTGCTTTTTAACAATAATTATAATTTTTCTGTGTAATGAAATATGTGCTGTGTAGTAGATGGTTCCTTTTAGTCTGGGAACCAGATAATTAATGCGGAATAGATATTTATACTATTTTCATTTTGTTCATGGTTCTCAGTATGGGAAAGCTGACATTTT
This sequence comes from Hymenochirus boettgeri, assembly GCA_019447015.1. Lineage (NCBI taxonomy): Eukaryota > Metazoa > Chordata > Amphibia > Anura > Pipidae > Hymenochirus > Hymenochirus boettgeri. Next base: position 316,089,855 of record CM033470.1, on the reverse strand, counting down.
GGAACATTAGAACTCTGCCGAATAGTAAAAATACTGTTTGTGTAATTTCACCTTACACTCCTTTATATCTGTGAATCTAAATGGTGCGGATTCCCCCAGGCTGCTACCGTTAGCAGTTTCTTCAATGTACAAGTATGATAACGGAGAGACCCACTCATTCAAAATATAGTGTTTATTTTGACACGAGGTATGCACTACATTTCGGGGTTTCCCCCTTCCTCAGGTGCATAGTAAAATAGTATAGTATTTAGTCCTGACAAATGATAAGGCATGGTTTGCATTATTACAGGTACCCTTGGTTGCTGAAATTCACCAACACTGCAGGTTACAGTTAATAAATGAATAAATTAAAGATTCCTTATAATCATATTGCCAAAGGGTCCTGCAGATTCAGTATGTATAGTACATAAATTTGATCGTTCTACTGCAAAGCTCTGCCCGGATGTGGGGGCGTAACTACCAGGGGAGCGGGGGGACACCACGGGGGGTCCCATCTTCTATTCTTCCTATGACAGAAACCACTGTGGATGAAGCACAGGCCCCATTATAGTTTTGCTGGGGGGCCCAGTGTTTCCTAGTTACGCTACTGCCTGGATGTGTAAGATGGGCTCCTTGGTGCTGATCGTTCAGTACCCACAGTGACAAAGAGACAAGTGTAAAATGAAATGTCTATTTCAAAACATTTTCTGCAGTCAGCATGTCACCATCTGTCCAAACAAAACAGAATTTAGCAAACATGCAATTCAGATGCTTACTGGCAATATTATCATTTTATTACTGCATGACAGCCTGACCTGCAAACCATGTTGTGATGTCTGAGATTATTATGAAGTGGCTATTTATATACCAATTACTTCCATTTATCACGAGAAGAGCAGACAAAAATATGTAGCAATTCAATGGGAATTAAATATTAACAATTGGAATTAAATTGAATGTGCACCAAAATGGTGTTTTGTCGTATGTATGATTTGTCTCATTAGTTGCTCCCTATCTAGTGCGCATGTGCAAAGCCTCATTTTTTTCGTAATTTTCCATTCCTGTGTTTACCTGAAAAGATTGTTTTGTATAGAAATCCTGGAATACATTGGTTAATAATGTGTCTTTTAGTATACCAAGAAGGCTAAAAACAGCCTTTTTTGCCAAGAGTTTAATGCTGGCTTAAATTATTAACATTGAAGGGTAACTGTACTGGTCCAAACCTTCCATCTCTTACCCACAGTAGCCAAGACGAGAAGCTAAACTGCTTATCTCCCATACCGTGGCATAAAATGATGGTCTGACTCCATCCCCCATTCTAGTGTAGGAGTGCGGTTTAGGGGATTTGGTGCTCTATGATTCTCCTTTAAAGTGTATATTATAATACTCATCGCCTTTTTTCTAGGGCCTCGATATGTTGTTCAAATAGGTGATAAAACTATTGACTACAATGAAGATTTCCGCTTGTTCCTCGCTACACGAAATCCTAATCCTGTTATACCTCCTGATGCTTCTTCAATGTGTCACTGAAGTCAATTTTACAACCCAAAGGCAGGATTACGTGGACAGGTAACATTTCTGCTTTAATTTTAACAATACATTTCATTGTGTGTCGGAGGACGTGTCTGTTTCTCTGATTGTTGGGCTGAGTCAGTCAGTGGTGCTGGTGTTTGCATGAAGTGACCAACTGTTGACCGATCATGAAACCCATTGAAGACCACACAATCTGCCATAATTTACTGTCGTGTGCCATGGAAAATTTGTCCAATTTGTTCCAAAATTTCAGCCCGATCAAGTTACATTTAGTTGAAAGGGTCAACTGGGCTAAAATATCAGAACCCAGGTAAACAGAGATATTTTCTGGTAAACTGCACGTGGCATTCCGCAACTGTCACATGATTGTCAATTAAAGAGAATATAGTAAAACAAATGCTAGAAACTGGAGATGAAAATGGTTATCACTCGTCTTTCTATGTAAATTCTAAATAAGAAAGCCCTGCAGTTACAGACTATGGTTAAGAGGCAGTTCCCAATTTATATGCAAAAAATCTTTGATATGTGGATACATTATACAAGATCTGATTTTATTACAGGTTAAAGCTAGTACACATGATCCAATCCTTCCTCCTGACGACTGTTTGAGGCTCCGACCGGTCGGCCAGGAGGAAAGACTGTCTGTCGCTGCAAATGCAGCGCATCCATAGAGGACTGCACAATCGGCCGTAGTTTTCCGACCCATCCGATTATTGTATGGTGTGTACCCAGCTTAATAGAACAAAACAGAACAGACAAAATGTGCCCTAGAGCAAGACTCTTAGATGATGATTATTGCTCTTGGTTTGCCACAGGTTGGATGAGAGTCAAACCAAAGGGTGCAAGGGCTCACATCAAAACTTCATTAGTTATATTCCTCTTTTAACAGAATTTCCCCCATTTGGTAGTGGTGCCCTGATAAAAATGATAGGAGGTTTGCTTACTGGCAGACCTTTAACCTGTCAAAGTGAGAGAGATTTTGAGCCTGGATACTTTTGTATTGGCAACATAGACCCAATGCGAGTGGCCTAAGTAAGAAGCTCTGTGCTCTCTCATAATGTCAAATTTGTGGCCACCCAAATATTTGAAAATGATGGCTTTCATGGAGTTTTCTATTTTGTTGCTGTACCTACAACTGTTAGATATTAGTGAAATTTGACATTTAATCGATGAGTCTTAAATAGCCAAGAAAACTATCTGTTTTACCTCCCACGACTTTCCATGAACTGGCCCATTAATTTGCGACCGGAAGTGATTTGCAAAAGTTATTGGGACTGGCGGTTGTCCCAATGTTGCTCCAACATGGTAGGAACCTTGGGAAAATCCTAGTGTATGGCCAGCATGAGCGATCATATATAGCTGGATTCTTATCCATGTGCACAAAGGGATGGCTTAAATGACTTTAAAAAAAAAAACTATTAAGGTTTGAATAAATGCAGATTATCAGTAATTACAAACCTTTTCACAGGACTGATCGTTTTGTAAAACCCTTTGAAGATGCTCCTTATAATGAGAGGTAATCGGGCATAGAAAACAGTTTGGAAAACTGATAGCCGAGCATTTAACCATTTTCTTTCGTAAGCAGAATTTTGCAATGGAATGTAAATTTTCTTTGCCAGGGAACCCTGAGTGAATTCAAATGAATGAGATTAAACTTGCTTCTTGTAATTAAATGGGTTGCTGCGAAGGGATTTTCTGATTCATCTTTGTTGGCGTGGATTAAATCCCAGAAATGTTTAACATGTAGAAACATTTCATTTAGCTTTATTTAACAATTCAGCATGAAAAACCAGAACTTGAGGAACAGAAGACAAAATGTGGCAGCAGGAAGAAGATAAAGATTCAGCTGGCTAAGCTTGAAGAATCACTCCTGGAGGTATCATAGAAAGCACAATTGTCCTTGTTGCCCTGGTTCTGTAAACATAGAGCAATGGATAGTTTTTTTATTATTATGTTAAGAATATTCACAGATTTAATGCTAAACTACAATAACATAGATTTATAACTCTTAAAAACAGCTCCAACTATCAACTCTTTTTCTGCAGCCCTCCTTTCTAGCGAGTTATGACTTGATTTTTGACGCTTATTTGTAATTATAAAGAGTCACAGGAAGGTAGTCATTGGTAGTCGTCATTCTCCAGTTCTGCAGTTGCGGGAGATGGAGTGGGGTAGAGACAGGGTGGATAAAAATCAATAATTTAAAAATAAAAAAAAAAAATCTGATTTTTTAAAATTAAATCTGATTTTTTTTAAATAAAATGCTTTTCGAGGAAAATATATTACCATCCAAACGCTATTCCATCATGAAATAAAGATTAGTTTTAATTATGCAGATAAGGCTTTATATGTTTAATTTTTTTGGTAAATAAATTCCATTAATTCATTTACAGTGTATGCTCTTCTAGAGGTTTTTCTAAGATTATTGGGAGTTTCTCTGCCTACAAGATATTATAATAGAAGCTTGTTTACTTTTCATTTCTAAAACTGAATTTGACTCAGCAGAGATCACATGCCTCTTCTTCACAGCAAAAATGTTATAACATGAACAGAGTTGAGAAAAAGACCTTAAGGTCATATATACAGAAAAAGGTTATTTTAAATTGCCCATAACTGGAAATAATTCTTCCCACCACTGTATAAATTTTTTGTTGATCTGCCCCCTATTTATTTAGATATCAATCTAAAACTTCTTGTATTTCTGCTGTCAATCAAGCTCCTTGCTCTTAAAAACTATTCTTCTGGAGTAGTTTTACTGTAGTTGGAATGGTGTCAGAGATTTGACAATGGAATGCAGTATGCTGTGTTCAGGCTTGACAATTGGTTTGTGGGGAAAAGGTCAGGACGGATGGGAGTGGTTAAAAGAGGGAGGGGGGATACTGCTCCTAAACAAAATGTGTGCTGGATTGAAGGCATGCAGCAACACATGCAAATCAGAGTAAGTGGTACTTACATGTATTCAATTAAGATTATGATATTGCAAAGCCTTTTTTACAGTATAGTGTCCCTTTAATCCTATTGTTCTACAAACCTATGAATACAGAATAAACCCCTTCAGTGCTAATTTTCAAGAAGTTCAGGAATAGAATAGAACAATATTTTTCTGATTTTTTGGAGTGGAATAGATCTGGATGTTTGTTTAAGCAAATAACTTATGCTGTAATGTTATGTTTCAGTTGGGTAATCTATTTGAATGTTATTATTCAAACTATCTATCATTCTACTTTGCATATTAAAGGGGAACTGGTGGTCTCCAAACAAGTTTAAAGAAAGGCCAGTTCCTACCTTTAAAACGAGCCATCAACCACCTCTCTACATGCTCCACAGCCCACAATATAAAGAAATGACTGACCAGAAGTTAATGGGTGGGAGGCTGACATGTGACATTCCTAAGGCTTCTCCTGCACAGTGCTGCCAGTGAGCACATCCTCAGACTCCCTCAGTGTGTGACAAGAGAATCTACAGCCCTTCTCTCCCACTATGTTCTCACTCTGCCTGAAAAGGCTGTTTCCGCAGAGTTTTCTGTAGGGGGGGGGGTCTGAGTGGCACACGGCACCAGCGAGGGGCGGGACTTAGGCACCCGCAAGTGGGTGGGGCACACGGGGCTGTAAGAGAATGGGCCAAGGGGGGCCTGCAACTGGAGGGACCATGGGGTCCATGAGTGGGAGGGACCAGGGGGGCTGACACCAGAGGGGACCAGGAGGAGACACAGGGCAGATTGACTGACATTGTTTCAGAGCAGGAAGTGCAGGGGACCTGTGTGATGCTGCCATATCACACACAAAAAATTTAAATATCTTCAAAACTATGCAATATAAAACATGAAAATACATTGCAAAAATTCTCAGGAGAGCAATTCCTATCAATTTACCTAAAGTCCTTTTTGGACCACAGTTCCCCTTTAAATTCATACCAGCAAGAATTAGTCTTTATGTAGAAAACTATGATTTAAATCAAGCCTTACTGACTAGTGATTTAAATTGTGATTTAAATCAGTTTGATTTAAATCAAATCCACCCTGGGTAGAGAACTCAACGAGTCATGTGCAACTGTGTTAAAGTGTCCAGGACACATTTTGCTAGGACGGCTGCAGAATTCATGAAAGCTGGGATCCTGCAAGAAATAAATAAATAATTTCTCCAAAATGCTGCTGATTTCAGAGATGAAATAAATGGCTATCTTTAATCTCCTTAATTTTATCACAATATTTTTCGGCAAATCAAAAAAAAAGAAAAAGGAACAAATACTCATTTCCATAATGTGGGCAGTGGCATAACAGTCACTCCTTTATGTTGCCAGGGCCTGTCCAGGACAGATACACAATGTTTCATGTTCCAGTGCTTGTGTTAATTACTGCCAACTGTGCTTCCATCCACCGCGCATATAGTTTACTATAAATATAAAAGCTGGGTACACCCAGTATCGGTTATTATTTTGTTTGTTTCTTTTTTAGTCTCTTCTTTTTTTTTTGGGTATTTTCACTTCTTTCCCTGTTCCTTTTTTTTTTTTTTTATTTCTTCCCGGTCCCTTTATCTGGAGGCTTTTTAATGGGTTTGTTGTACTCGTAGTTTTACACCAAAGCGCCCACCTCAGGTCGGGTTGGTTTTTCTCCCCCCCCCTTTCCCTTCTTTTTTCGATGTATCCACGATTCTCGTTTGGAAACACACATCCAGACCGCAGCACCATAGATAAACTTTCACCAGTTGGCCGCGATAGGCTCTCCCCTTCCACCAAATCCTCCCCCTAACTGTACCCCATGAGGGACTTGGCATTCGCGCCCTGCTGAGTTCTCATTTAGTTTTTTTACTGAACTTTCATCCCCCCCCCACCACAGTCCCAGTGTCTCTCCTTATGCCCGCATTTAAGTATAGGAGTTGCCCTCCTTTTTCCGTAGTACTGATCTTCACTTGCTGCGTATTCTGTGTGTTTGTTTCTGTGTTTTCCTACTCTTCGCTCTTTTTGCCTTACTGCCGCCCCTTTTCACGTGAGTCACGTAGATCTTTTTGCACTCGCCCGACATTTCCACTCACCACCCAAAAGTTTACTGGTTCAATTATTGGCTCTGATTTTTAGTCGGATCAATTTTTGGCCCCCATGCTATTCCCCTTGGGTATGTGTAAATGTAAGGTTGCCTTAGTATGTATTAGTTTTGGGGTACATGGGTTTGTATTAGTACTGGGGGGGATGTATATGTATATGTAAGTGCTGGTGGCATGGGTGTAAGTGTTTGTATACATTTAAGGAATGGGAATATGTCTGTAAAAGTGCTGGGGGGAATGTAATATTTGGGGCATAGTTAAAGGGTATGTCCACCCTTGAAATAAATTTTTGTTATATCATTCCCCCTGTCCCTCCAGCCCCAACCGCTATATTTATTTTATTAGAAAGTGCCCCAAACTTTACTTACCTCCCCTCTTTCCTCCGCCGCGCTGCCAGCCCTCTGCTTGCGAGAAAATGTAAGCAGAAGGGCGGGACCGGCAGTCGCGTCTGTGATTGCCTGAGCGACAGCCAATCGCAGACGCGGGTGCCGGTCATTCAGTGCGGCGGAGGAAAGAGGAGAGGTAAGTAATGTTTGTTGGCACTTTCTAATAAAATAAACATAGCGGGTTGGGCGGGGGGACAGGGGGATTATTATAGCAAAGGGTTTTACACTAGGGGGAGGGAATCCTAATCGGGAGGAGAGGGAGGGGGAGGGGGGGAGGGGGAGAAGGGCTGCAGAACGCATACCAAACTTTCCCGGAGGCAGGTAGGAGGCAGAGTCCTATATGGACTTGCTATCTCCTGGTGGGCAGTTTTTGGGACTTTGGGGGGGATACAGAACCTTATGGAGCTGGGATGTGAGGTAAGGATTAAACTACACTACACAATGGGGCCAGTAGGGGGGGGGGGGATTATAGTTTTGGGGGTGGACATGCCCTTAAAAGTTTTCTAAACATCTGGAGTACCAAGGTTCAACATCACTGCTCTAGGGAATCAGTCCCACAAATAAATGCTCTTGGTATAAGTATAGCATAACGTTTATTTATATTGTATGACAGTATATAAATAAAGTATCGGTTATGTCAGGATATTCACCCTCTAGTTCTTATGAGGATAATGACTATGCTTGACCGCAATAGACTGTGATATAACAGAGTTTAAAAGCAGCTGGGCTGTCAAAGGCTGGTCATTTTAAATCTTTCAATGCTCATTTCCCACCCACAGTTTAACTCTGCTTGCCTGTTTATTTATTTACAGTAGCACCTTTCCCCTGTTCTTTAAGCTCATCCTCTCTGATCAAATGTATGAAAGAAAAACTGGCAATCCTAAGCAGCACATATAAATATATTCCTGTGATTTACCATCTTAGCATTACATTATGTATATGTTTGCATGAGTATCCTTTCGCTTTTCTGTGTGCTCTTAGTGTTAACACACATAGGTCAGCCCTATCGATCACCCAGGTCTCATTTTGGTTGGATTGGCCTGGTAGAATTTACCACACGACTTAAAGGGCACGTCCACCTTTAAAACAAAAAAATGGTGACTTAGCGGTTATCTGCCCACAACCCCAAATGCTATAATAACCAGTTTATTACATGCATTTGTAACCATATATCAAATGATATGTTCTATTCCTTTCTGGCACAGGTATCTGCCTCCTCCCTCTACTCTGTGAGCTTTTTATATGCTTGAGCATGTGCAGAGGAGGCAGAAGGTGCCAGCAATCAATTATTGTTTGTGATGTCAGTGTTCACAGCCTTGATTGACTGAATAGAGGGAGGGGCCAGCTTGCTTTGCCAGAATGGGGACAATATTTATCATTAAATATCTGGTTAGTATTGCAGGTAATAAAGAGCAAAATATATCCGTTAGGGTTGAGGGAAAGTAAATGGACAAATAACCAGTTTCTTTTTTAAGGGCGAACATGCCCTTTAATGTTTTCAACAGATTTTTAGGCAAAATTGGTCCAAAATAATGATTGGACGTGTCTGAATTTCATCCTTATATATGCCACACAATCGGTCAGACTGAAATATCTCCAGTCTTTCCTTAATTTCCATCCAACAGAATATCAATGGGTATATTGATCGGTCAGTAAGATAAAGGTAGATGTGTGTACCAGAATATAGGGAAACCAACATTTCATCTGATATTTTCATTTATTTAAAAATGTGTCACTATGTGTATATTAATTGCCGTTTATTTTTTAAATGCATAATTATTTGTGTGCTAAAGCTAAAAGCTGGTGTTAAAAGCTCCGCAATGGTTAAAGACGCTTGGTTCCAAGAGCATATCACCATATAACCTCATTGGTGCAATTGCTTTGGGGAGCCGATAGCAGCTCTTGGTGCATAGCCATTTAAGTATGCTCTTTTATACAGCACCAGAGCATGGATATGTGTGCATTCTGACATATTTATCTACTACAGGAGAAGATTTGTAAAGGCCTAAACACACGTGCGATCGGAGTGTATGCACATCTGTTTCAGATGACAATTTTGGCGTATATAGCCTCTTTGCTGGGCGAAACAGCTGTTTGGATGGGTCACGTTTCCTGATCTGCCCGATCGACAAAGTGCCCATACACTGCATGATTGTTGGGGCGAGACAGAGGTGCATACACATCATATCATGCGTCACGGGTCAGCCCCTGCGATCGCACATGTGTTATTAACCTTAAGGCAGGCCATATATTAGTCGATTTTCCTGTTGACACTCAATAATCTGACAATTGTCTGGGCAGATCATTTTGTGATCAATATTCAATCACAACATGAATAGTCCAGTCGGGCGAATGTCAACAGGTAAGTCGCTGTTATGGCCGATAATAGATTTAGTGATCGAACTTAAACTGAATCCAATATTTTGGGCCAGTGTAGCAGGCAGCATTATAAGAAAAAAGTTCCCTGTATCTGTTTCAGATAAACAGCAACTATTGCAGATATGTTGAGGTCTAGACCATGCATTATGGGCCTCATTTATGGGACTCTTGCTGGTAAGCTAGGGGATGTCTAATTGCCTCCTACCCCCTGCATAATTTTTCCTCCAGATATATGCTGTGGTTAAAAGGTAAAAAGCCTCAAGCTAATCTTTTGTGAAACCTTCATAGCCACCACAAATTAGAAATCACACTTGTACATCTCAGTAAAAGACACCCAGTGTGCCATTAGAAAAAAAAATAGGAAACCAGTGAAATGACACAGTAGGGGAGAATACTTACATTATAATCACATATAGAATGGACATGCGCTCTGACATCATCACATCCTGAAAATGAATGTCCTTGAGTGTTTTCATCTTCGTCTTAAAGAGCCAGGGAGAGGCTTCAGAAAATTTTCTCCTCATAATAGCTTTTCAGAATGAGTTATATTTGAAGCAAACATTAGCCCATCAGTAGTAGCAATGTCGGTGATATGAATAAAATCAATGGTGGTTTGTTTACTGCTCCAACTGTGTGACCTGGTTAGTGCAGGAATCTACATTTCAAAATATATCCATATACCAGATAGCATTCAGACACAGTAATAGAAAGGAATGATTGGTGTCTTGAATGCAAATAGCTTTCCATGGTATTTTATGTTTCTATATTCTGCATTGGTAAGTGACTACCTTTTGGAAAATGACTACTTTCCATTTTCCACATTCTCTTCCTAATGCTTCTGTTGAAAGTAGAAACAAGCTACAACAGATGGTTGATTCACTGAAGCTTTGCCTTGAATAGCTGTGAAAATTATCACATCGGAAGGTGTCTAATCCAATTACCATGTCAAAAATCTCTGGTTCCCACCAATAAAATAACTGGTCGTACTGGACCAATGTCCAGTACATTTAATTCTCCATTAACTGTTATTCTCCCTATCTAATGCATCTATGAATTGCTCTATTTCTAGAGTCAAGTATGTCCATTTTTGATAGATCCATCATCACAAGCAACTGAATGGTTGAAGACTCATTTGAAGGAGTCACGTTTAGAAGTTATTACTCAACAGGTAACCGTGTAAATGTTGGTTGTCATGCTCTGTCTAATGTACAATGATACCTTAACCAGGGTAAAACTATTATTAATATTTAACATTAAAGACCACCCCCCCCATTGGTGCATTAAAAATCAACACATCAACACACATCAACAGCATTTTTATTACCTATTGCACAAAATTTCTGTAAAAGGTTTGTCAAACTTCCTGTCTCATTGTTCTACTCTATTACAGAGTGAGAATATTTAATTTACTTGGCCAATGAGAACCCAGTCTTCTTAACATTTTTCTAATCATAGAAAAAAAAAAAGAAGGAAATAGATACCTAAGGAATTATACTTGCTTCCCCCCAAAACACAAGATACTTTTAAACAAAATAGTTTAATTGTTGCTATGCAGCAGTGAAAATGCTTTTTCCTAAGCAAAACGTTGAGCTCTGTGTCTTTAAATTTCTGGATCTTTGTGTAAAAGTGCTGAGTCACCCTGATGGCCGAAACATGTAGACTGGCGTGTTTTTGATAATATAATTAAACTTGGGATAAGTCCAGCGAGTGCTTTGTCTTCGATAAGGCTCTCTCCTTAACTTGTTAAACCTATTAAGACTTAATATTTGAATGGATTCATGTTTTAGTATGACTGTGAGCCCATACACAATATTACAATTAATCCGACATGTGAGTAGCCATTTCCAATGATTGGCCCAAAAATTGTTTTCCCGATCTTATTTATGCTTATAGTAAGATTGTAATATCGACAATAATATGATCGGGAAAGTCATTTTTTCTAGTCGATCGGTTAAAAGATTGTAGTATTTTCTGAATTTCAAATTAAATGTAATGTAACAATAGACGACATTACACATTAATCAGCAGATGAATTGAAGGTCGAAGAATTTATAAGGTACATCTACATACAATTAACATTATGCATCTGTCTATCAAAGTATCAATTGGTTTACGATCACTATTATGTTCACAATAAGTATTTGTAGTGTATGGCCACCTTCAGAATGGTGCCACAATACTGTTATGGTAATATTTTCCTATAGGCCTTGTATTGTAAAGCTCCATCAAGCCCAGTGAATTGTTTCCCATTGATATTAAAGTTGTGTTTTTGCTTGTGTAGGATGCAAACTTCATTACTGCCCTGGAGCTGGCGGTTCGCTTCGGCAAGACACTTATTATCCAAGAGATGGATGGAGTGGAGCCTGTACTTTATCCATTACTTAGAAAAGATCTCATTGCACAGGGTGAGGCAAATTAGATTTACTGTTTATCTTCCTTGTTTCTACTTAGTAGATCTGTTTTAAAAGCCAAGTTGTATATTTCTTGAATAAAATGGCTGGACTAAGCAGGATATGTATGGTTGTTTTATTAAGTGATCAATGAATTTATACTGAAAAAATAAATGTCCATTAAAATAATAATCAAATTATCTAAATCATAAAACATTCTATTTGCAAAATACAATAGAAATTAATCTGAACATGCCAAGACTCTTAGTAACATAAATGGTATTCTATGTGATTGTCTATTGACCATTAGAAGATATGTACATAAGAAGAATCATGTTTTAGACTATTATCCACCAATCATAGGCTTTACACCAAATGTTTACTCAATTGCAATAAAGTCCATGATTGGTAAGAAGGATATGCAGAATTGGTCCATGTGACATTCTATTATTTTGGTCAATAAGTACTAGATGGATGGTTTATATATCCGTGCAATCATTAGGACTTTTATATAAATAAGTAATAGGTATTTTGCTATTTTAACAATAAATTATAATTTTTCTGTGTAATGAAATATGTGCTGTGTAGTAGATGGTTCCTTATTAGTCTGGGAACCAGATAATTAATGCGGAATAGATTATTTATACTATTTTCATTTTGTTCATGGTTCTCAGTATGGGAAAGCTGACATTTTGGAACATTAGAACTCTGCCGAATAGTAAAATACTGTTTGTGTAATTTCACCTTACACTCCTTTATATCTGTGAATCCTAAATGGTGCGGATTCCCCCAGGCTGCTACCGTTAGCAGTTTCTTCAATGTACAAAGTATGATAACGGAGAGACCCACTCATTCAAAATATAGTGTTTATTTTGACACGAGGTATGCACTACATTTCGGGGTTTCCCCCTTCCTCAGGTGCATAGTAAAATAGTATAGTATTTAGTTCCTGACAAATGATAAGGCATGGTTTGCATTATTACAGGTACCCTTGGTTGCTGAAATTCACCAACACTGCAGGTTACAGTTAATAAATGAATAAATTAAAGATTCCTATATAATACATATTGCCAAATGGGTCCTGCAGATTCAGTATGTATAGTACATAAATTTGATCGTTCTACTGCAAAGCTCTGCCCTGGATGTGGGGGCGTAACTACCAGGGGAGCAGGGGGGACACCACGGGGGGTCCCATCTTCTTATTCTTCCTATGACAGAAACCACTGTGGATGAAGCACAGGCCCCATTATAGTTTTGCTGGGGGGCCCAGTGTTTCCTAGTTACGCTACTGCCTGGATGTGTAAGATGGGCTCCTTGGTGCTGATCGTTCAGTACCCACAGTGACAAAGAGACAAGTGTAAAATGAAATGTCTATTTCAAATACATTTTCTGCAGTCAGCATGTCACCATCTGTCCAAACAAAACAGAATATTAGCAAACATGCAATTCAGATTGCTTACTGGCAAATATTATCATTTTATTACTGCATGACAGCCTGACCTGCAAACCATGTTGTGATGTCTGAGATTATTATGAAGTGGCTATTTTATATACCAATTGCTTCCATTTATCCACAGAGAAGAGCAGACAAAAATGTAGCAATTCAATGGGAAAATTAAATATTAACAATTGGAATTAAATTGAATGTGCACCAAAATGGTGTTTTGTCCGTATGTATGATTTGTCGTCATTAGTTGCTCCCTATCTAGTGCGCATGTGCAAAGCCTCATTTTTTATTCGTAATTTTCCATTCCTGTGTTTACCTGAAAAGATTGATTTTGTATAGAAATCCTGGAATACATTGGTTAATAATGTGTCTTTTAGTATACCAAGAAGGCTAAAAACAGCCTTTTTTGCCAAGAGTTTAATGCTGGCTTAAAATTATTAACATTTTGAAGGGTAACTGTACTGGTCCAAACCTTCCATCTCTTACCCAACAGTAGCCAAGACGAGAAGCTAAACTGCTTATTCTCCCATACCGTGGCATAAAATGATGGTCTGACTCCATCCCCCATTCCTAGTGTAGGAGTGCGGTTTAGGGGATTTGGTGCCCTCTATGATTCTCCTTTAAAGTGTATATTATAATACTCATCGCCTTTTTTCTAGGGCCTCGATATGTTGTTCAAATAGGTGATAAAACTATTGACTACAATGAAGATTTCCGCTTGTTCCTCGCTACACGAAATCCTAATCCTGTTATACCTCCTGATGCTTCTTCAATTGTCACTGAAGTCAATTTTACAACCACAAGGGCAGGATTACGTGGACAGGTAACATTTCTGCTTTAATTTTAACAAATACATTTCATTGTGTGTCGGAGGACGTGTCTGTTTTCTCTGATTGTTGGGCTGAGTCAGTCAGTGGTGCTGGTGTTTGCATGAAAGTGACCAACTGCTTGACCGATCATGAAACCCATTGAAGACCACACAATCTGCCATAATTTACTGTCGTGTGCCATGGAAAATTTGTCCAATTTGTTCCAAAATTTCAGCCCGATCAAGTTACATTTTAGTTGAAAGGGTCAACTGGGCTAAAATATCAGAACCCAGGTAAACAGAGATATTTTCTGGTAATACTGCACGTGGCATTCCGCAACTGTCACATGATTGTCAATTAAAAGAGAATATTAGTAAAACAAATGCTAGAAACTGGAGATGAAAATGGTTATCACTCGTCTTTCTATGTAAATTCTAAATAAAGAAAGCCCTGCAGTTACAGACTATAGGTTAAGTAGGCAGTTCCCAATTTATTATGTGCAAAACAATCTTTGTATATGTGGATACATTATACAAGATCTGATTTTATTACAGGTTAAAGCTAGGTACACATGATCCAATCCTTCCTCCTGACGACTGTTTGAGGCTTCCGACCGGTCGGCCAGGAGGAAAGACTGTCTGTCGCTGCAAATGCAGCCGCATCCATAGAGGACTGCACAATCGGCCGTAGTTTTCCGACCCATCCGAATTATTGTATGGTGTGTACCCAGCTTAATAGAACAAAACAGAACAAGACAAAATGTGCCCTAGATGCAAGACTCTTAGATGATGATTATTGCTCTTGGTTTGCCACAGGTTGGATGAGAGTCAAACCAAAGGGTGCAAGGGCTCACATCAAAACTTCATTAGATTATATTCCTCTTTTTAACAGAATTTCCCCCATTTTTGGTAGTGGTGCCCTGATAAAAATGATAGGAGGTTCTGCTTACTGGCAGACCTTTAACCTGTCAAAGTGAGAGAGATTTTGAGCCTTTGGATACTTTTGTATTGGCAACATAGACCCAATGCGAGTGGCCTAAGTAAGAAGCTCTGTGCTCTCTCATAATGTCAAATTTGTGGCCACCCAAATATTTGAAAATGATGGCTTTCATGGAGTTTTCTATTTTGTTGCTGTACCTACACCTGTTAGATATTAGTGAAATTTGACATTTAATCGATGAGTCTTAAATAGCCAAGAAAACTATCTGTTTTACCTCCCACGACTTTCCATGAACTGGCCCATTAATTTGCGACCGGAAGTGATTTGCAAAAGTTATTGGGACTGGCGGTTGTCCCAATGTTGCTCCAACATGGTAGGAACCTTGGGAAAATCCTAGTGTATGGCCAGCATGAGCGATCATATATAGCTGGATTCTTATCCATGTGCACAAAGGGATGGCCTTAAATGACTTTTAAAAAAAAAAACTATTAAGGTTTGAATAAAATGCAGATTATCAGTAATTACAAACCTTTTCACAGGACGTGATCGTTTTGTAAAATTGAAGATGCTCCTTATCTTAATGAGAGGTAATCGGGCATAGAAAACAGTTTGGAAAACTGATAGCCGAGCATTTAACCATTTTCTTTCGTAAGCAGAATTTTGCAATGGAATGTAAATCTTTTCTTTGCCAGGGAACCCTGAGTGAATTCAAATGAATGAGATTAAACTTGCTTCTTGTAATTAAATGGTGTGCTGCGTAAGGGATTTTCTGATTCATCTTTGTTGGCAGTGGATTAAATCCCAGAAATGTTCTAACATGTAGAAACATTTCATTTAGCTTTTAGCTTTAACAATTCAGCATGAAAAACCAGAACTTGAGGAACAGAAGACAAAATTGTTGCAGCAGGAAGAAGATAAGAAGATTCAGCTGGCTAAGCTTGAAGAATCACTCCTGGAGGTATCATAGAAAGCACAATTGTCCTTGTTGCCCTTGGTTCTGTAAAACATAGAGCAATGGATAGTTTTTATTTATTGATGTTAAGAATATTCACAGATTTAATGCTAAACTACAAATTACATAGATTTTATAACTCTTAAAAAACAGCTCCAACTATCAACTCTTTTTCTGCAGCCCTCCTTTCTAGCGAGTTATGACTTGATTTTTTGACTGCTTATTTGTAATTATAAAGAGGTCACAGGAAGGTAGTCATTGGTAGTCGTCATTCTCCAGTTCTGCAGTTAGCGGAGATGGAGTGGGGTAGAGACAGGGTGGATAAAAATCAATAATTTAAAAATAAAAAAAAAAAAATCTGATTTTTTTTAAATTTAAATCTGATTTTTTTTTAAATAAAATGCTTTTCGAGGAAAATATATTACCATCCAAACGCTATTCCATCATGAAATAAAGATTAGTTTTTTAATTATGCAGATAAGGCTTTATATGTTTAATTTTTTTGGTAAATAAATTCCATTAATTCATTTACAGTGTATGCTCTTCTAGAGGTTTTTCTAAGATTATTGGGCAGTTTCTCTGCCTACAAGATATTATAATAGAAGCTTGGTTTACTTTTTCATTTCTCAAAACTGAATTTGACTCAGCAGAGATCACATGCCTCTTCTTCACAGCAAAAATGTTATAACATGAACAGAGTTGAGAAAAAGACCTTAAAGGTCATATATACAGAAAAATAGGTTATTTTAAATTGCCCATAACTGGAAACTATAATTCTTCCCAACCACTGTATAAATTTTTTGTTGATCTGCCCCCTATTTATTTAGATATCCAATCTAAAACTTCTTGTATTTCTGCTGTCAATCAAGCTCCTTGCTCTTAAAAACTATTCTTCTGTGAGTAGTTTTACTGTAGTTGGAATGGTGTCAGAGATTTGACAATTGGAATGCAGTATGCTGTGTTCAGGCTTGACAATTGGTTTGTGGGGAAAAGGTCAGGACGGATGGGAGTGGTTAAAAGAGGGAGGGGGGATACTGCTCCTAAACAAAATGTGTGCTGGATTGAAGGCATGCAGCAACACATGCAAATCAGAGTAAGTGGTACTTACATGTATTCAATTATAGATTATGATATTGCAAAGCCTTTTTTACAGTATAGTGTCCCTTTAATCCTATTGTTCTACAAACCTATGAATACAGAATAAACCCCTTCAGTGCTAATTTTCAAGAAGTTCAGTGAATAGAATAGAAACAATATTTTTCTGATTTTTTGGAGTGGAATAGATCTGGATGTTTGTTTAAGCAAATAACTTATGCTGTAATGTTATTGTTTCAGTTGGGTACATCTATTTGAATTGTTATTATTCTAAAAATCTTCATCTACTTGCATATTAAAGGGGAACTGTGGTCTCCAAACAAGTTTAAATGAAAGGCCAGTTTCCTACCTTTAAAACGAGCCATCAACCACCTCTCTACATGCTCCACAGCCCACAATATAAAGAAATGACTGACCAGAAAGTTAATGGGTGGGAGGCTGACATGTGACATTCCTAAGGCTTCTCCTGCACAGTGCTGCCAGTGAGCACATCCTCAGACTCCCTCAGTGTGTGACAAGAGAATCTACAGCCCTTCTCTCCCACTATGTTCTCACTCTGCCTGAAAAGGCTGTTTCCGCAGAGTTTTCTGTAGGGGGGGGGGGTCTGAGTGGCACACGGCACCAGCGAGTGGGCGGGACTTAGGCACCCGCAAGTGGGTGGGGCCACACGGGGCTGTAAGAGAATGGGCCAAGGGGGGCCTGCAACTGGAGGGACCATGGGGTCCATGAGTGGGAGGGACCAGGGGGGCTGACACCAGGAGGGACCAGGAGGAGACACAGGGCAGATTGACTGACATTGTTTCAGAGCAGGAAGTGCAGGGGACCTGGTGATGCTGCTGCCATATCACACACAAAAATTTAAATATCTTCAAAACTATGCAATATAAACAATGAAAATAAATTGCAAAAATTCTCAGGAGAGCAATTCCTATCAATTTACCTAAAGTCCTTTTTGGACCACAGTTCCCCTTTAAATTCATACCAGCAAGAATTAGTCTTTATGTAGAAAACTATGATTTAAATCAAGCCTTACTGACTAGTGATTTAAATTGTGATTTAAATCAGTTTGATTTAAATCAAATCCACCTGGGTAGAGAACTCACGAGCATGTGCACTGTGTTAAGTGTTCCAGGACACATTCTGCTAGGACGGCTGCAGAATTCATGAAAGCTGGGATCCTGCAAGAATAAATAAATAATTTCTCCAAAATGCTGCTGATTTCAGAGATGAAATAAATGGCTATCTTTAATCTCCTTTAATTTTATACAATATTTTTCGGCAAATCAAAAAAAAAAGAAAAAGGAACAAATACTCATTTCCATAATTGTGGGCAGTGGCATAACAGTCACTCCTTTATGTTGCCAATGGGCCTGTCCAGGACAGATCACACAATGTTTCATGTTCCAGTGCTTGGTGTTAATTACTGCCAACTGTGCTTCCATCCACCAGCGCATATAGTTTACTATAAATATAAAAGCTGGGTACACACAGTATCGGTATCGGGGCTTTACTGTGTGTACCTTAGTTTTCCAAACGATCGGTTCGGGTTGGCCGAACGCTCGTTTGGAAAAGAGGGAAAATTTCCCTTGGCCGCGATAGACTCCCTATAGAGGATTCTGCCGCGGCCAAGAGAAACACACAGTCCCAAGCGTTCTCCCTATGATAAGTATAGGGAGAACACTTGGGACTGTGTGTATGCAGATCTTGCAGATCCTAACCCAAAGTTACATGGTTCAATATTGGTCTGCTATAGTTACGGATCAATGGCATCTATGAGATAGGACTTGTGAGCACAAGATACCCAATAGCTATAAAGCTTTATAGTGGGTTCCTTGCTGGCAGTCAAAAATTGTCAATTTTAGACTAATGTATGATGCTTGTGTACCATTAGGCACTGCCTAGGGGCGCACATGGTTGGAGGGCTGGCCAATCTGCCCCCCCCATCGCCTAAATAGTATATTTTCTTCCGCAAAATAAGAGAATATGGACTTGGTTCAGGGTGTTGCCTGTGTTTAGGGGTGGGGCTAAAGGCACCCGGCTTTTTGTGCCTACAGGCTTTTGATGTGTAAATCTGTCCTTGGCTTTGTTACTCAAAACAAAATGTTCAAACCAATAACATATCCTTTCTCTGTGTAAACTATATACCTGGATAAACTAATATTTAACTTATTGACTAATAACTAGATGTACACTTCAGGAATTGGCAGGCACAGAAGGCCTGGTGCCTTTAGCCCCACTCCTTAAAGGGTATCTCCACTGAGGAAAAAGCATTTTTTTTTTTGGTTTATTTTAAAGTACACCATCCCCCAACCCTCCCCCTACCTTTTTTTCCCCAGAATTCCTTCTTGTTTGATTGCAGCAGCATGGGAAAGTTGTGCAGGTTCCTGGGGGTGTGTCTTCCCCTGTGCTGGGAGTGCTGTCACTCAATGTGCATCATCATGGTAGCAGACACACCCACTTGGCTGCAGTAAGAAATCCTTTCCTCCCTGACTCTCTAAGTTCATTTTTCCAGCTGATTATGCAGAGAGACAGGGGAGGAAAAGTTAAACCCTCTTCCCATACTACTGTAACAAATACAGGGGAACTTGTGTTGTTTTTAATAAAGATTTGTTTCTGTCTAACTCTAAGATTGATTTCATAGGGGATGCTGGGAATATGAGGCAATCTGGTATGGGAGGGAGTGGGAGAGAGAAAAAGGAAGTACCTGATTACTCCTCTATTAATTAGTGAGGTCAGCAAGCTGCTGTGATGGTCATGTGATTATTCCTCCATTTAGTGTGTGTGTGTGTGTGTGTGTGTGTGTGTGTGTGTGTATGTGCAGGCAGGCAGTCAATGAAAGTGGGCGCCTGCACCATCCACAGCGTTCTGGGACAAACTCATTAGATTTCTTCTAAACTACTGCTCAAAGACACTGGATACTGCAGGTACATTTCCACCATCCACATATCTATCCTTACAACCCAGGTGACTTTTAGCAGTGGAGATACCCTTTAACACAGATCACACCCCAAACCATAACCATTTTATCTTTTTGGGGGAAGTAAAATAGACTATTTGAGGGGTGTAGGGATCGGCATGTGCCTACTGTGCCAAATGCTTAATCTGGGCCTGCTAATAACAAACCAATTTTTGCTTTGCCCAACAAAATTAAGAGTATCAATTGGCAGATACTATATGTACTCACAAATCAAGGTGTAAAATAAGTCCAAAACTTGACTTGAGTTTGGTGGTATTGTTTTTTATTTGTATTTATTTCCTTATCTTGTATTAAGGATTGTTTCTGGGGAGAAACCGCAATATCAAATTGACAAATTAATGTCTGACATAAACTCTTCTCTTGTGCGCTGAGCTGGAAAGCGGCTACAAGACTAGGCAGGTGCTAGGTCTTATGGAAAAAGAGAATGAGATTTCAGAACTTTGCTTATCGCTGCTGAGCAGACCATTTTGCATTATATAAGCTCTTTTCCCACACACATACCTGAACCTTGATCAAAGTATTTTAGAGAAATTTAAACCTCTTAACAGAATTTAGAATATTCTTTGTAAATTCAGGCATTTAGTGAACATGAATCACATGAATTGATACTTTGCTACAATTTTTCTCATTTAAAGGAGAATGGAGTATCCTTATTTGTTTGCTATTGGTACCCGATACCCCACCCAAACGCATTGCTCTACACATACATTAATGACTTTGTTGGCTGGCTGGGTACACACAAGCAGATGTTTTGTCCAGACCAAGCATTCACTACTAGGGAGCGCTCAGCTGGAACAAATCACTTTCGGTCGCAGCAATAGTGGCCGCGACTGGGAAACGCACAATCCTGGTAATTTATCTGATCGCCCATTCATCTGAGCTTGGTTGCTGCAGCCCCCACCCACACCATAAGATATTTTCTGGTCGGCTTAAAATATTGTATAGTGTGTACCCAGCCTTAGAGGCCATTTAGGTTATCAGCTATAAGCTTGCATTGGCATGCATGAAGATGATGTAACTAAAGGTGCCCATCCACATTGCTGGATCCGACAGTATTTCTTAAATATCTACAATGTCTTATGCATAGGTTGTGATGCCGACAAGCTTCTGCCATCGGCAAGCTTCTGCCCAACTATTGGGCAGAAAGGAGAATTTCCGTTGAATCCTTACCACTGCCCTATACTATAGGGCACTGATAATGATCGTGTGCATCTATGGCCAGAGCGGAAGATCTCTCCATATAAAGTATATACGGAACAATTGCTCCTTATGACCTGTATGGCCGCATCTAGAAAACTCATGATCAGATTCCATCGGAATCAGATTGTGAGCTTGTGACTGCGGTCGCATGTGTATTTATTATTATTATTGATTTATATGGTGCCAACAACAGGTGTATGACAAGAATTATGAATCCACAATTGGATTCTACAGGATAAAGTTTTTTCAGTTGAGAACATGATTGGGAGACTATAATTTAAAAAGCATTATTTAATTATACAATTGTTTGTGAACATTATTTTAAACTTATGTTGCTACTTTCTTTCTTTAAGACCCTTGCAACATCTCAAGGAAACATTCTCGACAACAAAGACCTGATTGAATCATTGAATCAAACAAAAGCAAGCAGTGCACTGATACAGGAATCACTGTCCGAGTCTCACAGACTCCAGCTCTCCTTGGATCAGGTTTGCCTTCCTAAACTATGCAGTAAAAAATGTTATTTCATTGATTTATTTCAATTTATTTTAGCATGAATACACTAGAAACAGAGACATTCCCATGTAATCACTCTACATTTTTAGGGTCTTAATGAAATGTTAAAAATAGAAAATCTATTTGCTAAATCTAATTTTTGTTCTTAGTTTGAATGGATTGTGATTTTCTGAATGTGTATTTCAAGGAAAAAAACTTTTTTTTCTCCAAATGGTGACAGCTATATACAAAATGATCACAAGATGGCAGTAAACGGCAATTTCTCTTATTTATTTATTTTTTTTAATCACAGGAACGGAATGCATATCTTCCTCTAGCAGAGAGTGCCAGCAAGATGTACTTCATTATCTGTGACTTATCCAAAATTAATAACATGTACCGCTTTAGTCTGGCTGCTTTCCTTAGACTTTTTCAGAGAGCATTGCTCAGCAAACAGGTATGATTCCATAAAGCAACTAATGGCTGCTTTTATTTATAAAGCACCAATCTCAATTTTAGGGCAATATTTAGATTTTTTTTTTTTACCAAAAATTTTGAATTTTAGAAGTGGCGAGAATTTTAAAAATGAAAACCAATATCTGTTATATTCTGCTTATTTCCCTTTAAGCTGTAATCAAAATGTTTTGCCCTATGCATTTTGCTTGAGTCTCTGCAGGATCAGATCTATGGTAACGTTACATCACAGTATACAATGGGATTTATAATTGTTGCTATTGTTTTGGACAAAATAGTACTGTTTGATTGTTTTTCCCAAAAAGTGTCAGGAATGTCCAATTTGCCAAAGAAATATACAAAATGTCCCAACCTCCAACATTATATCTTAAATGGACACTGAAGTGGAAAAATATTTACTTGCCTTTATCCTTGTTTATATTTTTTTTTGGAACTGCCAGGAACTTGATCACTTTCTGCTCCCATTCACCATATCCCCTAATGTCCAGCTCACTCCTAATTAGTGTGTTTTCCCTCTCTCTCTGTGTTCAGCCCCTCCCAGAAGCTGAGACTTGGCTAGAGCTGAGTATGTGCAGTGGAGATGAACTGTTGCTCCAAACAGTGAGCTACATAAAGTAACATTCACCCTGTGAGTTTGTGTTATAGTAAAAGTGAAACTGTTTTGCTATGGGAAGGGAAGCAGCTCTGGCAGCAGTAAACACTGCTTGAATTAAATACAATATTTTTTTTCAGCTGTAAGAGTTTAAAGGAAAATGTGTGTGTTAGCGAGGGGGCATTTCGGTTCTGCATTCTGCGTCAGTAACACAGACGGCACAAACAGTAGCTAACAGCAGTATTGGGTGTAAGCACAAGAAAGCACAGAGCAGCATGCCTATATCTTTTCATGATCTTAATGCTGAATCAATTAGCCATGCAGTAATAGAGGAAAAAGCTTTACTTTCATAGAAAGGATCGTAGTGCAGTGGACACCAATGGAGGTGATGTGGCCCGCATAGGGCCACTCTTCTGTGCTCTTTTTAAAATCGCAATCAGAATTTGCTTTAAGGCTGGGTACACACCAGCAGATATTTTCAGCCGACCGATTCACCGCACTTTTGGTCAGTCGCCTGAAAATATCTGCTGGTGTGGGGTGGCTGGCTGTGACCGACCTCAAACGTCCGTTCGTCTGGAGCGGACGAATTTTCCGCGACTGACGGACATTTGTCCCGGCCGAGCACTCACTCGTAGCAAGCGCTCGGCCAGGACAAATAGTCCCTCCGTGTGTAACCAGCCTGAAGCTCAGTAGTGTGGCCAATCCCTAAAAGCTAAAAATAAAAGAAAGGAGGATCAGAAAGGGGAAAAAACAGATATACGGTTGGAGCCATTTAATCCTTATTGCTGTTTGGTTGGAAAATTATTTAGCGCAGTTTACATGCCCTCTAAAGGAGAATTATACTCATTCAGAATCAGACTTATTACTGGTTCCTCCCACAGTCATTGTCACTGACCATTCTCCCATATCTAACATTGGAGACATGAGAAGATGGAGAAGCCAAAAAATAAAAAGCTTTTGTC
The DNA here is from genome assembly GCA_019447015.1 of Hymenochirus boettgeri. Taxonomy (NCBI): domain Eukaryota; kingdom Metazoa; phylum Chordata; class Amphibia; order Anura; family Pipidae; genus Hymenochirus; species Hymenochirus boettgeri. The sequence goes on along the minus strand of CM033470.1, from coordinate 316,066,210 downwards.
CCCAGAGCATAGAATAGGGTAAACCTAGCCCATTTGCCCCCAAACACTAAGGGATCTAGTTAAAAATATTCCTTTTCATTTCCATAGGCAGGATTATAATAGGTCAGGGCAGGTGATTGATTGTGTGACTTATCCAGGTACAACTTAGCAGTGGATGTATAAAGCTTTTATAAATAGGTTAAGCCTATTTGCTCACTAGTGTCTCCGTTAAACCAGCCAGGAATGATACACGTTGTACATCAAGTTTATATCTAAACACCATTCAAATCTTTTTAATGAGATCTAGTAAATTTCCAAGTTAGTGAAGTTTTTGAAATTAACTTATATGTACAAGAGGTTTATTAAAACTTCTTAGCAGAAAGATCTAATGGGATGCCTTTTAATTCAGTGTAATACGTTGGTTCAATTTAAATTTATCTAGAGAAATAACATTCTCAATCATAGCAGAAAATTCATTACCTGGGGAAAAAAAACTTGTATAAATATTTTCAATAACTAGCAAATTAGGAATAAAATATTGTATTGTTATTCATGCTGTTTATGAAGCCATTTCACTTATTGTATTGTATAGTCTGCCCAATAAAGAAAGTTGTTGCGGTAGACTGGCTCACAGAAGTACCGTATATACTCGAGTATAAGCCGAGATACCCATTTTTACCTCAAAAACAAGAAAACCAGATTGACCCGAGTATAAGCCGAGGGTTGAAATTATGACCACTACTGCCTTCTGATTCTACTGCCTTCTGATTCCACTACTGCCTTCTGCTGGATTTGGCTATTACTTCATTGGAATTCTTTTGTCCATTTAACTAGAACCTAATTCAGATGTTTGGAAACTACAACTCCCAGCATGCTTTGCTTGCTGGGAGTTGTAGTTTCTAAACAACTGTATTGGCAAGTTAAACAAAAAATACAGTGTAATGCCCAACTCTGTAACCCCAATAAATAATACCCAGTAAGAATAAGAAGGATAAGTTAAGGTAGCATTACTTACCTGTCCCACAGGACCGGACAGGAGTGCCAAATGACTCGCTCTTTCCCTGCTGCTCCATTGCAGCAGATTAGTTGATTCAGATTTAGCAGGGCTTACGTAACGTCGTGCGCGCCGGACGTGTGCGCATACCCGCTCGGTCTTCTTATGCGGCTTGTTCAAGTGCCAGTTTAGAATATCCGGCGGCCAAACGGATGCAACGATCCGTAAGTGGACAGAATACCCACCTTCCTTCATTTAGCAACATGACCCGAGTATAAGCCGAGGCAAGGTTTTTAGGTTGATTTTTAAACCTAAAAACCTTGGCTTATACTCGAGTATATACGGTACATTTATTGTTCTACGTGTGTGAAAGCTCTAAGGACAACTCCACCCTCATAATGACATATTTTAGAAAGATTGGACTCTTTAAACTATGTTAATATGTCATACTTTGTCCTATGAATTCATTACAGGGTGCCTCATGGAAACTGAGCAATTAAGAAACCTTTACTGAGCCTGTACTGAGCCTGGGCATGCTCAGAAGAGCCAGACTGGTTTAACATTCAGTCATTGGCTGTGATGTTAACTGTCAAATCCATAACTGACAGTTGCTAACTGGAAGAACCAGGAAGCAGAAACAGGGGCAACAGGACATTTTTATGTTAGACTTATATATTTCAGGTTTCAAACTATTACCGTTTAGGGTTTTGGGGGGTGATTTACCTGTAAGTTTTCAATTTGGCCCTTTAAGGCTTCTAAGAACCCCCTTCCCCCATTTTTATTGATTGAAAATGCAGGAATTTATTTTTTTGCTTGTATGGCCACCTTGAAGCTCTGTACACTCTTTCAACAAAGAAGCGTATGGTTAATGGTCATTTCAGCCGATAATTGCATGTGTGTGGCTGTTTGGCCGTACGATATTGGTGGTCTTACTGATCATTGATCATACCTGATCAAATGGCCCCACACGTGTGATTATTGCCGTTAATCGCCTGCTCGTCCTCTGTGGTGTTTGTCGAGTTTTAGGTTTGGGAATTCCCATGAATTCTGCTCCTGCCACGGACCTACCAAAAAATTTGTTCTTTTATTAGTGTGCTGTAGAGGTTCTATGGAATAAACTGGATGGCAGTTTAATCTCCCAACCATATGGGATACATAATAACCTATTTTTATATAGCACAACAACAAGAAGGTGGACAGAAGCTGTATAGGGGATAAGTACAGTACCTAGATTACTTATTGGTAGGATGGGCTTGATGTGGAAAGCTACATGATGTGTCACATTAGCTATTAGATATTGAAGCCAATTGCAAACTCAATCAAATCAAACTTCTATTGCAAATTTGTTATGAAAAACTTGAATACATTTTCAATGTGCTACACTTTTAGTGTTGAACTTCTTAGACATCTAGTGTGATTAAACTAAATAACCTTGGCAGCTGTCCTCTCAGATCAGATGTTTATTTCTTACCCTTGTGATTGAACCGGTTAGATACACACATCAGTTTTGTTTTTTTTTTATACAGTTTCACATTAGTTTAACACTTAAAGAACTAGGCAGTGAGAATGCAATGGCAGTGACACGCTATTGCAATTGAGTTATTTGCGGTCAACCTTTTAAAAATGTCATGGATCGCTGATCATAAAAAAACATTTTAATGCAGCTTAGCGTGAAAAGGAAAGATCTTTTCTTACAGACAGTGTAAGAGTGGATACGAGAGGATTTACAAATGGCGCTTTTGACAATTTTGTATTTTTGTTTTTTAGAAGGTGTTTTGATTCATTTTCAGTATCTTCTGGTTTCCCAGAAACCTTCAAACAATTGGAGGATAATGATTACAGAAAAGACAGGCATTGTACATGAGGAAGCTGGTTCAGGTGGCAGGATGAGCTTTATTATAGTGTGTATGAATAGACCCAACACAGGATAAGTTGCCTGTTCTCTGGAAATCCTTCGTTTTTTCATCATATATTTCCTTTTTGTTTTTATTAAAAAGCATATTAGCATAATGTATATAGTGTAGGGGGCCAATAGCTCCAGAAACGTTGTGTTATGTGGTTGGCACGATAAATATTGACATTTTTACTTACAGGGTGCACCTCTAATTCCTTAAAAATATACTAGATTAATCGAGCAGAATATTAAACTGAGATGTTATTGTATGCTATTGACATATAAAACAATATACATACCGGTACATTATAAACAGTTCAATAATAACACTTCCATAATGTTATTATAAATAGACTACAGCGATGATTTTTCTAGATACCTAGATATTGTGTACACCTGGTTAAATACCTTTCTACATCACCTTCACCAAATTATATTTGCAATGTCATTTGTGCTTAACGTTTTTGTTACTCGGTTTTATATGTTTCCACTCTATGCCTATATATTATTGCTGTAAAGAGTCATTTTTAATGTGGGATTATAGCTCATACTGCACGGTGTGTTTTTTTTATCTGTTTTGTTTGTAAGGGGAATGAAATTATTATTTTTTAAATTAAGAAAACATGCTTCAATTTGTGAATATTACATTTTTTACTGATATATTACCCTTTGCAGAGAGCTAACATATATTTAAAGGGAAAGGACAATAAATAACTGTTGATAAATTCACCCCCCAAAACCGAAATAGTTTGAAATCTGAGAGATGTAGAGCTAACCTGCTGCTCGATGTTCTATTATCTCTTTCTGCTTCCTGGTTTTCCAGTTAGCAGCTGTCAGTCATGGGAGTAACAGATGGCATAACAGCCAATGATTGAATATTATTCCTCTAGCTGAATCCTCTGAGCATGTAAACATGTAAAAAAGCTTAGAGTGCTTGAAGAGGAGGTGAAAACTTTTGAGAGACAGAGGAAAAGGGGAGAAAATAATTTTGCCCTTTATCTGTCAGCTGTCTAACTATTAGTTTTAGTGTTTTAGGGTGTATTTAGTGTAGGGTGTATTTAGTGTTTTAGGGTGTAGTTTATGTATAATTTTCACTTGAGAGGTGAATATGCCCTTTAAGAGATGATGCACTGAGATGTGCAATGTTACAGAAAGTGGCTCTCAAAGCATCATCATCTAGAGTTTAACTGTTGCTGGTCCTTAAAGGGTATCTCCACTGGTAAATTAATTTTTTTTGCCATTCAGTTTTATTGAAGAACAGGAGGTAAAAGAGCTGTGTCTTACCTCCTGTTCTTCAATAAAACCTGCAGGAGCCGGGAGAGCTTACCCGATCTCTCGCTCCTCCGCCATGTCCTTTGACAGGTCCCAACGGACTTCATACGTTGGGACTTGTCGGAGGACGCAGCAGAAGAGCGAGAGATCTGGTAACAGGAGGTAAGACATAGCTCCTTTACCTCCTGTTCTTCAATAAAAGGAATGGCAAAAAATTATTTTACCAGTGGAGATACCCTTTTATTACAGCCGCTAGTTATGGTTAAAAAGTCCCGGCAATGGTTACCCGATAAATGTATATAACATTGCTTGCGGCAGCTGTGTAGTTAACTTCTGTGTACACCACACAGCAGCTGCAAGCATGGAATTAAAGGTGCACTAACCTGTCATTTAGAAAAAATATAGCTCTGAAATATAGGTTTTTTTTACCCCATCCCCTTCAAGATAAAAGAATATTAAAGTGTATTTCTTTATCGCCAAAAACATTTGGAGATGATGCATCTACCGTAAAATGAAGGTAAAACCCATGCTAACCTGATATTACTAAATTACCCAGAAATTTTAGTAATTTGCCAAAACTGAGTGTTATTCCATCTCCTGGTCATTTTTTGCAAAAACTTTATCAGCCCTGAATCAGCTGTGTTGAGTTCCTGGTCAGTACAATATTTTGAAGTAAGTAAATCTGGAAGGTCTGGGCAGAAAGTAAGGGTGAGGGCTTCCTAACCAATCAAATGGCACATTCTAATTATCATCGTCTGACAGAGAGGGAGTGGCTGGATTTATGGTCTGGGGAACCAAAGTTTGGACATTTAAATCTTTCTGACATAATACAGGAACACAGAGTAGGTGGGTTTTATTTTATACCTATTTAAGTCTTTGCTGACCGTGTGTGTTTCACCAGTATAGTTGTCCTTTAATCATAAACTAGTGCATAATGAGCATTCCTCAACATTCTGGTTAGTGTTGGGATTAATGGAGAATGTTAAAGGACAACAATGATGAACAAAAAGTTAAAAAAAAAAAAAAGGGGTCTGTTTTTTTACATTTCTGATGCTTGCTTGCTTTTTGGAAGGTATTAATTAAAGAGTGGCTTTTAAAGGGTATCTATACTGTAAAAAAAAAAAAAAAAATCGAATTTTCAAAAATGATACCTTTAAATACAGCAAGATCCAACTGCTTTAAAACTATTTTCAGATTTGGGGCTGCAGACCCTGAGAAATCATCATTTTAATCACAGCATTTACAGGGAAAGACCTGTTACTCCAGGAGCAGAAACTGTAATATGTTCCCCATTAATGACCTCTTACTAGGATCTTTAGCTGCCTGCCAGCACACTTTCTGCTACAATTATGAGAATCAGCAGAGAAAAGAAGGCAGGGGGAGATGTGTAAGCAGAGCCATGAGCAGAGCCACCGTGTCCATGGTGAGGCTGTGCAGAACTTATAAGTGTCGCAGACACTACAAGACGGCAGTAAGTAAGGGAGGGTGGGGGCAATTAGGATTACTCACTAAACATTAATAATTTAATAACAAAGCAAGCACACATAAATATGTGAGTACCACCATTTTACTTCACTCAAATTGTAGTTTCAGATATTGTAAAGTTGTTTGAGTGAGTATAGTGACCCTTTAAGTTAACATCCAGGGTGCAGTGCAGATATCCTCTTCCTGTCTGTGCTGCCCACTTTTAAGAGGTGCAGGCATGAGCATTCCATGTCATACATCCCTCACTGCTAAAACCTGCACATGCACCTTGAGTAGTTTGGGCAAAGTAAGTGTCCACACTTGCTATGGCACAGCTTATACATTAATGAAAGGAGGTCAAACGAAGCAGACGGTGCCATGCTATCCTCAGTAGGATGCCAGGTTGGAGTAAGGGCATCCATAGGATCTAAGTTAGAAACATATTGTGTCACCACAGTTTCCGTTTAATGGGCTTGAATCGGCTTATTATTAGAAGCAAATTGATTTACCAGTCCAGTAATGCATTGTGGGAAAACTGCATTTTTACTAGTCTTCTGCTAAACCAAAGCTTAATTTTGTTCAATGCTTTTCCTTTAAAATTTGTTTATATATGCTTTTCATAAGACTTCGGGGTCCTGAATACAAATTTAATGTGTCATTAAAACCGAGCAGAGAACCAAATAAATCTGTTTATCAATATTAGAGCAGATAAGCATTATAATTGCTCTACCACATCAAAGAAAACATTTTACAGGCTCAAGGCAGAAAGAGATGAAATGTTGTCTCGTTTACATAAATATTATTTTTTACATGCAGAACATTAGCTAAAGAAGCACCACTTACATCACATTTAAGAGATTATAGAATGTCTTAAAGGAATGTGAATATTTGTGCAAAATATCCCTGTAATAAGGAATAAACAAGGTTTAGTAAACTATGAAAAAAAAAAGGATATAGGTATAGGCTGTGTGAACAGAAATGTCACTTGTGTTACTTTTGCTAGCGGAGACCATGTCCACTGCTAAACTGTTTATTTCATAAAATTGCATTATATTTTACAGGAATCAAGAAATACAGATTTAAGGATTAAGTCATTGATAAGTTCCTTGAAACATATGGTCTACGAATACGTCTGCCGTTCTTTATTCAAGGTATGTGTGCTGATGTGATTTAATCTTAACTTTGTCAGTATATCGAAGCAAGTTAGATAATGCATTTTACTGTGCCAGTGAAACAGGAATGTGCCTTTCTATCCAATCACGTAACAAGTTTGAAATCAAAGCTTGCAAGTTGTTGAATACATGTATTGCAGTGGGATGTGGAGGTCTGAATTCTCTACTGGACAATTATCCTGAGCTTTGAAGGACAATGGCTTTTAATATAATTACAAATTCCTTTGACCATAGTATTTGTAAAAATAAATCTTCAAATTTGTAAAGCTGTATACATTTAAGGAGTTTTAATCATCTATTTATCTACAGTATATACCTCAGTATAAATAGAGGTTCTTATTTTTACCTAAAAAAATAAAGATCAGATCATCTTAGGGAATGATATTGAACTTGGAATACGGATATAAATGACTTTTTCCAATCCAATCGGATAGAATTTTCCAGGAAGTGATTTTTCATTGATTGGCAAAGATCAATAATTAGGTGATCACCAAATTTTGTGAATGGAACTCGGAGCTCCATTCACAAATACTATAGTAAGCTGTCATTCACTGACTGCTTACTATAGCCTGTACTGCACTGCTATCTGAATGGAGATTGCAGTGCAGTACCTCAACTAGCATTGTAGACCCTTGTGAACGAGGAAGTTTTGTGATGTCACCGGGGTCTCCCTTACCGGCGATCCAATTCAGCTTAGCCATGACCGGCAATTGCTACCTGATCACGGCTTTACAGGCTGCTAGCTCCCGATCCCCCCATCGGATTTTGCTAAAACTTGTGGGGGATCGAGGGGGCTAGGGGTGCACCTGTATGCTGCCCCTTAATTGCCCCTATCTGCCTTTAAGGGGCAATATGCAGTAAAAGTGCCCAGGGCTGCTAGTTCCCAATCCCCACATTGGATTTGGACCAAACCAATTGCTACCCGATCACAGCATTACAGGCTGCTAGCTCACGTTCCCCCCCCCCCATTGAATTTTGCTGAAACCAATTGGGGATCAAGGGGGCTAGGTGGGCACTGAACGCTGCCCCCTGATTGTCCCTAGCTGCTTTAAAGGGGCAGCATGCAGAAAAAGTGCCTGGTAAATGCTGTGGCTCGAGTTTAAGCTGAGGTTAGCTTTTTAGGTTCATTTTAAAAAATAAAAACCTTGGCCTATACTCTAGTATATACAGTATATATCTATATACCCTTCAAGAATTCTTCCTAACTTTTCAAAAATTCTCCAAGACTTTTTTCAGATTTTAAAGCCGAGCTGTAGATTCTGAGAAATAATTTATAAATCACAGCATTTATAGGGAAAGACCTGTCACTCCTGAAGCAGAAATCATATGTTTCCCATCCCTCACTTCTTACTAGGATCTTTTGGCTGTCTACAAGCATACTTTCTGCAACAATTAAACATATGTGTACAAAAAAAAATAAGAAAGTACAGTATGTGATTCTATTTTTAGATGCATTAACAATAGTTTTCTTAATAGATAAGCTTTCAGGAGCTAAATGTAAATGTAAATATCTCCCTTCCTCAGATGTTCACATTAACATTATGCAACAATTAAGAGAATCAGCAGGGGAAAAAAGGCGGGGGGAAATGTGTAAGCAGAGCAGTGTCCATTGGGAGTTTGTGCAGAACTTATAAGTGTCGCAGCCACTACAAGAAGACAGTGAGTAAGGGAGGGTTGGGGCAATTAGGAGCACTCACTAAACATTTAATAAAAAAAAAGCAAGCATAGATAAATATGTGAATACAACCATTTTACTTCTCTCAAATTGTACTTTTAGATAAAGTAAAATTGTTTGAGTGAGTATAGTGACCCTTTAAGAAAAATGGATTGTGCAGATAAGAGATTGTAAGGCTTAGGCTACAGTAGCAACACACAGAAATGCAGATGAAATGCCCGATTGCAATGCAGCAAGTGTCATTCCCTGTTCTGCTGATATTTTCCCAATATTCTTTTATCGGAGCGCATGAAATCTGCACCAAAAATAGTGGGCAACATATCGGAGCGCAGTGAAAACAGTGGGGTCTATCTCATTTGAATGCACGATCGCAAGAAGCATTCAGAACCGTGTGAGAATCACGCCAGTGTAGACTTTGTATTCAAGCATTCCAAGGAGTTCAGTTTATTGGCAAATGTTTGAAATTTTACATTTTCAAGAGACCTAAGCACTTAATATGATTATGGATGAGAATATTTTAGATTTTATGAGATAAAATTAAGACAATAGGCTCTGAATCATGATCAACTGATTTAGAAAAACCCACATTGATCTGAAGTAAGTTTATGTATTTACCATTTTAGAGTAAGGATTTTTGGTGTTGAGCTATTAATATTACTGTTATTTCTTTTTTCTTTTTATGTACACAATCCTTTCTCTTTCCCTTTAAGCACAGTTATTAGTTTTGGTATGTTTACAGTATGTATACAGTTTTAGGAGTGTTCTGTATTTAGCAAATCAGACAGTGAACTAATCCCTTAAAAAGTGAACGTTGGCTTTTAAAGGGGATCTATAGTGGGAAAATAAACTTTTCCCCCCTTTCTTTCTATGTGTTCTATAATTCCCTCCAACCCCCAGAGTGTCTTTACTTTCTTCAGTTTCCCACAACCCCAAATAATATATATTCAGCACATTATTAGATGTTTTACTAACCAGATATTAAGTATAATTATTGCCTCCATTCTGGCAAAGAAAGCTGGTTCCTCCCGCCATCCAGTCAATTTAGGCTTTGACTGCTGATATCACAACCAAGGATTTACTGCTGTATCTCCTGCTGCCTCCTCTGCACATGCTCAAGCTTATAAAAAGCTCATTGAGCAGAAGGAGGAGGTGGATCACTTTGCCAGAAAGGATTAGAACTTATCATTAAATATCTTGATGCAAATTAATGTAATAAACTGATAAAAATAGCAGTTAGGCTTGAGGGCAGATTACTGACAAGTCATCAGTTTTTTTGTTTTAAGAGTGGACACGTTCCTTTAATCACTTTTTTTCGCAAGAAGATATACCAGATTTTAATGCAGGGTAACATTTAAAATAGAATTTATAAGTAAAAACTGATTATAATCACACAGATAACTGGACTGAAACAATCATTAATCACACAAATAATCAATAATCCATTAAATAAATGGGAAGTTAGAACATCCAAAAGTGCAATAAAGTCTAGGTTTCATATATAAATTGTATTTCTCTCATTTTCATAAAAAAGATCAGTGATATTGATCTATCTATCTATCTATCTATCTATCTATCTATCTATCTATCTATCTATCTATCTATCTATCTATCTATCTGTCTAATCTCAAAACATGTGCATTTTATAATCTGAACTCCTCCTAGATGGTTTGTTCTAGAAACTCTTTACTTTTACTATCTTCAACAACAGCTCTATTATTAAACGCTGCACTATTTCATATTCTCAAGGGCTTTTCCTTTGTTGTCCTTTCTCTGCTTCTTATATGCATCTCTACTTTTCTGTTATTATATATTTGGGTTTTTTTTGTGGGTTTTATTTTATATATGGTTTATGGTTCTCACACAGGAATTCATAAGAGGATTCTTTTGTAAATTCAGGTTGGCTTACAAGCTTGAAAAAGCACTTAGGAAGTTTTCACTTCTCAGCAGAGAGCTCCAGCAGTGACTTTTTTTTCCCTTTCACCCACTTTACAGGTCTGTTTAGAAAAGACTTTAAAGTCTAAAGTAAGACATCTGCAAACTCCTTCTTTATATTTACATCTTAGCCTTCTATCCTTATGCTGCTTTAATTAAACGGCCAAGCAGATGCTAGAGTATAATTGAAACAAAATAGCACCATTTTATTTTTCACTAGCACTATGGCTGAGTAAATGTATTCTTTTAAGTAGAATTATTCAAAATAAAATATCCCGTTATGACATTTTTAAAATAGCTGAATTCAAGGTCACCTTATTCCTTATTTACCAGACTACAGAAAAAAATCTGATGTCTTGTCACTCTTTTAGCATGCATAATAAGCCGTGTGCAATTTACTAAAAGATATATCATACCTTCATTGATTTCACAGACGTTTGAATGGGTACGTTAACATTTAATGTGTGATAAATTCCCGTCTGAAGCGCTGTAATGTGCTACAGTATAAGTTACATTATTTTTCCTCTTGGTACAAATTGTAATTACAGCAGTGGAAGACTTAGATAGATCATTAGAAGTAATGCCGTTAAGTTTATTTGATTGCCCCAATCTCCAGTGTACTGGAAGAGTTTGAAAGTTAAAGGAGAACTATGGTGCGTATAAGGTTTTTTTTAAAAACAGTTAAAAAGAAAGGTACCCGGGGAAGGGAGGTGGGATTGGTACTTTCTATCCCTAAATACAATGCCTATAAGGATCAGCAAAACAAAGAAAGCTGCTTCTGCCAGGCTTACTGAGTGCTTCAGCACTATCTTTAAAGGGCATGTCCACCCCCAAAACTAAAATGTAACCCACTACAGACCCCAATGTGCAGTGTTAAAAAATCCTTACCTTAATTCTCTGCTTATGGTTCTCCTAGCCCACCCCCAACCGCCAAGGTTCGTTTGTTAAAAAAAGCAGCAGAACTCTACATACATTACTTTGTTCCCTCAGTGCTATGCATTGCCGGCCGCCACGTCTGAGATTGGCTGCCTCTCAGCCAATTACATACGAGGCTGCCGATCCGGCCCCTGCTTGCAACTTCCGGCAAGTAAAGGTCCGGGAACAGATCGCTGGGGCAACAAAGTAATGTAAGTAGAGTTCTGCTTCTTTTTTTAACAAACAAAAGTGGCAGTTGGGGGCAGGCTAGAGTGCCCTACAATATATTAATCGTGTTTTTAGCAGGTGGGCATGCCCTTTAAACAGGAAGGCTCAAGGCACCAACATGGCAAATGAAAACTGTATGTGCTGTAACTCTTCAACAAAAGCGTTTGGGAGTTAGGAATAATCAATCTTTCCTCCCTGCCACAAGTACTTTTAATTTTTTATGTTTACAATCCTTTAAGCAGTTACACTTTTTTAATTGCTTTGGGGGCTGTGTAAATTATATTCATTTGGTTAGCATTGTTCATAGCCATTCAAAATGATGGGTTAATCTATACAATGCATTTGTAAACGGTCATAAACACATTATGTTCTGAAATATGGATTTATTTACTTGGTGTTTTGCTGTGCTCACTTAAGCCTAGCAATTGACCTTATACGACAGCATACATTGGGTTGAATGTTGAGTTATTCTGTAAGGTCTTTTTAACTTGTTGGTATATTCAGCTATAAACTGATCTGAGTGATTGGTTTTGTTTGTTTTAATGATTTGAATTGCATTGTTAGTTTTAATGATTAGAATTGGCAGGTGCATCTCTATTTTCTAACTGTAATAAATTGTAACTGGTTTACGAAGCTTCTGCATGTTTTCTCCTAGAAGAGATTTTTTTTTTAATTCCCTATCAATTAAAAATATTAAAAAAAATATAGAATTTTATGGACATGGAATTTCTTTCACCAGATTTCTTATTTTTATCAAGTAAAAAAACTAATCAAGAACATTTAATTTTCTATCAATTATTAAACAAGATTGGATGTGATGTTAAATACAGTTTATTGTGCAATGTTCAATAGGAAATATTGTGGTGTCCCATTTTATTTCACCAATTTGTCTAATTAGTTATATTGCTGTTTAAACTAATCCAAAATTCTCTAAATCCTTGAGTCTTTAAAGTTTATGGCCATTTTAAGCACCTGAAAATCACCTGCAAATAGAGCTACACATTTGAAATTTTCACCACACTGATATTATAATTCTATTTTAATATTCATAAGTATAACTTATCATCGCCCAAGGAATTGTACACTGAAAAAATTACTTTGCCTCATTTCAATCTAAAAATGAATACAAAATGAATACATGTAAGCAGCACTTACTCTTATGTGTTTGTCCTGCTGCATGACTTCAATTCAGCACTTGTTTTACTTAAGCTCAGTCACTCAGTCCTCTGGCAGCCTGCCTGTTTGTAATGGCTTATCTGACTCTTTGTAATGGCATCACTAATAAATAACCAGATTTCCCCATATAGCACTACTAAGGTGCTTAGATAACAATACAATAATACTTGAATGATATTTGTTATCAACACACAAATTGACTTACTTAGTAAGTCAAATGATCCGGGTGCATATGCCCCGAATCAATCGCAACGGAGATTCCTCCACTTAGTAATCCCGGTAGTTGCATATGAATAATTATCGACTCACCCGTATTCCTGGGTGGCCCAGGTGCTGCATGCCCTGGACCCTTCGCTTATTCCAGATTCAAGCTTCCCATCAACCAAACGAAATAACACGGCAGCGCACTCCGGTAGAAAAACACGGCAGCTTGTTAAAGTGAAATTCCAATTTATTTAACACATCCTTACAAAAGGCATATGTACGACAGAACCATAGCCTTACGCGTTTCGAGCAAACTGCTCTTACTCATAGGCTTTAAGCCTATGTTAAAAAAAACAACAACAAAAAAACTAATTTCCCAGTGTACATATTATTTAACCCTGCCATCTATTGACATAGCTACAAACCTACCAGTGGCATAGCTACAAACCTACCAATGGCATAGCTACAAACCTACCAGTGGCATAGCTACAAACCTACCAGTGGCATAGCTACAAACCTACCAGTGGCATAGCTACAAACCTAAGGGACCTGTTTCCAGATGCAGAAGTTAGACCTTTGTCCTTCCCATATCATGATCCAGACTTAGGTATATGTTTGTGTACATGTATACGCACATGCACAAAGGATATATAATGATTAAATTTACATTAGGTAGAATTATTATTTTAAAAAGCTCAAGATATTCCTAAATTAATTTCTGAGTTCTAAATATATTAAAAATCCATGCCATGAAGAATGCTGAGTCTGGTAATGGAAAAGAAAAATGAGCGCTGAGGAAGTTTTGGGTCAAGCAGACAACATTCATATCTCCCGAGATTTGCCCTACGAATTTGAAAGTTGAGAGGCATGTTCTCACAATTCCTAAAGCTATTATTTCTCCTCCTTTGCATTAATAGCAGGGAACACCTGTATTATTTTCAGTGTGTTTAAGAGAGATTGACTGGTAATTATTTGATTATTTTTGAAGCATGAAGAATTCATAAAGCAGCTCTCTAAAAAAAGTAAAAGAGAGTGTAGTTTTACCTACACTGCCCTTTTCCACCCCCAATACTATATTGCTTTCTGAATTAAATAATTTGACTAACTTGATGAAATTGCCTGCTTAATTTATTAACCCAGGGAATCATTTAAATGGACACTTATACTCATGTAGTAACCGACTGCATTCTGGCTCCTCCCCAGTCAGTATCCCATCCCAGACACTCCTCCCATCTTTTATATACGTAAGCATTTTCTAATGAAGAGAAGGTCATTTATTAATAAAGGGGGGTTATTTGTTAATGAAGGGGAGGTCATTTGTTAATAAAGGAGTGGGCATCTGTTAACGAAGGGGAGGGCATCTGTTAACGAAGGGGAGGGCATCTGTTAACGAAGGGGAGGGCATCTGTTAACGAAGGGGAGGGCATCTGTTAATGAAGGGGAGGGCATCTGTTAACAAAGGGTAGGGTACCTGTTAACGAAGGGGAGGGCATCTGTCAACAAAGGTGAGGGCATCTGTTAATGAAGTGGAAGGCTATTTGCGATGGTACTGCACAAGTACCCTTTAATGTATAAGCCAGAGATTATTCTAGATAATTTAATTCATTTTTCCATTTTCTGTTTTTTCTCTCCATCTTTCTTGATTCTCCTTATTATCCATTTATATTTCTTTTATATTTTAGCCCATATTTTAGCCCACCCTTATACCCCTAACTCTAGCTCTCTCCTTTTAAAATCTGGTATTTTTTGCTAATGTTCTTTAACTTATCCTTTTTATTTTCAGTTCCTATCTTTACCTTTTCCCTTTTCATTTGGCTTTTTGCTTTTTCCCCCTCATTATTTTATCTCCCTTGAAAAAACTTCCCCTTTTCCTTGAACAAATTCACCTGAACTCCTCACATCCACTATCAAACACAGACTTTCTAATTTCCACTATATCTACCCTCTGCCCTCAAATTCCTTAGCACAATTCAGCCTCCACAGTTGGAAAAATAATAATGTGCAGATCAATAATAAATCATTATGTTTTCTGACACCATCTATTGGATACAACTACATTTTGTAAGGACCACTTCCAACTATTTGTAGTCTGTTTGGGTTAATGGAATTTATTATTCTTGTGTTGATCTCTTCTGTAGCCTACAGTAACTCGCAGAAAATATTACTTTTCTTTTGAGTTTTGAATTTGATTAGTCCATGTCCTGTGTTTTTCCCTCCTGTTTATTTGCCAGTCTTTTTTTTTTTTTTTCTATCAGTCTGTTGATTTCCTTTGATCTCCTTGTGTTATATGGGGTTACTTTGGTGTGTTACAAACTTAGGCAGACGGCCGAATCACTGTAGTTCTCGGCTAAAGTCGCTGCTGACAACAGTTCACAGCAACAGATCGCGTGGTCCATAGGAGACCACACAATCTGCAGTGATTCACCGACATATCCAATCACCTGTTTGTCTGATCCAGACATCTGCTGCTGCCGGCAAAATCAAATAAGATTTTTCTGTCTGACTGACCGATACACGGGAATATCGGTCGGTTGGGCCAAAAAATCTACTCATGTGTAGAGATGGACTAGAACTCGAACCAGAGTTTGAGTCGAACTTAACAAGTCCGAACAGACTCGGACTTTTCAAACTATGCCGGACCCGGATTTCTCAGAGTTTCCAGACTCGCGGCTGTATTTTCGAAAATTATACATTCTAGGGTTACCGAAAACGAACCATACATTCTAGGGTTAGCGAACGGCCGCAAAGTTTACCAGAGTTGGTTACCAGAAAGCCAGAGAAAGTGTAGCGGCTGTCTGTAGCAAAGAGAGGTGACATGCTATAACATTCAGCTCTGCTTGAGTCCCTGTTTTGGATCTTGGACTCCTGTCTAATAATGGTGGAAGTGTTACGGCGTTATCTGTAAATTTCCTGAATTTTTTTCCCATAGACTATAATAGTAACAATCCTCAAATGTGGATATTTCAAGTTTTTTTATGGTCATAAATACAAACAGTGATACCCCCAACTCCCCACACAGACACAGGTACACCCACCTACTAACCTATCTTTCCATTCCCATGGAAGCCATACTTAAAGGATAACTATAGTCAAAAAACTAATTTTGATCAATCATCAATGAAAGTTAGTTATATGGTCATACATTCAAAAACACATACCCCCAACCTCATATGGGTACACACACCTACTGACCTACCCTTCCATTCCAGTGGCATCCTTGCTTAAAGGGTAACTAAAGTCAAAGAAACTAATTTAGATTTATCCTAAATAAAAGATAGATTTAGAATAAAAGATAGATTTATGGTTGTAAACACAAAAAAGACATACCCCCACAACCAGACCCAGGTACACACCTACTGATCTACTTATCCATTACTGTTGCAGCCATACCTAAAGGGTAACTTAAGTAAAAAAAACTTATTTTGACCAATCATGAAAAAAGTGTTTGTTTGGTTTTTTTTTATCTCCAACCTGACACAGGTGCACACAACTATTGACCTACCCTTCCATTTCCATGGCAGCATACTTAAAGGGTAACGGTGGTCTCAAATTCTTCCAAACTAGTAAGAATTATATAAAAAGCCTTCCATCGTACCTTTAAAGTAAAACCTAATTCACATTTCTAGAAGTTATTGCTGCAAAGGCTCAGCAATGTAACTTCCTGGTTAAACACTTCCCGTTTTTAGCCATGTGCCTGCATTAATAGGCTCCTCTTCTCAACTGTCAATTTTTTCCCCCCAGGTACTTCCTGATTTCTCCAGCATTAAAGGGCAACTATAGTGAAAAAAAAACTTTGTCTGTATACAATGTATAGATCACTTAGTATAAGCTGCCTTACTTCCATGTGTGGCTTCGTTTCTTCACACTGGCAGAAGTTTGTACCAAGCTGTGTAGTCCCCCTCCCCTCTCTGTCTAGTCCCCCTCAAGCAGTGACGGGCTGTATACAGAGTCCGAGCATTGTCAGTTGAAAGGACTTTAAATGAAGTGCTGACATCCTGTTGACCCCTCCCTTCCAGAGCTAGACTGCAAGCAGTCAAAGTGTGGAATAAAGTAGCAATATGCTGAAGGGAGGGGCAGAGGGGGAGAGAGGAGGACAAGTGGTGCTGAGATTCTTTACAAGTAAGTTACTGAACTCTGCCTGTTCTCTAACTTTGCTAATTGTTATTTACTTTTTACCTAAAGTTCATATCTCTCCCCCTGCTTAGCTGAGATCATAATCACTGAAGAGAGAGTCAGTGTAACAGCAGCTTGTAGTGAGACCTTCACAAACACAGTGACACTGCTTGTTGTCCTGATACATTTCATTTGCTTTAGTCTATATATTTCATAGATTGCACTGTGTGTCTTGTTTGGTATATAGTCTGTATTACTGTACTATATATACTGTATTAGTGTTCCATTTGAGTCACTGGTTTTGTATGTATGTATATAAGATATTGGGGGGGAGGGGCTGTTTTATAGTGTGTTATGCTCATATTGCTGGGTTAATGGTTTATTGATTGTGTTTAGCACTACAGCATTTGACTATATGTTGCACATGGTACATATAGTGTGGGTGAGAGAGTGTACCTGATGACAGTACTGCAGGGGAGCTTTGGATTGTGTGGGTGTGTGCCTTTGATTGACAGATGAGGTGTAGCAGCTCCTACAAATCACAGCATATTCAAAGGCTTATATCTCGGGGACTATGTAGAATTTAAAGAAACTAAAGGTACCCTGGTGGGTGGGATGACTTATAGGATACATTAGAAGAAATAAAAAAAAAACAATTTTCTCACTATAATTGCCCTTTAAGTCTTAAAGGACAATTCTACTCACCTTCCCTCCGCTCCAGATGTTCATGTAGTAAATTTTACCCAGGGTGAGGACCTGAACCGCTCTGCAACAAGCATGCCTTCCTATTGGCCTCGTCACTGACGGGGAGGAGGGGGCGGAGCCTTCAAGAGCAGCGTTGCTGCAACACGCTGCTGAAGGTTTTGTGAATCCCGGGGTGAGGACCTAGCGGTTCAGGTCCTCACCCTGGGTAAAAGTTACTACATGAAGATCTGGAGCGGAGGGAAGGTGAGTATAATTGTCCTTTAACTGAGCATGCTTCTCCCCTGGGGTGGACGGGCAGGGCATCGGTCATGTGTTGTCACTCAACTTACTGGAAGCAGGAAGTTGGAACCCAGTGTAATTTCTCACAGACTCCAGCCAAAGATGTGATTGTTGGCTCATTGTAAAGGAAATACTGCAGGCTTTCATTTAACCCTCACTTGTTTTGAGACCACAGTTGCCCTTTAAAGGGTAACTATAGTCAAAAAACTAATTTTGGCCAATCATCAAAAAAGTTTTTTTAACCCCCAACCTAACACAGGTACAAATACCTACTGACCTACCCTTCCATTTCTGTGGCATCAATACTTAAAGGGTAACTACAGTCAAAAATACATTTTGATCAAAAAAGTTTGTTTTTTTTAATTTCCAACCTGACACAGGTACATACACCAACTGAGCTACCCATTCATTCATGTGGTAACATATTTCAAAAAGGGTAAGCATTGTAAAAAAAACACATTTTGACCAATCATCAGAAAAGTTAGTCTTTTATCCCCCAACCTGACACAAGCACACACACCCACTGACCTACCTTTAATTCATATGACAGCAATATTTAAATGGTAATTAAAACAAACAATGTCTTCATCATTGGCATTGAGTTTTAAAATCTGCAGCACAAACACGCATTCCCTTCCAAATGCGTCTTTCAAGCCAAATTCAAAGTTTATACTTAAACTTTCCCTTTCTAGTTTTATACTGCTACAGTATACTGTACAGTATACATTATACTGTTTTATTGATGTAGAATAATTCTATTAATTAACTGTTATAATTGGTGTGTTATATTTGGAAATAATTGCAAATAATTGCTAAAACAGAAGGATTTTAGAAGTCACCTTGGAGTTCCATGTTCTGAACAAATAAACTCGTCTTGTAACCTCTTACTTTTTAACCAACAAACTACTTAAAGGGCCACCCCCAAAGCAAAAAAAAAAAACATACGGGGCTCACTGTATAGTTTAAAATAATCCTTACCTTACATCTTTGTTCCAAATGGCGAATCCCTTTTCGGATAAGGTAAGTGACCCCTGCCCAACCCCAACCGCCGAAATATTTCTTTAAAGGGCAAGTCAAGCCCCAAAATGAAAACTTACATACAGGTAAATCACCCCCAAAACCCTAAAGGGTAATAGTTTGAAATGTGAAATATATAAGTCTAACCTGAAATCCTGCACAATGTCCTATTTCCCCTGTTTCTGCTTCCTGGTTCTTCCAGTTCGTAACTGACAGTCATGGATTTCACAGTTGACTGAATGCTAATCCCCTGTCTGCCTCTTCTGAGCATGCCCAGGCTCAGTACAGGTTTCTAAATTGCTCATTTTCCATGAGGCATCCAAAAGCATAGCATGTAATGAATTCATAGGACACACTATGATATATTAACATATTTTAAAGAGACCATTCTTTCTAAAAGATATTATGAGTAATACTTTAAAAAATGCTTAGATCGCTACTTATGGACCCTTCTCTCCCGCAGCATTTTCAATGAAGTCAGCCACATCTGTCATTGGCTGTGTTTTAGCCAATCACAGACACTGCTGCCAGTCAGGCCCCTGCTTGCAAACTCCGCAAGCAGGCAGCTGGATCGGAGATGACGCGGGAGAGAAGGGGCTGCAAGTAGCAATTTAAGCACATTTTTAAAGAAATAAGTAGGTAGATACCTTACACTAAAAGTTCATTTTAGGGTGGACATGCCATTTATTTACTTTAAATATCTTTCTCTATTATTTGGAAGTAAGACATTCTAATCTATAATTATAAAAAAAAAATAATAGATATTCAATTATTAGAATATTCAAGCTATTCTGACAATTTAATCATTCAAAAAAGGTAATTTAATGTAATTTAATGTTTTTTTTCAGGCTGATCAGCTTATGTTTGCTTTACATTTTGTCCGAGGAATGCATCCTGAACTTTTCCAAGACAATGTAAGTTAGTTTCATAATTTTACATTATATCATGTTGAGGCTGTTTACTCATACTAATGTGCTATGGTTTCAATAACAATTTTTAAATATCGATGACAAAAGTAGACTTTATTTAAGAAAATAACATAGAAAGCAACCTGTGCAACTTAGCAGTTAATTGTGTCACCAAAATGTAGAATTCAAATCCAGTAGTAGAGCCAAATCAGTTTGACTTGAGTTAAGGTGTTCATACACTGGATCTTGTATGCGGATGTCAGCTTTACAGTCCGGACACTTGCCAAGCCCAAACACTTTATGACTGACATTGATAAGTGTTATCTGGCCAGAGAATGTCACGGGAATGTTGGCAGGTAAGAACCACTTGGGCATAAGACATTACAGCTGATTTAACCTTCATTGGTTGAATGTATAATCTTCAAAAGAATGTATGGCCACCATAATATAAAAGACTTTTGAAAAAAACATTCTAAACAACCATTCCTAAAGGTTCTGCTAATATTTAAACAGCAGCTAAACAGTCAAAATAACAACCCAATATTCTTGCCTAATAGTCACCCTTGCTAAAGACCGTGCAGGTAAATTAAAAGGCAGTTGGCACAGTACCTTTCCTGGTGCTATGGGCTGCTTAATGGGCCAGGGTTGATCGTGCTTATATGTAGCTGTAATGTGAATAAATTAGTCATACAATGTTTGTTTCTAATTATTTATAGGGTTACATGAAAGTTATATTGTTTTAAAATGTATACATGTAATTGTAAAGCGCTACGGAATATGTTGGCGCTATATAAATCCACAATAATAATAATAATAAAAAAAAATAATAAAAATAAAACAAAAATAAAATGCACAAGCTGGAATAGTGATTCCTAACTAGTACAGTCTATGATTTAAACCAGCAATGGGTACAAACTAACCTTCCTATGTGTTTGTATTTTAACTAAGAACAGGAATTTAGATGTAAGAGGGAGGAAAATAGATTTCTCTGTATAATCAGCAGAAAGGTAGACATTAAGTAGAAATTGATTTTCTGTTTTTCCTATGCATTGTTATTTTGCTTTTATTTTGCCTTTAGCTTTTTCAGAGATTTGATTTATATATATATATATATATACATAGATCAGAACTTGCCCTTTAGTTATAGGTTGTTTTATCTTCCTAAGGTACATTTAATGACCCATATACAGTAATCTAAAGCAAAAGTAAATCGAGATTCCCCCCCAAGATATACAGAAATTACTGACCAGAAATTTAATGGGAGGGAGGCTGATATGTAACATTCCTCCTCCTGCTCCTCCACCTCGCCGTCGGCAAGCACAGCCTCAGACTTCAGTGACAGGACAGGAGTCAGGAAGTCCCTCCCCCTCCCTGTTGTGTGAAGTTCCTCGCAGTGAAGGTAAGGGAATCTTTAGCCCTTCTCTCTCACTATGTGAAAACGGCCTTTTCAGGCAGAGTTCTCACTCTGTTCACTCTCTGTTCTCACTCTGTACTCACTCTGCCTGAAAAGGCTGTTTTCACACAGATTTCTGTAAGGGTGGGTCTGTGTGTCCCACGGCACCCGTGACTAAGCGGGACCACGGGACGCGCGACTGGGCGGAGCCACGGCACCCGTGAGTGGGTGGGGCCAATGTACCCACGAGTGGGCGGGGCCAAAGGGGATCCTGCAAATGGAGGGGCCATGGGGTCCATGAGTGGGAGGGTCCATGAGTGGGAGGGACAAGGGGGGCTTGCAAGAGGAGGGGGGCTGCAAGGGGAGGAGGAGACACAGGGCAGATTGACTGTCATCCACTGACATGGTTTCAGAGCAGGAAGCAGGAAGTGCAGGGGACCTGGTGATGCTGCTGCCATATCACACACAAAAATGTAAATATCTTCAAAACTATGCAAAATAAACAATGACAAAAATTGCACAAATTCTCAGGAGAGCAATTCCTATCAATTTACCTAAAGTGCTTTTTTGGACCACAGTTCCCCTTTAAAGCCCAGGAGGTTAAGGAACTATTGAGCAGGAGCCAGTGACCAAGGTAAGTATAATTTACCTTTTTCGACTTTCTCCTGCTGGAGGGATGAAATCTCCAATCTCCTCTTGGCTCTAATCCTCGATAGCACGCATTATCGCCCATGCCCACCTTCGTCCTTGTTCCTGCTCAATCGAATGAAGAGCGAGAGGTAAGGCATAGTTCCTTAACCTTCCGGGCTTCAATCAATACAGAAACTATTCCTTTAAATTAGCAAAAGAATTCTGTTTAATAAAGGAGAAAGTGTGTATAAAGGTTTTTTAAAAACAAATGTATGTGCTGTAGCTCCTCAATAAAACAATATTGGTAGGTGGGGATAATCAATCCTACCTCCCTGACCCAGGTACTTTTCATTTTTAAAAAGTAAATGTTTACATTATAGTTATCCTTTACTATATATTCACAAACAAATACTATTTTTGCCATTCTCATTCTACACATAAAAACACCTCTGTAATGACGATAAACTCTTTCATAACAGCAGGCCCTGCAGTTACCTCCTAATCCCCCACCATCCCTCACTTACTGAGCTCTTAAAAGCTCAATTTGCTTCAACGAGTAGCTCTCCATTGAGGATAAATACTTGCACAGTATTAGATTATGATATCTTATAACATTTTAATAACTATCACCACACCTAACTTTTTATAGGAAAAATAAATATAAAAATAATATAAAATAGATTCCTTGGCAATTTTTCTTGGAAGGCTTGATTCTTCACTAATAGAGACTAGAGATGGCCGGTTCGCGGACCCGAACCTGGATCCGCCGCGGATTTATCACGTCCGCGAACGGCGGATTATTCCGGATTTTCCGGATTTTCCGCCTTCCGAACTTCCGAACCGCGGATTTTTTTTTTTTACGAAAATTTTCGAAAATACGAGTATCTCCGTAATTACGAGAATCCGCGATCTTCCGGGGCCCGGAAAACGCGAAGATCCTCGTAATTACGAGGATTCTCGTAATTACGAGAATTTTCGGAAAAACGAGACATTCTTGTAAATTCGAATTTTTGGGGCTTATTTTCAAGACGGAGCAAGCCACATGACCCAAATTAGCCAATGGCAGCTAACATGATTATTGCCAGCCCCCTGGGTATAAAAGGCTGCTTCACAGGCGACATTTTGTCAGTGTGTTGGAGTGTGTTTAGTGGAGACCTGACAGTGTAGGAGTTGGAGAGAGATTTTTGCGCTTTTTGAGCTTTTTGAGCTTTCTGTGTGTGGATTTCAGTGTGGTGGTTTAGCACTTGTTGTTACCCACCCTGTATTCACACATCCTTGAGACCCAACAGTCCTTTTAAGGACTAACTTTGGAGACCCAAAAGTCCTTTTAAGGACTAACCCCCCGTAAGTCCTTTGGACAAATTTTGTGTAGACCTTTTAGAGGTCTAGGTGTCCTGTTTTTTTGTTTGTCTTTCTGTATCTGGTGTCAGTGTCTGTGTGTTTGTGTAGCTGACAGTGCTGCCTTTAGCAGCAATCAGCAGCTTTTTGCTGTTGATTGCTGTTTGCTGTCAGTTGTGTCTGTGTCCTATTTGTGCTTTAGTGTAAAAAAAAAAAAAAAAAAAAAAAAAGCTTTGTGTTTATTTGTTTGCTTCTGTGTTGTTTGTTGCTTTGTCTTTGTGTTGTGTGTGGTTGTTGTGTGTGTGGTGTATATATATATATATATAAATTTTTTTGGGGGATAATTTGGAGAGGGAAATGCCTGGCAGGGCAAGAGGGAGACCAGGAGCAGGGGTGCTTCTGCACGTGGAGGGAGAGGGAGAGGCAGAGGAGAGCCTACTGAAGGCTCTGGCCAGGAGCTACCTGGCCTTCGCAGGCAGCCGGGTTACCGTGCCCGATATTTTAGGGGTAGCCGGCTAGGGCTATCCCTTCTGATCAAGGAGCGGGGTAGTAGAGTGGATTACCCAGCCTTCCTATCCACCTCCTCACAGGCACAGAGCAGCCGAGCTGCTACTGTAGATATTGTGCTACCCTTCCTCACCTGAGGCTCTATGTGGGCATGGAACCTGATCCGCTCTATCAGGAGTTCTTGCCCACATGACCCGTACCTTCGGGATCGGAGGGAGGTCTCAGGAATTGTTTTCGCACACTATGTGTGGGGCAGTGTGCTTGAGGAGGAGCTGTGCACTGATGCACAATCTTTCCTGTCACCCGAGGCGGAGGAAAGTGCTCAGTGCACAGGGGGACAGGAGGCTGACGATGTCACGCCAGTCTGTGAGCGCCAGGGAACTAATGCAGGGGGTGAGGTTCCAGATGCTGCTGCTGTTAGTGATGCAGCCTCCAGTATTGGAGAGGTGGAAGTGGACGATGAGGTCACGATCGCCATGGGTGCCCTCTGTGAGAGAGGAGGAGGAAAGTGTCTCTGAGGGATGTCCCTCAGAGCATGAGCACGATCCTGAACCAGAGGCAGGACTGGGGGCAGGGCCGGGGCAGAGCAGTGCACCTAGTGGTGCACGTGGAGGTACGGCACCAATGAGATTGGTGCCAGTGGCCCCCACAGCAGCAGGGACCTCTGCTCCGAGTCGTGTCGGTGGCTCAGCGGGTGTGGAGTTCTCTCTCACGGGCTCCAGGTGACAGCACAGTTGCAGTGTGCAAGTTGTGCCTGCAACGTGTTACCGTGGGAAGACCACATCACATTTGGGCACCTCCTCTATGAGGAGGCCATGAGTGTCTGCACCACTTTTGCCCGGTGGGAGCAGCGGAAGGGAACGTGCAGGCACCCCACACGTCCTACCTCGTGCCCAGGTAGCCACACGTTCCTCCTCCTCCCCCTCCGGCCCCATCAGCTGCTTCTCCTCGGTGGAAGTTAGGGAGGAGAGGCAGCCTTTGGCCCCAGCACGCGCGTGTTTAAGAGGCCTCTTGACACTGCTGCGGAGCGTCAGCTAAAAGGCAGGTCTCTCTTCCCCAGTTGTTGGAGCGGAGGCAGAAACTGTCCCCCCAGTCCCCCCAAGCCCAGCGTCTCACTGCCGGCTTAGCCAAACTCGTCGTGCAGCTGCTAGCTCCCTTTCCTGGTAACAGTGCAGCGTTCAGGGAGTTTGTGGGCCATTGGCACAACCACAGTGGCAGGTCCCCTGCGTAGTACTTTGCCCAGAAGGCAGTACCAGACCCGCACGACCATCTGCAGGCAATATATCTGCTTTCGCTGGACCACAGTGTGGGCAAGTGTGTCCACATTACTATGGACGCGTGGTCCAGCAAGCACGGCCAGGGCGGTATGTGTCATTTACCGCCCAATGGGTCACTCTGCTAGCTGGCAGAGACGCGGCACGGAGCGCAAGTGGGGGAGATGGGTACTCACCACCACGCATTGGTGGATACGCCAGTCTCCACCCCCCCCTCCTCATCCGGTGAGCCCTCTTCCCCAGCTCCTGCCCCACCCAGAGCCTATGCTTCGTGCCAGGCGAGACGGTGCCATGCAGTGTTGCAGACTTTGTTGTCCCGGTGATAGGAGCCACACCGGGCCGAGTTGCTGGCAGCACTGCAAGGCAGGTTGAGAGGTGGTCTGACCCACACCACCTCTCAATGCAAGGTCGTAGTGTGACAATGCCACCAATATCTGTCTGCCCTTCGCATGGGCAGAGTCCCACATTCCTTGCCTGGCCAACGTTCTCAACCTGGTCGTCCAGCGGTTCTAACCAAGTACCCTGGTCTCCAGGATGTACTGAGGATGGCTAGGAGGGTGTCCAGTCACTTCAGGCGGTCATACACACGGACCACAGCGTGTCTCTGGCCGAGTTTTCAGCAGCAGAATGGTCTGCCGCAGAACCGCTGATTGTGACACCCCCACCCGCTGGAACTCTAGTCTTATGATGCTGCTGAGGAAGCTCCAGCAGAGGCGAGCCATCATAGACTAATTGTACAGTACGAGGCAAGATCCAGGCTCTGGGACCTGGGTTTGCTGTTACCCAGGCAGTGGCTGCTGATTAGAGATTGCCTGCGGTGTGCTCGCGCCATTTGAGGAGGCCACCAGGAGGTAAGCCGCAATGATGCCACCATTGCGGATAACCATCCCACTGTGTTCCTCCTTGAGCACACTCTGCGCGCATACTCGACAGGCCCTCCTGTCGAGCACGGCACTGGAAGAGAGGGAGACCCGACACCGTGATGCTTTCCGAGCCCCGAACATCGCGGTGCAGAGCAGTCCGTCCGATGATGTAGGAGGGGGATTTAGGTGACCTGACCAAGGGGAAAGGGGCATTCCTCTAGGGGGAATCTCAACCCTCCCAAGTACCACATGTCATTCGTGGTTGGGGAGAGGTTGAGCCCGACACTACTGTCCTCAGTGACATTGAGGACATGGGGTCCCTGCGGCAGGCAGTTTGCGCGCATGGGCTCTTTCATCATCGGCAATGCCTTCGCAAGGACCCCAGTTAAGGCATCAAGAGAAGGAGCAGTACGGGTGGCCACCCTTATAGATCCCCCGCTATAAGGTAAAGTGTCGGAGTTTATCCCCGCATCTCAGAGGGAAGGTAGAAGCAGCACTATGAGGCAAAACACGCTACTTGCCTCTGTTCTGCCTTCCCAGGTGCTGCAGGCCTACAGCACCTGATGTTGGGATCAACAGGGCTCACGTCCCCCTGTGCCTGACAGGAAGCACAGTACTGGAGGCGGCCTCACGGCCAACTTCAGGTGTTCTTCCAGCACAGTTGCCAGGCCATCCACTGGCAACCTCCACCAGGCAACACCTCAGTCGCCAGGTCACCGACTACATCGGATCCAGGGCCGGTGTAGCCACATCAGAGACTGAGGATCCACTGGACTACTGGGGGGGAGGCTTGATATCTGGCCCGAGTTGGCAAAGTATGCCATCGAGGTCCTTTCAGCCCGTCATCCAGTGTTCTTATAGAGACCTTCACGCAGCAGGGGGTGTTGTAACGGAGAGGAGGACCCGCTCTCCACTGAGAATGTGGACCGCCTTACATTCACAAGATGAAGAGGCGTGGATCACATATCAATACAGCACCCCTATGCTGATGCCCGTGACTGAAGGCCTCCTGCCCCTGGCCACCTCTACTGCTCCTTACGCCTCATTTTCCACCTAGAGGCTGAGCTGATGCCAGCTTAGCTGGCAAATGGCTAATTTTTCTATTGGCAGGGCCATATATGGTCCTACCTTGCTCTATCGCATTCAGGTTATTGAAATAACAAATGCTCTTTGACAACAGCTACTTTGTGGCTTTTCTAAGATTGGGTCGATCCTACTTGGCCGAGAGCAAGTACTCCATATTTATCTTCGTTCTCTCTCCATGAGGCACCTTTGTGGTGTCACCTACTCTGACCATCTCTCAGCCGCAACAGCTACACTGTGGGCTAATGTTTAAGCTCGGTGTCATCCTCGCTGGCCCGAGGCCTATACTCCATATTTGATCTATGCGTTTCTCTCCATGAGGCCCCTTTTGGTGTCCTACTCTGACATCTCCATACAGCCCAGCACAGCTACTCGTGGCCAATGTTTTCATTCATCGGGGTCAACTCCTTGCCCGAGAGCATACTTTCCATAGTTTGATCTTCAGTTCTCTTCGCATGAGGCCACCTTGTGGGCGTGGCACCTACTCATCTGACCCATCTCATTACCAGCCGCAACAGCTACTCTGTGTCAAGTGTTTCAGCTCTTGGGTCATTCACTCCGCCTGCCCGAGACGCAGTAATCCCATGTCCATGGGCAAGGCTGCGCTGGCTCTTCAACACATTGGTTGGCAACGACAGTGTGCCTGCTGTAAAATCAATGGTTGCTGTTCCTACGAAGCATTACCCCTTTCACACTGCTTCCCTGCCGATGCATACTCGTGAGGGAGAGTAGGCAATGGGGTGAGGGGTATGGTCCAGTGGGGCCAAGCCTGCCCTGGCCACACAAGGTGCAAACCTGCAGTGGCCTGCTGTAACACAAGGTGCTGTTCCTACGAGCCTACCACTTTACCTGCTTTCCCTTGCCCGATGCTATCTTGAGGGAGAGTAGCCAATGGGGTGAGGGGTATGGTCCGTTGGGCCAGCCTGCTGGCTCTCAACAATGTGCAAACTCAGGTGCCTCGCGTACTTCGAATGGTGCGTGTTCCTACGATATCTTACCCTTTCTCACCTGGCTTCCCCTTGCACATGCATAATCTGAGTCGGAGATAGCCAATGGTTGTGAGGGGGTTGGTCCCAATGGGTTAGGGCCAAGCCTGCCTGGCCGCCCACAACAAATGGTGGCAAACTGCAGTGGTCTGCTCAACACAATGGTTTGTGTTCTACGAAGCATACCCTTTACCTGCTTTCCCAGCACGATTGCATACCTTGAGGGAGAGTAGCACAATGGGTGAGGGGTATGTCCAGTGGGGGCCAAGCTTGCCTGGCCTCTTAACATGGTGGCCAACTGTCAGTGGGCGCTGTGTAAACACAATGGGCTGTTCCTACGAAGCATCTACCCGTTCACCTGCTTTCCCTAGCACGATGCAATACTCTGAGGGAGAGTAGCCAATGGGGTTGAAGGGGTATGTCCAGTGGGGCCAAGCCTGCCTGGCCCACACAATGGTGGCAAACTGCAAGGGGCCTGTCGTAACATGCATCGCTGTTCCACAAGCCTTTAACCTTTCATCTTGCTTTCCTTGCACGATGTCATATCTTGAGGGAGAGTAGCCAATGTAGGGAGGGGTATGTCCGTGGGGGGCCAACCTGCCTGGACTCTTCAAACAATGGTGGCAAAACTGCCGTGTGCCTCGCTGTACCCAATGTGAGTGTTAATAATCCACGCAGCTTGCGCCTTTCATCACTGCGTTTCACTTGCACGATGCATACTCTGAGGGCAGAGTCGCCAATGGTGGTAGAGGGGTATGTCCAGTGGGCCAAGCCTGCCGGCCCCACAACAATGTGGCAACTGCAGTGGGCCTGCTGTAACTCAATCTGCTAGTCCTACGAAGCCTACCCTAATCCTGTTTCCCTTGCACGAATTGCATATCGGAGGAGATAGTAGCCAAGGGGAAGGGGTTGTCGCTTAGGGGACCAAGCCCTGCCCTGCTCTTCAACAATGGTGGGACAAATCAGGTGTGCCTGCTTGTACTATAATGGTGCTGTTTCCTACGAAGCAGTACCCTTTCAAAAAACACAAACACCTGTTTCCTCTTGCCACCGATGCATCTCTGATGGGAGAGTAGCCAATGGGGTGAGGGGTTGTCCATGGGGGACCAAGTCCTGCCTGGCCCAACACCAATGTGGCTAAACATGCGGTGTGCCTGCGTAACTCATGCTGAGCTGTTCCTTACGAAGCCGTACATCTTTCAACGCTTTCCCTAGCGACGATGCCATATCTTGAGGGGGAGTAGCCAATGGGGGTGAGGGGTAATGCCAGTGGGCCACTCCTTGCCTGCCCCACAAATGGTGGAAACCACAGTGGACAGTATGGCAAACCAGATACCCCCCATCGCCTCTTTGCCTTGTGTGGGCAACTAGTTTGAGTCTATATAGGGGATGTTGGCCAATGTGTGGTGTGTATGGATTATGATGGTGACGTTATATCACAATATAAGTACCAGACATATAGCTAGCTAAAATAGAGTATGTGTTATTGGTAATTTGTTCAAATAAAAATTGACTTATGAATCTATCTGAATAATTGTTATATGAAACTAAAACTAAAAGCCCAAAAAACATTTTTTTTTCAGAACTGTTTTTATATACTATAGTATATGAAATTTAAAAAAAAAAACTATGTAAAAAAAACTAAACAAAAAAAAAAAAAAGGGGGTTAATGGGGTGCACTCCTCTCCAGTTGGTCAGGCGGCGGCTCTGGCGGCGGTCCAGGCGCCGCACCATGTGGGGCTATCTCCCGCAGCATGCCTCGCTGCTCAGTTTCTGTGGAGGATGAGGTAGTATTGAGAGAATTGTGTGAAATAAGCGAGTTCGAGCCATTTCCTAAGCACCCATGCGGTAGATGCAATTGGACCTGATAACTACTTACAATACATGGTACTTATGCAATGCTATACTTTTGCTGTATGTCATAAAAGGGACAGCTCATCTAAGATATCATTATTCCTAAAATTCTTAGTTTTATATTTATGCATACCTATTTAGTACCTGATGTCTACTGATGGCTGTTGGATGGGTTTCACATGCTCAGGATCTCTACTGAGGCACTGAATCAACCCGGCGCTGTCAAAGGCAAGCCATACGGCCGAGTCCTCTATTAGGGGTCCTGCAAACAGGAGTCTTATCTTCCGTTGCATTTATTTATCACAGACACAATGCTGATGCTGAATGGGCAATTAAGGTAATTGGTATGGATAATACTGCTCTTTTTTCCTTAAAGTATATAATTATCACTGAACTTCCCACTTAAAAAAAAAAAAAGCGATATTATTGCATCATGGGGATCACTGATAAACAGCAGGAGGTATGCTGGCTTAAACTTACTTTATTTGCTAATTGTTATCAGAATCATTCTTGGTTTTGTATCACTAGGACTGTGCTAACATACAAAATTTTTGGAAGTGGTGAGGCCCCCATAAAAGCATTGTCAAACCCACAGTAACCCATGTTGCCATCATGTGCTGGATTTTTACACTGGTAAAATACAGATATTAAAGTCTTGTATATAACATTTCATTAACGTTGCATATGATTTTAACGTACGATTCTCAAGCATGGCCGCCATATGACTGGACGGCAGGAGGTGCTGGAGGGGCCTGGAGAGGGTGGAGGCCTGGAGGGGCTGGAATAGGTGGGGGGTGGAGAGGGTGGAGGTTCCTGTAATAGGTCTGGTCCTGCCTCCTAGAAAAAGAATGTTTTTTTTCAACAATCACCGATCCAATCCATAGTCATATATTATAAGAACGTTTCCTAAAAGGCTATGTAGTGAAACCTTTCTTGGATAAGTTTGGACGTTTGGACCGAATTTCGTGACTTAAGCTTAAAACTGAGGGACAAGATACAACCAGCCAAACAATTGGAGTTGGGGACAATAAATGGGAATGAGAATGAAAGCCTCTGTCCTCAAGCCAATTATCATTTGTTTTCCTTTTTTTCTATTTTCGAAAATTTTATCAGTGAAAATAATAAAATCATTAATTTCAATTATAATTTCACTAATTATTGCTGACAATCAGGTCACTAAAAAGATTAAAAAATGCTTAGGATGCACTTAACTACGTGTCTGTCTGGTCCCTCTGTTCCTCCCTCTTTGGGGCGGTGGACTGCCCTGTGGGGGGGCCGATTGTGTGGCCCGGAGGGGGCAATGGGTCTGCCCGTATCCTGAGGGCTAGTTGGTTTGTTATGCTAAAAAAAAGGCAATTTATTTAACTCTCACTGTCTTCAATGTTCAAATCAGTTACTAAAACAATCTCGGAAGAAGTTGTCAAAATTATGCAAACATTTGTGATACAGGTTCGCTTGGACTACTCAACGTGTTAAAAAAGCACACCAATATGTGGCACAATTAAGTGACCCTCAATGTTTTGCACATTATGCTATCGGTCTGCACTCATTGGCAATACACATGAGCGCACCCCGGAAACACTGACTGCTTGTTCCTGGAGGGCTCGTGGGCGCGAAATGTGGCCTTGGACAATGACCCAAGATTTAGAAAATGTTTTTTTGTTCAATAGGCTGCACTTGTTACAGTCTTCCCTCCCCCTTCCTCGTGGCGGGGACGGTGGTGGGGGGGGGTACCGAGGAAGATCCCCGCAAATTAAATAAAAAAAAATACATAGATCATGATTATATCTAAAGGAAATATTTTTTGAAATTATATACTTTGAATTCTGCTTGAAAATACAGATTAAATAAGGGCAATATTTAGTATTCTCTTAAAAAGTCATCCAATTTTCTATGGCAATGATTCATACTTATTCTGCCTTAAAGACTTATATTTTTTATTGTGTGTATTGTAGCCACGAAAGGGAAAAAAAGTGTTGTTGGGTGTAGGTAGCATCATAGCTTTGTGTACTGATCGTGTATAGATTTTGTGGGTTACACACATTTAATTGAGTGTATAAATCCAATTTTAATAATTATCAACATTTTATTTTTGACTGTACTTTCCCTTCAAATGGCTGCACATGATTGTAACTAAAGTGTGGGTCAGTAAAGTGTGTTTAACTGAACTGGTCTATGTGTGGGGGTGGTATCAGTGTGCATTTATAAAATAACAAAGAATCAATTTTTAAATGATCGATTTCACTTTTAACTTTACTTAGCCTTTAAATAAGCTGGCCATGGAAATGGAAGGGGTGGCCACCAAGTGTGTCTTGTGTGGGTATTCATCTTTTAAATTTATAGTGTTGTATGTTAAATAAAGAATCCTTTACTTTGTTCATCGGTGATTTATTTTTTTTTGACTTATCTAACCTTTAAATGGGCTGATAGGGGAAACATACAAGGAAGTAAATAAGTAGGAAGAAGAACCCGTGACGAGAAGTCAAACGAACGTTGGAACCTCTCCTCAAGCCCACCCCAAATGTAGGGGTAGGAGAGTGTGATGTTGTTGAAAACATATATGATATGCTAAATTGTTTGTCACAAGGGAAGTAATGTTAAGAAATATTTTACACGGATGATGACTAGATACATTATATACTAAAAAAGATACTTGCCTTCTAATCATTTGCCGAACGGCAGCCACATATTGAGGCCTCTGCTCTTGAGGTCTGACCACTGTCTCTGGAGGGTAGAGACAGTGGTCTGTATCCGAAGCGTCGCAGGATGCGGCGCTGTAGCCCCTCCATTATTCTGCGCCTCCGCGCCGCACATGATGGGTCCAGGGGGGAACTCATCGTACCCCTGAGCAGCAGGTATTCATGGCATACAACTGCCTTGCAGAACTAGCCATTTTGCTAGGCATAAGTTTCCGGTTCCTCTGTTCCTCGTTTTTACGAAAACCTCGTTTTTAACGAAATCTCGTTTTTTACGGAAATCCTCGTTTTACGAAATCCTCGTTTATACGGAGATCGCCGGCTTACGGAAATCCTCGATTTTACGGAATCCTCGTTTTTACGGAAATCCTCGTTTTTTACGGAAAATCCTCGTATTTTCGAAAATACTGTTCTCGCTAGCGGACTGTAATTTTTAGGTATTGTAGGCATGTGATACTGTTTTCTAAGACATTACCCAGGTCCCTGGTGATTAAGTTAACATTACACAAGGCTGTTCGACAAACTTTAATAGCGATTTTGCCGAACTTTCATTTTAATACGTTTTTAAACGGGTCCGCTCGCCCGGTTTTTCGAATTTACGGATTTTTTCGAAAATCCGCGGATCCTCGCGCGGACCGGATTTTTCGAAGTTCGGACATCTCTAATAGAGACCTATTGTTGCAAATCCTAAAAATGCTGTAAAATATGACAGAGCTTTTTCTCTATTGTGAAAGTGTCCCTAGACCTCTATAACCTTGATGTTTTCCATAGGCTCTCTAAATAATTGGACCATAAAGTGGAATAGTTTATATAGCACTCAACCTGACCAAGCCTGCATCTAGCATCATGTTGAAACCACTGATGCGTAATATTTCAGCTTTGGGACAATGTGCCTGAGCAAACACTGTAAGCCTAAGGAATCGGTATATAGAGGAAATGACTCTATTTACTGTTTGGAAACCATATAACCTTCAGTGTTTATTTGTTTCCAAGTTTAAAGTGCTGTGAAACAAACCTCTACTGTTTGAATGCATAGAAATGTGTGCTATCAATTACCCATTCACACTGTCTCCAAATGACGTTAGACCGAACTTATACACACGTGTGTTTATCATCAGAACCGCTAGGGCATTGGACCTTGTGTACACTATCATGGTATTAAGAATATAATTACCATAAATGTTTTTGGCTAGTTGGATAACTACTGGTTTTAAACTTTCATGTTGGCTGATCTTATATACTGTATCTTAAAGGGTCACAATACTCATTCAAATTACTTTACATTATCTGAAACTAAAATTTGAGAGAAGTAAAATGGTGGTACTCACTTATTTATCTGTGCTTAGTGTTTTATTGAGTGCTTCTAATTGCCCCCCTCTCCCTTACTTACTGCCTTTCTGTAGTGTCTGTGACACTTATAAGTTCTGCACAGCCTCACCAAAGACACTGCTCTGCATATACATCTCCCTCACCCTTGTTTTTTTTTCCTCTGCTGAATCTCTTAAATGTTGCAGAAAGTGTGCTGGCAGGCAGCCAAAGATCCTAGTAAGAGGTCAGGGATGGGGAACATATGATTTCTGCTTATAAAGAGATATGTCTTGTCTCTGTAAATGCTATGATTTCAATTGATGATTTCTCAAAATCTACTACTTTCTACTACTTTTCAAATCCAAAACTTAGTAGTAGTGGGATCTTGCTGTATCTAAAGGTACATTTTTTGAAAATTATTGGTAAATATACCCTTTAACACATTAAAGGAGGACTAAACCCCCCAAAAAATCATAGTTTAAGTTAGAAAGTACTTGCCTCAACATCCTCTCAGCATGGAAGGTTCCACTCAGGTGCCTTTTCTTTACCTTTATGAGCTCATTTTAGGTTCTGTTTGTTCCCCAAATCTGAAGCTGACATTTTCTCTTGCCTGCCAGTACTTTTGCCTTGATTACATTATCAGCACCTGTGTGGTTTCCACTCCCACCTTCTAACCCCTATGATGTAAGAATATTAAATCAACAATATTCAAATTGGTGGTGCAGCTGATTAACACTTTCCTAGTAGCAGTGTTGTAGTGTGATGTATATAGGTCTGGGTATCTAGTGTGTGTCCGGATCTGAATAGTGCAGGTTTATTGCTAAACATGCGTGCTACATGTTTCAGACCCACTCAAGCACTTGAGGAAGGACAAGTGGGTCAGAAACATGTAGCATGCATGTTTAGCAATAAACCTGCACTATTCACACTTTCAGACCTGTGTCTTTGTATGTTTCACCTGCAATGTATTGTTTACCGTAAGTGTTCGAGGGCCATATTTAAAAACTTGCAATACTGTGTGTTTTTGTTACATTACGACTGTAGCAGTAGTATACCATGCTGTAAACTACCGTAATGATATTCTACGGGCGGTCGTAGATTTATGTTGGCTATCGTACATTTACAAGGTTTCCGATAGCGATCATAAATTAACAATCACCATAATGATCGCTAAAGAAGGCAATACTTCACCTGTATAAATATGGCCCGTAGTGTGAAGGTCTCACTATCAGCTGCAGCAATATTAGTGGAAAGCGTAGCTTCTTAAATGGGGATGTTGGAGGGTAGTAAGAATGTGTTTTTATAGAAACCACACAAAGTGAACCTGATTTTAGCACAGCTCTGTGCAATACATTTTTCATCAGTGTACTTTTTTAAAGGGAGTGTTGGAGGATATGAAGAGTGTAGAAACTACATGGTGCAGACCTGTTGGGGGAGGATAGTGAAGTGAACCTGACTTTAGCTCAACTCTGTGCAATGTATTTTTCATCAGTGTGCCTTCATAAAGGGGAATGTTGGAGGGTAGGAAGAGTGTGTTTTTATAGAAACCACATGCTGTAGAACTGTAGGCGAAGGATAATGAAGTGAACCTGGTTTTAGCACCAGCTCTGTGCAGTGCATTTCTCATTAGTGTACCTATTTAAAGGGAATGTTAGAGGGTAGGAAGAGTGTGTTTTTAATTCAGCTGTCTGTATAAAAACAACAAACTGTAGTACAGAGCTAAGCTAAGAAATGCATTACACCGAGAAATGCATTGCACAGAGCTGTGTTAAGATCGGGGTCATTATATTATCCTCCACCTGCAGCACTGCACCATGTTCTATAAGTGTACGTATTAAAGGGGAATGTTGGAGGGTATGCCATTTGCAGCTCTGCACCATGTTGTTTATATAAATGTACATATTAATAGGAGATTATTGGAGGGAATACCAATTATAGGGGTACTGTTAGAGGGAATGCAAACATGTTATATAAAATTAATGCAGCAGGAGGGCTGCCTGTGGGAAGGTTTTCATAAACAACCCCTTCCAACTAGGGTTCCCCCTTTGCCTTTAAGACCCAAACACATATACAGACCTATGTATAAAAGGTTCTTATCATTAAAAATGGTGCAAATTTTGTCCCAACAATCAGATTTTAAGAACTTTTATTACATAGGCCTGATAATATCTACACAACAAAAGGTTGTTAGTATCTTCTTTAGAAGCATGATGCAGACTGATACAGTTTGTATTTAATGCAATGGTAATTAGCACTGCAACATGTTGATTTAATATGTGTTTGGGTCTTAAAGGCAAAGGTGGCCTGTAAATTGCATTGCACAGAGCTGTGCTAAGACCATGTTCAAGTCAATATGCTGCACCTGCTGCTCTGAGATGTTTTGTTTTTATAAGTGTACCTTGTAAAGTGGTCAGTTCAATTCTTCTGGGGTTGCCAATCTTAGGGCTACTCCCACTAGCGCGTTTTGGATTGCGGTTTGCGATCCGATTGTGCTAGTGAGAGTGCAGGCATGTAATAGCCTATGGGACCAGCCCCACTACATGCAATGCGGGTGATTTTTGCATAACCCCTACATCCAACGCTAATATGTAGTTAACCGGCTAGCACGACTTTAACTCCATATATCTGTTTAGCGAGTCTGGGTAAATGAGCCTGACAGTCTCTTGCAAAAATGCTCACAAATATAAAGGGTTAACAAGTTGCTTCCCTAATGACAGATGAAAAGGGTTAACACTTTCCCCCACTCTGTTTGAGCAAGAAAATCTGCTAATAATATTCACGGCTATCTCTGATGATTGGCTGGGAGACACTGTCAGGTGGGGACTCTGAGTTCAACTATTACATGCAGCTTAGCATAATGGGAGTGAAAAACAAACACAAGGTAGCTTGTGCAGAAGGAGTTTTGGTATATGGACCACCAGGAAGAGGCACCACTAGAAGCCAGCCATGACATCATAGATTGTCAGTACTCAGAAATGTTCTATAAATGATTTCTAAGAGGAGGAATTCAGAGGTGAGAAACAAATGGTTTTACTAAGTGACAGTTGTAGAGTCTGTGGAGCTGCCTTTGTATTTTGGGTTTAGTTCTCCTTTAAGGATGATGCTTCAAAAGCACAATAGTTAGAAAGCTGGCAGATGTTCTTCTTCCTTTCTCTCTGCCTCTCAAAAGGTTTCCACCTCCTCTCCAAGCTCTTTTACAAGCTTGCACATGCTCATAATAGGCAGCTACGAGAATATCTTACAGTAAGTGGCTGTGATGACAGCTGTTAACTAGATGAATCAGGAAGCAGAGTAGCAGAACGATGGGCAACATTTTAGGTTAGTCTTCATAGAGTTGTAGCTTTCTAGATATCAGGGATGATTTACCTATATGTAATTTTTTAATTCGATCTGCCCACCGTGACATCACACCCAAATCCCCCCGCTTGCCAAAATATGTCGACTCTGAGGGTATCTATCTCTTGACTTCACTTATTTAGCATAGCGCTACACTATTTTGGTTTGGTAATATTGTGATTTGGAGCACGGAAGGGTTGAACCTAATGGGCAACTATTTTTTAAGGTTTTTTTTAACCCTGGTATCAAATTGAAAACAACAGATGTATATATGTATAATTTTATTTATAAAGTGCTACTTGGGTATGCAGCGCTGTACATTAAAAAATACAGAATATACAAACAGGGGGGTAAGTGCAAGCAATTATACAGATTAATAAAAATTAAATTAAATACAATTTCATACATCGTGCTGTGATTCCTTTATGCATACCACCAATGGTGTGGGCGCAGTTTCATGTAAAATTTCGCTTTTTTACCAGATTTTCAGGAAAAATTGGGACGCATGCACAAATGCAATTACAAGAAAGAATCAAAGTGCTCTGTAATTTGAACAGCCTACACTTTTTCTAAGGAAACAGTCTCAAAACATGGAAATTCCCCCCCAAACTATATATTTTTGGAATCTACACACCTTCAGCCACGTTACCATGCCATGCTTTCATACATACATGAAGAATTCCAGACCCACTGATCCAAAGAAGTCCGTGCTTTTAGGAGATTTTGTGAAAAAATAAAATAAGTGGACTCAATGGTTGAAATCCTACCTAAACCCACTTGGCAAGTAAAAAAACCCACTAAACAGCAATCTCCCACATGTCCTGAATCAAACGGTATGCCATATGGGTGGGTGCAAACAGAGACGGGGCCACCAACTAGCTCAAATGGGATCCATGCGCAATTGCAATTACAAGAAAAAATAGTCCCACAAGTTTTTGCACACTTTTACTGATCCTAAAAGTTAAATCCGGTCTTTTTTGGTACCTCTGCAAAATTCCCTACTAAAATAGGCTTAGTTTCCCTTGAAATCGAACAAATAATGATCCGCGTTTACTTTAGCGATATCACCGGGGACATTGGGAAGCTTGGAGAAGACAATTTTTTTTGATAATTTATAGTTTTTAGGTTAAAAAAAAAAAGCTGTGTGTATCACTTTAAGATTTTATTTTGTGTGCATTTCCCCTTTTTTGGGGGGATCATTCCCAAAGATGATCATCAAATCATCTTAGGGAATGATACCGAACTTGGAATACGGGCATAAATGCCCGTTTTCCAATTCGAAATCCGATCGGAAAAATCACTTCCCGGAAATCATTTTCAAGGAAGTGATTTTTCATTCATTGGCAAAGATCAATAATTTGGTGATCAGAAGTGATCACCAAATTTTGATTTCTGTCCCCATTTTTTTTCTAAGTCTTCGCTTAGTAGCAAAGACTTAGAAAAAATCCTATTTGTGAATGGAACTTTGAGTTCCATTCACAAAATGTATAGTACAGCTGTCAGCTTGACAGCTTGTGCTATACAGGTACTGCAGCATGATCTAAATTGAGATCAGGCTGCAGTACCTCAACTAGACCACCAGGGGCAGTTTCAAGGGAAGACCCCGGTGAAGGAGGAAGTTCTGTGAGTCACCGGGGTCTCCCTTTCCGTTTTAGAAGAGCTCCTCCTCACCTCCTCCTCGTGGGACCGGCTGATGCGCCATAAAGGTACTGTTTTCTCCCGATCCCCCCCTCGGATTTGGACCAAACCGAGGGGGGATCGAGGGGGGTAGGGGGGCAGTCGAATGCTGCCCCCCGATCGCGGCTAGAGGGGGGCAAATTTTTTGGGGGAGGGGGGAAGCCACAGATCGTATATTCACGATCTGTGGCAGTTTGTGCATTCACTGCACAGATCGTGAATATACGATCTGTGGCAGGGAAAGGGTTAAAAGGGCTTGCAATCATTTGTTGTGCTGATGCTCAGAAAGGTAGTAGAACAGTCTAGATTAGAAAGTATTAATGGATGTCACCATGCGAAGCGAGAGAGGGAGAGAGTTCCAATGGTAGAATACAAGGATTGTGGAAGCACTCCAATTAGGCTAATTTACAACTATATTTAACGGAAGTGCTACTGATCTGGTCAAACATTTATACAAACATAGAAAAGATGCACATTCCTAGGCCCCATACAATATCATATTATCTGCAAATTGGCATACTTTATAAACAAAGGGGTTTTAGTATACATTACTGTGATCACATGAATGAAAAGCCTTCCAACCACGTCAAGGTAACCCCAGTCTGGAATGTCCTAACTTCAAACCTTTTTAAATTTCTTTTACTTCAATTACGATTAGCAAACTTTGCATTTCTCATTCTTACACACTGGATCCATATAACAGGCTCTCTCACTTCCCCCCAGCCCTTTGGCTTTTTAAAATGAGGGAAGAGGCCGTCCAGTGCTTTACATTAAAGACATAGGATCTCCCATAAAAGGGGCATGTTGGGGGTGCTAATACCACATGGAGGCTTGACTAAGCCTCCCAATAAATACATACAATAAAAGGATTGTGGAAGCACTCCAAAGGTAGGGAGCAGCAAGAGAGAACGGTTTAAGGCGGGAGGCAGCAGTGTCTGTGGAGAAGATTTCCTTGAGAGGAACGGAGGGCACGGCCTGGAACATAAGGGACCAAGAGAGAAGAAAAGTAGGGAAGTGCAGTAGAGAGAATGGATTTAAAGTTTAAAAGCAGGGTATTGAATATGATTCTTTGTTTGATGGGAAGCCACCCTATGGACTGAAGTATCGTGGTTGCGGGTTCTCTTTTGGAGGAGAGCGAGATGATCCGAGCTGCTGAGTTTAAGATAGACTGGAGAGGAGAGAGGCCGGTAGTCCAAGCAG
This sequence comes from Hymenochirus boettgeri, assembly GCA_019447015.1. Taxonomy (NCBI): domain Eukaryota; kingdom Metazoa; phylum Chordata; class Amphibia; order Anura; family Pipidae; genus Hymenochirus; species Hymenochirus boettgeri. The sequence continues at coordinate 316,026,138 of CM033470.1, read as the reverse complement.
TAGAATGTTACAGTAGTCAAGACGGGAGATTATAAGGGCATGGATGAGCATTTTAGTAGTGGAGAAAGAGAGAAAGGGGTGGATCTTGGCAATATTGCGAAGGAGAAAACGACAGGTCCTTAGCAACATTGTTAATGTGATGATGGAAGTTGAGAGAGGAGTCAAAGATAATTCCAAGGCAGCGTGCAGATTCAACTGGGTTAATGACCATATTGTCAATAGAGAGGGAGAAGGGAGGACTAGGTCCCAGTTTAGGGGGGAAATGATTAATTCAGTTTTGGATAGATTGAGTTTAAGGCGGCGGTGCGCCATCCAGGAAGAGATAGAGAGCAGACATTTAGAGATTTGGGATTGAACTTCAGGGGTTAGTGCGGGGGTGGACAAGTTAATTTGGGTATCATCAGCATATAAGTGATCTTAAAGCCAAAGGAACTGATTATTTCTCCCAGAGAGATAGTGTAGACGGAGAACAGCAAGGGTCCTAAAACCGAGCCCTGAGGGACCCCCACACTAAGCGGAACAGGAGAGGAAGTCTTATTAGGAAAAGAGGCAGAGAAAGATCTGTTAGAGTGATAGAAGACAGATGGTCTGTATGTAAATTTCTATTAGTGCTGAAGCTCGACTACCTGAAAATGTGAAATCCTTGGAAGCCCGCGTGTTATTTTTAACCCGATCACCTCTTTCTTTTGCTAAATTATATATTTTATTTGTTTTTTTTTATCTTCCAAGATTTTAGTCAGAAAAATCTGCAAAATTACTTTTCCTTCTTTACATTTTTTTATGGTATACTGTACATTGAGAGGAGAAGAAAAAAACTATAAAGTAAATTAGATGTTCATTTATTTAGATTGATGACACACATTTTCATTGAGTTAAGACATGTTCTAAATTACATAGTTAATGGTTAAGTCTTTTGAAAAATCGTTTGAATGAACCGCACTGTATGACGGTTATAGTATTTTTTATATTCATCATTTTTCTAATGCTAAGGCAGTGCAGGTTTGATTGAGTGCTCTGCAAATTGCTATTTATGTAGAATTGCAAGGCCCAGGTCCTTGTAGAATTCAACAATCACTAGCAGTTCTGATTTTGATTTGTTAGACCCGTAGATTGAGTTACAGCTTTGAGTAGTGTATTGAAAAGCCTTGTCAAAAAGGAAATTATGAGACAGGCCAGCACTGTGTCAGCGCTACTAAGACTGAGAAAATACGTATGTTTAGTTTTCTTTACAGACAAAAACAAAGTAAAAGTAAATTGTCCAATGACCAGTCTTTACATCCTTAGGCTGGGTACACACAGGCCTATTATTTGTCCCGACTGAGAGTTTGCTGCGAGTTAGCTTTTGGCTGGGACAAATCTGTCAGTCGAGGCAGTCCTGCACGCGACCAATTGTGCGGTCCCATGGGGAACCGCACCATCGCCCGTGATTTACCACTGGACCCGAGAACCGCACCATCGCCCGTGATTTACCACTGGACCCGATTGCCCATTCGTCTGATTTCCGATTTTTTAAAACTTTTGCTGGACTGTTTTCGATAATTATCAGGCTATCAAGAATTTGATACAAATTTAAAAATCTAAACTTTTCGATATTTCTGGAAATTTCGAATTTAAAAACCCTAAATTTTCAAAAATACTAATACATGAAGTTTCCGGTACTGGACGGTGTTTTTTTTTTGCAAAGATTTTGGGCTTTGATATGTGTTCCCTAGACCATTTCCCAAGTCCCTGAGCCATTTACAGCAAGTTACCATAGCTGTTTATACCTTAAAGGGCAACTATAGTGAAAAAAAAACTTTGTCTGTATACAATGTATAGATCACTTAGTATAAGCTGCCTTACTTTCATGTGTGGCTTCGTTTCTTCACACTGGCAGAAGTTTGTACCAAGCTGTGTAGTCCCCCTCCCCTCTCTGTCTACTCCCCCTCAAGCAGTGACGGGCTGTATACAGAGTCCGAGCATTGTCAGTTGAAAGGACTTTAAATGAAGTGCTGACATCCTGTTGACCCCTCCCTTCCAGAGCTAGACTGCAAGCAATCAAAGTGTGGAATAAAGTAGCAATATGCTGAAGGGAGGGTCAGAGGGGGAGAGAGGAGGACAAGTGGTGCTGAGATTCTTTACAAGTAAGTTACTGAACTCTGCTTGTTCTCTAACTTTGCTAATTGTTATTTACTTTTTACGTAAAGTTCATATCTCTCCCCCTGCTGAGATCATAATCACTGAAGAGAGAGTCAGTGTAACAGCAGCTTGTAGTGAGACCTTCACAAACACAGTTGCTTTAGTCTATATATTTCATAGATTGCACTGTGTGTCTTGTTTGGTATATATACCTTCAGCTATGTTAGCAATAGGTAGTTTGTTCATTCATACCATCATGGTGTGGGCGCAGTTCTTCGTAGAATTCGCACATTTTCTACACAATTTTCTGGAAAAATAGAGAAAAATACATTTCAAAGTTACAAAATCACACAAAACCCCATGTAATGTAAAAAAAAAACTACCAAATATCAATCTCCTAAATGTCCTGAATCAACGGTATGCCATATGTGTGGTTACACACCGACGGGGGAAGCGACTAGTCAAAATGTAAAACAATGTGCAGTGAGCCAATAACAGCATTTTCCCAGATTTTTCAAACTGACAACACCCCTCTAACTTGGAAATACCCCCGCAAAACTATATATTCTCAGAATCTACATACCTTCAGCTACGTAACGCTGTAGTTTGTTCATTCATACCATCAATGGTGTGGGCGCAGTTCTTCGTAGAAATTCGCATTTGTCTGAAAAAATGAACAAAAACAACTTCAAAGAGTAGAAATCATGCAAAACCCCATGGAATGTAAAAAAAGCTACAATATCAATCTCCCAAATGTCCTGAATCAAACGGTATGCCATATGTGTGGTTACACAGTGGACGTGGAAGCCAAAAGACACAAGTGAAACAATGCACAATGGCTCAGAAACAGCAAAATATTCAGTCAAATCTGAATTTGAACAGTCTGCAATTTTTTCCCACCAAAACAACCCCCACAACCAATATTTCTCGAATCCTACACCTTTATCTACGAAATTCTGTAGTTTGTTCATTCGTACCATCAATGGTGTGGGCCAGTTTCTGTAGAAGTCACAGTTTTAGCAGATTTTCTAAAACATTTGAAAAAAAAACACTCTCAAAGGTAGAAATCATGCCAAATCCCAAGTAATGTAAAAAAAAGTTACCAAATATCAATCTCCCAAATGTCCTGAATCAAACGGTATGCCCTATGTATGGTTCACGCAAACGTGGAATACTAGTCACAAAGTAGCCAAGAACAATGGCCCAATTACAGCAACTTTTCAGATTTGTCAGACTAAACACCCCTCTATATTAGAAATACCCCCCCAAACATATATTCTTGAATCTACACACCTTCAGCTACACAATGCTGTGATTCCTTATGCATACCACCAATGGTGGTGGGCGCAGTTTCATGTAAAATTTCGCTTTTTTACCAGATTTTCAGGAAAATGTATAAAATACAATTCAAAGTTAAAAATCATGGCAAATTTCCATGTCATGAAAAAAAACTTGTCAATTATCAATCTTCCACAATGCCTGAATCAAACGGTATGCCATATGCGTGGATGTACACAGGGACATGGCCACCAACTAGCTCAAATGGGACACATGCACAAGTGAATTACAAGAAAAAATCAAAGTGCTCTGTAATTTCAAACAGCCCCAAAACTTGGAAATGCCCCCCCAAATAAAACCCCAACCAATATCAATCTCCACATGTTCTGCATCAAACGGTATGCCCTATGTGTGGATGCACACAGAGACGTGGCCAAACTAGCTCAAATGGACGCATGCACAAATGCAATTACAAGAAAAATCAAGTGCTCTGTAATTTGAACAGCCTACACTTTTTCTAAGGAAACAGTCTCCAAACAGGTAATTCCCCCACAAACTATATATTTTTGGAATCTACACACCGTCAGCTATGTTACGATGCCATGCTTTCATGCATACATGAAGAATTCCAGACCCATGTCCATCCAAAGAACTCGTGTTTTTAGGAGGTTTTGTGAAAAATAAAATAAGATGATTCAAGGGTTGAAATCCACCTAAACCCTTTTGACAAGCAAAAAACCCACTAAATGTCAATCTCCCACTATCCTGCATCAAACGTATGCCATATGTGTGCTTCACATAGAGAACGTGGCCACCAACTAGCTCAAATGGGACACATGCACCAGTGTAATTACAAGAAAAAAAATCAAAGTTCTTGTAATTTCAAACAGCCCCAAAACTTGGAAATGCCCCCACAAATAACAACCCCCCCACTAAACATCACCTCCCACATGTCTGAATCAAACAGTATGCCATATGCGTGGATGTACACAGAGAGGTGGCCACCAACTAGCTCAAATCGACGGACGCATGCACAAGTGAATTACAAGAAAAAATCAAAGTGCTCTGTATATTTCAAACAGCCCCAAACTTGGAAATGCCCCCCCCACAAATAAACCCCCCCACTAAATATCAATCTCCCACATGTTCTGAATCAAACGTATGCCATATGCGTGGATGCACACAGAGACGTGGCCACCAACATCTCAAGTGGGACGCATGCACAAATGCATTACAAGAAAGAATCAAAGTGCTCTTGTAATTTGAACAGCCTACACTTTTTCTAAGGAAAACAGTCCAAAACATGGAAATTCCCCCAAACTATATATTTTTGGAATCTACACACCTTCAGCTAGTTACCATGCCATGCTTTTACATACATACATGAAGAATTCCGACCACTGATCCAAAGAAGTCGTGCTTTTAGGAGATTTTGTGAAAAAAAAAATAAGTGGACTCAATGGTTGAAATCCTACCTAAACCCACTTGGCAAGTAAAAAAACCCACTAAACAGCAATCTCCCACATGTCCTGAATCAAACGGTGTGCCATATGGGTGGGTGCAAACAGAGACGGGGGCCACCAACTAGCTCAAATGGGATCCAGCGCATTGCAATTACAAAAATAGCAATTCAAGATAAAACATAGTCATCCCACAAGTTTTTGCACACTTTTACTGATCTAAAAGTTAAATCCGGTCTTTTTTGGTACCTCTGCAAAATTCCTACTAAAATAGGCTTAGTTTCCCTTGAAATCGAACAAATAATGATCCGCGTTTACTTTAGCGTATCACGGGGACATTGGGAAGCTTGGAGAAGACAATTTTTTATAAAAATTATAGTAGTTTTAGGTAAAAAAAAAAAGGTGTGTGTATCACTTTAAGATTTTATTTTGTGTGCATTTCCCCTTTTTTGGGGGATCATTCCCAAAGATGATCATCAAATCATCTTAGGGAATGATACCGAACTTGGAATACGGGCATAAATGCCCGTTTTCCAATTCGAAATCCGATCGGAAAAATCATTCCCGGAATATTTTCAAGGAAGTGATTTTTCATATTGGCAAAGATCAATAATTTGGTGATCAGAAGTGATCACCAATTTTGATTCTGTCCCCATTTTTTTTCTAAGTCTTCGCTTAGTAGCAAGACTTAGAAAAAATCCTATTTGTGAATGGAACTTTGAGTTCCATTCACAAAATGTATAGTACAGCTGTCAGCTTGACAGCTTGTGCTATACAGGTACTGCAGCATGATCTAAATTGAGATCAGGCTGCAGTACCCAACTAGACCACAGGGCCAGAGAGTACAGTTTCAAGGGAAGACCCGGTGAAGAGGAAGTTCTGTGAGTCACCGGGGTCTCCCTTTCCGTTTTAGAAGAGCTCCTCCTCACCTCCCCCTCGTGGGACGGCTGATGGGCCATAAAGGTACTGTTTTCTCCCGATCCCCCCCTCGGATTTGGACCAAACCGGGGGGTAGGGGGGCAGTCGAATGCTGCCCCCCGATGCGGCTAGAGGGGGGCAAATTTTTTGGGGAGGGGGGAACGCACAGATCGATATTCACGATCTGTGGCGTTTGGTGCATTCACTGCACAGATCGTGAATATACAATCTGTGGCAGGGAAAGGGTAAAAGGGCTTGCAATCATTTGTTGTGCTGATGCTCAGAAGGTAGTAGAACAGTCTAGATTAGAAGTATTAATGGATGTCACCAGCGAAAGAGAGAGGGAGAGAGTTCCAATGGTAGAATACAAGGATTGGTGGAAGCACCCAATTAGGCTAAACAACTATATTTAACGGAAGTGCTACTGATCTGGTCAAACATTTATCAAACATAGAAAAGATGCACATTCCTAGGCCCCATACAATATCATATTATCTGCAAATTGGCATACTTTATAAACAAGGGGTTTTAGTATACATTACTGTGATCACATGAATGAAAAGCCTTCAACCACGTCAAGGTAACCCCAGTCTGGAATGTCCTAACTTCAAACCTTTTTAAATTTCTTTTACTTCAATTACGATTAGCAAACTTTGCATTTCTCATTCTTACACACTGGATCCATATAACAGGCTCTCTCACTTCCCCCCAGCCCTTTGGCTTTTTAAAATGAGGGAAGAGGCGTCCAGTGCTTTACATTAAGACATAGGACTCCCATAAAAGGGGCATGTTGGGGGTGCTAATACCACATGGAGGCTTGACCAAGCCTCCCAATAAATACATACATAAAAGGAGTGTGGAAGCACTCCAAAGGTAGGGAGCAGCAAGAGAGAAGGTTTTAAGGCGGGAGGCAGCAGTGTCTGTGGAGAAGATTTCCTTGAGAGGAACGGAGGGCACGGCCTGGAACATAAGGGACCAAGAGAGAAGAAAAGTAGGAAGTGCAGTAGAGAGAATGGATTTAAAGTTTAAAAGCAGGGTATTGAATTGATTTCTTGTTTGATGGGAAGCCACCCTATGGACTAAAGTATCGTGGTTGCGGGTCTCTTTTGGAGGAGAGCGAGATGATCCGAGCTGCTGAGTTTAAGATAGACTGGAGAGGAGAGAGGCCGGTAGTCCAAGCAGTAGAATGTTACAGTAGTCAGACGGGAGAGTTATAAGGGCATGGATGAGCATTTTAGTAGTGGAGAAAGAGAGAAAGGGGGGATCTTGGCAATATTGCGAAGGAGAAAGACAGGTCTTAGCAACATTGTTAATGTATGATGGAAGTTGAGAGAGGAGTCAAAGATAATTCCAAGGCAGCGTGCAGATTCAACTGGGTTAATGACCATATTGTCAATAGAGAGGGAGAAGGGAGGACTAGGTCCCAGTTTAGGGGGAAATGATAATTTCAGTTTTGGATAGATTGAGTTTAAGGCGGCGGTGCGCCATCCAGGAAGAGATAGAGAGCAGACATTTAGAGATTTGGGATTGAACTTCGGGTTAGTGCGGGGGTGGACAAGTAATTTGGGTATCATCAGCATAAATGATCTTAAAGCCAAAGGAACTGATTATTTCTCCCAGAGAGATAGTGTAGACGGAGAACAGCAAGGGTCCTAAAACCGAGCCCTGAGGGACCCCCACACTAAGCGGAACAGGAGAGGAAGTCTTATTGAGGAAAGAGGCAGAGAAAGATCTGTTAGAGTGATAGAAGACAGATGGTCTGTATGTAAATTTCTATTAGTGCTGAAGCTCGACTACCTGAAAATGTGAAATCCTTGGAAGCCCTGCGTGTTATTTTTAACCCGATCACTCTTTCTTTGCTAAATATTATTTTATTTGTTTTTTTTTATCTTCCAAGATTTTAGTCAGAAAAATCTGCAAAATTATTTCCTTCTTTACTTTTTTTATGGTATACTGTACATTGAGAGGAGAAGAAAAAACTATAAAGTAAATTAGATGTTCATTTATTTAGATTGATGACACACATTTTCATTGAGTTAAGACATGTTCTAAATAACATAGTTAATGGTTAAGTCTTTTGAAAAATCGTTTGAATAACCGCACTGTATGACGGTTATAGTATTTTTTATATTCATCATTTTTCTAATGCTAAGGCAGTCAGGTTTGATTGAGTGCTCTGCAAATTGCTATTTATGTAGAATTGCAAGGCCAGGTCCTTGTAGAATTCAACAATCACTAGCAGTTCTGATTTTGATTTTGTTAGACCCGTAGATTGAGTTACAGCTTTGGTAGTAGTGTATTGAAAAGCCTTGTCAAAAAGGAATTATGGACAGGCCACGCATGTGTCAGCGCTACTAAGACTGAGAAAATACGTATGTTTAGTTTTCTTTACAGACAAAACAAAGTAAAAGTAAATTGTCCAATGACCAGTCTTTACATCCTTAGCGGGGTAACACAGGCCTACTATTTGTCCCGACCGAGAGTTTGCTGCGAGTTAGCTCTTTGGCTGGGACAAATCTGTCAGTCAGGCGTCCTGCACGCGACCAAGTGCGGTCCATGGGGAACGGCACCATCGCCCGTGATTTACCACTGGACCCGATATCCCATTCGTCCTGATTTCCGATTTTTTAAAACTTTGCTGGACTGTTTTCGATAATTATCAGGCTATCAAGAATTTGTACAAATTTTAAAAATCTAAACTTTTCGTATTTCGGAAATTTCAATTTAAAAACCCTAAATTTTCAAAAATACTAATACATGAAGTTTCGGTACTGGACGGTGTTTTTTTTTTTTTTTGCAAAGATTTGGGCTTTGATATGTGTTCCCTAGACCATTTCCCAGTCCTGAGCCATTTACAGCAAGTTACCATAGCTGTTTATACCTTAAAGGGCACTATAGTGAAAAAAAACTTTGTCGTATACAATGTATAGATCACTTAGTATAAGCTGCCTTACTTGTCATGTTTCTGTGTGGCTTCGTTTCTTCACACTGCAGAGAAGTTGTACCAAGATGTGTAGTCCCCCTCCCTCTCTGTTCTACTCCCCCTCAAGCAGTGACGGTGCGTATACAGAGTCGAGCATTGTCAGTTGAAAGGAATTTAATGAAGGCTGACATCTGTTGACCCCTCCCTTCCAGAGCTAGACTGCAAGCAATAAAGTGTGGAATAAAGTAGCAATTGCTGAAGGAGGGTCAGAGGGGGAGAGAGGAGGACGGAGACAGTGGTGCTGAGATTCTTTACAAGTAAGTTACTGAACTTGCTTGTTCTCTACTTTGCTATTGTTATTTATTTTACGTAAAGTTATATTCTCCCCCTGCTGAGATCATAATCACTGAAGAGAGAGTCAGTTGTAACGACAGCTTGTAGTGAGACTCACAAACACAGTTGCCTGTAGTCATATATTTCATAGATTGCACTGTGGTCTTGTTTGGTAATATCTGTATAATGTATATATATACTGTATAGTGTTCCATTTGTCACTGGTTTTGTATGTATACAAGATTTTTTTTGGGGGGGGAGGGGCTGTTTTAGTGTGTTATGCTCATATGCTGGGTTAATGGTTATTGATGTGTTTAGCAACAGCATTTGACTATATGTGCACATGGTACATATAGTGGGGGTGAGAGGTGTGGACAGTACGCAGGGGAGCTTTGGATTGTGTGGGTGTGTGCCTTTGAGTGACAGATGAGGTGTGCAGCTCCTACAAATCACACAGCATATTCAAAGGCTAATCTCGGGGGACTATGTAGAATTTAAAGAAACTAAAGGTACCCTGGTGGATGGGATTGACTTAAGGATACATTGAGAAATAAAAAAAAAAAACAATTTTCTCACTATAATTGCCCTTTAATTTTGAATGGAACTTTAGATTTTAAACTCCCATTGACATCAATAGGTCCGCTTGTGGATTTTTGATTTTCAGATTTTTTCAAAACTCTGCGAATCTGCAATCGGAATGGAGGGAGTTCAGCCACTCCCAATAAAGATAGACTATATAATAGCCGGCAACCACGCCTGTGATGGCTGACTCTCAGCCAATCACAGATTGTGGCTGCCAGCCTAGCCACTAATGCAACTCCGGTTCCCTGAAGTTGATTGGAGACTGATGCTGCAGGATCCCTGGCTGCTAAGTAAATGTTCGGGGGATTTTTTAAAAAAAACTGACAATGCGGTTAGGGTTGGGAAAGGGGAGAAGCTACATTACAGAAAAATAATATTTTTATGGTGACATACCCTTAAGCACAAATACTTCTCATTACTCACTCTTGCTTGGGTGGGGTAAAGTACTGACTCAAAATCAACCAAAGTTACTGGTCTGTCTTCTCTACTGAAAGATTTTTCTAAGCACTGCAAGATCTTTCTGTAGAAATCACTTAGAAAGTAATTCATTTTAAATCATAATTTCTATGAAAAGATTGTAATTATTATTGGTGACACTGAATAAATACATTTAAATGCATGTCCATGATAACTACTACTCAGATAGATTTGATTGGTTTCAAATATTATTTGTCCTAACTTTACTATCCACCCCACAGACCGTTCTGTAATTATTTTCTGTCCATTTAATATCCACTAGCATTGCGGTGTATTCACTGTTTGTGACAACCCACAGTTCAGTTTGAAAAATATTTTAAGTCTCCCTTTAAGGATTAGTTCACCTGTAAGTGAACGTTGGGCTTTTAAGTACAGAATGGGAGGTTAAACTAGCTTTGTCTTACATGTTATTTCTTTAAAAAACAATTAGAACTGTACTTACAGCCCTTTGCTCCCGCGGGGCACTGGTCCGGCTCCCTGCTTGCCGGAAATTGCAAGCAGGGGGCCGGACGGCGCTGTTAATGAAGGTGCCACGGTAACAAGGGTTTACTTTCTGATTGTTTTTTTAAGAAATAACTTGGCACAGTTAGGGGTGGACAGGGGGTATCTACCATATTAAAAGGATTATTGCTAGGGGGAACGACAAGCATGGATGGAGATCCAGATGGTGGGAGGAAGGAGGGACAGTTTACCTCCTAGTTTACTCCTGTTCTTCACTTAAAGCTTTAAAAGAGAACTAAACCCAAAATACAAAGCGCTCCACAGACTCCTAATAACTGTCACTTTGTAAAAACTATTTGTCTCTCACCTCTGAATTCAGTTCTTAAGCTAGGTACACACAGCACAGATTTCTGAAAGATCTTTCAAAGATCTGCATACCACAGTCCCGAGCGTCTCCCTATGATACTTCATAAGGAGAACGCTCGGACGTGTGTGTCCATCGCGCGCTAACTTTTCTATAGGGAGTCTAGCGCGGCCCGATGGAATTTTCGCCCCTTCCCGAACAGAGGTACGGCCGACACCGATCGTTCGGAGGCCGCGCGCTCGTTCGGACGAAACGAGGTACACACAGTACGATAAAGCCCCGATACCGTCGGATCCGACGGTATTGGGGGCTTTATCGTTAATGTGTGTACCCAGCTTTACTGATAGAAATCATTTATAGAAACATTTTGGCAATTCTATGATGTCACTGCTGACTTTAGTGTTGCCTCTTCCTGGTGGTCTAGGTAATCAAAATTCCTTCTGCACATTCTAATTAGCTACCTTGTTGTTTGTAAGAGTTGACTCAAGGTCCACCTTCCAGTGTGTCCCCAGCCAATCATCAGAGATAGAAGTGAATATTATTAGCAGATTTCCTGCTTAAAACAGAGTGGGGGAAGGTGTTAACCCTTTTCATATGTATTTAGGAAGCAACTTGTTAACCCTTATATTTGTGTATCTATGTACAATCTTTGTAGTGTGTTTATTTCTGGACTCACATTATATTAGTGTGTGTATTGCGATGAAATGTACATTTAGGGCCGGCCACACTGCAATGCACCTGAATTGACACCAATTACATGCTTTTGCGCTTGCGATTTGTCCATTGTCATTATGAAAATGCATAATGCTGATGCACAAGTGGTGTTACCAAATTGCTGACACGGGTGAATCGCAACACACCCAAAATTGCAAGATTTTGGTGCGTTGCTGCGATATCAGTACAATTGGAAAATGCAATCGCCTGAAAAACGCGCTTGTGTGGCCTAGCCACTTAGAAGTGTAGAAGCTGCATTGATTTCAGTTTAGCCATACAGAATGTATTGAATGCAATGGAACAATGGAATTTCCTAAGGCTGTGGCCCCACTGCATAGCATGTAGTGGGGCCAGTCCCATAGGCTATTACATGCCTGCACTCCCACTAGCACAATCTGATCGCAAACCCCAATCCAAAACGCACTAGTGGAAGCTAGCCCTAAGTGTCTTAAAGGGAAAGGTGGCAACCCCAGTAGAATTGAACTGACCACTTTACAAGGTACACTTATAAAAACAAAACATCTCAGAGCTGCAGGTGCAGCATATTGACGTGAACATGGTCTTAGCACAGCTCTGTGCAATGCATTTTCAAAGGGAATGTTGGAGCCTGGAAGTAGTTTTGGAAGTAGTGTAAACTAAAGGCCTTTGCCTTTAAGACCCAAATACGTAATAAATATACATGTTGCAGTGCTAAGTACCATTGCATTAAATACAAACTGTATCAGCCTGCACCATGCTTCTAAAGAAAATACTAACAACCTTTTGTTGTGTAGATATTATCAGGCCTATGTAATAAAAGAGTAAAATCTGATTGGTTGTGGAAAAATTTGCATTCCCACTAATAGTACCCCTTTAATTGGCATTACCTCCAATAATTCCTATTAATATGTACATTTATATAAACAACATGGTGCAGAGCTGCAAATGGCATACCCTCCAACATTCAACTTTAATACATACACTAAGGGCTAGGCCACACTACTGCTTTTTTTGCGTTTGCGCGTGCATTTTTTTCAGATCATTGAAAACGCGGCAACTTTTTGCGTTCCGCATTTTAAATCGCAATCGCATGCGTATTTCAATACTTAATGAAAAAACCCATGCGCAAACGCAACAAAATCGCACATGAAATCGCATGCCCTTAAAGAGCATGGTGCAGTGCTGCTGCAGGTGGAGGATAATATAATGACCCTGATCTTAACACAGCTCAGTGCAATGCATTTTTCTGTGTAATGCATTTCTTAGCATGTTTTATACAGACAGTTGAATCAAAAACACTCTGTTCCTGCCCTCCAACATTCCCTTTAATAAGGTACACTGATGAGAAATGCATTGCACAGAGCTGGTGCTAAGATCAGGGCTTTTAAGTACAGAATGGAGGTTAAACTGCTTGTCTTACATGTTATTTCTTTAAAAAACAATTAGAACTGTACTTACAGCCCTTTGCCCCGCGGTGGCACGGTCGGCTCCTGCTTGCCGGAATGGCAAGCAGGGGGCCGGACGGCAGCTGTTAATGAAGATGCCACGGTAACACAGGGTTACATTTCTGATTGTTTTTTAAGAAATAACTTGGCAGTTAGGGGTGGACAGGGGGTATCTACCATATTAAAAGGATTATATGCTAGGTGGAACGACAAGCATGGATGGATCCAGATGGTGGGAGGAAGGAGGGACAGTTTACCTCCTGTTTCTCCTGTTCTTCACTTAAAGCTTTAAAAGAGAACTAAACTACCAAAATACAAGGCAGCTCCACAGACTCTATAACTGTCACTTTGTAAAACTATTTGTCTCTCACCTCTGAATTCAGCTCTTAAGCTAGGTACACACAGCACAGATTTTTCTGAAAGATCTTTCAAAGATCTGCATACACACAGTCCCGAGCGTTCTCCCTATGAACTTCATAAGGAGAACGCTCGGATGTGTGTTTCCATCGGCCGCTCTAGACTTTCTATAGGGAGTCTAGGCGGCCTGATGGAATTTTCGCCCCTTTCCCGAACCGTACGGCCGACCCGATCGTTCGGACGGCCGCGCGCTCGCGTTCGGAAACGAGCGTACACACGTACGATAAAGCCCCGATACCGTCGGATCCGACGGTATTGGGGGCTTTATCGTTAAGGTGTACCCAGCTTTACTGTAGAAATCATTTATAGAACATTTCTGTCTGGCAATCTATGATGTCACTGCTGACTTCTAGTGTTGCCTCTTCCTGGTGGTCTAGGTATCAAAATTCCTTCTGCACATTCTAATTAGCTACCTTTGTTTTTAGAGTTGAACTCAAGAGTCCCCACCTTCCAGTGTGTCCCAGCCAATCATCAGAGATAGAGTGAATATTTTAGCAGTTTCCTGCTAAAACAGAGTGGGGGAAGGTGTTAACCCTTTTTCATATGTATTAGGAAGCAACTTGTTAACCCTTTATATTTGTGTATCTATGTACTCTTTGTTGTGTTTTTATTCTGGACTCTCCATTTATATAAGTGTGTGTATTGCTGAAATGTACATTTAGGGCACGGCCACACTGCAATGCACCTGAATTGCACACATTTACATGCTTTTGCGCTTGCGATTTGTCCATTGTCATTATGAAAATCATGCGATTGCACAACGTGTTACCAAATTGCTGAACGGGTGAATCGCAACACACCCCAAAATTGCAAGATTTTGGTGCGTTGCTCGATATCAATACAATTGGAAAATGCAATCGCCTGAAAAACGCGCTTGTGTGGCCTAGCCACTTAGAAGTGTAGAAGCTGCATTGATTTCAGTTTAGCCATACAGAATGTATTGAATGCAATGGAACAATGGAATTTCCTAAGGCTGTGGCCCCACGCATAGCATGTAGTGGGGCCAGTCCCATAGGCTATACATGCCTGCACTCCACTAGCACAATCTGATCGCAAACCCCAATCAAAACGCACTAGTGGAAGCTGCCCTAGTGTCTTAAGAAAGGTGGCAACCCCATGTAGAATTGATGACCACTTTACAAGGTAACTTATAAAAACAACATCTCAGAGCTGCAGGTGCAGCATATGACGTGAACATGGTCTTAGCACAGCTCTGTGCAATGCATTTTCAAAGGGAATGTTGGAGCGGGAAGTATTTTGGAGTAGTGAAACTAAAGCCTTTGCTTTAGACCCAATACGTAATATATACATGTGCAGTGCTAAGTACATTGCTTAATAAAACGTATCACCTGCACATGAGCTTCTAAAGAAAATATAACAACTTTTGTGTGTATATATATCAGCCTATGTATAAAAGAGTAAATCTGATTGGTTGTGGAAAAATTTGCATTCCCACTAATAGTACCCCTTATTGGCATTACCTCCAATTCCTTTATATGTACATTATTAAACAACATGGTCAGAGCTGCAAATGGCATACCTCCAACATTCAACTTTAATACATACACTAAGGCTAGGCCACACTACTGCTTTTTTTGCGTTTGCGCTGCATTTTTTTCAGATCATTGAAAACGCGGCAACTTTTTGCGTTCCGCATTTAAAAAATCGCAATCGCATCGCGTATTTCAATACTCATGAAAAAACCCATGTCGCAAACGCAACAAAATCGCACATGAATTGCATGCCCTTATAGAGCATGGTGCAGTGCTGCAGGTGGAGGATAATATAATGACCCTGATCTTAACACAGCTCAGTGCAATGCATTTCTCTTGTAATGCATTTCTTAGCATGTTTATACAGACAGTTGAATCAACACACTCTGTTCCTGCCCTCCAACATTCCCTTTAATAAGGTCACCTGATGAGAAATGCATTGCACAGAGCTGGTGCTAAGATCAGGTTCACTTCACTATCCTCTCCCTACAGTCTGCACCATGTGGTTCCTATAAAAACACACTCTGCCTACCTCCAACATTCCCCTTTAGAAGCTACCTTTCCACTATATTGCTGCAGCTGACAGGGAGAGCAAGAGACCTTCACACTACGGTCCATATTTATAAAGGTGTGGTATCGCCTTCTTTAGCGATCGTTGTGGTGATCATCAATTTATGATCGCTATCGTAAATCTTGTAAATGTACCATAGCAAACGTAAATCTACGACCGCCCATAGAATATCATTACGGTAGTTTATTACCTCATGTTATGGTATACTACTGCCATGGTCGTACAGTAACAACGAAACCACAGTATTGCAAGTTTTTAAATATGGCCCTTCAACACTTAAACAATACATTGCAGGTGAAACTTACAACGACACAGGTCTGTAACGGTGAATAGTGCAGGTTTATTGCAAACATGTATTCTACATGTTTCTGACCCACTTGTCCTTCCTAAAGTGCTTGAGTGGGTCTGAAACATGTAGCACGCATGTTTTGCAATAAACGTGCATATTCACAGCTACAGACCTGTGTCTTTGTATGTTTCACCTGCAATTTATTGTTTATATATTCAGATTTGGTGAGTGAAAGCCGTAGGTGAGACATAAATTATTTCAGATCTGGGCACACTAGGTACCTAACCTATATACATCACACTACAACACTGCTACTAGAAAGGTTAATTAGCTTCACACCACCAATTTGAATATTGATGTTATATATTCCTACACCATAGGGTTAGAAGGTGGGAGTGGAAATCACACAGGTGCTGAAATGTAATCAAGGTAAAGTACTGGCAGACAAGGGGAAATGTCAGCTTCAGCTTTGGGCAACAGAACCTAAAATGAGCTCATAGAGGTAAAGAAAAGGCCCCTGAGTGGATCTTCCATGCTGGAGGATGTTAGGCAAGTACTTTCTAACTTAAACTTTGATTTTTGGGGTTTAGTTCTTCTTTAAAGCCACATTACTTTGACAGTGAACTATCCCTTTAACACTCACATTGTTAGAGATAGATGCACCATGGTCTTTATTGATAATAAAAACATATTTAGAAGAAGGCATTGTTGTCAAACTAAGCTGTAATATGCACTTTTAAGAGAAAGAAACGATTCAGTTGAATCCGACAAATAGGATCCCGATCCTGGTAAACATTTTCAACCTCGGGGCGCTCGGAAATGGCTGAAAATTTACTTGGCTGCGGTTGCCTCCTTGTGCATAAGTATAGTCATCTACGGTTGTAGGAAGTGATGCAGTTCCGAACATTCTCCCTATGCTTGCAAGAATGCCGGACTGTGTGTAGCCTGATCTCAACAAAAGAAATTACAGACAAGATCATAGCTAGGTCCAGACATTCAATTTGTCGGTATGACCGTCATTTCAGTGTATCCTTGATCGCCCCGAAATATTGGATAGTTTCTTCCGATGTCTGGGGCCGTCTGCTGCCTGTGTTCCGTTCAAATAGGATGGACTGCTTACTGTGGGTAACCCACCTTTGTTTACCTTGGTTTATTCGGTCATCAAGTGGTTCACAAAATTAAGGAGTCTTATCAGAAATGAAGTGTATTTGGAAAATTTCAAAAAGGCATGAAGAGGTGAACAATTAAAAGTAAGATTCCATATAAGGAAGACAACCAGCTGGTCTGTGCATGAAATAGAAGGATGAATACAGGGGTGAAAGTAAATAAGAGTGTAAAGGGAGATTATAATATGGAAAATAAAAGAATTGAAATCAAGAGACTATTGATCATAGGTAGTGGATAAATACGGAAGAGAATCGGAAGTATGTTGCAATCACCTAATGCCATCTTTTATCTCTGGCAGAACTTTAACTGCATTCTTTTTTTTTCTTTGCCAGTTATGAATTTCTAACCTATATGGCTAAATTATGTATTCTGCCTAAATGACAGTATGCCCTTTTAATGTATTTGTGTCTAGAATGGGATGTATTCACTGAGTTATTATCGAGATGTTTTCAAGAAATCTGTAAGTAAACTTCTGTGTTTTTTTGTTTATTAAATCATCCATTCATTGTTAAAAAATTGGGGGTTATTCAATAAAAGTTCTTATCGTTTAAAATGGTGCTATTTTGCCCAACCATCAGATGTTAGCTTTCAAATGTTACATAAGTTCTTATTGGTTGGGGCAAATTAGGCCACCATTTTAAACGATAAGAACATTTATTGAATCTCCCTGAAAGTGAGCACTTGCAAAGTGTAGTCAATGCTACTGTATGCTACATATAAAGCTTGGGTAAATAATAGGGAAGACACTGTTTAATAATATTAGACACGTCCTAATACTGTGGGTGAGTGAAATTCTCACTACTCAGTAGTAATTTAAGCCAATATATTCATTGTGTAGTTATGTATGTATAATTTTATTTTCATAGCACCACTTGGGTACGCATACATTTACATAAATAAAGTTTCATAGTTAAGATACACACAGTATATATATCTTATATAAAAAAGTGAGTGTGCCTTGACATATTAGGAAAGAGATCCCTGCCTTGAAGAGCTACAATCTAAGTATGTTTTGTGATATGGTTAAATCTGGCTGTTTAATGCTGAGATATAGCCCAGTGGGAATAATAGTCCTTTTCTTTTATTTTATCATCTTAAAGGATTCACAAAGACTGCGAGAGAACAGATCCCATCGTGGATTGAACAGGAGCGATCCTGGCAGTAGCACTACTGAAGGTAATAAAACATGATAAAAATTAGATATGCAAGTCATTTCTCTGACCATTCTGGCAGTACAACGGGCTTCTTGCCAGTAGCTGAATCATTTTATCTATTGGAGGGCAGAGCTTGACCCCCTTGGCTCGCCAGTTGTGGGTTATCAATTCAGCAGGATGGATCGCTAAATCACAGCGATGGGACCACCATACACTTAAGAATGTCGGCCAAGCATCCATTCTTTAGACATTCAATGACATTATCTTCCTTGTATAGAGCCTAAAGTGGCCATACACATTTAGTGTGGACCGTTGGGATTTACCTAATATCGGCAGTGTATAAAGGACGACACCTACCAACCGTAATGCCGCGCGAATGTCCGTGGTGGGCATTACTGTCGTCGGGAAAGACTGAAAATTTCTGTCTGTCAGTAACAGCTCCCTTTACTTTAAATAAAAAGAGCCGATACCATCAGCCCATGTGTATTCATAGGCCAACTAATCCCCATACCGTGTATAGGTGATCGTTCGGGTCCATGTTTGCGGTTCCCATTGCAATGTGTGACATTTCCAATATTATCTGTCAGCACATGGAAATCACATGTGTATGGCCCCTTTAGGGATTCATTAACAAACTAAACTTGTATAATAAGACGCACGGTCTATGAACTAGAATTTAAGTTGGGTAAGTAGGATTCCTAGACAGAATAGTTAAAAATGTTGATTTCTAGCATTTTCACTGCTATAGATAAATTGAGCACAACACAAATTGGTACTAGAGAAAATCTTTCTGCGCTTAAATATATATTCATGCAAAAGCCATTTAGCTTTGCATTATCAATCATTTATCTCTCATTTCTTTTACTGTCTGTCTACAATATTTTATTGCCTAAGTAAAATTATATGCGTTTAAAAGCCTGTCTTCTACTCATTGCCATGTGAACTGTGTGGCTTTAATCTTTTTAGACTTCCTACCAGCGCTTTATCAGAGTCTAACCTTGAAGATTCCAATCTGTGGAGTCATTTTCAAAAAGCTTAGTGTGTGGAGCAAGATATGCCTGTGACCATCGCCAAGAAAACTTTCCCTGTTTCAGCAGGTACAGATTTATAGATTGAATTGCTCCCAAGCTTCAACAATACATTTTGCTTGGGTCTTTTCAGTTCTCATATTTATATGCAGAAAGTCTTTTGAAAAACTGTCATTTTGGGTGTAATTCACTGCGGTCCAAAAATGTATTTATTTTTTGGCTGTGTGCATGGCATAAAAATGACCAATTCTATACCTGATGGTCCCAGACCGATACATTCCATGTAAACAAACGTATCAATGCACATCCCTAGGCCCTATACATATCATCCTATCTGTGCTCGTATAAATAAAGACCATCTGTAGTTAACTAAGTCTAGGGGCCTTAAACTACAGTGGTGTGAAAAACTATTTGCCCCCTTCCTGATTTCTTATTCTTTTGCATGTTTGTCACACTTAAATGTTTTCTGCTCATCAAAAACCGTTAAATATTTGTCAAAGATAACTTAATTGAACACACAAATGCAGTTTTAAATGATGGTTTTTTTATTATTTAGGAGAAAACAAACTCCAAATCTACATGGCCCGTGTGGAAAAATGTTTGCCCCTCTATAAAATAATTTAAAAAATCACTTAATTGAGATCTATCAGTCTGGACAAGGTTATAAAGCCATTCTAAAGCTTTGGGACTCCAGCGAACCACAGTGAGAGCCATTATACCCACAAATGGCAAAAACACGGAACATTGATGAACCTTCCCAGGAATGGCCAGGCCCGTACCAAAAGTACCCCAAAGCACACAGAGAAAACTCATCCGAGAGCCACAAACGACCCCAGGACACATCTAAAGAACCTACAGGCCTCACTTGCCTCAATTAAGGTCAGTGTTCACGACTCCACCATAGAAACGGACTGGGCAAAAACGCCTCTGTCAGATATCCAAGGCACAAACCCTTTAAGCAAAAAAACGTAAGGCTCGTCTCAATTTTGCTAAAAAAAACATCTCAATGATTGCCAATACTTTTGGAAAATAACGTGTGGACCGACGAGACAAAAGTTGAACTTTTTGGAAGTGGCGTGTCCCTTACATCTGGCGTAGAGTAACACACGCATTTCAGCAAAAGAACACCATCATCATACCAACAGTAAAATATTGTGTGGTAGTGTGATGGTCTGGGGTTGTTTTGCTGCTTCAGGACTGGAAGGCTTGCTGTGATAGATGAACCACCATGAATTCTACTGTCTACCAAAATCCTTGAAGGAGAATGTCCGACCATCTGTTCGTCAACTCAAGCTGAAGCGATCTTGGTGTCTGCAGCAGGACAATGACCCAAACACCCCAGCAAATCCACCTCTGAAAGGCTGAGAAAAACAAAATGCAAGCTTTGGAGTGGCCTATTCAAAGTCCTGAATCCTATTGAGATGTTGTGGCATGACCTTAAAAAGGCGGTTCATGCTAGAAAAACCTCAAATAAACTGAATTACAACAATCTGCAAAGATGAGTGGGCCAAATTCCTCCAGAGCGCGTATAAAAGACTCGTTGCAAGTTATCGCAAACGCTTGTTGCAGTTATTGCTGCTAAGGGTGGCCCACCAGTTATTAGTTTCAGGGGGCCAATTTCTTTTTCACACAGGGCCATGTAGATTGGAGTTTTTTTCTCACTACTAATTAAAACCATCATTTAAAACTGCATTTTGTGTTCAACATTATGTTATCTTTGACTAATAGTTAACGTTTTTGATGAGCAGAAACATTTAGGTGTGACAAACATGCAAAGAATAAGAATCAGGAGGGGCAAATAGTTTTTTCACACCCACTGTATGTGTGGCACAAACTATAGATTGTTAAACTGCATTTACACAAATAGTGGCCAATCAATGTTTAGAGGCATGGATAAATGCATGGTATGCCACATTTCTGGAATCTAAAATTCTTGTGATGAATCTGTGTGCAAGTAGGTAAAAGTCTGGCTATGTTCAAGCAATGTAGTGTGTAGGTACAATATGGTTAGGCCTACCTTAACACAGTAGCATAGTTAAGAAAGCTGCTACAAGCAACACTTGTTCCTTTATAGACTTACTTATGCTCATAATGGATGTATTGCGTAACTGTCCAGTAATTTTATAATCTAAAATGCAACCTGCGTGTTTGGGTATACAAAGTAGAAAACCTCTGGTCCAAAAATTTAGATGTGGCAACCCGACACTGACAGCACCGACCTAGATCTACAATACCCTCACTGGTGGGCCAACTAATGAGTATAGACTGTTTCATAAGTGAAACCTCCCATAGGCATCACTTTCTGTGGATTGGTTTCAAAGCGCAAGACATAAGTATCAAAAGTGTACAGTCAAGGGGAGGGAGGAATAGGACTTTTATCCCCTCTAACTGCCAATAAAGTGGCCATAAACTTTTGACGTCTGATCCGAGGGATAGTGTACATAATGGAAAGAATAAGACTTTGTCCTCCTAAACTGCCAAATAAAGGTGGCCATAAATTTGCCATCTGATCTGTGGGATTAGCAGAGTATCGAGTATCAGATAGCTATCAGCCCTAGTGTGAGGGGCATAAACATCCGAAACGATGCTGACCACTACTGCAGTCAGCATCGTTGTCAGTGTTCCATTGTTCCAATGTATCCCTTAGCCTATTAAGATACATTTGGCTAAGGGCAAACAGCCTACCGATCCCACAATGCACATCTTACAGTAAGTGTAATCATTGGGTTCTCTAACATTACATCAACATCCCTGATCTGTCAGTGTAAATTATTTAAATGAAAATTTTAGATACGGTTTAAGACTAATTGTCTTCAGAAATGTAAAAGGGAAATGTGTGGATCTTTTTGCATTTAATGCAGAGCCACATTATCCGCATTATCCTACCGCTGGCTGGAATTAAAAATGTTTTTTATCCAGGGGGCTAAACTATGATATATGATATAATCATGATCAAAATATGAATATCTAGCATTAGTACTTTTATATCTGTGTAGTTTATAAGGTGGCCATAAGCCTTGCCTATTTGGATCTGACAGGATTTGCTATATATTTGTAAGTTTAAGTTATCAATGTGATTTCCATACAGAACCAATCTCCATAGAGAGTATGGGAACTGTTGTTGGGGTAGCAATTTTGGGGCCACATTGCACCAACACAATATCTGTACTATGCATAGTATCTTTTTTGTTTTTCAGTGCTTTTTTTGTGTGCAGGAAATATAACTAATACTGATCATCATTTCAAGGATACCGTATATAAATAATGATGAAGTCCAGTGACTCAGTGGTTATCATAAAAAAGACACTCGGATTGTATTGTCAATAAATCTGCTTAGATTGTAAAGCTCTTCGTGGCAGGCCTTATGAATATACATGTAATCGTAAAGCGCTACGGAAGATGTCGCCGCTATATACCATAAATATATAATAGAATACTGAATTTTAAAACTATTTTTAACCATGAGACATTGCCCTCAACCTTTTGTCACCCAGTTTCTTAGAGTACTATAAAGACTTACCTTAAGTTGCATTTCATTGCTGGTTAAGAGTGCA
Organism: Hymenochirus boettgeri; assembly: GCA_019447015.1. Classification (NCBI taxonomy): domain Eukaryota; kingdom Metazoa; phylum Chordata; class Amphibia; order Anura; family Pipidae; genus Hymenochirus; species Hymenochirus boettgeri. Next base: position 316,003,433 of record CM033470.1, on the reverse strand, counting down.
TTGATCTGCAATACATGTATGTTAAAAATGAATCACTGTGTTTTTGAGATCTATATATAGTTGTGTATGTGTTTTTTTTTTACACATCAGCTTTAGTTGTCCAAGCAATTAGACCAGACAGACTTCAAATGTCGATGGCTTTATTTGCCTGCAAAAAATCTTGGTAGTAGACATTATATGGAACCTAATAGTTTGTAATTTAATGGGGTTGACATTGCTAAATTGAAATTGGTTCTCATTTACCAATATTGAATTCTGTTTATTAACCAGGGAGACAAAGTAGCTGTGGATATAATGGCAAAAAATTATATACCAGTACATTAAGGGCAACATTGGTTTATCTTAATTTCAGTCTGTGCAGTCCCTGTCTAATAGAAATGTCCACATTTGCTGTACCAGTACAAACATGCTACAGTGCAGTGAATGGCTTTAGTGTGTATAAGTGTAAATGACAAGCATGGAGCATAAAATCAGAGAGTGTTTTGACGCATCTGCTATCACCATAGCAACACCTTCACTGTGGCCTTGAGACATACATCTTATACGGATAAATGGAAGGCGTTGGTTTCCAATTAATGAAAAATAAAATCTCATACATAAGATGGCACGATTTCGCATCTTAACATACTGTGAGGAACTATTTCCTTTAGTCATAGTGTATTCTACTGAAAACTTACATTTCATAGGGTTTATTTTCATCTCTGGCAGTATTGGCATTCTGAAATAAACGGTTATTTAATAAAATTCATTGATCTTATCGTTACAACTGGTTGTAAATTGGTAGGGGCAAAATTACACCATTTTAACAATAAGAACTTTTATTAAATAACCCTGAGCTTTTTTAAAAGATAGGTTGACAGAAATTTGGTGGTATTCTGGCACGGTTGCAGTGCCATAACAAAAACAAGATTGTCATGAAGTATGCGGTTACACTGCTTGTGTACAACAAATTCCAATGGAATCTGCCTGTACACATGCATGTATTACATTATATGGGCTACACATTGAATGTTTTTTTATATGGCCACATGCTATGTCCAACCTTCATTGCTCGATTTGGAGGAATGGGATATCTGATGGTCGAAAAAAACACAGGTGAATCGTAGGTCCTCTATGACCACAGCTCATCGTGCAAACTGACACCCTGTGACAGTCCTCTGAGTTCTGGCCACCTGGTCGCAAGTGTTGAACAGTTGGGTCAGGACAAAGGATCCCATCATGTGTACCCAGCATACTTAGGCTCGTTCACACTAGAGCGCGTTTTGTGTCGTTTACATTGCACCAAATGCAGTGCACATAGAAATGATGAGGCTTTCACATTAAAGTGCTGCAGCATTTTATGTGTTAAACACAGCATTGCCAATGAAAATAATGGCAGCGATGTGCGCTGACAATCGGAAAACGTATGTCCCCACTGCGCTCTAGTGTGAACAAGCCCTAAGATTGCACCTCATATGGCAGTCTTAATTCATTGCCATTTCAAGATCTCCAAACTAGCTGTATTATCGGGATGGTTCAGGATATCTAGAGAATTAAATATGTGGCATTTCCCTTTGCACAGCCTGAAATGCAATACCATATAAAGAGTTCTTTTACATTGGTTTTACATTGACAAAGTACCTGTGGGGTTTGGTATGTATGCTTTATATACAATTAAAGTTTCTTTAAACAAAATTATAGACATACCGACATCTTGTTAAGCTGATTTATGTAGTGTTTGCAGCAGAGCATAACCAAAAATTTTCTTATGCTTTCTCTCGCAGCGAAGAATGTTATGTATGTATACGTTATTTTTCTTTCTAGAGTGCCACTTGGGTATTCGTGTAGAACTTACATTGCATTACAATACAGACAAGCATTAAGTGCTGACCATTGCTAAAGAGTCAATAAATAATAAGCATGCTGCTGCATAGAGATGAATGGGCAGCTTTAAGAACAAGAAGGGAGAAGTTTGAGGCTAACATAAGTGGGTGAATGACAATGTAACTTGAAACTGCAATTCTACTGGGTACATTGACCAGTGAGGCGAAAAATAGAATTAGGGATTGCTCTGGTGTTCCAGAACAGCTCTGACAAAGATAGATGGGAAACAATCCACGGGATGTGGAGCCACTAATATAAGTTTTATGTAGGATGAGGCACCATGACTGGTAGTTTGGTAGGCAGTTCCTCGTGAGACTTTTATTTGTATGAAGGGTTAAAGTGGGATTTACAAATGGATTTAGAATGAATATACTAAAGGTTATAGAAGTCATCTAGGATAAAAATCTGTGCATGTCAGAAAACAGTGAAGGGGCAACTGCAGCAATACATTTGCGTTTAAAGAAAAGACAGTATTTTTCCATGCCATTGACCTAGTCTACCCATCCACAATTTGCTGTGTATAAATAAATGCAACCGAAATCTGACTTCCTGGTTGCAGGACCCCTAGTAAAGACCGTTATGGTCTTGCCCTTGAACCCAGCACTGGGTTGATTCAGTTGCTCAGTAGAAGATCTGAGCATGTTTACCCCATCACAGCCAACAGTAGAAATAACTGTTAGGAAAATTCCAAGATGTGGGTGCATTCTGATTTTCAAATGAGAAGAATATGTAGAATAACTAGGTATACATAATATAACTCTAATAATTTTAAAAACTATGATTTTCCACTGATTTTTCCTTTAAGGCCCCAATCTGTGAATATCTTCTGATAGTTTGGTGATGTAATCGCATTTGGCGATATGCCAGTATTTTTTTTTTCTGGATCCACATACGTGTTGTGTTCCTGTCCAATAGCTGAATGCATGCATCACCATTTCATACATGCGTTTCAATACCAGAATAAGTTAAGTAACACATACAGGTGGGCAACCACAAACACATTGTAAAAGACACAATGGCCTGCAGTGGAGCCTCCGTTTTTATGTACAGGAAATTTTTCTTTAAAACTGTATAAGAACATATCGGAATCGGAAGAGCCATAAACAAGATTAATGTTTTTATACTTTCATCACTGTGGAGCTGTAGCGAAAAAAGTACATGGTTTTTATGTCTTGTACAAATGATCACAAACATGACCTTTTACATTGCTGCTGAAGGCAAAGAGCGTAAATTCGCAAAAATAAAGCTTTTATTTCCCATGTTATGTCCACTTAAGGACACAGGTGGAGGAGATCTCTAGCCTAAATCACGCTTTTGTTGTGATGATCTCAAAGAGACACACCCCTTTAACCCACATGAATATAACTTAAAACAATTTCTCCCCTTTTTCTATAGCGAGCATGAGGCACAGTGAGCATGCTTGACCCACTGAGCAAGTAGTAACTGCAGGTTAAATCATTTTTATCAGAGTTTATAAGTTCTAAGCTTGGGAATGCCATTTTCAAGTTGTAAATACAGACTACAAAGTAAATGTTTATGGTATTCATGTTTATTGCACTACAGCATGAAATATAGAAAAAAATATGTATATTATAACCATGAGTCCGTAAAACTTTAAAGGGCATGTCCACCCCAAAAACTATAATCCCCCCCCCAACTACTGCCCCATCATGTAGTTTAGTGTATATTCCTTACCTCACATCCCACTCCATAAAGTTTCTCCGTAGTCCCCCCCTAGAGTCCCAAAAACTGCCCACCAGAGGATAGCAGAGTCCATTAGGACTCTGCCTCCTACCTGGCCTCCGGGAGAGAGTTTGCATGCGTACTGCAGCTTCTCCCCCTCCTCTCCCTTCCCTCCCTCCTCAGATCCCTCTCCTAGAGTAACCCCTTTAGATATATGATTCCCCCTGTCCCCCCAGCCCCAACCGTCCATTTTTATTCTTAGAAAGTGCCCCAAACTTTTACCTCCCCTCTTTCTCCCCCATCGCATGAACTCCCGGCAGCCGCGTCCGTGATTGGCTGCCGCTCAGCCATCCCAGACGCGACTGCCGCCCCTCTGCTTGCATTTTTCTCGCAAGTAAATTTTTTGGGGAACTTTCTAAGACAATAAAATAGAGCGGTTGGGGCTGGGGGGACAGGGGGAATCATTATAAAAAATGTTTTTAAGGGTGGACATACCCTTTAATTTTATAAGAACTTGCAAGGCATAGATCATTCAGTTTTTAATCTCTTGGCTTCATTCAGATTTACTGGAATAAAAATACCTTGCTTTGACATTTTAGCACATTGAACACATTAAATTCACTTGCCATAATGTTGGCTGAATATCCATGGTTCCTGTACTGGGAGTTTGTTTTTTTCCCCAATAGTGGTATTGGTTTTCACTACGCATTAGAATATGGCACAATTACTAGATAAAACATCATGTACAAGATAAAAGCATTGATAATTTTTACTTGTGTGCTCACATCTCTTTGTGCAGTTTATATCAAGTGTAAGGTGAGTATTTAATGTAAATTTCCTGCAACAACCCTAAGTGACCTGCATTAGCTGAGTGTCCCACATCATGTAACAGACATCTGATGGAACTGCATGGCAAATTCTGTTTTTTAGGTTCAACACTTCCATGCAAAACTCTGCAGTCTACAACAGAACTGCTACTCTGCTCATGCCCAACCCCCTCAACAACAACAAAAAAAAAGAACCTTGGGATATAGTTAATGTACACCCGGATATTTTTCTAGGGTTATCAGACAAGCATTGCACAGATTTTGCCCTTGGACAAAAATTTTCAGCACAATGTTTCACATGCTTTCTCTTCCTGGTACTTCCAGGTGCTAAAAGCCCATCATGGCCATCTGACATAATGGCCAATACTGTTGCTCCTAAAAGAACTTGACAGCTTAAAGAGGAGTCAGGAGTTTACAGATCTAGTACTAATGCAGTAGTAGAGTTTGAGAGGTGTCCTTTTATGTTGTGTACTGTAATTTATGGGACACAACAGCAGCAGAGGAAGGAGCCTTGTACCAGCTGTCAGCCACTGGCCATAAAGTCAGCATCACACAGCTTTGACTGATGGTCATTACCCCAGAGGTGCAGATGAGGGATAGAGAGCTGAAGCAAGGGATCTATAAATAACTACCAAACTATTTTCTGACTTATTATTTTCCAAGTTTTATTTGCATTTTGAACACAGGACAGCATTATATTTGTTGAGTAGTTGCAGATTCTATTTGTAACCATTGCTTGTTTCCTTGCAGAGCTTAAGGAGTTATCTCCTCCACCTTTGAATTTGAAACGTCTTAGTAAGGAAACATTGGCCATAGACCCTTCTAATCATAATATCCCCTGGAGCTGATCCATCCCAGGAGCTACAAGAACTTGCCTGTCAGAATTGGCAGAGATTGTTACCATGAAGTAAGTGTGTTAAGCAATATATGCGCCCCAATTCATGTAAATGTGGTCTTCAAACCTTTCCATGCTTGCTACATATCTAGTTTGAAAAGTTATTAAGCATTGTCTACAAATACAAAACAGTCCAGCTGAGTCCACTGCAATAAGTAAATATGCTTCCTTTTATAGTTAATAGTGCTTCCTTTAAAAAAAAAAAAAAAAGTTTGGGGGGTTGGTAATGTTGACCTATATACTCGAGTTAAGTCGGTCCGAGTATAAGTCGAGGTACATATTTTACATGAAAAATTTTAAAAACATTGACTCGCGTATAAGTCGAGGTAGAAATTATCACCACTACTGCCTTCTGATTCGTATTGTTTTGTGGCTTAAGTTGCCCTTTAAATGGACAGCAGAATCCATACATGACTCCATACAGTAATAGCCAAATCCAGTACCAGTAACCTCCATTCCTTGACACTCCAGATGTTTGGAAACTACAACTCCAGCATGCTTTGGCTGGTAGTTGCGTTTCTCAACTGTGGAGTGGCCAAGGTTCAGTAAACTTTTAATTAAGCTTACCAATATTTACAATTCTCCTCCTGACCCCATATAGTAAGGCCCTCTGACCCATAATAGTAAAGGGCCCCCTGACCACATATAGTAAAGGGCACCTCGACCAATATAGTAAAGGCCCTCTGACCCCATATAGTAAAGGTCCTCTTACCCCCATAAGTAAAGGCCCTCTGACCCCCATATAGTAAAGGCCCTCTGACCCCCATATAGTAAGGGCCCCACTCTTTACCCCCATATAGTAAAGGCCCTCTGACCCCAATATAGTAAGGGCCCTCTGACTCCCCATATAGTAAAGGGCCCTCTGACCCCCATATAGTAAAGGAATCTCTGCCCAACATATAGTAAGGGCTCTCTGACCCCATATAGTAAAGGGCCCTCTGACCCCCATATAGTACAGAGCCTCTGCCCCCATATATTAAAGGGCCCTCTGACCCACATATACTTAAAGGGCACTCTGGCCCCCATATAGTACAGGGCCCTCCGGATCCCATATAGTAAAGGTCTCTCTGACCCACATATTGTAAGGGCACTCTGGCCCCCAAAGTAAGGGCCCTCTGCCCCCATATAGTAAAGGGCCCTCTGACCCCATCGAGTAAAGGGCCCTCTGACCCCAATATAGTAAAGGGCCCTCTGACCCCATATAGTAAAGGACCCTCTGACCCACATATGTAAAGGACTCTCTGGTCCCCTATAGTAAAGGGCCCTCGGACCCCATATGAGTAAGGGTCCTCGTATCCCCTATAGTAAAGTGCCCCTCTGACCCCCTAATTAAAGGACCCCTGATCCCAATAGTTTAAACAGTCACTGGAGTTGGTTTCAAGCTGTCATTTGCACTGAACTAGAAGCTGTTTTTGGCCCACACTGAGGAGACCCATCATATTTACATCATCCAGATGAGCATGACGTGCTGAGTGAGTCCACAGCCAGACTACAGGAAGCAGGAAGTGTAAAGGCAGATCAGCTCCTGTAACTTTCTATGCAGGTTCACACAGCCACCTACTGGTTACTATGTGCAATTGCAAGAATTCGGATCTAAATTAGGACTTGACCCGAGTTATAGTCGAGGTTAGTTTGCAATGCTAACTTTAAAGCCTGAAAAATTCGACTTATACTCGATAGTATACGGTATGTTCAATATTTTCTGCAAATTTCTAGACCCTTTTCTTTTCACTTTTCTCAGGCACTGTTTAAATGCAATATTCATTTGGCTGTGTACCATCTGGTACACAGTGGCCACATGGACAGATTTGTGTGTGTAGTGGATCTCTTCAGGGGCTAATAATTAAGACATAACACTTTTTAAACTGAAGTTTATTAAATGCATTCCATAAAAGAAAAACAATTACTTCTCTTTTATACATATTTCAATAAAATTTAAAGATTAAACAAGATTTGTCTGTGTTATTCAATACTACTGTAGTTGGAATACTATAATAAGAACGTCTTATACTTAACATTGTATTTAGGGGTGGAAGGGGAGAGGGTAGGGTTACTTTCAACTAGGATAGGGTTAACCCTGTATACCCGCAACGGAGTAGACCCAAGAGCTGCGGCAACGGACGGAGTGTCTGGGGGACAGATTAGGCATACAGTTTGCACGTTTCCTTATACGACAAAGAAGGGGTGAGTATGAGCACCTCTGACCTGTGATAATCCGTTCATATCTACCGTATATACATTTGTAACGCAACTGATGCGTTATTGCTCTCTCGGACACTGTAGGTTTTTTGACTGTTACTGGAGTTTTATTTACACGAAGCGAACACTAACAGAGATAAACTTTATAAGATGGATACATCTTATATAATTATATAATTTATAAAAATTTTTTATTTTGTTTTTTTAGCTGGCCACGTTGATGTGGGATTTGTGGGGGAGTGTATATATTATTGGGAGAGTATTTGTGGTTGTTTTTTTCATTGTGTTTATTTAAAGGGTATAAGATATACATTATATAAGTTGGCTGCAATCAATCTCATACCTAAAAGTAAAAGAAAATACTTCTCTCAATAAATTTCTATAACTTAGAGAGGTTTTAGTGTTAGTTTAGAGGATTTAGAGCTCACTCTCCCTATCTGGCTGTACTCCATGGACTCACAATTCTTCCAATTGGGAGGGTGTCCTCGTCTTAATATAGTATTAATCGCAGGTATGGAACATGTTTTGTCACCAGTGACGCATGTCTTCAGTTGGGTTCAGCAGGTAAGTTTCAGGTAATTTCAGTGTCGAGTCTAATGCAGGTAAGGGGACAGAGTTTGTCTGTTTGGACCCAGTTTTGGCAGTTTTAACAATTTTCTTTTTATGTATCAAACTTCTTAGAAGTAAACTGTGGTCCAAAATTGGCGATTGCTTTCCTGGAGTGTTTCTCATTATTTGTTTTACTTATTTGTGAAGATATAAACATTTTATGTATGATATGAAAAAAAGCATCCACCCAGATCCCCTCATTTCCCTATGAACATCATCGCGTCTCCCCAAAAGCCTTCACTCTTCTGAGCCGCTGCCCTCCATTGTGGTCCCTTACATGCCCTTTCATGCCCACTTCCCGGCCGTGCCTCCCCTCGCAGACCCTTAGCCATCCTTTCTCATCCATCATGAAACCCCTCGTGCTTGTCTGATTCTGCCTCTGACTTATAAGACTGTTTCAACAGTTTTGTGTGTGTGGGTGTGTGGGGGGGGGGTACCTGAGGTATGAGTGGGGGAGGGTCAATGAGGAGGGGGGGGGGCTGTTTTGATTCCCTACCTTGAGATCCGGTATTTTCACACAGAATGGGACGGGAATTCTGTTTCCTTCAACAGCCCGTGAAGTCTCAGGCTTGCTCACCGGCGCAGGTGGAGGAGCAGCCTTTAGAATGTCATCCTCCCACCCCCAACTTCTGATCAGTTGATTTCATATCTTGAAGCTGTAACCGCATTGTAGGTGGTATGGCTCATATTTAAGGTGGGGCGGCCTTTCATGTTAAAAACTATCTGAAACAGGATAGGTTGTCGTGTTTGTCTCAGGTTGCAGAATATTATGACTGGTTTCCTGGTGTTTACTGGATATGGTTATAATTTGCATGTCGCACACAGTGGGGTTTATTGCTCTTTGCGTGATGTATGAATTATTATAAAGTAGGTCAAATCTGCAGTAATTAATAAACTGCAGTAGGTACAATTCCTCTCTGCCACGTAGGCAAACTTAAAAGATTTAATAATGTTCCTGTAGTACATGGTGTGGGTGTGATTAGAACATACACTCAGATCAAAAATTGGCTCACGCTCTCCAAACGTAATTTGTACAAAAGGAATCCTACCACGAAACTGATGTCTTTTGAATTTTTAGCCTGTCATTATTAATTACTACTATTCTGAAACTCTTGTTCGAATGGGGGATGTTTATGGGTTACTTGTAGGTTTAAAACTTTGTCAGCGATAAATAATTGTTTCGCCCCTATATAAAACCTGTAAACAAATTTCACACGCAGAACTAAATAGCTTCTCTCAATTATTCGCTTTCATCTGATTTTGGCTTTGGGGTCATTTGGGTAATTTTTGCTTATTGAACTTAAATTTAACTCTTTGAAGTTAAATATTTTACTGTTATATACAATGTAATTGGGAAATAAGGTTTAGAGTCGCACTGTGCCTTCCAATGCCTTAAGCACCCCCAATGTCAAATATTAAGACACTATCCTGTAAAAATGTCTCTTTTCGGAATTGAAACACTGGGGCATAGGGGGTGTTGATTATTCCACCTCCAAACCATTGTAGGTGAGGAGCAGCAGCATGCACAGTTTTCATTGCACGGTAGTCCTGGACTTTCCTGTATTAAAAAGAGTGCTTGGAGAAAGATGGAGCAAAGCCTGGCAGAAAGCTTTTCTTGTGCTGTGCTCCACACACAGAAGTAAAATTTAGAAGTAGGAATTACATAACCCTACTCTTGCTCAAGTTACTTTTCAGTTTAACTGGTTTTTTTTAAACTTTATGCTCATACTTTAAAGTACGGTATGTGGCAATATTGAAGGAAGTCACATATCACTTGGTTTTTATAATAAAATCGCTACTGTCCAGCACATTACTGTCTTCTGGGGCCTGATGGCTATAGATGAGATCTCTTCGTCAAATTAATATGAAACAGTTTTGCTATAGTCTGTGAAATAAGATGGGAACTAACACAATGCATAGTCCAGACACATGTTACTAAACTCTCCAGTATTATTGATCCATGTGTCCCATAGCAATAGTATCTATGCGCATGTGGACAGGTTAGAGAGTGCAGCCAGGTGCCACATCTCAAGGAGTGGAAAAACCAAATTTGATATCTGATATGGCATTGTATAAATAAACCCATAGAAAAAACATTATCCTTACCGTCCCTCTTTAATTGCCAGCTCTGGCTTGCAGCTCATTTTGCTGGCTCTTGCACGCCTAGTTGACCAACCCATCGTGATAAGTCTGTAAAAATATAGTCTGGATGGTAGAAGGTATAATGTTATTGGCGGTGAAATGGTTTGACTCATTTTTCAGGTTCAGCTTAGATGTAGCCTTAATATTAGTAATAAAAAGTGTTTAATTCGATGCTGTTAAGATAAGCAACATTGGTCTTTTGTAGCATGTATAACCTATTTTGTTTTGTATGAATTTAGTGAAAGCAGGCAGCTGAAATGGTATTACAGACTCGGATGTCGGGGAAGGGATTATAAAGACTGCTTGTACTCAGCCAGTTTGAGGGCATAGTTCTAACTTGGGTTAATTAGTCTCGGCATACTATAATTATGGGATCCAAGAGGTGAAGTGAAATGTTTCATAACACCACTGGACTGTGTAAAAACATTAAGATATGAGACTTCGTGATATTTCATCACTAAAGGTTTGCTATGGGATTCTTAAAGTTTTTGCTATCTATATGTAGTTACTGATTTAAATAATGCAGAATTAAAACTATGTCTTACGTTAAGCTTTAGAAGCACTATTTATTGGTGTTATGTAGAATAGCTTCGCCTGTGGCCAAGTAGGAATAATGCCTCTTTGAAATAGTTTGCAGGCGTTCCTTGACATGAACAGTCCGTTCACTTGTAATTAAGACTGTCTGTCATGACCCAGGGGGCTAGAACTTAGCGTTATACTCACTGACTGGGTATGTGCGGATTAGGGTTGAGTTGCGCTAATGAACTTTAAAGGCCGCATCTGTCACCAATTATCCGCTCCAATCTGGAAGCCAGTCGGCTACAACCACAAGGGTGAGTTATCCGACCTAAATTCCAGCTCATAGCGTTCCCTTAACCCACCAAGTTGAAACTACAACAGATTACAGGGTCTTATGTACTTGCCTCGGGTAGATTGCCAATGGCATGCAGCTCACCTAATCCTCCTCCTACCTATATATCACTCACCTAGGCATTGAAACCTAAATGATGCAACAAAGCAACTCCATCTACTTCTTTGAGATTTTTTTTTCAAAGTTTCTCCCAAACTCTATTGCTATTCCGCTTTCTCGTCTGCATGATAAATCGATCCGCTAGCTAGGTACTTTGAATTAGGTCCTGGGCCGCAATAGTTTTTTCAGCCAAAGCAGAGGAATGAAGCCTGGTACAGCCTATTGCAGGCATCTCGCCTTAGATGCCCGACAGTGGCAGTCAGCAGGTTAGATAGAGACTGGACCAGGTAAGTTTGGGGGCATTTCTGGAAAACTATTGTATGCGGTTGGCCTTATGGGAAGGGAGCATTTAAAGTTTCCTTCTAGGTGGACAACTTAATTGCCACCAACACTTATTACACAAGTGTGTGAGAAGACGCCCCTTTTATATGTAAACTTAAACATGTGGTCTATGGTTGGTGATATGAACCTTAGTGTCATCACACTTTGGGGTAGTTGCATTACCTGGTGGTGTGACTCATATTATGTCTTCTATGCTTTAGGGAGAAGAAAGGGGTGAAATGATTTGAAAATTGTATTAAGCGGTTAATTTTAACTCTAAGGACAGTTCAGTGGAAATTATCGATATTGTTAAATGTTGTTAGTTTGTGGAATGTATCTTATAGCTATATTCTTCCCTTTTGAAAAAATCATTTTGATTTTATACCTTTGCTGTCCCCTGCGGTTGAATTAGTGAGCTGACATGTAGTCTTGTCTTCTCCAGGTGCACCCATTTCCTTGGAATTTCCTAACAGTATTTTACTGTGGTGTTTGGATGGTGTCAAGAGTGCTCATATCCTTTACTAGAGCACTGAATCAACCCAGGCGCTGGCACAAGGCAAGACCATAACGGTTATCTAAACTAGGTGGTTCCTGCAAACAGGAAGTTCAGTATTTCGGTTGCATTTATTTATCAACCAGACTCAAATTAGCTGAATGGGCGATTAAGTGTCAATTGGGATGAATAATCATGCTGCTTTATTCTGAGAATTACAGTATTTCCACTGAATAACTTTCCCCTTTAAGGTCATGGGATAAAAAATGCTGCTCTTCTTCTTGAAAAGCATATGTATTTGCACTGCTTCACCTTATGTCAGGCGCAGTGGGTTAACATGTCTCTTGTGTTCTGCACCATATTTGCAGGCACATTAAGTTTGCAAACTTTCCTCTACTGTCAGAACCATGGTAGAAAGGTAGACAGTGGTTCCTTTATTTTGCAACTGACAATTTTATACTTCTTGTTTCTTCTCAAACAGGAACTAAATACCCTCCACACCAAAGACTCATGCTTCCGTCTGGGCTTCTGCGAGTTCCCCCAGATCACTCCATTTTACTACAGTTGAGTGTGATAGATAACTATGAAGGGTAACGTTGGTTTGCTGTTAAATGGGATAGAAGCAGTGCAAGTGATATTCCCCGGGAAACATGACATAAATAACCTGTCTTCGTCTTCTGATTTTCATTTCACATCCGCCGTATCTTGTGTGTATTGATCCAAGAGAGCAATACCTATGGAAATGTAACAGCAGCTTTGTCAGGACCCATATTCATTTTCAATCATAAACCACAAGCCATTAAATTCCGTTAACCTTTCACACTGCCATGAGATTTCATTTTTTTTTGCATTAACTGCCAGAATAAGTTTCAGGATTTTGCCCTCAACAATCGCTTTAGACTAATTTTATTACAGTAGGAAACCTTGCAGTAAATGAGGAATATTATCCATTGTTTTTTTTTCCGGCACAAGTGTACTTTAAAACATCGGTAACAGAATTTTGTCAAACTTTCTGGAAATTTTTACTGGAATTATGGGTAAAATATTAAAAAAATGTAAAAATTTGCAAATTTTCACATGGATTTTCCCATTTTTACTTTAGTTTCTTTAAGGTACCACAAAAATCTTACTGTTCTTTCTAAAGCTCAGATACTCCCGAGTACAACGATACCAGATATATGTATGGTACCCCCTTTTCTCCTGAAATGAGACCCCCGCAAACTAACACTGCACCTTCAAATATTACATCCAAACACCAATTAAAATGTATAACCACTACTGAACGTACATAGATATCTACCAAATTAACTAAATATAGCCCCACAAGTGAGATATTTTTAGAAACTACAACACCCGCAGGATTTCCGAGTGAGGTATATTTTGATCAAAAATGCAGATACCCGGCGCAGCTCTTTCGTCAATTGTAATTATTTCTCACATTTTCCTTTTTTTCCTCAACTGTAAAAACGAGACAAAAATCAAATGCGAATTTCAGCTAAAACTGTGGAGGAAAGTTCAAACGCATCTCAAATATGAAAGCCTAACCCTCCGAATAAAACGTATGCCACAATTATGGGTGTACCCGAGACAATGGCTACAACTAACCCAGAGCGTGACCAGTGCCAAATGGTCCGTAGCAGCAAAAAAAAATTTGCAGTTTTTGTATTTGAACAGTCTGCAGTTTTTCCACAAAACCACCCCCCCAACTCAGAAATAACCCCCCACAAACTATATATTCCTGAAATCTACACCCCTTCAGCTATGTAAAGCTGTAGTTTGTTCATTTCATATTATCAATGGTGTGGGGCAGCTCTTCGTGAAGTTTTGCACTTTTACCAGATTTCAAAAAAATGAACATCAAACACCATTCAAAAGGTAAAATCATGCCAAAACCTCATGGAATGTAAAAAAAAGTGCCTAAATATCAATCTCCCAAATGTCCGATCAAACGGTATGCCATATGTGTGGTTACACACTGGACGTGGAAACTCAAAAGCAACAAGTGAGACAGTGCAGATGGCTCAGAAACGGCGCGAAAATATTTTAGCCAAACTACGAATTGTTGAACATTCTGCAGGTTTTTCCACAAAAACACCCCCTTAACTCAGAAATATACCCCCCACAAACATATATTCCTAAATCTTACCACCTTCAGCTATGTGAGCACTGTAGTTGTGTCATTCATAACCATAATGGGTGTGGGCGCAGTTTTCGTTAGAAGTTCGCATTTCTGAAAAAATGACAAAAAACACTTCAAAAGGTAGAAAATAGGCATGCCAAAACATCATGGAATCTACAAAAAAGAGTTACTAATATCATTTCTCCAAATGTCCTGAAGTCAAACGGCCCCCAGCCCCCCCCCCCCCCCCCTCACCTGACTCCCCACCCCCCCCCAATGTGTGGTTACACACGCGGAGGCGTGGAAGGAAAAGCCACAAAGTGAGACCAATGGACGATGGCTCCAAACTCGAAAATATTTAGGCCAAACTCAAATTTGAACAGTCATGCAGTTTTTCCACAAAAACACCACCTGTAATCAGAAATCAGCACCCCACCACAAACTATATATTCTGAAATCTACACACTTCAGCTATGTACACTTGTAGTTGTTCTCATACCATCAATGGTGTTGGGCACGAGTTCTTCGTAAGAAGTTCGCACTTTTCTGAAAATGAAAAAAAAAAAAACTATTCAAAAGTAACAATCATGCCAAACCCTCATGGAACTGTAAAAAAAAGTTACGAAATCAAACTCTCCAAAGTCCTGAATCAAACGGTATGCATATTGTGGTTACTGCCGCGGACGTGGAAGCGAAAAGCCAGATGTGAGACAATGCACTGATGGCTCAGAAACAGCGAAAAATTTAGCCACTTGCAATTTGGACAGTTGATTTTTTTCATCCACAAACACCCTGATAACTCAGAAATTTACCCCCACAAATCTATATATTCAAATCTACAGCACCCTTCAGCTATGTAGCACTGTAGTTCGTTCATTCATACATCAAATGGTGTGGGCGCAAAGTTAATCTTCGTAGAAGTTCGCACTTTTCTAGACACAATCGAACAAATAAGAAAAAACCTTCAAAGTACGAAATCAAGCCAAAAACCCCATGAATGTACAAAAAAGTACCAAAATATCATCTCCAATGTCTCCTGAATCAAACGGTATGCAGATGTGTGGTTACATTGCACACGGACGTGGAAGACTGCGAAAAGTCAAAATAACAATGCAGATGCCGACACACGAAATTAGCCAATCCCAGATTTAAACTGATTTTTTCAACCCCTGCATAACTGCAGAATACCCCCCAAAATATATATTCCCTGAATCTTACATACCTTCGCTACGTAACGACTGTAGTTATTCATCATACCATCAATATGGTGGGCGCAGAGGTTCTTGTTATAAGAATTCGCACTTTCTGAAAAAATGAAACAAAAACACAAACTTCAAAGTAAAATCTGCAAAACACCCAGGGAATGTAAAAAAATAAGCTATCTAAATCAATCAATCCCAATGTCCTGATATAAACGGTATGACTAGGTGTTGGTGAGTTAACCGGGACTGCACGTGGAAGCAAAAGACACAAGTGAAACAATGCAAATGTGGCTCAGAAACAGCAGAAAATATTTAGTCACAACTTGAATTTGAACAGTTGCATTTTTTCCCAACAAAAACTATAACTCACACCCCACACAAACCTATATATTTCCGAATCTACCACTTTCTTACGAGATTAGCTGTAGTTGCATTCATTCGATACCTCAATGGGGTGGGCCAGTTCTTCGTAGAAGTTCACAGTTCGATTTTCTAAAAATTTGAAAAAAAAAACAACTTCAAAGGTAGAAATCATGCCAAAATCTCAATGGAATGTAAAAAAAAGTTACTCAATTATCAATCTCCCAAATGTCCTGATCAAACGGTATGCCATATGTTGGTTCTCACAACGCGGACGTGAAAGCGAAAAGCCACAAAGTGAGACAATGCATGATGCTCAGAACAGCGAAAATATTTAGCCAACTCCAAATTTTGAACGTATGCATTTTTTTTCCACAAAACAACCCTGATACTCAGAAATCCCCCCCACAAACTATATATTCCTGAAATCTACACACCCCTTACTTCAGCTATGTACACTGTAGTTTCGTTCATTCATACCATCAATGTGGGGCGCAGTGCTTCGTATAAGTTCGCACTTTTCTTTCTTAAAATGAACAAAACACTTCAAAAGGTAAAAATCTGAACAAACCTCAATGGATGTAAAAAAAGTTACTAAATATCAATCTCTAAATGTCCTAATCAAACGGTATGCCCTATGTGTGTTTCACACGCCGGACCGTGGAAGCGACTAAGTCCAAAGTAAAACAATGCGCAGTGAGCCAATAAACAGCTTTTCCCAGTTTGTTCAAACTGAACACCCTCTACCTCTAACTTTGGAATACCCCCGCAAAACTATATATCTCAGATCTACATACCTTCAGCTACGTAACCTGTAAGTTCGTTCATTCATAATACCATCAATGTGTGGGCGCAGGTCTTCGTAGAATTTTGGCATTTCTACAACAATTTTTCTGGAAAAAATCTAGAAAAATACATATTCAACGTACAAAAATCACACCAAAACCCCATGTAATGTAAAAAAAACTTACCAATACCAGCTCCTAAATGTCCTGAATCAACGGTCTGCCATATGTGTGGTTATACACACACGACGTGAAGCGACTAGTCACAAATTAAGACAAGTCACAGTTGTCTTAATACAGCAATGTTCCAGATTTTCCATCACGGTAAACCCCCTCCAACTCAGAATACCCCACACAAACTATTATTTTTGGAATCTAACATACCTTTAGCTATAATAACAGTGCCATTTCTTTGTTCATACATGCATCCTTGTAGCCGCCTCATTGCAAAGTAGTATTTCGAACTTTGCAGCCAGAACTCGTCACTTGATCCGGGCCTGGAACACCTGGAAAATAGTTTTCAAATCTTCCTACCTTTTCTGGATATCTTTGGCCTCTTTGTGTTGCTATTTGCATTACTGAGAAAATACGAGTAGCTTTAGGAAGGCTAAGTGAGCTTTTGCTGTGAAAAGTTTGTAGCATCAGATCGAATATGAATAATAAAATTCACTTTCTACTTTTCATCATTGCCACACGCCCTTGACGCTACCAGCTCTGCCCCAGCACAAGACTGATATGTGCTTTTCTGTTTGGAGTTAGTGTTTACGTCTCCCAGTTTTTTCGGCCATCGTGACAGATAAAAGCAGTTTTTAAAATGCAATACATAGAACCCTTCATACATTTACTGTAAATACACCATAACGCATCACCCTGTACTGTGGTATGTTACAGAACCTCAAAAATCCTTGGGAAAAATAAACTAGCGTTAGTAGGCAACATTACCTGACAATAAAACACATTTACCTGTATTCCCCCTTTACAGTAAATAACTATTTTAAATTTAATAGAAGGAGACCGTTACCCTGTACCTGTCCCAACCAATAAGCTATTTCAGAAAAAGGACAAATTAACCCCGGAGCATGCCAAATAAGGTCCTAGGACAACCCACAAATCCAGAAGAGCTCCTATCCTATCTAATTCAAAGTGTCACCAAAGTATGGTAGCGCTCAAAACAGGGCTTCAGACATAAGCAGGGTTGCTAGGGCCCTTAGATACAAAATACCTTGTATCTCGCCTAGTCCCATTTTTTACGGCAAACCTTGCAGGCTCCTGGGATGCTGCTTATTATGCGTGGGTGGAATGGGTTCGAAAAATGCTTTCCTACTAATCTAGCTACATATCATTACTAGGCACTCCGGGACCTCCTCTACCTCTACCAAACAAATAGCTTGATAATCTTCAGCTGGAACTTATAATAAGACAGTACAAGCTCTGGTACCATGTCTTGTAAAAATATCCGAATTAATGTAGGGGCCGTTTGCAAAAGATAAATGGCTAAGTGATTGTACCAGGCCTTTTTTTTTCTGGTGGCGTTGTAAGTATTGTTGGATCTGATCATTTTTTGTCAACGCCACCCACATGTACTTGTTGTATTCTTTTCTACAAAGAGTGTGGTTCTATTTTGGGGGGCCTACCACCACTTCTGTGCCCTACCTTACTGCTCAGCGTGGATGGTGGTCATCATGAATACACCTTAGTAATCACAAACTTGATTAGCCGGAGCTCATCGCTTCTTAGAGCAAATTCTCCCACGCTTTAGTGTCTTAAATCCAGTTAAGCCTTGGGCCAACAACCCTTTTCGAATAGGATTTATGGTGCCAAGTGCTGGGGTGTCAAAAGAATAGATTTCTAAACAAGGAAACTTTTATAAAGTTATCCACATATAAGTGTAACCCTTGCCCAGCAAGGGAGAAATGAGCTCCCAGACTCTCTTGCCACTGACCGTTAATCCAGTGGGACAACCAGGGGGGTCTAACTGTGAGTTCCTTTGTGCCCTCATATAGCATAAACTTGTAGTGTACCCGTCCTACTTTCGCAGAGCTTATATAATTTGATGCCATAGCGATAACGCTACTTGGGCATGTAATTAATTGACGGAATCTTAGGCGCCCTTTGTAGAGCATAAGTGACTCATCATACAGATATTCTGGAAGGGCTGTAAACCTCTGCAAAGCGTTTAGACAGGCTATCAATAAAGGTCCCTCAATTTTGAATCCTGTCATGACCGGGTTGCACCGGGGGGAACATCTGTGGTGTTATCGGTTAAGTCTCCTTTAAAGGATTAGTTCACCCTGTAAGTGAACGTTGGCTCTTAAGTACAGAATGGGAGGTAAACTAGCTTTGTCTTACATGTTATTTCTTTAAAAAAACAATTAGAACTGTACTTACAGCCCTTTGCTCCCGCGGGGCACTGGTCCGGCTCCCTGCTTGCCGGAAATTGCAAGCAGGGGGCCGGACCGGCAGCTGTCAATGAAGAGTGCCACGGTTCCAAAGGGTTACATTTCTGATTGTTTTTTTAAGAAATAACTTGGCAGTTAGGGGTGGGCAGGGGGTATCTACCATATTAAAAGGATTATATGCTAGGTGGAACGACAAGCATGGATGGATCCAGATGGTGGGAGGAAGGAGGGACAGTTTACCTCCTAGTTTACCTCCTGTTCTTCACTTAAAGCTTTAAAAGAGAACTAAACCCAAAATACAAAGGCAGCTCCACAGACTCTATAACTGTCACTTTGTAAAACTATTTGTCTCTCACCTCTGAATTCAGCTTCTTAAGCTAGGTACACACAGCACAGATTTCTGAAAGATCTTTCAAAGATCTGCATACACACAGTCCCGGCTCCTGTAACTTTCTATGCAGGTTAACACAGCGCCACCTACTGGTTACTATGTGCAATTGCAGAGTTCGGATCTAAATTAGGACTTGACCCGAGTATAAGTCGAGGTTAGGTTTTCAGGCTAACTTTAAAGCCTGAAAAATTCGACTTATACTCGAGTATATACGGTATGTTGCAATATATTTCTGCAAATTTCTAGACCCTTTTCTTTTCACTTTTCTCAGCACTGTTAAATGCAATATATTCATTTTGGCTTGTACCATCTGGTACACAGTGGCCACATGGACAGATTTGTGGTGTAGGGATCTCTTCAGGGGGTAATAATTAAGCAATAAACACTTTTTTAAACTGAAGTTTATTAAATGCATTCCATAAAAGAAAACAATTACAGCTCTTTTATACATATTTTCAATAAATTTAAAGATTAAACAAGATTTGTCTGTGTTATTTCAATACTTACTGTAATTAATAATATTAATTAAGAACGCTTTATACATTTAAATTGTATATTAGGGGTGGAAGGGGAGAGGGTTATCTTTCAACTAGGATAGGTAACCTGTATACCCGCAAGGAGATCCCAAGAGCTGCGGCCACGGACGGAAGTGTCTGGGGGACAGATTAGGCATACAGTTTGGCAACTCCGCTTTATACGACAAGAAGGGGTGATGTATGAGCACTCTGACCTGTGATAGTCCGTTCATATCTATATACATTGTACGCAACTGATGCTTTATTGCTCTCTGGACTACTGTAGGTTTTTTGACTGTACCTGGAGTTTTATTTACACTGAAGCGATACACTAAAGAGATAAACTTTTAAGATTGGATACATCTTATATATATTATATAATTTTTAAAAAATATTTTTTATCTTGTTTTTTTAGCTGGCCAGCGTTGATTGTGGGATTTGTGTGGGGAGTGTATATATTATTGGAGATATTTGTGGGTGTTTTTTTATTCATGATTGTTTATTAAAGTGGTATAAGATTATACATTTATAAGTTGGCTGCAATCAATCTCATACATAAAAGTAAAAGAAAATACTTCTCTCAACATAAATTCATATCAATTAAGAGAGTTTTAGATGGTTAGTTTAGGGGATTTAGGGTCTCTCTCCTATCTGGCTGTACCATGGACTCCAAATTCTTCCAAATTTGGAGGTGTGTCCTCGTCTTATATATATTAATCGCAGGTATGGAACACATGTTTGTCACCAGTGACTGCCATGTCTTAAGTTTGGGTTCAGCAGGTAAGTTCAGGTAATTTTCAGTGTCGAGTCTAATGCAGGTAAGGGGACAGAGTTTGTCTGTTTGGACCCCAGTTTTGTGGCAGTTTTAACAATTTTCTTTTTAATGTATCAAATCTCCTTAGAAGGAAACTGTGGTCCAAAAATTGGCAGGAATTGCTTTCCTGGGTGTTTTCATTATTTGTTTTACTTAGTTGTGAAGATATTAACATTTTTATGTATGATATGAAAAAAGCATCACCAGATCCCCTGCATTTCCTGCTCTGAAACCATTTGGCAATCCCTGTTCCCTGTGTCTCCTCCTCCCCTTCCAAGCCTTCCCTTAGCCCCTTTCCTTGCAGCCCTCATGGCCCCTCCCACTTGTGGGTCCCGTTACCCCCCTGCCCCTTTCATTTGCAGCCCCACTTGGCCACACCCACTTGTGGGCCCTGTGGCCTCTCTCTCTCTCAGACCCATACCACTCCTCTACAGAAAACTGTGTTTGTCTGATTCTGCCTCTGACTGTAAAGACTGTTTTCACACAGTTTTGTGTGTGTGTGTGTGTGTGGGGGGGGGGTCTGGGGTATGAGTGGGGGAGGGTCCATGAGGAGGGGGGGGGCTGTTGATTCCCTTACCTTGAGATCCTGGTATTTTCACACAGAATGGAGGGAATTCCTGTTTCCTTCACACACCGTGAAGTCTGAGGCTTTGCTCACCGGCAGCAAGGTGGAGGAGCAGCCTTTAGAATGTCATCCTCCCACCCCTTAACTTTCTGATCAGTGATTTCATATCTTGAGCTGTACAGCATGTAGGTGGTTGATGGCTCATTTTAAAGGTGGGGCCTTTCATGTAAAAACTATTCTGAAACAGGAATAGGTTTTGTTGTCTCAGGTTGCAGAATATTATCTGGTTTCCTTGGTTGTTTACTTGATATGGTTATAATTTGCATGTCTGCAACAAGTGGGGTTGTATTGCTCTTTGCTGTGTATGAATTATTATAAGTTAGGTAAATCTGGCAGTAATTAATAAAAGCAGTAGGTACAATTCCTCTCTGCTCACAGTATGCAAACTAAGATTTAATAATGTTCCTGTAGTACATAGTGTGGTGTGACTTAGCACATACATCAGATCAAATAATATGGCTCACGCTCCAAACGTAATTTGTACAAAGGAATCCTACCCGAAACTGATGTCTTGTGAATTTTCAGCCATGTCATTAATTAATAACTTACTAATTTCTTTGAAAAAAATCGCTTGTAATCTGGGGGATGTTTTATGGTTCTTGTAGTTTAAACTTGTGCTCAGCGATAAATAATTGTTTCGCCATCTAATAATAAAACACTGTAAACAAATTTCACAGCAGACTAAATAGCTTCTCTCAATTATTCCTTTCATCTGATTTTGCTTTGGGTTCCTTTTGGGAATTTTGCTTATTGGAACTAATAAATTGTAACTCTCTTGGAAGTTTAAATACTGTATATTACAATGTAAGTGGGAAATAATGTTTAGAGCGCACTTTGCCTTCCAATGCCTTAAGCATCCAACTGTCAATATTAAAGGACAACTATACTGTAAAAATGTTCTTTTTCGGAATGAAACCTGGGGCATAGGGGTAAGATTGATTATTCCTACCTCCCAATACCATTTAGGTGAGGAGCAGCAGCATGCACAGTTTTCATCTGCCAGGTTAGTCCTGGACTTTCCTGTATTAAAGATAGTGCTTGGAGAAATGGAGAAAGCCTGGCAGAAGCAATTTTCTTGTGCTTGTGCTCCTCACAGAAGTAAAATTTAGAAGTAGGAATTAATAACCCTACCTCTCTGCTCAAGTTACTTTTCATTTTAACTGTTTTTTTTTAAACTTTATATGCATACTTTAAAGTACCGTATGTGCAATATTGAAGAATCACATAGCACATTGTTTTTATAATAAAATCTGCTACTGATCCAGCACATTTACTGTCTTCTGGGAGCCTGATGTGATAGATTGAGATCTGCCTTTCTGTCAAATTAATAATAAACAGTTGCATAAGTCTGTGAAAATAAGATGGGAACTAACACAATGCATATTCACAGACACATTGTTAACTAAACTTCCAGTATTATTTATCATGCTTGTCCATAGCAATAGTATCTATGCGCATTGGAAGGTTAGAGAGTGCAGCCATGGTGCCACTATCTCAAGGAGTGGAAAACCCAAATTTGATTATGCTGATATGGCATGTATAATAAACCCATAGAAAACATTATACTTACCGTCCTCTTTTCCAAAGTTGCTGCCTCTGGTCTTCAGCAGTCATTCTTTAGCTGGGACATCATTGGTCACAGCTATGATTGACTGCTTCAACCAAGATACGGAGTTGGGACTGAAGAAGTCTGTAAAAAAGAGTGTATACAGTCTTTAGGTTTATGGGGGTGAGGAAGGTAAGTATAATGTTTTATATGGCGTGTGTAAACATGGTTTTAGGATATGGAGACTTCCCATGTTATTTTTCACAGAGTTTGGCTATGAGTGCTTTAGATGTATGCTAAATTTATATAAATGTAAATAAGTGTAGAATTAACGTATGGCTTTTAAGCATTTGCAAGCAACATTTTGGTGCTTTTTGTAGCTCAGCCTTGGTGGATAAGCCTAATTTTGTTTATTGTTATATGACATTTATTACAGGTTGCAATGGGCCAGGGCCAGGCTGAAATTGCTATACAGACACTTCGGGAATGTGCGCGGGAAGGGGAGTGGCTATGTTTAAAGAACCTGCATCTCGTCACCTCGTGGCTTCCAGTCTTGGAGAAGGCAAGTCAGGCTATTCTACCACTATGGGGGATTCAAACTTAACGTTTCCTTCAAATTGAAAGAATACATTTAATATTAAATTACTCTGGGATTTACCCAGAGAGCAGTGAGTTGAAATTCTCATAAACACCACTGGAATTGTAAAAAAAAAAAAAAAAGTAGAAATCTTCATCTACTTTTCTTTTGAGGATTTTTTTAAAAAGTTTTTTTTGCGTGGATTCTAGTTGTAGTTCACTGCAATTTCTGTCTGCAGAATAAAAATCTTTGATTACCGGTAAGTCATTTATGAGACTTTGTATATTATAGGTGTGTCCTGTAGGCAAGAATAGCTGTTTTGTAGCCAAATGCAAGGAAATGAAATTGCCTTATGAAGAAATAAGTATTGCAGGGCATCTACCCTTTAGACTGCACTGACAGTCCATGGGTCACTAGGTAATTATAAAGACTGTGCCCAGGGGTAAGAACTTAGCAGTTTAATCCTCACTATGGGTAGTGTTGATTATAAGGACTTTAGTTGTCCTCTAAGTGAACTTAATTGCCACCAACACATTATTACAAAGTTTTGGGAAGACAAGCCCCTTTTATTAGGTACTTAAAACATTGTGGTGATGTGTTGGTGATAATAAACTTAGTGTCATCACATTTGGGTAGTTATATACACTGGTGTGTGACCATATTATGTCTTCTATTGCTTTAGGGAGAAGAAGGGGTGAAAATTGATTGAAAATTGTATTAGCGGTTAATTTTACCATCCTTAAAGGGACAGTTCAGTGGAAATTATCGATATTTGTTAAATTGTTAGTTTGTGTAATGTATTCTTAGTTATTCTACATATTCTCTCCCATTTTGAAAAATCATTTGATTTTATACCCTTTGCTGTCCCCTGCTGTTGACATTAGTGAGCTGACATTTCAGGTCCTTCTTCACAGGATGCACCACTTCCTTGGAATGTTCCTAACAGTAATTTCTACTGATTGGCTGTTGGATGGGTCAAAGATGCTCAGATCTCTACTGAGCATCTGAATCAACCCAGGCGCTGGGCCAAGGGCAAGACCATAACGGTCTAAACTAGGGGTCCTGCAAACAGGAAGTCAGTATTTCGGTTGCATTTATTTATACACAGACAAAATGCTGAATGGGCAGATTAAGGTCATTGGGATGAAAAGATACTGCTCTTTATTCTGAAAAGTACATGTATTTCCACTGAACTTCCCCTTTAAGGTAATTGGGATGAAAAAATGCTGCTCTTCTTCTGAAAAGCATATGTATTTGCACATGTTAACCCCAGGAGCCAGTGGGTTAACATGTGCTCTTGTGTTCTGCACCATTATTTGCAGGCACCATTATTTGCAAACTTTCCTCTACTGTCAGATACATGGTAGGCAAGGTAGACAGTGGTTCTTTATTTTGCACTGACCATTTTATACTTCTTGTTTCTCCAAACAGGAACTAAATACCCTCCAACCAAAGCCTAGCTTCCGTCTGTGGCTTACTGCTGAGGTTCACCCCAGATTCACTCCAATTTTACTACAGTTGAGTTTGAAGATAACATATGAGGTAAGGTTGGTTTGCTGTTTGAAGATGGGATAGAAGCAGTGCAAGTGATATTCCCCTGGAAACATGACACATAAATAACTGTCTTCGTGATTTTCACTTCACAGCCGCCGTATCTTTGTGTATTGATCCAAGAGAGCAAATACCTATGGAAATGTAAAAGCAGCTTTGTCAGACCCATATCATTTTACATCATAAACCACAAGCCATTAATTCCCTTTTAAACCTGCTGTATTAAGCTTGATTACACAGCTATTAACACCCGATTAAGCATTTTTAAATGTGAATCTGTACAGTGAGAATTTTCTTAAATATTGCTCATTACACTGCTTAATTTTAAAGGATAGGTCACTCAAAGTGAAGTATTCCTTTTTTGCATTAAGGGACAATTATACTCACCTTCCCTCTGCTCCTCTTCTTAGGTAAGTACCTTTTACACAGGGTGAGGACCTGAACCTTCCTATTGCGCGACGAGGCCAATAGGAAGGCACGCTCGTTTCAGAGTGTGCCTTCCTATTGGCCTCGTCGCCAATGAGAGGAGGGGGCGGAGCCTACCAGAGCAGCGTTTCACTAACGCTGTGCTTCAAGTTACGCGAACCCAGGGGTGAGGACCTAGCGGTTCAGGTCCTCACCCTGGGTAAAAGGTACTGACCTAAGAAGAGGAGCAGATGGAAGGTGAGTATAATTGTCCTTTAAAGAATTGAAAAGGAGCTATGTCTTACCTTCTGTTTTTCAATTAAAGGGCATGTAAACTCCTCTTAACAAAATTTCGTATGTGACCGAACACCCCCCAAAATGCAGCTTTCATTTTAGTTACATTTAGCAAAGCTTCTCCCAGGCCCAGACTGTGTAAACAGCCTTGCTAT
Source organism: Hymenochirus boettgeri (assembly GCA_019447015.1). NCBI lineage: Eukaryota > Metazoa > Chordata > Amphibia > Anura > Pipidae > Hymenochirus > Hymenochirus boettgeri. Next base: position 315,977,693 of record CM033470.1, on the reverse strand, counting down.
CCCAAGATAGTCCACGCCTCTGCTGCTGCACGTGCCCTTTACATGCATGAGCAGCAGCAGAGGCTCATTGGGTAGTGACCGTCAGCCATTGGCTGTGGCGTAACTGTTACGGCCTTGACTGACGACCGTTACCAGGAAGTAGCTTGGAGCCGCTGCGATGGATCGTAGGATTGTAAGGCTGGATCATGGGACTTACACAGTCTGGGAGCCGCTTTGTTAAATATAATTAAAATGGAACCTTGGTGGTGTTCGGGCACATAGTAAATTTTTGTAAGAGGTATGGACATACCCTTTATTGTAACAGTAGGCAGGAACAAAGATAAAGAACTTTCCTGTGAGAATCATCCACTGCTGGGTCCTCTGACAGGTTCCGACTGCTACCGGCTTTAACTATACTTTAGCCCTATGGTGGATCGTACTCAGGTGTAAGTTCTATCTTTGTTCCTGGCTCCTATTACATTTATTGAAAAACTGGAGATAACACATAGCTTCTTTACTTTCTGTTCTTCAATAAATGCCGAAAAGGAATAGTTCACTTTCTGAGTGAATTATTTAAACTTACATGTTTTGTCTATTGGGCTACCACTATCCAATAAACTTGGTCCCTTTTTGGGTAGTTCTGCAGTAGTTTTAGAGTATGATAAAGGCAAACTTGATGCTATTGTGATGTTAAAGGTCATATCTACCCTTAAAACAAAAACACTGGTTACTTTTTAGTTACCTGCCCCCAACTGCTATATGCAGTTACATTACATTATTGCAACATACATTACTAATACTAACCAGATTATTGCCTCAATTCTGGCAGAGTAAGATAGCTCCTCCCTCCATGCAATCATTCAGGGCAGTGACTGCTGGCATCACAGCCAATGATTGACTGCTCTTTTCACTGCTGCCTCCTCTGCACATGCTCAAGTTTATATAAATGCTCATTGAACAGAGGGAGGAGGTTTTTGCAAAGAAGAGAACTTATGATAAAATATCTGGTTACAAATGCATGTAATAAACTAGTAAATGTAGCAGTTGGTGTTTCAGGCATACTGTGCAACAAACAAGCCACAACTATTTTTGTTTTAAAGGGCATGTACGCCCCTCTTACAAAAATTGAGTATGTAACAGAACACCCCCCAAAAGCTAGATTCTGTTTTACTTACATCTAACAATGATGCTAATCCCAGGCTGTGTGTAAGGATCCTTACAAATCCACAATCTAGTGCTGCGGTTCCCAGCTACCTCCTGGTAATGGCCTTAATGACATCATGGCCAATTGCTGACAGGCATTACCGAATGAGCCTCTGCTACTGCAGCAGCAGTGGAGGCGTGGACTAAGCGGCGCTGGATTTTGGGTTTGTAACGATCCTTACATAGCCTGGGAGAATCTTTGATAAATATAAATAAAATGAAACCTAGCTTTTGGGGGGTGTTCGGTTACATACTCAATTTTTGTAAGAGGGGCATACATGCCCTTTAAAACAAAAATAGTTGTGACTTGTTTGTTACACAGTATGCCTGAAACACCAACTGCTACATTTACTAGTTTATTACATGCATTTGTTTAAGAGGGGTGGACATGCCCTTTAAGGATGGACATGCCATTTAGTGTACCCTAAAAGCTAAATTAGATTACTTAACAGGAAAGGGTTCTGCTATTAGATTGCTCCCTACATCAAAGATATGCAAAATGAATGAGCTAGGACAGGGAACATCCAGTGTATGTCAAGACATTCGATTTGGTGATTGATTGTCAAATCTATCAAATACCAGCTAAGTGTATGGCCAGCTAAATACTGCATTTTATATTCTTTGCTTATTAGCTATTTAGCCTTCAGTATTATGTTCAGTCACATACTATGTAGGAATCTTAGGTAGATTGAAAAAGATTCCCTATGCTGATTGGACTACCAAATTTAAAAATGTGTCTGGCCTTACTTGTACTCTGATGATTTTAAAGTAAAAGAAGAGTATTTGTTTCATTACAAATGGTTACAATGGCTTTTAAGAGAATCTGCCAAATCAGTGTATCATTTTTATTGCTTGGCTCAAAGAGATTTCTCTTTCAAGTGTCTGCCAATAAAACCTCGGCTTTCTACATTCCTGTGATTTGAGATCAAAATGAAACACATGAAAACAAAGAAATAGGAAAAGATTGTAAACAAATGCTGTAAAATAGAATATAAACATTCAGCTTGTGTGTAATGGGATATAAACTATGGTTTATCCACCATGCAAATATTGCTCAGTTTGTTACATTTTATTATTCAGACAGTTTGAATGAATATAAATTTCTAATGCAGATTATACACTTACAAGGAGATGTAATATAATTTCTTATCGTTAAAATGGTGCTAATTTTGCCCCAAGCAGTCAGATGTTATTTACCATTTGAAAACTAACATCTGATTGGTTGGGGCAAAATGAGCACCATTTTAAACAATAAGAACTTTTATTACATCTCCCTGTTTGTATAAAATAATTTCTCTTTTTAATTCCGAAGATTTACTTTACCTTTACCAAGTCTCAATAGGTTACCCTTTACACACTTAACACACTGAGCAGTGGCGTAACTAGGAATCACTGGGGCCCCCGGCAAAACTATGATGGGGCCCCTATCAGTGCTTCATCCATAGTGGTTTTCTGGGAAGAGTCTATACCTGTCACAGGAGAATAAAAAGATGGGGCTCCCGGGCCCCCCTGCAGTTGCTCTATCTGCTCCCCTGGTTGTGACTCCCCTGACAATGAGAAATCAAAATCTATGGGGCTGGTGCAATACAGTGCAAAAATCTGCCAATGCTATTAACCAGATGTTATCTAACTGCTGTTACCCAGTAAAACTTATTTCTGATTGGTTGCTGCAAATTAATAGCATGGAAAAATTTGCACCTCTTATTGCATCGATCAGCCCATTAAAGGACAATTATACTCACCCCCCCTCACATCACAACTGAATGGTACCCAGGGAGAGGACCTAAAGTGCTAGTTCCTCACCCCTGGCTTACCTAAAGTTTTCTTAGCTGTTCCAGTCCTCTCCACCTCTCTCAATCGATCTGTGACAAGGCCAATGAAAAGACACACTTGCTGGATTTAACTGCAATAAAAAATGCAAAGCAAATTAAGTGAGGATTTTAAGGCAGCTTAATTTTCAGTGTCCATAAAGATTCATAAATATTCTTTATTCATTCATTCCAATCATAGGCACCACCTGGACTGAAGAAGAACTTAATGAGGACATATGAATCATGGACCCCAGAACAGATCAATAAAAATGGACAGACATCTCGAGCGCAGGCTTTGTTCAGTCTAGCCTGGTTTCATGCAGTCTGCCAGGAGAGAAGGAATTACATTCCCCAAGTAAGCTATTGGGAATTGTACTTCAAATAATGAATTAAAGGGCATGTCCACTGTAGTAATCCCTCCCCCAACCCCAACCGCTATATTACTTTTTAAAGAAACTCCCCTGATCATTACATACCTTACCTCTTTCCTCCAGCGTACTGTCCCGGCCCAATGCTTGCATGAAACTGCAAGCAGGGGGCCGGACCGGCAGCCGCGTCCGTGATTGGCTGTGAGGCAGCCAATCATGGACACTTCTGCCGGCAGTGGAGAACGCCAGGGGATAGAGGTAAGGTAAGTAATGATCGGGGGAGTTTCTGTAAAAACTAATATAGCGGTTGGGGCTGGGGGAGGGAGCCCTACAGTACACCAAAGGGGTTTTATGCTAGGGGGAGGGAGGGCTGCAGTGCGCATGGCAAAATTCTCCCGGTGGAGAGACAGGAGGCAGAGACATATATGGACTCTGCCAGGCTCCTGGTAGCCAGTTTTTGGGACTTTGAGGGGGCATAGCAGGGCAGCCATTTGGAGCAGGGATGTAAGGTAAGAATTTTATTACACTACACAGTGGGGCCAGTAGTGGGTTAAATTATAGTTTTGGGGGTGGACATGCCCTTTAATAATGTAACATACATTTATTATCTTATTTTTAGTGTGGGTGCTGCAGTTAATGTGAAATTCTTTGTCCAGTGCTGGGAAATAATACAATATAGAAATAATATGGATTAGATAACTAATGCTAAAAATGCTACTTGACAAATCTGTCAGGTCCCTGCAGTCTGACCTGCCCATGACCTCTCAACAAACAAGGCAAAGCAGTCATAAAAATAATTAGTATTCACTAGGGCTACAGTATTAATGAGGCTGGGAATCTTTAGAATCGCAGATGATAGGAGAAGGGAAAAAAATGAAATATGCCAATTGGGCTCATTTAGATTTTCATATACTTTGGAGACTTATCAAGCTTAGAAAAGAGACCGAAATATTGCTGTTTTATGCACTTCAATAAAAGAGTTTGAAAGAAGTCTGAATTGTTCACCTTAAAAGAAAATAAATAATCTCCCATGGTAGCACCAGGCGTTTATTTAGGAACTGTGAGTGCACACACATATGAATATATATATATAGGTTTATTTTACCATTTTATCAAACAAAGGTTTTTTATTTATATATCCTGATGACGGATTAAGCTGAAACATGTAGATTGATATTAAAGGACAATTATACTTACCATTTCCCCGATCCATTTCTACAAAGTGCCCAGCGTGAGGACCTAAAATGCCAAGTCCTCACCTCTGGGTACTTTATAAAAGTCCTGCACTACTTACTTGTAATCTCCCTCGTCGCTCTGGTCTGATCCTCCCCACTGGCACTGTCAGTGACAGTCCGGGAGGCAGCCAATGGGAAGACTCGCCTCCTTGCAGAGCGCGTCTTCCCAGTGGCTGCCTCGCGACCTGTCACTCAAAGTACCAGTGGGGAGGATCGGACTGGAGCAACGAGGGAAATTACCTAGTAACATAGTAATTAAGGTTGAATAAAGACATTCGTCCATCAAGTCCAACCTATTCACTTTTTTTTTTTTTTTTAACCCTACCTAACAGTTGATCCAGAGGAAGGCAAAAAACCCCAGCTAAAAAATGGGGGGAAAAAATTCCTTCCTGACTCCAAACGGCAATCGGAAAGTATCCCTGGATCAACCAGATCTATATGCATTAATACCAGTAATTCTCAATATTTTTTAGTTTTAGAAACTTATCCAGGCCTTTTTTAAAGTTATTCAATGAACTTGCCATTACCACCTCTGCTGGAAGACAGTTCCACAGTTTCACCTTTCTCACTGTAAAGAAACCTCTCCTAACTTGAAGATGAAACTTCTTTTCTTCCAACCTTAAAGGATGTCCACGAGTCCTCTGATATGACCTATTAGTGAACAATGCACCAGAGAGTTCACTGTATGGGCCATTAATATATTTGTATAAGGTTATCATGTCCCCACGCAACCGCCGCTTCTCCAATGTAAACAGCCCTAACTTGTCTAATCTGCCTGCATATTCAAGCCCCTCCATTCCCCTTACAAGTAAGTAGTGCAGGACTTTTATAAAGTACCCAGAGGTGAGGACTTAGCGTTTTAGGTCCTCACCCTGGGTACTTTGCAGGAGTGGGGGGAAAGGAACGAGGGGGGATGGGGGGAAGTATAATTGTCCTTTAAATAAATATTGATTTTAAGGCTAAACAGTGTAGTATAGTATGTTATTAAAGAACACCTTTAGTGTGTCTCCCTTCTGGCCCAGGGCCTTATTCCCATCAGATAGATCCCAGACTGAAAGGGAGGAGGATCTTGGACAATACAGTTATGCAATGAGCCTTTTGAAGATATTTGTACTTTTAAAGCCAAGTAAATATTGATTTTTCCTGTTGCCCTCAACCTTTAGTAATCTAATGATTTATTAATTCTATCTCTTTTATTTATTTTTTTGTTACTTTTTAAGGGTTGGACCAAATTTTATGAATTTTCACTGGCTGATTTGCGTGCAGCTTATGACATTGTTGACAGACTTTTTGAAGGTAAGCTAAGGGATAGTCGGAATCTACTCTGTGTTCCCTCTGTTTAGCTAAAGGAAATGGGTTTTTTTTAGGAACTTCTAGTTCCTTACATACAGCTTGTCAAAGTTCAAATGTAGTAAAGCTAAATGTTTTGTTAAGACAATATAAAATATCAAAAAAAGAATTGTGTTATATGGCCTAGTACTCCTCTGAGGATTCAGGAATGCTACCGTAAATATGCGCCTAATGATAATTTAATAAGCGGTGAAGAAACTTGCCCATGCTGTTGGCAATCAGATGATACCATTTTATTGATCTACTACAGTTAGAAAACATTTGATAGAATCTGATTGGTTGCTGCAGATTAACAGCAGGGGCAACATTTTGCACACCTTATAAATCCTATAGAGTTTGTACACAAGTAACTAAATACTGAAATATTCCTGTCAATTATAGTAGTATATTTGCAAATTGGTTATATTCAAAGAACACACTTTATAATTAATGTTTAATGTATGTATCCGCAGGAAGTAGAGATATTCGGTGGGATTTTGTGCATGGTCTCTTGGAAAATGCAATTTATGGAGGAAGAGTTGATAACTTCTTTGACTTAAGAGTTCTTCGCTCTTATCTACAACAGTTTTTCAGTTCCCGAGCAATTGGATCCTCTGGCAGTAGCAAGATGTCTGCTTTGCCATTACCTTTCAATTTACCTAACTCTTCTAGCATTATGGTAAGTCTTATATATGATACCGTATGTTCTATTTCATAAAAATCACAACGTCTCGGGGGGATCTTTAAATGTTGGGTAACACTGAAGATATTTTTGTAGAGTATACTTTCAATACTGTAGCTGTGTATCTTTAACTAGGGTATTACTCACTGTAGGGTTTTTTTTAGTAAACAGAAACATACATTTGAGAATAACAGAAAATGATTGTTGATAATGACAATAATAATATTAATAATATAATATTGATATTAATGTTGATAATGGTTCACTGAATTTTTGCTTAACTTGTACATAATCTGTTTTCATCTCAAATATATCCAATATATCAAAAGAACTTAGTTACGTTTTGTCAGGCTATGGAATGTATTGTGCTTTTGTCCCTTAAGTTATTTTATACTTTCTTATTGATGTGTGTTGTTACAGAAAACAACAACCCTGTGTATATGCTTTTCCTGTAGGACTATCGGGCTGTTATTGAAAGTATGCCAGAGGATGACCAACCTGGATTCTTTGGTCTTCCAGCTAACATAGCTCGTTCATCTCAGCGTATGATTAGTTTACAGGTATTCATTTTCCTTTGCTTAATACAGTTTAAAAATAAATCACTCTAGGAACGTAAAAATGACTAAACTGTCTATTTCTTTGCATTTTTGAAAGGCATTTTCCCCCATAGGAATGTTTAATAGCATTCACACATAATGGGTTGCAGTGCATTTTTCGCAATTCTGCACATATGTGTATCCAGTAAACGCATGTTTTTACCTTGTATAGATAGAAATATGGTAGAAACGGACATAAACCCACAGCAGGGTGTCTCTAGGGTCTCAGAAGGTATGGGGCACTTTTGGACACTCAATGTGCCACGCGTAGCGAGGTGAAAACCCATCCCAATTAAGCCACACCCACTAGGTTGTTAATAGAGATAGTCAGATAGCCAGAGAGACAAATGGAAAGATACACAGCCAGAAAGTAATAAATAGATAGACAGAAAGACAGAAAAAAAACAGAGAGATAGACAAATTAATGACACAGAGGCACAGAATTAAATTATGCTAGTAGCAAATTGGCATTTTCAGTATATACTGGTAGTAAACTAGCATTTTCAGTACCATATATACTGGTAGCAAACTGGCATTTTCATTCTATAATGTTAGCAAACTGGTATTTTCAGTATATTTTGGAAGCAAACTGCCATTTTCATTATATACTGGTAGCAAACTGCCATTTTCATTATATACTGGTAGCAAACTGCCATTTTCATTATATACTGGTAGCAAACTAGCATTTTCAGTAAATACTGGTAGCAAACTGCCATTTTCAGTATATTCTGATAGCAAACTGCCATTTTCAGTATATACTGATAGCAAACTGGCATTTTCAGTATATTCTGATAGAAAACTGCCATTTTCAGTATATACTGATAGCAAACTGGCATTTTCAGTATATACTGGTAGCAAACTGGCATTTTCGGTATATATTGGTAGAAAACTGTTATTTTCAGTAAATAGTGGTAACATACTGGAATTTTCAGTATATACTGGTAGCAAACTGGCATTTTCAAAATATACTGGTAGCAAACTGGCATTTTCAGTATATATTGGTCGCAAACTGGCATTTTTAGTAAATACTGGTAACAAACTGACATTTTAGTACCTTTTATAACAGGACAGGCAGTTGCAGCATTTTAGTATATAACAGCTTATATACTATAAACATGCTTTAATATAGTATGTAGTTTGCAGTGCACATGGGGTAGGTAACAGCCTAATGGGGCTATTTGGCTATTACTTACCCATGTGCAGTGGAGCAGCTGGAGGAGAGAATCTACGGGTCGCAGTGCAGAGGTAGCGCAGGGGCGCGTTTTCTCAGTAGTTCAATGTGAGTGCGCGATGACGTCATCGTGCCGGAACGCATTGTTACCTCATCGCGCGGCCTTGGAGAATTATTGGGAAAACTAATTCGGGCACTTCCTTATGGTAGGCTTTGTTAAAACATTTGAGGCAGTATGCCAAAGAATGTTTTAACATAGCGACTGCTCTGACGCACAGGAAGAAAGCATGACAAATTGCAGTGTGTTTTTTGTGCATGTATTTTTATTTTCTTGTGTAAACTAAGTCTTATACTTAAAAGGACACATTTCCCTTAAAATAGTTTATTGTAAAATTAGCACTTAAATGAAAACTACACTGTAAAAATGAAATTTTTAAAAATGAAAAGTTCCTAGGAAAGGTAGGAACTAACATTGCTTCGTCTCCTAGTGGTGCTATATAAATAAACATATACATACATACTGTATAATCTGTATTGTTATAATGTACAGCGCTGTGTCCCCAAGTGGCGCTATATAAATAAACATATACATACATACTGTATAATCTGTATTGTTATAATGTACAGCGCTGTGTACCCAAGTGGCGCTCATATAAATAACATATACATACATACTGTATAATCGGTATTGTTATAATGTACAGCGCTGTGTACCCAAGTGGCGCTATATAAATAACATTACATACATACTGTATAATCGTATTGTTATATGTACAGCGCTGTGTACCCAGTGGCGCTATATAATAAACATATACATACATACTGTATAATCTGTTTTGTTATAGTGACATCGCGCTGCGTCCCTGTGGCACTATATAAATAAACATATACATCATACTGTATAATCTGTATTGTTATAATGTACACGGCTGTGTCCCCAAGTGGCACTATATAAAAACATATACATACATACTGTATAATCTGTATTGTTTATAATGTACAGCGCTAGCGCTGTCCCCAAGTGGCGCTAATTAATAAACTATACTACATACTGTATAATCTCTGTTTGTTATAATGTACAGCGCGCGCGGCCCCAAGTGGCAAAAATACAAAACAAACATAAATATTGTAAAGCACCGCGCGTGACCCCAGTGGCCTATATAATAAAAACATCAGTACAAACTGTATAATCTGTGTTGTTATAATGTACAGCGCTGTGACCCAAGTGGCACATATAATAAACTATACAACATACTGTATAACCGTAGTGTTATAATGTACAGCGCTGTGTCCCCAAGTGGCGCTATATAACAATACATACATACTGTATAATCTATTGTTATAATGTACAGCGCTGCGTACCCAAGTGGCCTATATAACATATACATACATACTGTATATACTGTATTGTTATAATGTACAGCGCTGTGTACCCAAGTGGCGCTATTAAATAAACATACATACATACTGTAAATCTGTATTGTTATAATGTACAGCGCTGTGTCCCCAAGTGGCGCTATATAAATAAACATATACATACATACTGTATAATCTGTATTGTTATAATGTACAGCGCTGTGTCCCCAAGTGGCGCTATATATATAAACATATACATACATACTGTATAATCTGTATTGTTATAATGTACAGCGATGTGTCCCCAAGTGGCGCTATATTAATAAACATATACATATACTGTATAATCTGTATTGTTATAATGTACAGCGATGTGTCCCCAATGGCGCTATATAAATAAACATAACTACATCACTGTATAATCTGTATTGTTATAATGTACAGCACTGTGTCCCAAGTGGCGCATATAATAAACATATACATACATACTGATAAATCTGTATTGTTATAATGTACAGCGCTGTGTCCCCAAGTGGCGCTATAAATAATAAACATATCCATACTGTATAATCTGTATTGTTATAATGTACAGCGCTGTGTCCCCAAGTGGCGCATATATAAAACATATACATACATACTGTATAATCTGATTGTTTAATGTACAGCGCTGTGTCCAAGTGGCGCTATATAATACATATACATACTACTGTATAATCTGTATGTTATATAGTCAGCGCTGTGTCCCCAATGGCGCTATTATATAACCATATACATACATACTGTATAATCTGTATTGTTTTATAACTGTACAGCGCTGCTCCCTAGTGGTGCTATATAAATAACATATACATACTACTGTATAATCTGTATTGTTATAATGTACAGCGTGTGTACCCTAGTGGCACTATATAAATAAACATATACAACATACTGTATAATCTGTATGTTATAATGTACAGGCTGTGTCCCAAGTGGCGCTATATATAAACATATACATACATACTGTATAATCTGTATTGTATAATGTACAGCGCTGTGTCCCCAAGTGGCGCTATATAAATAAACATATCATACATACTGTATAATCTGTATTGTTATAATGTACAGCGCTGCGTCCCCTAGTGGCACTATATATAAACATATCATACATACTGTATAATCTGTGTTTGTTATAATGTACAATGCTGTGTACCCAAGTGGCGCTATATAAATAAACATATACATACATACTGTTAATCTGTATTGTTATAATGTACAGCGATGTTCCCCAAGTTGCACTATATAAATAAACATATACATACATACTGTAATCTGTATTGTTATAATGTACAGCGCTGCGTCCCCTATGGTGCTATATAAATAAACATATCATAACTTATACTGACTTAGATTGTTTAATGTACAGCGCGCGCCCAAGTGGCGCTATATAATAAACATATACATACTACTGTATAATCTGTATTGTTATAATGTACAGCGCGCGTCCCCAAGTGGCGCTATATATACATTACATACATGTATAATCTGTATAGTTATAAGTACAGCGCTGTGTCCCCAAGTGGCACTATATACATAAACATACATACACTGATAACTCGGTAATGGTGGTATTTAATGTACAGCGCGGCGTACCCAAGTGCGCGTATAATAAACATAGACATACCAATAGATCGATGTCTGTATTGTATAAGTGACACGGGGGGTCCCCAAGGGGCCCTATAAAATAACAATAGCAATCATAACGGTATAATCTGATTGTATAATGAACAGCGCTGTGTTACCCTAGTGGCGCTATATAAATAAACATATACAAGACATACAAACCAAGGATGACCACGTCTCAATCTTATGTTCTTTGAGTAATGATAAGCAGCAGTTTTGATTGGAACTGCCTCTTGGAAACCGGCAGAATCTGACAGAATTCGGGATTTTATTTTTTAACAAAATGGGCTCAAAATGGATTTTTGGAAACTATACAATAGATTCCGCAGAACCACTCTTGGAATTAAACTTGCCAGTTTTATTTCTATTTTTATTTATCTATTTTGAGGAGTGCTGGCTTGTACAGTTTATCTGCTAGGTTAGCTTCTTTGCTTTACTGTATGCTGAAGCACTGAAGTCTGAAAGAAGCATTTTTCTTCTTGCTGGTGCTCCTCACAGAAATAATATTGGGAGGTAGGAATTTCCAATTCCTCCCTTTTCTGGGTAACTTTAATTTTAGCTGATTTTTTTTTTTTTACTTTGTATGCACTATAGTTCTCCTTTAAAATGATCTTTTGTTGGTAATATATAGCATTCTGTACTTAAAGGGACAGTTCAATGGAAATTATCAATATTTATTAAATTGTTGGTTTGTGTAATGCATACTTAGTTATTCTAAATATTCTCTTCCATTTTGAAAAATCAGTTGATTTCATACCCTTTGCTGTTCCCTGTTGTTGACATTAGTGAGCTGCCATTTCAGGTTCTAATGGTCCTTCTTCTTCCCAAGAGGCACCACATCACCATAATCCTAACAGTTATTTCTACTGATTGGCTGTTGGATGGGTCAAAGATGCTCAGATCTCTACTGAGCAACTGAATCAACCCAGGCGCTGGGTCAAGGACAAGACCATAACGGTCTCTACTAGGGGTCCTGCAAACAGGAAGTCAGTATTTTGGTTGCATTTATTTATACACAGACAAAATGCTGAATTGGCAGATTAAGGTCAGGGGGATAAAAAAATACTGCTCTTCTTTCTGAAAAGTACATGTATTTGCACTGAACTTCCCCTTTAAGTCTTGATATGAAATGCAAGCGTAATCTAACATCCTGACTGTATAGCAGGGTGTATTACCCCGCTGCCTTCTGCTTAACTTCCGTGTCTTTTCTGTGCACGGAAGTCAAGCAGGAGGGGCTCGACCGGCATCCTCTTCTGTGATTGGCTAAGACCAGTTTCTACCCTCCTTAGCAATATGGGTAAAATGCTTATTTCTTTGTGCAACTTTTAAATAGAGTAGCATTAAAAAGGTAATATATTATTCCTTTTTTATATGCAATTCAATAGAAAATGAAGTGCTAAAAGTTAATTTTTATTACTTCATAGACAGAAGCCATCCAAGCCGATTTGCAGTTTGTCATTTTCATTTTATTGAGCAGTAGAAACGTGACATACAATAATTACATCGGTACTTGTTGGCATTATTTGTAGGTGGTAAGCATACATAGATAGAGTATATATAGATTGCATATCACATGTATTTAAGAGGGTTATTGCAATTAAATAAATTGAAGTAACATAATTATTTACAAAGATTTATGTCTGTTTTCATTAGTTTTGTCTTGAGATTACAATTTACAGAGAATCTCTATGGTAGGAGTGGGAGGGTATTGGGTTTAGAGGGGGGAGGAAGGGGGGGGAGATGCCACTGCTAAAAGTACCAGGTATAACTAGTTGTGTCTTGATTATCCATCCACAGTTTCCATATCTTTATGAATTTGTTTGCGCATCCTTTTTCTGGTACAATATTTTGAGGTGTGGCGTTGATTAAGCTTTCCATTGTGCTAGACTTGGGTAAGCTGAGGCCATCCTCTTGAGTACTAACATTTTACAGCTATAAAATAAGGCTTTGGTCAGAAAGAACCTATGGGATTTAGGGCTAGGCCACACTGCTGCATTTTGTTTGCGTTTGCACTTGCATTTTTAAAAAATCATTGAAAACGCGCGTTTTCGGGTGCGTTGCTATTTGCGTTCCGCATTTTTTATCGCAATTGCATGCGTTTTCCTATACCTATTGAAGAAAGCGCATGCGCAAACGCAATGAAGTCAGATGAAATCGCATTCGTTTGTGTTGCAGTGTGGCCGTGCCCTTAGGCTATAATTCTTCATCAAGCATGCCCAGTATCTCACCTTTAAATATGATTGATATATCGTTTAGGTTAGTAAGATAAGTAGTGATTTGCTGCCAAAATATCCTTATTCAAGGGCATTTCTAAATGATGTCAAAAATCTGCTTGATCTTGAAAACATTTTGCCCACATATGTGTTCTTGAAGTGGAGATACGATGTAGTCTTTTGGGGGAAAGATAGGTTTGATGTAGGGTGTTAAATTAAATTAGTCGATTATTAGCACATGGTGAAACTTTTGTGTGTGGGTCTACACAATCAGTCCATGAATTTTCCGTTAACTGTGGGAGACATGTTTGTCATCTAATGTTTTAGTTAATGCATTAGATTGACAGTCAATAAATTTTGTATAGAGACGTAAGATGAGTCCTTGTATATCCTGCATTCGGAGAATGGTCTTTTTCATGTTTACATTAATTACTACACTTTATATTCTGCTTACTATGGGTTGTTAAACATAACAAGACAGATAATTAGTTATATTAGCTGCAAAAGATTTATTTAATAAATGGTTGTCTAGCATTATTTCATAAAACTCTTTCTTCCTAATCAAATATTTTTCAGATAAAGTTAAGTCTTTCAGGCTTATTTAATAAGAGTTGCAACAATTTGCTTGAGCAGTTAATTTGCCTCAACCAATAAGATGTTACCTTTTTACTGGTCTAATACAGTTCAGCCCCCTCCATAAATGGTACCCATATTACAATCAATTTAGCGAATTTGATTGAATTGATAAAAAATTATGTCTGGGCAAGCCTATCTTCCACAGTTTCAAGCAGAAATCTACGGAAGATCAGCATCGCAAGGTGGGGAATTACGATTGGTTCTTCTCCTTTTGTATTTATATGTTAGCAATACAGATTATGGATCCTTTATTATAAATGATAGTCTCCCAATTGCAATTTTAAATAAAAGGTGCTAGTCTTGGCTAAACACATTTAGGGAAAGAAAAGCTACTTTTATGTGTCCCAAATGAAACCCAATAGATTTTTTTATTTCAGCTTTTGTCTCTAAACACCTCAGTGCTTCTTGCAAGCTAATGAGCCATTTAATTCATTTTTGCAGCCTAATGGTAGTGTCAATCTTCTCTGAGTCATTGTAGGAAAAAAAAAAAAAAAGAGGCTTAATTGTTAACACATTTTAGAAATAAAGCTGTCAGACATGATCCACCTTAGTTTACTTTCTTTTAATACGGTATGTAAACAGAACTGAAAATCCACACAGCCTATTACCAGATACAGGGCCATGTGACCGAGTTTTGACCCTATAGCTTGTCACTCCTTTTATAGACCAGCAAATCCCACAGTGAAATATGTTGTGTTTAGTTCAGAGCACACTTATAGCCCCCCACCCCCAAACATACACACATACCAACCTCCCTAGGTGATGAGTATTTGAGTGGTGAGTATTTATTCCTTTACTTGTGTCCGTGATGGATTTAGACCATTCTTCTGGTCAAATTAGTTCTTAGATGTTTACTGTGGGTTAGTTTTAGGATTTTAATGCAGTGCTGTTTTCAGTGCCACACTTTATAAACCGTTTTGGCATTAAGGATGTGACTGAGCCTTTAAAGGGACAGTTCAGTAGAAATTATCGATATTTGTTAAATTGTTTGTGTAATGCCTTCCTAGTTATGTTACATATTCTCTCCCATTTTGAAAAATCAGTTGATTTCATACCCTTTGCTGTTCCCTGCTGTTGACATTAGTGAGCTGACATTTCAGGTTCTAACATTCCTTCTTCTTCCCAGAATGCACACTAACGTGTAATGTTCCTAACAGTAATTTCTACTGATTGGCTGTTGGATGGGTCAAACATGCTTAGATCTCTACTGAGCAACTGAATCAACCCAGGCGCTGGGTCAAGGGCAAAACAGAGGCAGGTTGAGCTTTTGTAGAATTTTATTTATATTGTAGCACCTCAGTTAAGCACATGGCAAACTTATAGCAACAACTTATTAACTAAACCAAAAGATGCCTTGTGTATGCCTCATTTAGTAGAATACACACAATATAATTCCCTTTAATCTTAAAATAGCTTGGGGTTGAGATTAATAACTTTCTTTCACTTTATCCAAAAGTTGGTTGAAAAGGGTCTAGCAGACTATTCAGTTAATTCTTAAAGTAAAATGAAAGTCAAATAATAAGTTCAGTTTGTTACTCATATAATCATGAGACAAACATTAATTAATCAGTTATCTTGAAATTGACGAGATTGCTGTTGCTGCTCCTCCCCTCCTTCCCAATATTCATTGTTTCTGGGAACACCTCCCTGGGAGAAAAATATTCATTTGGCATCAGTCCCATACATTTTAATGGGTGTATATCACCAACAGAAAAGGGCAGAGGGAATCGTAAAGAGAGGAAGCATCACTGAATTGAATGGTTTTAATTAATTTGTTAATTTAAAAATTAAAAGAATACCAGTTAAGCTCCTCATTACATGGGGAATCAGATTTATTATTGGACCCCCAAAAAACCTGTAAGAGTGACATACTTTACCAGCATTCCTGAAGTTAGATACAGTAGATCCACAGTTTGCATCCTTATCCCCAAATGTTTCAGACTACAGTAGTCAGTCTTTGGCTGTGATGTCATCCATCATGGCCATGATTGATTGCTGCTCTGGAGAGAAGATAGCAAGTCACTCTTGTGGGGGGTAAGTGTGAGTTTTCATGGTGCAGGAGAACAGGCCATTTAACTAAACCACTAAGTCTGTCAGACTGATGAATTTATCTGTCTTACCTCCGTGCAGAAACCTACGTTTTACAGGCAGTAGATATTTTAAGAACATTCTCCTAGGGCCACAATATTTGAAAATTCACATACACAAGTGTTTTTTTTTTTTTCTTTTTTTAAATATTATTATAAAATCTTTAACATTTTCAGCCTTGGTCTTAAGAGGTGGAGAAAATAAATCCGTATTTCAAACAACAAGCCAGCAAAATAGTTCGAAATTCTCGTTACAAGTCTCAAAGGAATTATGTTGTTGCTGTTGGCAACTCTATAGACTCTTGTGATCCTGCAAATTTATGGTCTATAACAAATGGAGTGGTCTGCATGCCTTAACCGACACTTAGATATAACAGTATAGATCTTGTACTCTGTGGTGGTCCTGCCATGGTATTTTTTTGTCATGACTTTTCTTTCCTTTTTAGAATGATTTTCAGCCCCAAGCATCGGAGACAAACTGGGAATCTGTCACCAGCTCCTTTTCTGTAAGTAACAGGAAAAAGTCTGTTTAAATAAACGCAGTAAAAGTTGTTAATATATATTTTGACATAACAGTTGAAACATTTATATTAATAGTATTTTAGTTGTGTTAAGTTGTGTTGAATGAATTTCCTCGTTATCTAAATATGTAAATTTGTGTTTTAGAGGGACTACCCTTCAAATTTCCAAGAGAAAGTTTGGTTCACCAAAATAATGTATTTTCTTAAAGGACATCTAAGATTAAACAACCTCCCCATTCATGGATTTTATCATTTAAAAGATCCATAAGGCTATCTAACTTACAGATCATTAACATTTATCTGCTAGAAGCTCTGTTCCAATCTGTGACTCTGAATGTAGGTTTTCTCCTCCCCCCACTCTGTTCCCCTTACTCTGCCTGCATCAGCATAAGCAGTATGTCTCTCATTACAGTGCTGTGTTTGGTCCATCTAGAGTGGTGGGCAAACTAATTGTATCACTTCCCCAATGCATCATGACCCCATAGGGGAGGATATGGAGCTTCAAACTGATTCATTTTGACAGACCTGGAAGGTAAAGGAGTAGACTTAGGAATGTTTTAAATGATATAAGATGGCTTGTTGCTCGTGCCTTCCTCCCGTGTTATTTGGAAGAGAGGTGGCACTCACGGGACTGCTCTGGATTAAGAGGATGGCTAGATCAGTCTTGTGTGCACCTCCTCTCCTACAAATAATGCAAGAGGAAGGCACGAGCAGTGGATTAAACGAGATAACACTTTAGGAGCGAGGGGCAGCAAGCAAAGAGGGAAAGGTAAACTTTGCCAAGGTCTTAGCAAATTAAAGTAACATAGTTAGGGATTTAAAGGGTATGTCCAGCATAAAAAAAAAACTATTTTAGCATTATGTATAATTGCCGCCTGGGCTCCGACCCTGCATCAAGCTTGTTTCAAGCAAAAACAGGAGCAGTGAGGCTCTGCGCTGACAGCCGCTCTACTTCCTGGTCGTGGCTGCCAGGTAATTGGGCGTTTCACGTGACTGACAGCCGTGACCAGAAAGAAGCGCCGCAGAGCAGAGGAGCAAAGGAACCAGGTCAGGTAAGTCCCTTCAGAGGCATCTTTGGCAACTATACTTAATGTGAAAATGGGGTTGGGGGGGTGCTCTACATTAGAGTCCTGAGCAGGTCTAATTTTCCAGACCTGCACCTGACCCCAAAAATCCGTACCTGCACCCAACCTGCTTTCCTATACGCTTGATACCCGTGACCCGACCCACAAGTTCCGGACCCAAAACCCAACCCGACCCGCTTTCAGTCTTTCTTTCTAAAAATTGCACAGGGAAGTTAAAAAAAGTCTAAAAGTTAAATTAAATGTTTTATTCATAACCAAAACTGTTCATAGAAACAAACCTACCATATCACTAAAATATATAGGAGGGGTCTTGCAGGCACCTGAATGTCTAAAAACTACAACCCCCAGCATTCCCTGGATGCCTTCTGATAGCGTAATGCTGTAGTGGAATGCTGGAAGTTGTAGTTTTTAAACTGGATAACTACTGGTTACCTATCCCTGTCACAGATCAACAAGAAAATAGTTGCAGATAAAAATTTTAAATGAGCTAAGGCCCATGGGTAGGTAGAATTTGGGGACAGTAGAGGCCCATGGGTAGGTAAACTGGGGAGGTACTGGTTACCTATCCATAATTTATAACTATGTCCTGCAGAATATACATTTTAATCTCCACCCACTGTCAAAACTTGCATAATGGGAGACAGTAAAGGTTACAATGAGCAGGTACCACAACAGAGAATTAAGGGTAGGGAGCAAGTGGAGCTGCAGTAAAATATCTCCACTTTTATATTGGTGTAGATATTAATGCTGTGTTTTGAAAACTACAACTCCCAGCACTCCGGGCCCTGTCTACATTCTGCTGTTTTACGATTGGGAGTTTTAAAGGGGACAGAGTGGACTGACCACCCTTAAGAAGGGGACAGAGTGGACTGACGTGACGTCAATAATGTCACAAAAGGGGTGGGCCTATGACGGGCGGACGTCAATCACATTGCAAAGGGGGCAGGGTTATGCGCAGGCCACTACATGTGACGTAATTAACATCACAGAAGAGGCGTGGTTAGGGGGAGCATGATGTAAATTACATCACAGAAGAGGCGTGGCGAGGGAAAGAAGGCATATCGGAGGCGGAGCTGCTGGGTAAGTTCGGGTCGCGGGAGTTTGCGGTGGTCTCGCGGGTGTGCGGGAGGCCACCCCAAAATTTGATATACTACCGCGACTCCCAGGAGGGTTGGGGTGCCTGTTTAAATGTCCATCATCTGGAGGTCCACATACCTGCTGTAGTCCTAGCTGAACCTCATCAAGTGGTAGATTGTTATTAACATCACTAGAATCATCCACATCTCATAGATTATTATGGCCAGAAGGATTTACCAAGACCAATGAAATCACATGTCATCTGTTCCCATGCAGACTCTTGCTCTGGTCTCATGCATAGGTGCAGGTGCCAGGGCCGGATTTCTAACTAGGCACGTGAGGCCCATGCCTACAGGCGGGGGAAAATAGAGGCGCGAGTGACTTGGTGAGTTGCAGCTATTTTTCCCTCTAAGCCCCCCTTTTCTGATAAGCAAAAACAACCACAATTATCAAGTCTGGACCGCTTCTCCTGTATTTGCATTCAGCAGCATGTTCACTGTCCCTCTCGCGTACACGTACGTTTCATACGCGAGAGGGACAGTGAACATGCTGCTGTATGAAAATACAGGAGAAGCGGTCCGGACTTGATAATTGTGGTTGTTTTTGCTTATTGGAAATATGGGGCTTAGAGTGAAAAGGTGCTGCAACTCCCAGAGTCACTCGCTCCTCTATTTCCACCCAATACTCCCTCCCCTGCACATTCAGTAGAATCTATGCACATCATAACTTATTGGTTCACATGGACTTAAGGTATGTACGACTGATGGAGAACTGTATTATACCAGTCACTATTGGCAAACTGTATTATACCAGTCACTGTGGACATGAATATATTTATATGTTTAATGAATAGTTAAAAGGGGAAGTTCAGCACAAATACATGTTTTTAAGAAAATGGAAGTATTTTTTCTGCAGAGGGTGTGGTAATGGGTGTGGCCAGCAGTGAGTGTGACTAATACTGGGTGGAGCTTAAGGTGGCAAACGTTCTGATCGGCACTGGCAGGTGCAGATAGAAGTTTGTTACTTTGTTCTATGGGAGATTGTTACTTTGCTGGCTCTGACCTCTGCTAGTAAAACCAAGGTCAGAAGTTTAACCCCTGCCTTTCCTGTCACTCCAGCATTAACTGCTTTTTTACCCAGTGATCTCTTCAAAACCTAGCCAGGCACTACAAGAGTTAAAGTTCAACATAGCTGCCTGTATTCCTATCCACAATGGCATCCTGTATAACATATTAAGTACAGTACATTAGATCTGTTGATAACTCAATATTAACCCAGCCAAAAACAGTAAGAAGCTGGAAGCTTTTGCATCTAGATACATTTGCCAATGTGTGATTTAGTGTAAGGTGCTATACACACTGTACATTGTCTTGGATTGAAAGCAATATATTCTCAGTTATTACAGACAGATCTCTCTTCATAGACAGGAAAAAAAGTTTTTGTTTTTTTTTTAAAACTGGAATTCTTCTACCCAACTCAAACAACCCGACCCACAGTTCTCTTTACCCGAACCCGACCTGCAACCAATTCAAACTCAATGAGGGTTCCCCGAACCTGACCCGCCGATCGGGTAACCTGCTGGTACCCGACTCAATGCATGGCTTTACTCTACATGACTATCATTTTTTTTTAATGCTGGACATGCCCTTAAATGGTACACCTTTGCAAGGGACAAAACTCTGATTTACCCTGTACATTACCATAATTGCTCAAAATCATTCCCTGTACCTATTCAATGTGCCTGCCCACACAATAAGCTACATTTATTATTGCATTCTTTTAGTAGTCCATTACAAACCATGCCAGTCTGCCTAGGCCCACCCTATAGATTGCATCCATGACTCCTCGATAGAGAATGAAGCCCACAAAAATCAGAACAATTGAAATTTTTGTATGAGTTTTGTCCAAAAGTTTTATTATCGGGCCAATGGGAAATTTTTTATTGTGTGATCAATCGATCATACAACCAGGATTAGTATGTGTATTTAATTGTAGTCAATTAAAAGAGGGAGGGGGATAATGAACCAGAATAAAACAAGTACTGTATTGAAGGAATGCAGTAACACACACCTCGGAGTAATTGCTACTAATGTGTTTATTTATAGATTAAGATGAGACAAAGTAATTTTTTCAGTATACACACCCTTTAACTCATTCTAAGTACATTATTCTACTATAAGAAATGTTTCCTTTGTGTTATAACATTTTCTTGTTTAAATTGAATTTTTACATGCATTGTTCCAGCAGCCTTTTTGCTGGATTATCAAAGAGAGATTATATGTTCTTCTAGGTTGTAGATGTTTCTATATTCACCTGAAGCTCTCAGACAGAAAAGTGCCAAATGTTCATTAGAGTGAGAGGTTGTACAGCAGCTTGTCATTTGTTACTGCAATTGACCCTTCATATAAAAGGCCTTTACCACTTGAACCACCTGCAGAGATTTTGACCTGGAAATTTGCTGTGACAGTTGCTATAATTTTGAATAACACTAGTTCTTGTCATTTTAAGCTCAGGAAACCAATATAATAGTTCTCAGTTCTAGAAACCTTTTATCTAATAAAACGGCTGATCTTCTTTTAAAGTATTGGAGGTCTTATCATGAAGACCCTAAAACTCCACGTTCTAACAGGTTACTGCAGTTTTTAGGCCATCCTATGTGACCCTTCAGGCATTAACTGATCCCTCAACTAACACTAGGGGGAGTATGTCTATGTAGGCACTTCATTGGTCAATTGTAGTAACAATGTATAACCAATTAACGCATCCACAAATATATCAGTTTGGTATTTACTACTCCACAGACAATCAGAACATTGGGACTTGAGACAGTTGTCTAGGGATGCACCGTAGTTATGTTCCAATTCTGGTTTTAAGGTGAAACTATATGTTTTGTGGACTAATATCCATCCATTAAAATTATTAATGAAATTTTGACATGAAACTGTTGAAGCTTCGCTGGTCAAAATTGATTTTCCGGGTTAAAATTACATAATATCTGATGGAATTCATGGCATTTCTCTTTCACGATCCTGAAAGTGGAAGGAAACCTGATAGGTCTGTGGATTCCGGCAGATGGCATTAACAACATTCCAATTTTGACAAAATGCCCTTATATTAAGTACAAAATTCATTAATTTGTATTTCTATTAAATGCAGATATACAGTGAAGGATATTGTTGGGTTTCACACAGACTCACAAAGAAAGAGAGACACATACTGAGACAGAGACAAAAAGTCACACAGAGACAAAAAGACAAAGACACACATAGACAGAGACACACAGAAAGAGAAACAACCAAAGACATACAGATACATAGTCACACACACAGAGGCAGAGATACAGAGACAGAGAGACATAGACACACTGAGACAGAGACAAAGACAGAGGCAAAAAGACAATGACACACATAGACAAAGACACAGAGGCAGAAAGAGAAACAGTCACAGACACACAGAGACAGTGTGAGAGGCACACAAAGACAGACAAAAACAGAGACACAAACAAAGAGAAAGAGAGACAGAGGCAGAGATACAAAGAGAAATATAGACTCACAGAGACAGAGAGACACCTAATTCTTTTGCTGGTGGCCTCATATTACACTCCAGCTGTAGGATCATGTTCACATGAAAGTTTAAGTTACACACAGGAACCTTCTTATTGCAATCTGAGGATATCACACTTATAAGCTATTGTATATAATTAGTATCACTTAGTGTATGCTAAATGGACAAATTGTTTTTCTTTATGTGTATCCAATCTTGTGGTTAATTGATCTCAATTTAAACTGGTTTAAGTTTGCTGACTTAAAACAAAATTAATGAGTCCTAAAATACTATCATATAATTAGGAAAGATCTGCATCCCTTCAATTTAATCTAGATAAATATGGATTTAACTGTACGAGTTTGAACATAAGAGTAAAACAAGCCACAAGCAGGTAGAATTCCCAGGACAGGAATAGTTTTTAATTCTCTTAAAGGCACACTATAACAAAAAAATTACTTTGCCTCATCTTAATCTATAATTGAATACATGTAAGTAGCACTTACTCTGATTTGTGTGTGTTGCTGCATGCCTTTAATCCAGCACACATTTTGTTTAGGAGCAGTATCCCCCTCCCTTTTTAACCACTCCCTCATCCATCCGACCTGACTTTTTCCCCACAAACCAACTGTCAAGCCTGCACAGAGCACACAGCATTCCAACTGTCAAAGCTCTGTCACCATTCCGGCTACAGTAAATCTACTGACAGAAGAATAGTTTTTGAGAGCAAGAAACTTGATTGACAGCTGAAATATAATAAGTATTAGATTGGATATCTAAAGAAATAAGTGGCAGATCAACAAAAAAATATACAGTGGTGGTTGGGAAGAATTATGGTTTCCAATTATGGTCAATTTAAAATAACTTTTATTTTATTTTTATTTTTGTTGTTAACTGGCCTTCAGAATTCCACCATACAGGCATTCTGACTGTTGTACTGTACCTATTTTTTGACAACATTGCAAAAAAAAAAACCTGAAGAACAGTAGGTAAAAGCTATGTCTTACCTCCTGTTCTTCAGTATGAAGAACTTACAACGGATCGCTCCAGCACCGCTGACTGACTCCGATGCCGCTGACATTCTCCGACGCATCCACAGTCTTTTGCACAGTCCTTTGTTGGAGTGATCTGCAGTAAGTTCTTCCTCCTCTCCTGCAAGTTTTATTGAAGAATGGGAGGTAAGACAAAGCTCATTTACCTCTTGTTCTTCAGTTAAACAGAAAAAAATAAAGTCAGAAAATCATTGGACATAACTTTTAAGCCCTGGACCCTTCGCAAACACGTAAAGCGCTACTGCAGGAAAAAGCAATCGTATATATTGTCTTATAGCCAAACAACTCTTGTGGATGGTCCAGGTGCAAACTGCCCCAGGCCTGTTGCAAGACCCACAATGTAACAGCAGAAGTCAAAAGTATATCACAGGTGGATGCACTACACCGGGTGATTAACGCACAAAACCCTCTCTCTTCCAAAATAGCTTATATTAAAAATTGCTTAATGCGTTTCGGAGCGCTGGAGGACTTAAGTCATAAGCTATGACTTATGGTTTATGACTAAGCATCTCCAGTGGTCCAAAACTTACCTTACCCAGTCCCTCACTGCCTGGGTACTGCCCACTGCTGCTATTATGAGCTTGTTTTGAGCAAGAACAACAATAGTGTGGTGCTTCCTGGTCTCAGCTGTCAGGTAATTTGAGGGGTTTGAGGGGTAGCTAGACATAAATATAAAACGTTTTTTATGGCTGGATTTTACAAATAAACTTACACTATTTTTGAAGAGAGAGTGTTCTGTGTGTTATTTGCCCGATGTAGTGCATTCACCTGTGATATACTTTTAATTCTTCTACATTTTTACTTTTATTATATAACATTGAACATTTGTTTGAAACCCATTTTTTAAGATACAGAAGGTTCATTGATGATTAGTGGCCTAGTTTGCTAATGCTGGTTCAAATCTTTTCCAATATATTAACAAGACTTTTTAAATTTTCTAGGATTTGTCCATTAAAGGATATGTCCAACTCTTGTAAAAATATTTAATATGCTATTCAGGTCCTCCCAAAACCCCAGTTGTGTTTTGCTTAAAAGTTTAAATAATCTTCCCAGAGCGAGAAATTATAAATTACAACCTTCACAATCCACCGCCACTGCTGCTGCTTTGTGCCTTCATGACAACTTGTCCAGAAATGGCAGTCAGCCATTGCCCATTACGTCTTTGTCATGGCTTCGACTGACTGCCTTACTAGGAAGTAGCAGGGAGCGGTGGAGGTGGATCGTCATGGTCGTAAGTATAATTTCTCACTCTGGGAACAATATTTAAACTTGTAAGCAAAACAGGGAAGGCATACCCTTTAATATATAAGAACTATATAAACAATTAGTAATTTCATATTTCTAAGTCTAAGTTGGACCCTTTGTGCAAATTAGCAGTAATAATAGAAAATGTTTTTAGCACATGAACACCAAGAAGTCCTTCAAGGTCATGGTACGATAACCAGCGCTTAGGTCAAAGGCCACTAAAAGTATTTTCGGATCTAACAAGTAGAGATGTCCGAACTTCTCAAAATCCGGTCCGCTCGAGGATCCGCGAGCGGATCCTCGAGCGGATCCCCATCAAAATGAAAAATACCCACGAAATCCCCATCAAAATGAAAAATACCCCCGAAATTACGAGATTTTTCGTATTTTCGAAAATACGAGAAAACCAGTATTTTCGAAAATACATATTTATGAAAATAAGAGAAATCCTTGTATTTTCGAAAATTTGAAAAATCCGTGAATCGGAAGGCGGAAAATCCAGAAAAATCCGCCGTTTGCGAACAGGATAAATCCGCGGCGGATCCGGGTTCGGATCCGCGAACTGGCCATCCCTACTAACAAGTCACTGGGTTTGTTAAATTTGATTACAAAACAGAAATAAAATGCTAATTAGAACAGAAAACAGGACCGTAATACTTTTTAAAACTTTATAAAATATTTTTCTGTCCATAGGGGCAGGAAGACGTTTGATAGAATTTCAGCATTTTTCATAAAAAAAAAAAAAAAAAAAAGTCTCTTAAGCTTATTTGTAATATTTCAATATTTCACTTGTTTCACCTCTACATTATCCAATATCCTTGCCCAACACTTTACAACACAAAGCACCTAATTTGTCTTATCGATCATTCATGTAAACACATTAGCTCTTGGATAACTCAGTTGTGGATCTGGAGCCCAACCTTACTAGATTATGGCTCTGCACAACCTTTATCTTCTGGGCCAAGGGGTTGATGACCTGAGTGGGATGTTGTGATGTTTATATTGAAGATGTTATAATGGTCACATTAAGAGAGACCTCCACATGAATAAAGGTGGCTTAACCTTATGAAGCATGTGAGAGAAAGGTTTATCCAGTGATTAGCTGATCTAATGCAGCTGATCCCAGTGAATGTGCTCTATAAATAGTTTTCTGTTTATTAAAATAGAATTTATTGAAATGTAACCAAAGAAATAATAATGCCTGACTAGGATGCAGAACAGCCAAACGAATATCTTGTGTTTTTGGAAGACTGGAACTGAATTAACCACGTCTACTTAATAGAAGTGTGGGGGTTACATAAACAAATAGTTTTATCCTCCCCTTAAAATCTGGATTTACTCATAATGACTTTAGGCCACAGAACTACACATTATGTATGTGACTACTCTATTGTGCGTGGTCATTAAAGGGCATGTCCAGCTTTAAAAAAAACATTTTATATTTATTTCCATCTACCCCCCAAACCCCAGTTTCGCATTATAGAAAACTTTCAAAAATGCCCCTGATGGGACTTACCTGACCCAGTCCCTCGCCACCTGGGTACCGCCCCCTGCTCTTTTTATGAGCTCTTTTTGAGCAAGAGCAGCAGCAGTGAGGCACTTCCTAGTCATGGCTGTCAGGAAACTGGGCGTGACATCAAACTGCGTCTTGACTTGCAACCAGGAAGTAGCAGCAGAGGAGAGGAGTAGCAAGCGAGATACTGGGTCAGGTAAGTCCATTCAGGGGCATCTTTGGAAGTTTTCTATAATGAGAAAATGGAGTTAGGAGGGTAGCTGGACATAGATATAATCAGGTTTTTTTATGGCTGGAGATGCATTTTAAAATCATAGAGTCTGCAAGAATTTATAACAAAATGTGGATTCCTGCACTTGGCATTAACAACATTTCAATTTGGACAAAATGCCCTTAAATTAAGCACAAGATGAAATAATTTGTAATTATATTGAATGCAGATACAGTGAAGTAAAATAAACCAGCATTACTCACAGTTTAGTTCTATATATTTGCATGGTTCCATTATTTCAAGATACTGGAAGATAACATGGACTGTTGCCAGTGACGTAACGATAGCCCCTGCAGCCCCCATGGTTGGGGGGGCCTGGGCTAAGATGAGGGCCAACCAATCCCCCCAATTGTACCACGATCAGCAGTTTTTAAACTAGCTGTATAGCTGCTAGGGGCAGTTTTGTCCCTGACTGTTGCACAACAATTTCCCTATGTACAGAGAGTAAAATAGACTAATGTATTTCACAAGGTACATCAGGGAGTATAAAAAAGGTTACAGTTTTATTTTATAAATGCTGTGTTACGAGAACTAAGTAGAGTACTGTGTACTTTTTATGGGCTAACAGTTTATTTTAGTGGACAAGCTTTCGAGGAAACTACCCTCTTCATCCGGTCATATCAGTATGCCTGATAAAGAGGGTAGATCACTCGAAAGCTTGTCCACTAAAATAAACTGTTAGTACATAAAAATTATCACAGTACTCACAGTATCACTTTTTTCTACATATATTGGACTACGGCAAAATAATCCTTCTTTTAGAAGAACCCGAATGTTCATTTTAAAATGCCCAAACCACATTTGAAGAGACACTCATATTCATGCAGTTACTGAAAGCTCTCTGTCTCCTCCCTCATTCTCACTTATGTCAAAGATGGGAGGATTGTCAGTGGCACTGACAGTGGGAGGGAGTTAGTGCACAAGTATAATATTCCTTTAAGAGCATTTTAAACTGGTCTGGGAGGATTATTTGTTGACAAAATAAATGTAAGCAAATAAAAATCAGATTAGGTTTCACAGATAAGATATTCAATTGTTTTCATTTTATATTTTAGTGTCCCAAGGAGAATCTGTACAATTTACTAAACAATATGAACAGAGGTTCATGTCAAACTCTGAGACTATTTCTGTCATATACATCAACTTGTTCAGCAGAAACAACATACAGTAGACAGATGTACTGGCGATAGCACAGCTGCCTTCTATCCTGCTATGTGAAGCAGCATGTGGATGTCTTTTGGGAACTAATAATTTGTTGTGGTGATTCAACATATCATATAATTGCAGTTTTTTTCCAAGTAATTGAATGTGCATCAGTGATAAAAAGTCATTGAAACACAATAATAAAAAAATGCTGTGCAGTAATAGGAATGGATTCATAATGCATGGTTATGATGGTTGTCTAACTAATACCTATTATCTATCCCTTTGGTCTTAATAGGATTTGTGGCCTTCATGAATCCAGTTTTACTTACTGGTTTGTCTACATCTTGGAAAGTTTTTCCTGTACATGAAACATTTTAAAGACTTCTCCCTCTGTGAAAAATAGGATCTGGGATTTCATTGTAAATCCCTATAAGGATGTATACACTATAATGTGCACATTTCTGGAGAGGCTGAACTCTGAGTGTGTACAGTTATCCGAAAGTCCTTTCACTCTCTGCTAAAAACATATAGAAAGTTGTTACTTGGGCATTGTGTTTTGTTTAATTTTTACACGAACTAGGGATGTCGTGTAATTTTGGCACAGCTGAAACCTAATGTTTCACCACAATATTTATGCATTAAAAATTTAAAGGGAGAACTGAACCCAAATTTATATACCCCCACAATTTAAAAACATCCACACAAAGGGGGTTATTCAATAAAAGATCTTATCGTTTAAAATAGTGCTAATAAGGGTCAGAGATCCCACCTGGGCCCTAAACCTTAAAAAACCAAATTCCCTAACCAAAATCGTGTATATACCTTTTTATTTTGTTACCACAAAGATAGACATCCAACCCTACAAAATTGAAAAACACGGCACAACTTTTTTCTTGGCAAAAATTATGGGAGGTCACTTTATTAAATTAACACAACATAATTCACAAAAAACACAATTTCAGAGTCCCCTTCTAAACTAAATGCGGTCTTCCTCCCCCATGGCTGATTGGTATTACCTGGCTCGATTAGCCCCAATTGCCCGCCGCCCTTTCCAGCTGAGTCCCCCTGCACATCAGCTGGCATTGATCGGTATTAATTGGCCTTTTCAGCCCCAATCCTTTTTTCCTGTTTTCCGCCCTTGCCAGCTGAGTCCCCCTGCACATCAGCTGGCCTTAATTGATTGACATTGCCAATCATTCTCCGCCCTTGCCAGCTGAGTCCCCCTGCACATCAGCTGGCATAATTCGCGCTCGCACCAGCTGAGTCCCCCTGCACATCAGCTGGTGTTTTGGTGGTCTAGACAATCAGGGTTCCCTTTGTCCGTACCTACCCCAGGTGCCCCTTCTGGTTTGCCCACCTTCTTGCAACCTGAACGCAAAGCACATTGCTGCCGGTAGGATCCCATACTGTATTTCCATTGCACCTCTTAACCGCCGCTGTTAAGTCCCTCCAAATAACTTTGTATCTAGCCAAATGCTGGGCAATTGCATCCCCAGCAATAAATTCAAGAATTTCTCAACCACCAAATCAATTCCCCCATCATGGACAATCAATATAACTGACTGGCCCCATTTTACTTCACACTTCAGTAACTTACCACTATTTAAATCAGCCATCATTTGAACTATGAGCTGAATGTTGTATACGGTATATATCAGAGAGCACCACAGCTTTACTGTAATCTGCTTAAGTTTTCTAATTTTAAGTTTTCTAAAAACTAATTTTTTTTTTTTTCATAAAACCGATATTAGAAACAGGGAGTCTTATATATATTCTGTATGCTGCAGATTTCCATCCACCCAACGATTTTATTTCCCCAACTGACTTACTGTCACTGACTGCCACAGTCGCTGCCCCAACACGAAAAGAAGAATGTGTACCATAACTACTACTGTCAAAACTTGCCACACCTAGGGCCCTCTTTAATATTGATCTAAATTGCAATTTAGGTAATGCTGTTAGATCCACGTGTATCCAACATGAACCTACCGAACTGGGTCAAAGGGAAAGGAACTTCTTTATCACTCTACTGGGCAAACTGACCTATGCCTTTTGGGCAGATACGTCCACTCCCTCTTCCCTCTTGATATTTTTTTTTATCAGTACCTGCTTTTTCCCTGGATTCCCCCCTTATCCTCATACTGTTCAACAGATATCATATAGGATCCATTAGATAATGTTTTTCAGCAAACTCGTTTCCCAGTAACATGCTTCACTGTAAATGAAATATTATACTGCATACACTTTAAATCTAACTTTCTCAAGTTATCGTAGCATGATCACAGGAAGACATGTTGATGATAAGTTATTTATAGCATACACCACACTCATATTGTCTATCTACAAAATGTACAGCTTGTTTTTTTTTTTTTATACTCCAGAATCTGAAAACAAACCCCCTATAAATACCAATAAGCTATAAAATACCCCTTTGGTAAATGTAAGCCTGGTAAGAACTGGATGAAATATCTGTGTGTATGTGCAGTGTCAGACCACACCTCCTGACTTCAGTCACATGCTTCCTTGCTTTATCTGTCCTGTAAAAGGATTGGCTAGAGATTATTAATGGGTCTGACCAACTATAACAAGTTTGTGCCATAGCTAAGGACTGAGCATGTGCAGAACATAATGGTCGTTGACCAAACTGTCTGATACTAGAATGCTGAGAAGTAAAGCAAAAACCGTATGTTATTTAGATACATTTCCCAGCGCCTGTATCAAAATGAGAGGTAAGACACAGATTACTGGCTTTATATCAAGGTGTTCTGCCTTCTGGTTCAGTGTTGTTCTGTGGCTTTAGTTGTTCTTTAATGAATGAACTATCTTTCCACAGCTGTAGCCGCCTTCCTTCGTACCAATCTCCTTAACCTCTTGAGTCTATTTCAATGCCCAAAATTTAAATAACCCGTAAACTGTCTTTACATGGGCAATGGGGACCCCTAAGCCGCTGTGAACTTCTTACATGGTCTCTAACAGCTTGCTACACACAACTGACCCAACAAACAAAAAACTCACCTAAGAGAAAGCCAGTCGGATGACTAGCGAAACGTCTTCAAGAACTACATTTCAAGTCCAGTTGATCTAATTGAATACAACAGATATACCATGACCTGGATGAATGAGAACCTTCACAAGCAACCTTTTATTAATATTATTATTAAGAATTTATATAGCGCCAACATCTTCAGTGGAGCTTTACAATAACAGTCATACATTACATACAACGGTCATACAAATTTTACAATGACATGCATGCTGCATACAAAGGTAATGCATATAATATAAGTACACAGCATGATGAGTATTTACAGCAATACTGTGATACAATAGGAAAGGTGACCCTGCCCAAAGAGCTTACAGTCTAGAGGAAATGGGGTGAGACAAAAGGTGAAGTAAATCAGTAGGCTATAAATAGATTTACAGTGGGGTGTGAAAAGCAGGTTGGATCACGTTGGGTCAGTGAGAGAGGTAACCCTTTGTATTAACCTTTGTATTACACAAAAGGATGTTGTGTTACCTTTAAAACTTTAAAACCATCACTCAGCAAGGCTTCTACTTTAACACCCATGTCACTTCAAATTATTCTTTACCCCATAACCAAAGGTTGAGGCATACACCATCTCTTCTTTACATCACTGTCAACAACAGTGCATACTGTAGCATGTTTTGCTTTCTAGTCGACCCCTGACCCCAGTCATATGTTGAGAAGATTCCGAACAGTTTTTTTCTGTATAATTGGTAATAGACTTTTAGTGGGCAGTCACATGCTGTAATAAGCTCCTACAGTAATCAGGACTGGGCATGTGTGATAAACCATAAACTGGTGACTAATATATTGGACATGTCTATGAATTGGGAATGCTGGGGGAAAGGAACATCACTCAAATTAATATGGTAAATTTCCCAACAGTCAGACCAAAATTAGAGGAGAGAAACAAATGAGGGGTTTAAGTCACAGTTTTTCATCTTCTGTTCTGATTCATTGTTGATTGGAGGCTTTAGTTGTCCTTATATTTATTGATACGTTGGTAGAATAAAACTCTCTTACAAGAATGTAGCCTACCCATTTCATGGTTAATTTCATGTTAATTACTACTGTGGTTTTCAAAAAAAGCCTTCATCTAACAAAACAGCAATCTCACTGCCTGACGTTGACTGTGTGAGCTGCGTTTGTATATTGGGATAAAACGTATGGATTTTCCCAGTAACTGCTACAAAACAGTATGACCGTTCACTGCAGTAAATGATAATACACTCCTGATATCCTAAGATATCCTAACATCCCCTAGTCAGGCAGACTTCCTCCGCATACACCGTAGATGAAACATAGTGAAACCGTATGAAATTCATAACTGTAAATGGAAAAATAAATAGACATTGCTGCTTCCCTTGCAGAACAAAACTCGGATTACTTGGTATTATTCAGTTTTCTGCTCCCTAGATCTCTTCTTATCTGCAGGTCAAATAGAAAATTCACCAAACTAGAGGGTTTTTGATTCTCAGCCGTTGATTTGAGACATTTTCGAATGGGAGAACATTGTTGTTATTTGGATCAATGAACCTAAAAGGCATGTCTACCCTTTAAAGGAAAAGCTAGTAACTTGGCAGTTACATTATATTCAGCACATTGTTAGATGTATTACAAACTAGATATTTTAGGATAATTATTGCCCCAACTCTGTCAGAGCTGGCTCCATCTTACATCCAGTCAGTCAAGGCTATGACTACTGACATTGCAGCAAATGATTGGCTGCTCTTTCCATTGCTGCTTCCTCTGCACATGCTCAAGTTCCTAAAAGCTCATTGAGTAAAGGGAGGAGGCGACTACCTCTGCCAGAAATTGAGAGAACAGGGACAATACTAATCATTAAATATCTGGCTAGAAATGCAAGTTCCAAAGTTCGAAAATGGACCCATTAAAGTCAATGGGGAGTGATAGTTTGAAAAGTTTGGATGATTTACAGATAAAATGGTAACTTACTGTAAATGGCTGTGGCACCTGGGAAATGGTCCGGGGAACATGTCACTATCACCAAAACTTGTTTAAACACTTCTTACTTTATGATTGTGCAATTGTCAGGTTTGCGCAAGCCACATTCGAAAGTTACGGAAAATTCGAGGGTTACTGAATGATACCTTTGAGGGTTACCGAAAATGGAACCATAAATTCGAGGGTATATCGAAAACAAAAGATAAATTTGAGGGTTACCGAAAGTCGAAGGTTACATTCGAGGGTTAGCGAACGATACATTCTAGGGTTACCGAAAACTATCCGTACATTCAAGGGTTACCGAAAACGAACAATACTTTCGAAGGTTACTAAAAATCGAAGGCTACATTCAAGGGTTAGTAAACGATACATTCTAGGGTTAGCGAAAATGATCCATACATTCAAGGGTTACCGAAAACAAACAATACTTTTTAGGGTTACCGAAAATCGAAGGCTACATTCAAGGGTTAGCGAACGATACATTCTAGGGTTACCAAAAACAAACAATACTTTTGAGGGTTACAGAAAATCGAAGACTACATTCGAGGGTTAGCAAACAATATATTCTAGGGCTAGCAAAAATGATCCATACATTCGAGGGTTATGGAAAAGGAATGATACTTTTGAGGGTTACCGAACGATACAATCTAAGGTTAGCGAACGGTTAGTAAATTTGACAATTATCGATTTTTCAATAACTATCAAAAATACAGCCGTGAGTCCAAAAAACTAACTAGTTCGAGCCTAAACTACTTCGGATAATTTGAGTTTGTCCGAACTTATAAAATTCAGCCCAAACTCGGGTTCAAGTTCGGTTTTGTATCCATCACTAGTTTGGGGCAAATGACCAATTTTTTGTTTTGAAGGGGGAGATGCCCTGTTAGAAAATGCTGTAGTTAATCTGATATAACCTGTCATAATCAGGACTATATGTAGGAGAAACTGGACAGACCCTGAGGCAAAGGATGAACTCTAAAAGTCATGGTGCTCATGGGAAATGGGAGGTTGGAATGGGAATGTAAACTTATAAAAAAATTGGACTCTGGACTCAAGAATCTAAACTTTATGTGTCACTGTTTCTAATCTAAATGTCATGTAGAATTAATCAGACCAAATTCCTCAAAACCGCCCAGACCCATAAATATCTCATTTATACCAGACCCTACATGGACACTAGAGGTGAAGTGTGTCTGACCGTTTTGTTTAACCTTTGCTAATTCTTTTATTACTGTGTATTGAATGTGTATTTACTGTTTTATTTATGACAGCCTTTGCTAGGCATGGGGGCATAAGATAACCTCTGTATAATGTCAGAAAGTCTTTGTTCTAGTATGTATAATATAGAGTGCTTCACAAGATTCACTATTGTATCATGCCTGAGGAAGAAGCCTAGTGCTTCGAAAGCTTGCATCTTCAATAAAAGGAATTATTTTATATCCAAGATGTCTCTAATAACCTGTCATAATGACATTGATATCCCCATTTACCAATCACTTATAAGGATTTTGTAACAAAAGTAAATAATTTGCTTTTTCATATAAAGATTCATTTTCTTCTCAGGAAATCTCCTACCAATCGTCTTCCGTGACGGACCCAATGCACACCGCAGAAGCTCTTGACCAAATTATTGCCCAGTTTGATACAGTTGAAGAGGTACTGAAACATTTCAATCCAGACTCGTGGCAAGATGATCTTAGAAACCTCGACACAGTTACAGCTCAGTTCCGTGGGAGAAATTTTCAAGAAAAAAAAAACAAAGGTGAGTGTATCATTAAAAGAGACAAGTGAGTGTTTCTCGCAACACTTTGATGATTATTGAGGTATTAGTTTGCCCGGTTCATTAAAGGAATAGTTCACTGCAAAAGTGAACTATTCCTTTAATGTATTGATTGAAGACCGGGAGGATTAGGAGCTATGTCTTACCTTCCGTTCTTCAATCAAGGCAAGTGGAGCCAGGAACAAAGGTACAGTAAAGCAAACTTATCATTCACGTGATCCTCCGCAGCAGGTCCTGACCCCTTCCTGGTTCTTATTAACGATATTGCGCGCTATAGTTAAACAGAACCAGGAAGCAGTCGGGATTTCAGTGCTGCTGTGGAAGATTGCGCAAAAGGTAAGTTTGTTCTATCTGTGTTCCTGGCCCCACATGCATTGATTGAAGAATGGAAGGTAAGGCATAGCTCCTTTACTTATGACAGGTAAAGCCTCCATTAGACTGGAAAACAATGGTTGGCCATGGATTTGATCCCTATAATAAACTCTTCATGTACCTTCCTGCTTACTCAGGACAAAACTGCATATAATAATGTTACAAAAAAAATGTGTTAAAATGCACGGGCAGATTTACACCTCAGGAGCTGGTAGGCGCAAAAAGCCTGGTGCCCTTAACCCCACCCCCTAAACACAGACCACCACCCCCAAACCACACCCACTTTTGCTATGAAGAAAATTGATTAGATAGGGGGTGGATGGGAGGGGGGAGATTGACAGCCACCCCTTCAACCACAGGTGCCCCATGGTGCATAAATACAGTGCCTAATGCTAACTCCAGGCCTGTTATATGGTTTCTTACCTGAAGAGGCTGTACTGATGGAGAATTATATTCTGACTACCTTACAGCAGTTATACCTACTCAATGTCTCCTTCGGTGATCCACTCCTCCTCTATTCCCCTGTAAGGGACAGATTGGGATGCAGCCAATGGGAAGACACGTTCTGCAAGGAGGCGCGTTTTCCCGTTGGCTGCACTGAGTGAGTAATTAGCATTTAGGTAAAGTACCCAGCCTGATGACTTAGAGATTTAGGTCTCCACCCTTGATACTATGCAGCTATGGATCCGGGGAAAGGTGAGTATAATTGCCTTTTAATTTTAGACACTAAACAGTTAAATGAGATAGCATCCCAAAAGAATTGGAGCAGAAACTGTTGATTAAAATAATCAAAGTAAAGTTAAGTTATTAAGTAAAGTTATTTGTACATGATTGAAATCATTAAAATCTTTCCTAACCGAAGTAGAGACTTACTGGAAAATACAACGCCTTTAACCCCAACTCATTGTTTTGGGAAACACTGTTCCCAGCATGGATTTTTTTTTAGATATTTTCCAAAGTGTTTACAGTTTTGACCCCATTTACAGGAACACATTTGCTTTGCCTTCAATATATCATCATTGCTATCTGTTTGATTGAAATTCCACACTGTGTGTGGTTACTAAGAAATGTAATAGGACTGACATTTACCAATATAAGGATGCTATATCGCTATTGAGTCTCAGTCTACATATAAAATAGATATTAGATTGTGGTCGCTTGTAGAATATCATTTTGTATTACACAACTCTCTGGTTTTCCTGTAGATGTTGGTATGTGTGGGATATGGGGAGTGGCAGGGCAGTGGGTTAATAATGAGATATTTATCATGAGGCTTATGATAAATGTTATTTGGAATGATTGTTAGATGATCGTTCTGCGCTATGGAGAGGAAGAGATCTGGTGACCATGCTCAGCTTGGTAGAACACAGGTTATCATTCCCCAACATTTAGTGGTACAGCATGACAGATCACTAGACATTTATACTAGACATTGTAATTTATACAGTCCAGAATGCAGGTCAATAGCGCTATATATAAGGGAAATTATACCCAAAAAATTATAGCAAAAATTTGTCTTCCCATTGACCAGGTTACTGACTGAGGAAGGTGAACAGAGCCAGGCCACAGCATAAAAGCAAGTTTACTTAAGTATTGTTGGCAAACAAAGGGAAAACCCAGGGGTGAGGTCTTTACGGTGGGTATTTAAAATGGGAGGGAGGTTGTAGGGTGGGCACAATTTCCCTTTAACATTAACAACAATAGTAATTAAGAAGTGTAACGTAGCTTAAAAGTTCCCACAATGCAGTACCAAATGCAAAGTAGGTATCTATGCATTGCAACCCTTCCTGTATCTCTCCAAAAGTCATAAAACTATAGGTTTAATACTCCACTTTTGTTTTACTTACATTCCCCAAAGATGCATCTGAAGTTACTTGAAAGACCAGGTCCGTAGAGCCACTTGGTTGCCGGCTTCTGCTGCTATTACGAGCTGGTTGCAATCAATTGTGCACAGCAGCAGTGAGGCTCTTCCTGGATGTGGCTGTCTACTATTGTCTGTGACGCCACCGGCACCCATCAGATTGAGAGCTGCTGGCGTCACAGAGCAGGGAAACCCAGCAGAAGGGGGAGGGACCAAGTCTTGTATCTTCAGAGGCATCATTGGGGACGGTAAGTAAAACTAATGTCTGTTAAACCTGTAGGAAAAAACTAAGTTTTATGACTGGACATGCCCTTTAATGAAAATGGACATTTTAAGAGAAGAAAGGAAAATCGGAAAAATACAACATTGAAACTGATGTAATAAAAGATGAAAAGTTAAAAAAAAATATATCTGATTTGTTGAAACTCTAATGGAATCCATTTTGGTAATTGAAAGGACAGAAGAAGTAATTATATAATAAATGCTATAGATTCACAGCAGTGTTTGAAGATGTTTCATATTTGAAATCCATTGAATTCATTTTTTCAGGGCAAATGAGATTTGGGAGGTATTAATGGGTCTCCATACACGGATTCTAATCGTGGATCGTTTTGTCTTTCAGTCAATTTGGACAGGCTCAATGATGATGTCAAGCGATACAGCTGTTCCCCGAGGAATTTCACGGTGAACTTAAGAGAAGAGCTTAAGATTACCAGTGCTGTATTTTTCCCACGATGCCTTCTTGTCAAGCGCTGTGGGGGAAACTGTGGCTGTGGAACTCCTAATTGGAAATCCTGCATATGTACATCTGGCAAAACAGTTAAAAAATACCATGAGGTAATTATGCTTGCCTTTGTCAGAGATAGGAGGAGTGTCAGGGACATTGAGTGTGGGAGGAGCTGAGAGCAGTCAGTGGACAGTTTACCTTTAAATTTTATGTTCTGTCGATAAACAGACAACAATGTTTGGAACAGTTTCTTTTGTTTTTACATTTTATGATTCATTGCCTAATATATTATTTCTCAAAGGGACAATGTAAACAAAAAAATCTTTGAAAAACCGAGTTGATTAAGGTGTCTAAAGTTAGAATGAGATGTCAATAACTTTTAATGGTCAAACCTGGAAAAAGTAATATAAGCTTTCACATCTGTGTCTGAAGAAGAATCCCGGGAGGTTAGAAGATGTTTGTGTGTTATCATTTACTGTAGTTATTTTATGTCTTTACATTGAGAGGTGTTCCCTTCTATTTTCTTTGTATGATATTTCTCCAGAGAAGTATGTTAGGTTTGTACAAAATATAACACAAGTAAATCAATATTAATTCACCTTTTTAGAGTTTTGCCCTCCCTTTTGCTATTTCTTGTTGGAGCTTGGTTGCAAAAGAATGAATGTCTAGTCTTTCCCTGAGATAGCAAAAAGTTATGATTCAAAGGGCAAGTCCACCCATAAAACAAAAAACTTGTCATTTATCTGCCCGCAGTACTGCTATTTTTACCAGTTTATTACATGCATTTGTAACCAGATATTTAATGATACGTCTGCCTCAACCCATGGTTCACAGAGCTTTTTATAAGCTTGAGCATGTGCAGAGGAGGCAGTCAATTAATGGCTGTGATGTCAGTTGTCACAGCCTTGATTGATTGCATGGAAGGAGGGGCCACTTTACTCTGCCAGAAAGGGAACAATAACTATCTTCAAATATCTGGTTAGTAATGCAGGTAATTATATGCTGAATATATCAGTTGGGGTTGGGGCAGGTAATGAACAGTATTTTGTTTAATAGTGAACATGCAGTGCAGTGGGCAGTTTCAATAACACTTCTTAGCCGCAATGCAATCACACCTTGTATTCTGAAGGTCCCTAACACCTGGCTGTGATATGCTGATTGGGACTTTCCATGGTATTTATTGCCAACAGATTGTTGTACAAGTCATTCTAAATTGAGAAAGACAGTTGGGTGGCTAAACTTCACATCAATTTGATCTAACTGATTATCATAGATGGACCATGACCTGGATAAATGAGAACCTTCAGAAGCATTCAAACCATAGATTATTTCATTAGAATAGCCACCCTTTATGAACAGGCCTCTATATGTGCTTGTCTATTTTCAGTCTCTGTGTCCTTCTACAGGGATATAGTCTGCAATATTGGCATTTGCCAAAAATAAAAATGTTTATGTTGCCTGGTGCATTTCATTTTATGTTTAGCTAAATCGTGTGATAATTAGTTTTCCAGCTTTGGAGATTTCATAGTTTACCATAATTCTGTCATTGTTAAAATTGCACTTGTAAGATTAAAATCAAATATTAGGGAGAAACTGCACGCCCCCCCCCCCAAAAAAAATAAACCCCCACATAACAATAAACTGTTCTCATCCCAGGATTGGTAGATCCCCCACACCATGCCTTCAAAGTCCTATTCATAGTATCAGTCTAGCCCCACCTACTCTCACAGTCTAGGACAGGACCGTATCTTCCCATTGACTAAGTGAGTAACTGTGAGAGGTTGTGGTGCTGGACCATCACCACAAGGCATCTAGGGCAATTAGGTCCTCTTCTGGGTACTTTAAGTTACTTGGGGACCCATAGAAGATGTTAGTTCTGTTTTAACTTGTCTAGTACATGATATTCTTAGAGTCAAATGCATTTCATCACTCTGTGGCTGTCTGGTATCTAGCGCTACATGTTGCCTAAGTGTGTGCCTGTAACAAGCAAGTTAACTACAATTAATATGTTTTTATTTTCATGCATTAAAGCGTTCTATAAAGGAATAAAAGGAAAAATTATTTGAATGCCACTTTGTAGAATACATTTTCTGTCTCTGTGCTTTTTGCGCAGCATAAATTTTATGCACCATATAATTCTATGTACTGAAATCTAAAGCTATTTTCTATACAGTAGGCAGTAAAGCTTTGAATATCATCTCTGTGATCAGTCAGTCAAGCTGTCCTATTTTCACTATTTTCCCAGCACTCCTCTTCTGTCTTGTCTATGAAAAGTGTTTTCCAATTCATTTTTCTCCTCTTATCTTCAGAGCCCATATACCGTTCTCATGTTTTTTTAATATAAAACACAAGGAAAATCCCAAGCCTGTCAGACAGCCGGCGAAAAGCTCAAATGCTCTCAAACATCTCATACATTCTTTCTTGGGAATAAGTAAAAAAACCTCTTCCTACTAGACTGTGTGTAAAAATGCTGAAGTTTTTATTTGTTATAATAAAATCAACTTTTAAAAAACAAAAGGTTATCGTAACAGCATTTAAAGCAGAAATGTAAAAAGGGTTTCTTAAAGGAGAAGTTCATTCTAAAGCATATTTTTATTACTTACCTGTACCAGAACCTGTTAAAGGACAAGTCCACCCATAAATTCAAATCTCAGATATAGGTGCAGGACCCAAGTTACAATTTACTAACCTTGCCCAAAGATGCAGCTAACCATACTTACAAGACTGGTCCCTCGCCGCCTGGGTAACACCTACTGCTGCTGTTTTGAGCACAAGCAGCAGCAGTGAGGTGCCTTCTGGTCATGGCTGTCAGGTAAATGGGCGTGACTTCATTCTCATGCCTTTGACTGACAGCTACAACCAGGAAGCAGAGTGGGGCATCGTGGCAGAGCGGCGGAATGAGTCTTGTAAGTATGGTTAGCTGCATCTTTGAGAAAAGGTAAGTAAAATGTAACTGGGGCTCAGGGGGTCCTGCATTTAACATTTATATTTATTCGTAGACATGACTTTTAATTACTAGAGTTGAACGAAACTAGCAAATTAAAATTGAATCTGAATTTTTTGCATTTTCAGTTGCAATTTTGGAGGTTTTGTTCAGAATTTTCTGTTTTCAAACAAAAATTTCAAATTTCCTATTTTTTATTATTCGATTTTTAATGATAAATTTAGAGTTTTGAAAATGTTTATAACTTAGACATGTTCAGTGTGATTCACCAAGGGAGAGAGAGGAGCTTTGTATATCCCTGTGAACATAGCATTGTGTTTACCTGGACTCCACAAGTTCCTAAAACTGGACAAATTGGACTAAAATTGGGGTTGACAAGAACAAGATCAATTGATCAATAAATCTGCAACGCTGCATAAAATGACATTGTAGAGATTGGGGGATTTCAGTTTTGAATTTGAGCGGCATCCACACACATGCAGACTGTGTGTCAGGCTTTGTGTCATTTACTGACCACATTAGTTTCTGAATGGATTATAGCAGGAAAGAAACAATCTTCTGAAAGGACAATTTTACAAACCTTACCTCCTATCCACACCTATAGAGCACTCACGGGGAGGATCTAAACAACTATTTTGGTGTATTTTACAGATCAACTGTAATAACTACTTAAAGTGTTCCTTCATTGTGCCAATCCGCTCCTCTCCAGGTCTTCTGTCACTGACAGTACTCAATGGGGCCAATGGGAACATTGGCCACGTCACTGATTACAGAAGTAGCTGTCTGTCAGTGGAAAGTATTACAGATGATCTGTAAAGTACCCAGAGGTGAGGACCTAGTGGTTTAGGTCACCCTGGGTACAATTCGGTTGTGAAAGGAGAGGAGCAAAAAGGTGAATATAATTGTCCTTTAATGCATCTGATTTTTTAAAATAAATATTCTGCAGTGTGATAAGGTGTAGTGTTTACACATCCACATATTTTTGCCCACGTTGTATAATTGTGCCATAATTTGTCTGAGTTGGGTTTTGTATAGGTGAGCCTTCCTTAGTTCAGATGATGCCTCAGTATAAGATTCATTGTCACCTTCATATAAAACGGAAACCAGAAACTACTAGATTATTGTGTTTTCCTTTTTGTTTCTACAGGTGCTGAAAGTGGTGCCGGAAACCAGCACCAACAAAAAGACGAAGAGTAAATCCAAGAACATGTCCATTGTCGACATACAACTGGAACACCATGAGCGCTGCGATTGTATTTGCAGCTCAAGGCCACCTCGATAGACCCAACAAAACATTGAAATTCTTTAACGGCTTTATGGACATTATTGCAAAGTCACCCACACCTGCCTTTACTGGCCATCAGAACATTTGACGCTAGCATTTAATCCAACAAAACATAATAGTGCGGTGCTGCTAGATAGCTTGCCTATACAAACCAGAAAGTGTCATCTTACATTGACGTGGAGAAAGGTTCCACACTATAAACAAGGACAGATCCAAGGAATTTTATTTAAGATGCATCATTGTAAGGCATATTAACAAGAAACAGGAATGCAGTACCATTGGACGCAAGTTTGCCCATGCTTGTTTAACCAATCAGATGTTTTTTAAATGCAGTAACATGATTGGTTTCAGCAAATGAATATCAAACTTTTGCACCTCTTTGTGCTTCACACACATAAATCATTCAAAATCATTTTCAAAAATAATACGTTATGGAACAAAGTGAGACTTTTCATAGGCTTGTTTTCATTTGTTCGTTTGTTGTTATATGGATGAAGTCGCTCTTTTAAGTTTCATTTTTATTTTATTTTGTTTAGCAAGTCTTTAAGAAATTTCTTAAAATAGTCTTTGTTTTATGCATTATTTTTGTCAACCTCTCGGTAGTACTAATGCATATAAAATTGGGAAGCAGCAATTTATTGGGCCGTGGAAATGGTCTCTGGGGAATTAGGTTAAATGCATGATTAAAGAAGCCAGACTCAAGAAAAAGGCTCGGACACTAGTGGAAGGAAATTGTCTGTCATTCATAAACCTTTATAATTTAAATAATCCATTTTAACTTAAGTAGCTTTGCTGTATAGAGCTTAGCAAAATGCAAGGACAGGCGAGTTTGTTCTTTTAACTGTTCCATATCTACTGTTCCCAACACCCCCAGTCAGTGGGATTCTGGGACTTTTAGTCATGCAACATCTTAAAGGACACATGAAACTTTTCCCAGGTAGAATGTGCTTATTTATATTGGGACTATGTTCTTAAATTAAAGTATTTTTTTAATGTAAAAATAAAAATTCTAAAACTGCATTTGCATGTAAAACAAGGTTCAAAATATATCATTTCCATCAGTGACTTTCCTTTAAATAAAACTATTTTGGTGATGCAGTACCTCAGCTTTTGCCAAATTACTTCTGTTAGCAGCCACTTGGAAAATAGAATTGTCATGGAGCATAGACTCACATGGGATAGACAGTACACACATCTAGGACAGAGAGTACACACATATGGTATAGACAGTACACACATCTAGGACAGAGAGTACACACATATGGAATAGACAGTACACACATCTAGGACAGAGAGTACACACATATGGGATAGACAGTACACACATCTAGGACAGAGAGTATACACATATGGGATAGACAGTACACACATCTAGGACAGAGAGTACACACATATGGGATAGACAGTACACACATCTAGGACAGAGATACACACTATGGGATAGACAGTACACACATCTAGGACAGAGAGTACACACATATGGGATAGACAGTAACACACATCGAGGACAGAGAGTACACACATATGGATAGACAGTACACACATCTAGGACAGAGAGTACACACATATGGTATGACCAGTACACACATCTAGGACAGAGAGTACACACATATGGGATAGACAGTACAACATCTAGGACAGAGAGTACACACATATGGGATAGACAGTACAACACTCTAGGACAGAGAGTACACACATATGGGATAGACAGTACACACACTCTAGGACAAGAGTAACACATATGGATAGACAGTACACACATCTAGGACAGAGAGTACACACATATGGGATAGACAGTACACACATCTAGGACAGAGTACACACATATGGGATAGACAGTACACACATCTAGGACAGAGAGTACACACATATGGTATAGACAGTACACACATCTAGGACAGAGAGTACACACATATGGGATAGACAGTACACACATCTAGGACAGAGAGTACACCATATGGGATAGACTTACACACATCTAGGACAGAGAGTACACACATATGGGATAGACATACACACATCTAGGACAGAGAGTACACACATATGGGATAGACAGTACACACATCTAGGACAGAGAGTACACACATATGGGATAGACCAGTTACACACATCTAGGACAGAGAGTACACACATATGGGATAGACAGTAACACATCTAGGACA
Source organism: Hymenochirus boettgeri (assembly GCA_019447015.1). Lineage (NCBI taxonomy): Eukaryota > Metazoa > Chordata > Amphibia > Anura > Pipidae > Hymenochirus > Hymenochirus boettgeri. Next base: position 315,933,794 of record CM033470.1, on the reverse strand, counting down.
GAGAGTACACACATATGGGATAGACAGTACACACATCTAGGACAGAGAGTACACACATATGGGATAGACAGTACACACATCTAGGACAGAGAGTACACACATATGGGATAGATAGTACACACATCTAGGAACAGAGTACACACATGGGATAGACAGTACACACAATCTAGGACAAGAGAGTACCACATATGGATAGACAGTACACACACTCTAGGACAGAGAGTACCACACAATGGGATAGATAGTACAACACATCTAGGACGAGAGTACACACATATGGAATATACAGTACACACATATGGGATAGACAGTACACACATCTAGGAGAGAGTACACACATATGGAATATACAGTACACACATATGGGATAGACAGTACACACATCTAGGAGAGAGTACACACATATGAAACTGATTTTAATCAGTTGAGTTGATACCCTTTGATATTCCCTGCTAAGCTACCATTTCAGGTTCTGTAATGGTCCGTCTTCTTTCCAGAATGCAGCACTACCTTGGAATGTTCCTAACAGTCATTTCTTTAGGATGGAAAATACTGCTCTTCTTTATATGAATTTACACTGAACTTCCTCTTTATGGATATCCCTACTTTATAAATATGCCCCTAAAAGGCTTGGTTGTGAAAAATTCTCTGGCAGAGCAATATTTTTCCCTGTATGAAATTATTTTACAGTTTTGGGTTAATCTATATATTTGGGCCATTTCTAATGAAGTTCAGTAGTATGTGGAAACCTACGTATAACCGTGAGTAGAATCCTATATAGATCACTGCCCAGGTCCTTTCAGTTTGAAGCAGATCAATCCTGATTTATTCCCTCCCCTTTTTTAAAGGAGGTGCAAATACAAATCTGTACATGCGCGTCAATATCTCTACTGGCTGACCAGCCCCTGAACTCTCAGAGCTGAGCAGTGTGGTAATGAAATCTACAGAAATGTAGAGGAAATGGTAGAATTAAAAAGGTGGTTTTACATCAATGTAAAGACACAGCAAAAAGTTAGGAATTATAGGACCAATTATAGCTAATTTGTATTTTAGCAATAGTTTTCCTTTAATGAGATTTATCCACTTTGTGCAGATGGCCCAGTATTTATGTAAGTGATCCAAACTCAGTTTATAGCTCTACCATCGGTAATTGCCTAGCACTTGTCTTATGACCATATCAACATAACATGTAGCCAGAATATAATGAAAATAATGTACAAGGCATGGCGTTTGTCCCATAGATTCAGATATTTAACTGCTATACATTGACTACTCAGTCATTTCCTTGATAAAGAATATAGAATCAGATTTGTACAGCTAGAAATACATTGAGATAAAGGGATTGTCTAAAGGTCAGCAAGAGGTAAACTTTAATCCAAACTGACTTGCAGTCCACAGACATGGCTCGCGGAGACTCTACTTCTCTTTTTTTTTCTCTTAAGAAAAATTGTTAGATGTTTATTTAATTTTGCCGAGGGCACATGGCTTCTTGCAGTGCCCCAAGCCTCCTCCTGTACATGGATATTTCACTGACTAAAATAATAACCTTACAACTGAAAAATTGGGACTAAATTTAATTTATAACATGTAAGATAAGGTAAAGATGCTTTCCGAGGTATTGTTCCCTGTAGCCCAGCTTGCTATTTCCAGCAATCTTGTCAAAACCAATCGTAAGGAATTGATATAATGTAATTATTTCCATTATCTTCACATAGTCTGGTGGGGAAAGAAAATCAGTCTGTTCAACTCTAATGCTCCAGCAGTCTATAAAATGTGAAGGTCCAAGTGGCTCAATGCGAAAGAAAAGCCTGTCCAAAAGTTCTAGAATTTACAGCCAGGAAAATATAAAGGATGAGTAATAGAGGAACAAATCCATTTAAGGGAAATCATTTTAAAGGAGACTGGAAGGAACTGTTTCGACAAGATATATTTTGTCCTAAGGAGAATTTAAAAAATATCCAGATGAAATATTGATATTTATAAATGTTAGGCCTACAGAATATAGGAACCTTGGCCACCCAGTAAGGCCTAAGCCACACCACCACATTTAAATGGGCAATATGGTCACGATTGGATCACACTTTAACCAATTGGTCTGGCCACACTAGATGTGCTGCTGTCTATTGCACTGCGATCCACTTTTTGTAGTTGTAGTGTGGCCTCAGCCAGTGATCTGTAGGTGGTATTTATAAACATTGTTATCATATTTTCCCATTACAATGTTATTTTACAACCACATCTTAGAAATGATCCAATAATCACACCTCTAAATGGTAATTGCCACAATTAAGTAGGTGCAATCCTCCAAATGCCCCCTGCCCTGGGGTGAGCAAATAGAGTAAGAGGAGCACACTACCGTTCATCCAACAGTTAATTTATTGTGCAAGTGACATATGCAACGTTTCAAGAGATTCCAACTCCTTCCTCAGGTTTAACCAGTGTTACCCCTAACCCCACACTTATACCCTCAAAACTCCACCAACAAGACATGTGATCAATGAGTGATGGGCAAAACAGTCCAAGTGAGGCTCCTCACGCCCATATACAATATATATAAAGTGCCATACAGTGCAAACATTATATACATTTAATAATGTATTTTTTGATGAGACTGAAAAGAAATCTGCTGTTCACATAATACAAAATAATATAATAGGGGGTCCTTAAATTACATTACCTAGGGCTCTGTTCAGTCCTTATCTGAATTTTAATGTTACATATTCATGTTTTTCAAGGTCTGATTATCAAATACATTTCATATGCATTTGATTTCTTGCAAAAAACAGGTTTTTATGCAAACTATAAATAAAACCACCAGAGCTCAAAAAATGGTGGAAATTACTTAAAGGGCAATTATAGTGAGAAAATTGTTTTTTTTTAATTCCTTCTAATGTATCCTATAAGTCATCCCATCCACCAGGGTACCTTTAGTTTCTTTAAATTCTACATAGTCCCCAAGATATAAGCCTTTGAATATGCTGTGATTTGTAGGAGCTGCTACACCTCATCTGTCACTCAAAGGCACACACCCACACAATCCAAAGCTCCCCTGCAGTACTGTCACACACTCTCTCACCCACACTATATGTACCATGTGCAACATATAGTCAAATGCTGTAGTGCTAAACACAATCAATAAACCATTAACCCAGCAATATGAGCATAACACACTATAAAACAGCCCCTCCCCCCAAAAAAAATCTTATATACATACAAAACCAGTGACTCAAATGGAACACTAATACAGTATATATAATACAGTAATACAGATTATATACCAAACAAGACACACAGTGCAATCTGTGAAATATATAGACTAAAGCAACTGAAATGTAACAGGACAACAAGCAGTGTCACTGTGTTTGTGAAGGTCTCACTACAAGCTGCTGTTACACTGACTCTCTCTTCAGTGATTATGACCTCAGCTAAGCAGGGGGAGAGATATGAACTTTAGGTAAAAATAAATAACAATTAGCAAAGTTAGAGAACAGGCAGAGTTCAGTAACTTACTTGTAAAGAATCTCAGCACCACTTGTCCTCCTCTCTCCCCCTCTGCCCCTCCCTTCAGCATATTGCTACTTTATTCCACACTTTGATTGCTTGCAGTCTAGCTCTGGAAGGGAGGGGTCAACAGGATGTCAGCACTTCATTTAAAGTCCTTTCAACTGACAATGCTCGGACTCTGTATACAGCCCGTCACTGCTTGAGGGGGAGTAGACAGAGAGGGGAGGGGGACTACACAGCTTGGTACAAACTTCTGCCAGTGTGAAGAAACGAAGCCACACAGAAACATGAAAGTAAGGCAGCTTATACTAAGTGATCTATACATTGTATACAGACAAAGTTTTTTTTTCACTATAGTTGCCCTTTAATGATCTAGACTAATACAGTTACTGTGCCCATCCTGCAGACGTTCCAGACAACTACCTGGGAAGATAACTTTAGGGACGATATTACAGGCATGACATCGATGGTCAAACATTAACTGGCCGGGGGGCTTGGGGGCATTTTGCAGGTAAGAACCGCTTCAGATTATTTTTCAAACTTTAATGTCTAAACTAGTGAATAGTCAAATTTAGTCTCACCAAACACAAAGTATAGTATAGTATAGTATCATATAGTATCGTATAGTATAGTATAGTACAGTACAGTATAGTACAGTATAGTACAGTACAGTACAGTATAGTATAGTATTTGAGGTTGAATAAAGACATACGTCCATCCAGTCCAACCCATCTAGCAATATCCTCATTTCCTTCCTTACTGTTGATCCAGAGGAAGGCAAAAAAAAACCCACCAAATTTATGAAGGGGGAAAAAATTCCTTCCTGATCCCAAGTGGCAATCAGAAATTTCCCTGGATCAACTCTACTTTATGTATTAATACCAGTAACTTGCAACATTCCTTGTTTGCAGAAACTCATCCAGCTTTTTTTTGAAACTGACCAATGAACCTTTCATAACAACGTCCACTGGAAGACAGTTCCATAGCTTTACCGTTCTCACAGTGAAAAACCCTTTCCGAACTTGAAGCCTAAACCTTTTTTCTTCAAGTCTTAAGGGATGTCCTCATGTCCTCTGACATGTTCTATTGGTGAACAATGCCCCAGATAGTTTATTGTATGGCCCTTTAATGTATTTATACACTGTAATCATCAATTAAAGGAGACTTTCTTAAGCACCCCAAGCTAGATTTCACTCCAACAATCTTTATTGTCCCTAAACATGCTTCAGACACAGTTTAAATTAAATTATAAAAATTATTATTACTAGTAATCTCATTAAAAAGTGTCCATATTACTAAGTTTCTGGGCTAGAAAATATAAAGGAGAATTAGGGCCATATTTACTAAGGCTAAAATGCAAAACCACGCCTTTAACGGTCAGTTTAACAATTGTTAAGCTGATCATTAATTTCCAATCAGTCTCTAAATTATGATCATTATCTTAAGTTAATGATAATGATCGTAAATTCTACGATAACGCAATTTTAAAATTATGATCCCAATAGAATACCATTGCGGTAGTTTACTAAGTTAATTAACGGACGTAAATGCACTACAGACATATATTTACGGCCGCTGTCGTACATAACCGATAATGCGTGGTATCGCTTAATTTGCGATACAGTGCTTTATAAACATGGCCCAGAAAGTCTAATAATGTTACAAGGACATAAACTGCTATACATTAACATTATAAATGCTATAAATGGCATATAAAGCTCCTCTGCTTGTGGTAACACCTTCCTGCGAGACAATTTTTTACTTGGCACAAGTCCTTAGACTTGAATGGGGCACCAGTAACAAAGGTAACAAAATGGGACACAAAATGAAAGGGTGTGTGTGTGTGTGTGTGTGTGTGTGTGTGTGTGTGTGTGTGTGTGTGTGTGTGTGTGTGTGTGTGTGTGTGTGTGTCTCACCACTAGAGGGAGAAACACATTAAAAACGCACAGAGCAGGCATGGCAGCAGGTAAGGTTTCTAGGCACACTTAGAGGAAACTTTGACCTTTTGACAGAGGGGGACTCTGGCCTTGAGACACTAAGAGGGGACTCTGGGCTTCTATCACCGGTTAATGTAATGGGATTAATGTCTAGTAATGGTCAATAAAAAGGAATCCTTTCCTTCTGCAACTCTGTCTGGAAGTTACACACCGTCAATCCCCTAGAGAAAGTTTACCTTGTTCCTTGAAGGAAAAAAAAATACATGACGTTGCACATGAGGTAAATTCTCACATGGACTAGTCCTCATATCTCAGAACTAGAACAGACTTTTTTTTTCTGGTCAAGTCAAAGGATATGACGACACAAAACTTTGTCGACCATTAAAAACTTCAGAGGATGTGCAATCGTTGCAAGGGGATCTAGATAGATTGTCACATTGGGCTGCTAAGTGGCAGATGAAATTCAATGTTGATAAATGTAAGGTGATGCATTTTGGACTTAAAAATACTTGTGCTACTTATAATATAAATGGCTCTGTGTTAAGTGAATCCCTGTTGGAAAGGGATCTTGGAGTTTTGGTGGATAACAAACTTAAAGGTAGCAAGCAGTGCCAGGCGGCAACAGCCAGAGCCAGCATGGTATTGTCTTGTATAAAGCGAGGTATGGATTCAAGGGAGGAAAATGTAATTCTCCCTCTTTACAAAGCATTGGTAAGGCCTCATTTGGAATATGCAGTGCAATTTTGGAATCCTGTGTACAAAAAGGACATCTTTGAAATGGAAAGGGTTCAGAGAAGGGCAACTAAATTAATAAGGGGATTGGGGGAGCTTGAATATGAAGAGAGACTGGACAAGTTACAATTATGTACCCTGGAGAAAAGGCGCTTGCGTGGGGATATGATTACTGTGTATAAATACATTAACGGGCCATACAATAAACTATCTGGGGAATTGTTCACCAATAGAACATGTCAAAGGACACGAGGACATCCCTTAAGACTTGAAGAAAAAAAGGTTAGGCTTCAAGCTCGGAAAGGGTTTTTCACTGTGAGACGGTAAGGCTATGGAACTGTCTTCCACTGGACGTTGTAATGGCAGGTTCATTGGTCAGTTTCAAAAAAAATCTGGATGCGTTTCTGCAAACAAGGAATGTTGCAAGTTACTGGTATTGATACATAAAGTAGAGTTGATCCAGGGAAATTTCAGATTGCCTTCATAAATTTGGTGGGTTTTTTTTGCCTTCCTCTGGATCAACAGTTAGGCTGGAAATGAGGATATTGCTAGATGGGTTGGACTGGATGGACGTATGTCTTTATTCAACCTCAAATACTATACTACTATACAAATGTACACAGGAAAATGTGTTTTCTTAAATTAACCATTACTGGAAACTATTTTTCTCAGCTGTCACCGTACCATTTATTTGTTGATCTGTCCCTTATTTCTTTAGATATCCAGTCTGAAACATCTTACATTTCAGCTGTCAATCAAGTGCCTTAGCATCATAAACTTTTCTGTTATGTATAGTTTTGCTGTAGCTGGAATGGTGACATGGTGACAGTTGGTACGTGAACTGCATGGTGGGAAATTCCCTCTCCAAATGCTGCCTCATAGGGATTACTGAGCATGTTTGCCCTCACAGAGAGTCAGATAGCCTGGCAGGGAGCTGGGGGACTGAGCTTGAGAAAAACAAGTACTGTACTAGATTGAAGTCATGCAGCAACACAAACACATCAGAGTAAGTGCTGCTTACATACATTCATTTATAGGTTGAAATGGGGCAAAGTATTTTTCTCAGTGTAAAATTCCTTTAAGTCTTTAATTCAAACAAATTTATTGTAAAATACCAATAATGTGAAGCATGTGCCACATTGACCAAAGGATCCTACCAATTGCCATTTGGAGTCACAAAGGATTTTTTCTCTCCATCTGGTGAAAAATGAATAATAATATATTCTTAGAATAAAAAGGTTGATCAAGATTGATGTGTGTCTTTAGTTACCCTTGACCACTAATGTCCCTCACATTCAAGGTGATCTTTCTTTGGATTCCTGTTGGACTCTTTACCTATTGGAGCACGGTATTGATCATAGCAGAAAAAGTAATATGGAAAATGAACCATGAGGAGGGTATTTGTATTTTCTTTTTTAATTTGTAGCCTTGTATTTAATTGAAATCCAACATGGTCATTGGCTTTTATTGAGGAAAAGATGAAAACTTGCCAGGGGTTGAATAACACAGTGGAGATTTCTTTTGATCTTGTCACACTTCTTTCAGTTCAACTGAGGCTCTGGGTTAAGTTAATCTGCAAGGTGACTGCCAAAATTCTGAAGAATTATTATGAAACCAATCAAATATTTAGCCAGATATTTATTGAAAAGAAAAGCCTTACAAGCAGTGCTGGAGCTGTAAAACACTAGGTGCAGTGAATAAACACAAAAAGAAATAAATAGTACATCAGTCCCATCGCAGACACTCATTATCCCTGAAATGGCTGTTTAATTAAAATGATAGCAGAATGAGCAGGCTTATTTGGCATATCCACTAAGAAATGTTTCTTAGTAGATATTTACTGAGAGCAGCCATTGCAAATTTCTCATTTTAAAGGGTATATAAAAAAATTAATTTTTTAATATAAGATTCCCCCTGCCCAACCGCTATATTTATATGTTTAGAAAGCTCCCCAAACTCTACTTACCTCCCCTCTTTCCTCCGCCGCGCTCCCGGCCCTCTGCTTGCGAGAAAATGCAAGCAGAGGAGCGGGACCGGCAGTCGCGTCTGTGATTGGCTGAGCGGCAGCTAATCATGGACGCGGCTGCCGGCAGCTCATTTCGGTGGTGGAAAGAGGAGAGGTAAGTAAAGTTTGGGGAGCTTTCTAAACATATAAATATAGCGATTGGGGCTGGGGGGACAGAGGCAATACTATATATTAAGGGTTTTACACTAGGGGGAGGGAATCCTGAGAGGGAGGGAGAGAGAGGGGGAGGGAGGGGGAGAAGGGCTGCAGTACGCATGCCAAACTTCTCCCGGAGGCCAGGTAGGAGGCAGAGTCCTATATGGACTCTGCTATCCTCCTGGTGGACAGTTTTTGGGACTTTAGGGGGGGTCTACAGGAGAACCATATGGAGCTGGGATGTGAGGTAAGGATTAAACTACACTACATAAACAAAAATCTAGTGACTTGTCAGTTATCTGCCCATAACCCCAACTGCTATTTTTACCAGTTTATTACATGTATTTGTAACCAGATATTTAGTGATAAGTTCTCTGTTCTGGAAAAGGTATCTGCCTCCTCCCTCTGCTCAATGAGTTTTTTATTAGCTAGAGCATGTGCAAAGGAGGCAGCAGGTGATACAGCAGTCTTTGGCTGTGATGTCAGCAGTCACAGCCTTGATTGATTATTCGATAATTATCCCATGAATGACTCGCGGCTTTGATAATGTGATATTTACTCGCCTATAGGTATAATAGACATTTTACTTGCGGATTCGATACTCGCGTATAGGTATAATAGACATTTTACTCGCGGATTCGAT